>CM077675.1:525392965-526017965 GCA_039707655.1 Elymus sibiricus
GACTAATGCTCCGGTCCAAAGGCCTATTTTCTACTAGTGTCACCAGGTGAGATATATGCCCCACACAGCTATCAAATCCCAGGCACTGGTGGATTTCATCAATGACTGGACTGAATTATAAATCCCAAAGGATAGGCCAGATAACACATATTGGACTATACACTTTGATGGATCCAGGCAATTGGAAGGCTCGGGGGCAGGAGTTATTTTGTCTTCTCCATGAGATGACAAATTATGTTATGTTTTACGGCTCATGTTCCCTTGTACTAACAATGCAGCAGAATATGAGGCCCTCCTGCCCGGGCTCTGAATGGCTAAGGAAATGAATCTTAGCCGGGTCAGGTGCTTGGGCATCTCAGATTTGGTAGCTCAACAAGTCTCAGGTGTAGGAGATATGCCCTAGAGGCAATAATACATGTTATTATTTATCCCCATGTTCCTTATTAAGTTTATACTCCATGCTATAACTGCTATGGTTCTCGAGTCTACAATAACCACGAGGCTCGGAGGAAAACTCATATGCACGTGTGGAATAATAAACGATAAAAAGTATTCCTAGTCATGCCTCTAAGACTAGCTCAAGTATTGCATGATTATCATGTTTTCCTGGTCATGGGCATGGCTATGCCGGCAATTTTGAGGGCACAATGTTAGAAGAACATTTGTGTTGAATCGACCCGAATTGATGTTATGCTATGAGATACTTTCGTCACAAGTTAATGGTAAATAACACAGAGAAAGTTAACGTTTGCATGATTCCTTAGACCATGAGAGTATCGAGTTTCTTCATGCTTGCTTTATGAACTTTGGGGTTTGTTAAACGTCATCCGTAACTGGGTGGCTATTACGGCGGCTTACAGGTTCATGGAAAAGTATGACAAGTAAATTGATAGCTCAAGATTGGGATCTGCTCCTCCGACAATGGAGAGATATTCTCGGGCCCTCTCGGTGTTACGGTATCCATCATCGTCTGGCTAGACACATTGTGATTTGATCACGGGGATGCCGGAACGCGGAAACGAGAAAAGAGAACAAAACCGGCATAGAGGTAACTGGCATTGTGGACATGTGTTGATCCATGGGGATGCCAATAAATCTCACCTCCGGTTTTGTAACATATTGCGAAGTAAAAGGAATAGCACACAGCAACTGGAGGTTCACTCGAATATTCATTCGTGTGGGTATAGGGGTCAATATGGGTGTCCACTGCTCCGATGCTGATCATTGATCGGAAGGTGTTCTGGGTCATGTCTACACTTCACCGAACCTATAGGGTCACACGCTTAAGGGTCATCTATCTGCTGAACGCCAGACATGGAGTCTGAGAGAAAATCACCGGAAAAGTTTCGGGGACATTGGAAGAGTTCTGTAGAGAGAACACCGGAAGAGTTTCGGTAAAACTGAAAAGTTGTTTCGGAGTATACCATTAAGTCAAATTGGTTTCAGCATATGCCTGGAAATTATTGGAGGGTATTAGAATTGTTTCGGTAACTTCTGGGATTTTTCGGAGACAAAAACTGGAAATGTTCCGGACTGCCGGAACCGCTTTGGTTGATTTTCGTAGATGAAAATCATGGATCTGAAAATGTTTCGGAAAGCGGCCAGAATTGTTTTAGTGGGTACTGGAATTATTCTAAGATCCATAGAAATATTTTCGGATTTAACGGCCGCGAAAAAATGGTTTCATGAATAGTGAAAAGCACTTTATGGGCTTGTTTTAATGGGGTTTTCTTGTAGGAGGAATTCCCTTTTTTTGAAGTGAGGATAAGGTGGATGGAATGTGGTGGCCCCCCCCCAAGGGGGCAGACATTTTCGTTCTTGGGCTTGGGGGGTCCCCTTGGGGCTTCCTTCCACCATTTGGTTGATAAGATCAAGCCCTCCTTATGTGGCATGGTGAAATATCCAAACCCCTTTTGGTCTTTTCACCCCTTGCCACTACCCCTTGCTCCTCCTATAAATAGAGGTGGAGATGCACTCTCCACACTCACTCACTCTCACATACACATGCCATGCATGAACTGGCTTTCTCTCTCCCTCCCTGCGAAATAGTTTCGTAGAGCCGAAAGGCTGTCTGGGTTCCTGCAGGAACTAGTTCTGGATGGCGAAGCCCTGCCGGATAGCTGACACCGTATGTGTGCAACCCCGTAGAGAGGTCATAGGTTCGATCTTTTGCCTGAGGGGCTGTTCGAGGATCCTCCCGAAGGGCTGTCCGAGTTATCGTTCGAGCTTCGAGGGTCTTCCCGACGGGCTGTCCGCGACATCGTCCGGGGGACTATCCGACCGCCTCCCGAAGGGCTGTCCAACGAGGGAGTACATCCTCACGGTTGGGAGGATGTAAATCCTAGCTGCGGGGATCTGCACTGACGATAAACATCGACTCTACTTCCGCTGTGCTATGAGTCAGTAACGATCAGATCAAACCTTGTATGCATCTCCATAGTGATCCTGGGCGTGCTCGCAGTACCGATTTTTTTTGTTTTTTGTCGCGTTCCCCAAGAGTGGCATCATGAGCCAGGCTATGCGTAGATGCAGGTTACGATCTAAAATACATGAGATGTATGGGTATTGCATAGTATAATTTTATAGTAGATGTGATCTATTACTGAAAATTATTTGTGCAGGTAGTAGATGAAATCTATTACCCGATATTCTTGTTGCTTCCCTTGAATTTGTGTAGTCCTAATCTTGACGGCATGGTGGAATCTGACAAAGTTCTGGCAATCTGTGATCCTTTCATGCTGCTCCTGAGTTTGCTGATTGACAGATCAACGAAGTGCTTCAGTGTCTTTGGGTTCCGCCATAGTTGAGAAAGATGGATGTTTCGCAGACGAAAGGGCAATGCAGATATGATTTGCACGGGGGTCATGTGTATGACGAAGTTTAGTATGGGGCTTGAGATTTTATTATCTTGTGTTTCATACGCCCCGCAAAGTTAATCTAGCAACTTGAATGATCATGCTTGATGATAAACGTTGGTAGCTGCGGTTTGGTTGAAACCTTAGAAGCCACGTAAAATAAAATTTTGCATAAACCAATTAGAAGCGTCTACTTGGTTTTGCAGGATGACATGAGGTGTGCATGTGATGTGGTATAGCGGTTCTCATATTTAATTTGATTATGTATGTGATGACTACACAATGTAAATTAACATGACCTGCGTGTCATGATTCGGCATGATGGCTGGAGCCATATGATTGTCAGTTTAATGACCTGCGTGTCAATCTTATGTAATGCACTTATTTTATTAGCTATAGAGATAGCAATATTATCTGGTGCATCGACAAGGTGGTGGCAAACTTCGCGAAGGTGAACACTGGTGCGAATGCCAAAGATGAAGAAATTAATGACTTCTCCGTCAGAAAGGGCTATACCATATCATGCTATTATGAATTGCCTAAGATGTTTATCCCTCTTGATGCACCCTTCTTGATTGCGGGGTAGTCGCTTTTATTAGGGTGATCTCTCACAAAAATATCAAGTAGTTAGTGTTCTCCCAAGTGTAGCACCGTCGCAGCATCCTTCCTTTCGAGGTGCGCCATGATCTACATGGGTACGAACGATTGTACGGGTGTAAGGCGGGTGAGGTCAGACCTCGCAGCAAGATCACTTGGTTATCTTGACGTTCATGGCAGGATCGTCCTGAAATCGGAACACACGCATCGAAAGATGAACAAGAGTCACATGGAGATGTGATTGGCAAGTTTGCCTAACAATTGAAGTTCGCGCCATCAGTGTTCATCTCGAACAATGGCATTGAATGGAAATGTGGGTCTTGAATCACTCACAATCAATTATGTGGAGCGCACTGTAGAATTAACTTGTTTAAATTCTCGGTGCAATTAATTTTGGACATCGTCTAAGTGAACTTTGGATAATAGTTGTAGAATAATGGCTCGCGTTTCCACCTTCCCTGTTAAAATTGAATAAGCTGTTATTTATCTGGTTAAAACTTTACGATTGGTAACGTAATGTGAGGATTATACTCAAGAGTGCCGAGAAGGACTTTGTCCTATCGCATGCTTTCGGTATTCTCCCGCTGATGCTATGGATGATGTGACTCTCGTCCTTCGGTCCAAAAGCTAGAATTCCGTTACGGTCAAGTGCAATACGTTTGCTTCCGTAAAACCCGAACTTCGAAAGTTTGGGATAGTTATGTGATACTCATGGAACTGAAAATTATTTTCAGATACAAACAAAGGCTAAAAGATATGAGATATCCGAAGCAATGTTTGTTTGCAAGGTATTAGTAAAGTGTTTATTGGTCATTTGACTGATAAGAGAGGGATCCAGGAGAACGCCTGTCATGTAAATGAAGGTGAATAAAACAAACAACTTAAAGAGAAAGGAAATGTCCAAAGGGTGTTCGTGTGACTTACACACCTAGGAAGACCGGGGCTAACGCCACCCTTAAGTTGGGTGCTTCTTCTGAGAGTAGGAGAAAGACTGAAAGTAAAACTGTTAGAAGTATAAAGGCAAAAGGAAAGAAGTCTGGAATGTCCAGCTCATGTATGAAAGTCATACAAGTTATTGATGTTTGGAAGGCTGGTCAAAAATAAATAGTTCTTGGGAATTATGATTAAACGGTTAGTCACTGATTCTTGGGTATTTTGATTGACTTTTGATCACAGGTATACCCGTTCGATTGCATGCTGTTGCAACTCGATACAAGAACTACTACGGCCTAAAAGACTTGCCAGTAATGAGGTTTAGATACGCATTGGGAACATAGTAAAAGTTACTATACCTTTCATCTGTGTATTACCATCTGTATTTATTTTCATAATTCATTTTAGAGTTTTACACACTCAAGCCCATTGCATAAAGTATATTGCAAGAAGGTTGTTCATAAGAGAACTTTTGATGTTCGGTGTTATGAATAAAGGCCATACTTTCATTATGAATGAGATGTATGTTATGAATATTGATAATAATACATTACCTCTGTATTTACTTTCATAATTCATTTTAGAGTTTTACACACTCTAGCCCATTTGCATAATGTTTGTTGCAAGAGTGTAATTCATAAAAGAACAATTGTTGTTCAGTATCATGAATAACATAAGGGACATGCTTCCATCCAGGATGGGATGTATGTTATGAATATTGATGGTAATATAATACATCCGTAACACTAACACTAAATGTCTCAAGACTAAAAGAATACCACATATGTGTGACACTGCATTTGGTCACATTGGAGAAACTCGCATGGAGAAATTCCATAATGATGGATTTTGAAGTCGTTTGATTATGAATCATCTGACACTTGCAACTTTCCTCCGAAAAGTGAAGTGACTAAAATACCGTTCACAGGCCATAAGGAACGAGCAAAGAACTTATTGGTGATCATACATCGTGATGTGTGTAGTCCGATAAATGTTGTTGCTAGCAGTGGATTTGTCTATCTTCTGAAATGACTCAAGTAGATATATGGATATTTACTTGATGAGACGTAATTCTGGATCTTTTGAAATCATTCAAAAGGTTTTTCAAAAACGAAGTAGAAATTATTGTAACAAGAAAATTATGTTTCTACAATTAGATTGCGGAAAGGAATATTTTGAGTTACAAGTTTAGCAAATGTCTGATGAGTTGTGAAAAGAGTTTCATAACTTACACCTCCCGGAACACCACAGTAAGTGGAATGTCCGTGAAGATGTAATCAAACCCATTTATGACATGGTGAGATCAAAGATGACATAAATCAATTTGCCTTTATCCCTTTTAAGAGTAATGCTTTAGAGACTGCGGCTTTTACACTGAAAAGAGCTCCATCGGGTCTGTTGAAATGACGCCATGGTATGGTACGCCCAACCATGTTATATCTTTTCTTAACATTTGGAATATGGGGCTTGTGTAAAAGGTTACATACCTATTCCAAATCAGACAAGTGCTACTTTGTAGATTATCCCATAATGTTGGGTATTCCCCCACCACTATACCGAGGCAAAGGATTTTGCCACAAAACGGTATGCTTTTAAAGAGAATAGTTCTTGCAAAAAGGTGAGTGGGAGGACAGTGCAACTTGACGAGATGATAAGTATCTTCGTCATCAGATCAAAGGAAAGGAACCTTGGAAGTGATTCCAGAGTTTCCTACTGCGACTGATACGGTCGAACTTGCAGCTGAACAACGTAGGCAAAGCTCGTGCAAACCTCTCAGGTGCGCAAACGAGATATTGTTGTTAGACAACTGTATACCTACGATACACAAGGAAGTGTTGATGGGCCCTGACTCCGGAATTGGCTAAATGCCAATACAATCCGAGATGGTTTCCATATAAGTGATTCAAGATTAAAACCTTGATACACCTTTCGGAAGACTTAGAGTCTAACGAATATTTATGAAACTACAAACTAATGTGGATAAAATGTTTTATCCATAAAGCTCGACTTGTTGCAAAAAACAAGTTCAAGGAGTTAACTACGATGAGATTGTTTCACCGTAGCGATGCTTAAAGTCGCTTAAGGTTAAACTAGCAATTGATACATATTTCAATCATGAGATATGAAACATGGATGGCGAAAGAATTTCCATGAAATGGGAATACAAACTAGGATTTGTATGTGATACAGTCCAATGTATTTTGTCGATCCAAAGGATGCTAGTGAGTATGCAAACTTCAGAGTTCCAGCAATGGACAGAAGAGAGCAAAATGGAGTTGGAATCTTCGTTTTGATGAAATGATCAAAAGAGTTTGATTTCATCAATGGATAATGAAGATGCTTGTGGTTTCAAGAAAGTAAGTGGGAGCATAATAATATTTCTAAAAACCTTGTGTGCTTGACACACTGTAATTGGAAATCAATTTCTTGACACGAATTAGGACTTCATTTGAAAACAGTTTTTTGATGAAGTGCTTGGGCTAAATAGCCTCGCTATTAGGCATAATGATCTATGGAGATAGATTTGCCTAATGGGGCTAAGCAAAAATACATATTGACAAGATAACCATTTAGCACTAAAACCGCCAAGGAGTGATTCTTGCCGAAGTCACATGGAAAGAGTTTTTGCAAGACTCGGTGTCCTAAAAACATTAATGAGCAAAATACATGATGGATATTCCACACACTTCTGTGTTTGGATGAATCATGTATTCCATGGTATGTAAATCAACAAGATATGTCCGATACTCCCAAACTATTGCGCGTACAGATACCAAAGTGATCAAAGTACTGATCATAGGACAACAGTGAAAAATGCCATTGAGTACTAAAGTAGCACTGATTACATGTTTTCTCGCAAGCAGAGATTATGAAGTGCTCGTTGTAAGTAATTACATCGATAGAGTCTTCATCAATGCTCCATGCGATTTTTGATTTAAGTTAAGGTTTTGTGTAATACACAATACGGTGGCACGGTAAGTTGGAATTGTTCTAAACATGTTACTGTGGCGAATTCTATAACAAAGGCTAAGTATGTTGACGTTTTTGAAGCAACAAAGAAGATGTTGAATCATATAGTTCATTCATGAACTTAGTATGGTTCCAAGATGGCTTTGGTCAATGGGACACTATTGCAGATAGTTGCTCCATAGCTCAGTCTGAGGAATCAAGGTTTGACCTGTGATTCACATATATACAAAGCCAAGTCCACACAAAATATGAATTTTGTGAAAGCGTGAAAACACGAGGATATGCAAAGATACACACGGAGCTGAAGTTGTCAGATCCATTGGACATCAGGCTATACCACAAGTGAAGCATATTTTACACCAGTATGCCGTAGGTGTAAAGTGCATTAGCATTGACTAGATTATTGACTCTAGTGCAAGTGGGAGTCTGTAGGAGATATGCCCTAGAGGCAATAATACATGTTATTATTTATCCCCATGTTCCTAATTAAGTTTATATTCCATGCTATAACTGCTATGGTTCTCGAGTCTACAATAACCACGAGGCTCGGAGGAAAACTCATATGCACGTGTGGAATAATAAACGATAAAAAGTATTCCTAGCCATGCATCTAAGACTAGCTCAAGTATTGCATGATGATCCTGTTTTCCTGGTCATGGGCATGGCTACGCCGGCAATTTTGAGGGCACAATGTTAGAAGAACATTTGTGTTGAATCGACCCGAATTGATGTTATGCTATGAGATACTTTTGTCACAAGTTAATGGTAAATAACATAGAGAAAGTTAACGTTTGCATGATTCCTTAGACCATGAGAGTATCGAGTTTCTTCATGCTTGCTTTATGAACTTTGGGGTTTGTTAAACGTCATCCGTAACTGGGAGGCTATTACGGCGGCTTACGGGTTCATGGAAAAGTATGACAAGTAACTTGATAGCTCAAGATTGGGATTTGCTCCTCGGACGATGGAGAGATATTCTCGGGCCCTCTCGGTGTTACGGTATCCATCATCGTCTGGCCAGACACATTGTGATTTGATCATGGGGATGCCGGAACGCGGAAACGAGAAAAGCGAACAAAACCGGCAACGAGGTAACTGGCATTGTGGACAAGTGGTGGTCCACGGGGATGCCGATAAATCTCACCTCGGGTTTTGTAACATATTGCGAAGTAAAAGGAATAGCACACAACAACTGGAGGTTCACTCGAATATTCATTCGTGTGGGTATAGGGGTCAATATGGGTGTCCACTGCTCCGATGTTGATCATTGATCGGAAGGTGTTCCGGGTCATGTCTATACTTCACCGAACCTATAGGGTCACACGCTTAAGGGTAATCTATCTGCTGAACGCGAGACACGGAGACTGAGAGAAAATCACCGGAAAAGTTTCGGGGACAACGGAAGAGTTCTGGAGAGAGAACACCGGAAGAGTTTCGGTAAAACCGAAAAGTTATTTCGGAGTATACCATTAAGTCAAATTGGTTTCGGCATATGCTTGGAAATTATTGGAGGATATCAGAATTGTTCCGGTAACTTCTGGGATTTTTCGGAGACAAAAACCGGAAATGTTCCGAACTGCCGGAACCGCTTTGGTTGCTTTTCGCAGATGAAAATCATTGATCTGAAAATGTTTCGGAACGTGTCCAGAATTGTTTTAGTGGGTACTGGAATTATTCTAAGACCCACAGAAACATTTTCGGATTTAACGGCCGCGAAAAAATGGTTTCATGAATAGTGAAAAGCACTTTATGGGCTGGTTTTAATGGGGTTTTCTTCTAGGAGGAATTCCCTAATTTTGGAGTGAGGATAAGGTGGATGGAAGGTGGTGGCGCCCCCCCAAGGGGGCAGCCATTTTCGTTCATGGGCTTGGGGGGCCCCCTTGGGGCTTCCTTCCACCATTTGGTGGATAAGATCAAGCCCTCCTTATGTGGCATGGTGAAATATCCAAACCCCTTTTGGTCTTTTGACCCCTTGCCACTACCCCTTGCTCCTCCTATAAATAGAGGTGGAGATGCAATCTCCACACTCACTCTCTCTCACATACACAAGCCATGCATGATCTGGCTTTCTCTCTCCTTCCCAGCGAAATAGTTTCGTAGAGCCGAAAGGCTGTCTGGGTTCCGGCAGGAACTAGTTCTAGACGGCGAAGCCCTGCCTGATAGCTGACACCGTATGTGTCCAGCCCCGTAGAGAGGTCGTAGGTAAGATCTTTTACCTGAGGGGCTGTTTGAGTATCCTCCCGAAGGGCTGTCCGAGTTACCGTTCGAGCTTCGAGGGTCTTCCCGAAGGGCTGTCCGCGACATCGTCCGGGGGTCTGTCCGACAGCCTCCCGAAGGGCTGTCCGACGAGGGAGTACATCCTCGCGGTTGGGAGGATGTAAATCCTAGCTGCGGGGATCTGCACCGACGATCAACATCGACTCTACTTCCGCTGTGCTACGAGTCGGTAACGATCAGATCAAACCTTGTATGCATCTCCATAGTGATCCTGGGCGTGCTCGCAGTACCGATTTTTTTTTGTTTTCTGTCGCGTTCCCCAACATCAAGAACTTGGGATTCAAAAGACCCCCGAATGGCGGCTTGTCAACGAGCAGTCACCGACATGGTGGGACATTTCCAAGGCTACCAAGTTGATCACATCGATTCCCGGGTCAACGAGGCGGCAGACGCTCTATCACGACACGGCTCTTAGCGCAAGCCGGTCCCTCCTAATGTGTTTCTAGATGTACTTTAAAACCCTTCAGTTAAGTTGCTATCTGAGGAAAACATAACTATTCCTGACGCAGAGGCACACTTGGTGGCGGCTCTCCATGCTATTCCTGATTGGATAGTGCTACTTGGCTTATCTGACTCGAGGCGAGCTCCCAACTGAGGAAATCATCGCATGACAAGTAATTCGGCGGTCCAAATCAATGACTATTGTTAATGGCGAGTTACACAGACGAAGTAGTACCGGTGTTTTCCAGCGTTGTGCTTCCGCCGAGGAAGGGCGGGAGATTCTCAATGAAATTCATGCTGGTGATTGTGGACATCACGCCGGCTCACGATCTCTGGTGGCAAAGGCTTTTTTACACAGGCTTTATTGGCTGACAGCTCATGCAGACGTGGAGGACATTGTGCGCAAGTGCGATGGATGTCAAAAGTTTGCTCGACAAGCCCACGTGCCGGCTCAAGAATTGCGCATGATCTCAATTACTTGGCCATTTGCAGTCTTGGGGCTCGATATGGTCGGCCCGTTTAAGCCGTCTTCTGACAAGAAAACCGACATGTTGGTGACGGTTGATAAATTCACCAAGTGGGTGCAAGCCGCAGATTAGCATGGATGTTAGTCCTGGTACCATTAAAGACGCCTCAGCTGTGTGTAGTAGGTGAACCTTGAAAATTCCGTACCATTGCGCATACACGAGGTTGTTCATGTTCCCACGAAACAAGTGCTAGCATAGGTAGAGGAGAAACGAGCCCACCCACGTGTGCTCAAATTTTGTACAAACCGTCCATACGAGCGTTCTACGTGTAGCGAAGACGCGTACGACACTAGTACAAGGAATTGCAAGGATATCGGGCAGTTGCACCTGACTCATTAAATGGTTTCTGCGAAGATCCAAGAACCTATGTGTGTGTTCTAGATAATAGGACCATATGCCTGTACGAGCCAAAACGTCGCTTCCGTTCTCGCATACTCTTCGGAGGTGTTTGGTTCGTGTTTTTCATCCCATTTTAGGTGTTACGTGGACACCTAAAATGGTTACACTGTTTGGTAGGAATATGGTGTAATCAGATACCCTGAAAACAAATACCGCCCCTGTTCACCGCTGATTACGGCCACCCCCCCACCGCAATCCAATTATGTTACCGAGCCGTCATTGCCTCCCGCCGACCTCCTCCACCCTGATCTCCTCCGCTGTCGGAGTAGACCTTGCCACCGAATCGTCCCCAACCTTCTACCCCATGTCGACAAAGTTGCAGCCTTCTGCCACCATCGTTGTCGTCGTTGCCGCTGAATCCTCCTGTCCAACGACTCCAACCGTTGCCGCCGTCCTCACCCCGTCGGGAGCAAGCTCAACATCCTCTCTGCAGAGACTCCAACCTATGGCGCTGCCTTTAACCTCCCCCTCGAGCGGCATGTTGCCACCAACACGGGAATGGGTGAAGCTAGCGAGCTGGAGTTCTTGATTCTTGCTTCATGCCAGTATCCATTAACGTTGCACCAGTTACAACCAAGCAAATTTTAATTTTCGCTCATACTGTTTATAGTAACAGTGTAAGTCCTTTATGTTTACATTTGCATTAATGGATCCTGAACCAAACACCTTCTTCATTTGATTCTTAGAGTATTAGCTAGTCTGTAATTTGGCTAACAGTAGGTACGTGGATGTAGATGTTGCATTTTCATAGGACGACCATACAGGGGCTTGTGGAGTGGTTTTGCGAGACAGTTCTGGCATCTCGGCCGAGTCGTCAGCCCAGGCGGAAGACTTGAAACTTGCATTGAGGGTGCGCTGCAATTTAATTCGACTTTAGTCCTGTTAACATGTAATCATATGTGATGTACAGGACGTGCACGTCGTCACGTCACCTCCTTGTTTTTAGGATCGTAACCAAGCCCAGGCCTGCGTGCCACACTTCTCGGGCTCGAGGGAACCCCTCGCACTTGTATATGTTGTAACCTGTTGTACTGGATGAACACATAGAGCAAAATATCACGATCTAGCTTGGTATCAGCTGCATCCAGGTCTCTTCCCATGGCCACCATATCTCCTCCTCAGCCACTAGCGCCGGCAACTCCATGGCCACCAGCGCCGCCTCCTCCCCGAGCTCTCTCTCTGCCACCAGCACCGTCGGCGGCGCTACTTCCAGCACCGCGAGCACCACATCATCGTCATTCCTCTCCGATGGCACCGCAACACCCCCTCCCTCCAAGTTCGCTCTGGTTTTCTCCTCATGCACGCCTCCGCCGCCACCTCCTTCGCCCCCATGCTTGCCATTAGAACTTCAACAACAACATCCATACCACATCAAGTTTCTTCTCAATCCCAACAACCACAACTACCACAAGTGGAAGTCTTTCTTCCTTCTTGTGCTGCTTGATATGTCTCCAACGCATCTATAATTTTTGATTGTTTCATGCTATAATATTATCATTCTAGGATGCTTTTTGGATGATTATTTACCAATTCATATTATTTTTTAGCACTAGCCTATTAACCCAGTGTCCAGTGCCGGTTGTTGTTTTCTGCATGTTTTTGACTTTTCAGTTTTACAGTACCAACCGAAGTCCAATTGTCCCGAAACTTTTTTATGTTTTTTTCTAAACCAAAAGAAGACATGGAAGCTTCGGCAGGAGGCCGGAGGCTCCACTAGGGAGCCACCACACAACAGGGCGCACCCAGGGGGGTGGTCGTGCCCTGTTATGTAGTGGGCCCCTCCCCCCCGAGCGTCTCCCGGCGCCCTTCTTCGGCCTATAAATTCCAATAAATCCCAAAACCCTAGAGAGCCTCCTGAAACACTTTTTCCACCGCGCAAGTCTCTGTTCCACCGTGTGCCCATCTGGAGCCCTGTTCTGTTGCCCTGCCGGAGGGGGGATCAATCATGGAGGGCCTCTACATCAACCTTGATGCTCCCATGGTGATGTGTGAGTAGTTCCGTAAAGACCTATGGGTCCTTAGTTAGTACCTAGATGGCTATATCTCTCTCTTGATCTTCAATACAAAGTTATCCGAATCTTCGCAGTGATCTATCCGATGTGATCACTTTATGCAGTGCGTTTGTTGGGATCCGCTCAATTGTGGGTTTATGTTTAGATTATTCATGAAAAATATTTGAGCCTTCTATGATTTTCATTATGTTTCTTATTTGCATTATTATTATAGCTTTGTAAATCTCTCCGATCTATTGAAATAGTTTGGCCCTACTAGATTGATATTTCCTCAGTGAGAGGGCTGTGTTGTAGTGGGTTCAATCTGGCGGTGCTCTATATCCAAGTGACAGAAGGGGACAAGACATGTCTTTGTATTGTTTCCACTAAGGATAAAACGATGGGGTAATTCTTATTGATTGATTTTTCTTTGTCTACATCATGTCATCATTCTCCAAGCATTACTCTGTTTGTCATGAACTTAATACTTAGAGAGGCAAGCATAGAAGCACTCTCGACGTGGAGTAATAGTAATAGGTGCAGGCAGGAGTCAGCCTATTTGCTTATGGATGTGATGCCTATATAGACATTATCATTGTCGTGAATAAATATTGCATAACTATGTGTTTTTCTATCAATTGCCCAATAGTAATTCGTTTACCCACCATATGTCTGAGATGCCACTAGAGAACACTACATCCCCTGGGTCTATTCACTTATATATTTACAAAATCTTGCAATACCTTGATGCCATTTATTTATTTTTATTTTATTTTGCACTTTACATTATTCAACTTTCATCTACTGACTTCACTAGCTTACAAATAACAAGTCCAAGGGGATTGACAACCCTCTTGCGTGCGTTGGGTGAAAGTGTTTGCTTCTTTGTGTGGAGTCGCTGAAGACGGGGGTTGCGTGCTACTCCTATTGGTTCGATAAACCTTGATTCTCAACTGAGGGAAATACTTATCTATACCGGGCTGCATCACCCGTTCCTCTTTACGGAAAACCCAATGCAGATCACAACTATCAGGAAGGATTTCTGGCACTGTTGCCGGGGAGTATCACCAACCTACTATCAAGTAACTTCACACAAATTATCATTCACTTGTTCTACTTTTTGTTTGATGTTATATTTTGCTTGTTTGCTAAAAAACAAAAATACAAAAATATTTATCTTTGCTAGTTTGCTTGTTACTATGGCTAGTCTTACTTATGTTCCCTTTACTCCCGAGAATGAGGTGCTTAATTTTTATCAAAGGGGAGGAGGAAGTTTGCAAGATGCTTGGCATAGGACTTGCAATGCTCAAAATAAATCAATTCATAAGCAATCCCCCAGTTTCTTGCTTCGTAACTTTTATGTGGGTCTTGCTAGTTGGTATAGGTTCGTACTTGATACTATTACCGGTGGTAATTTCTTGATGAGTCACACTTCGGATGCTTTCAAAGCCATGGAAAATTTAGTTGGTTCACCACCTCTTGTCATTAATGAAACTACTTTGACCTTGGAACATGTCATGCAAAGGCTTGATATTATTGAAAATAAAATTTCCACTAAAGAACTACTTCAGGAGTTGGATAGAAAGATTCACAATCATATTACTCAGTTTCGGTCAAAGATAGGAATCACTTTAAAAGCACAACAGGAGAAAGATACAACTATTAATGAGCGGGTAGAGCAAGGTTTTGGTAGGATTGATAAAATAGAGGAAGTCTTTGATAAAATGGGTTCCAGCTTAACCCCATCCAAAGCTAATGGTAGTACCTCTCAAGGAAAGAATTCTAAGATTATGTATCTCCCCAATAATACTAGTATCACTCCTATTAAAAGAAATGAGGATCTTAAGATGATTAGTGTGCATCCAAATTTTATAAGTTTGATAAAAGATCCTATATTCAAGCTACCTCCTCTTAGGAACTATGGTTGTGTGATTCTTGATAACCCACAAGTATAGGGGATCGCAACAGTTTTCGAGGGTAGAGTATTCAACCCAAATTTATATATTCGACACAAGGGGAGCCAAAGAATATTTGCGAGTATTAGCAGCTGAGTTGTCAATTCAACCACACCTGAAGATTAAATATCTGCATCCAAGTGATCACTAGCACAGTAATATGATAGTTTTGATAGCAGTAGTAGCAGCAACAGTAACGGTAGCAGTGATAGCACTAGTTTTGTAGTAGTTGGAATAGTAGCACTAGCAATAGTAACTTAGCAAGAAAAATATGTGGAAAATCGTAGGCACTGGATCGGTGAACTTGTTTGGATGCTATTCATCATATAACAGTTATAACCTAGGGCGACACAGAACTAGCTCCAGTTCATAAATGTAATGTAGGCATGTATTCTGTAAATTATCATACATGCTTACGGATAAGAACTTGCATGATATCTATTGTCCTACCCTCCCGTGGCAACAGGGTCCATAAGGAAACTAAGGGATATTAAGGCCTCCTTTTAATAGAGAACTAGAAAAAAGCATTAACACATGATAAATACATGAACTCCTCAAACTACGGCCATCACCGGAAAGTATCCCGACTATTGTCACTCCGGGGTTTACGGACCATAACACGTAATAGGTGCATATGACTAGCAAGATCGGATCAAGAACATAGATATAATGGTGATAACATAAACGGTTCATATCTGAAATCATGGCACTCAGTCCCTAGTGACAGGCATTAAGCATGGCAAAGTCATAGCAACATCAATCTCAGAACATAGTGGATACTAGTTATCAAGCCCTAACAAAACTAACTCGATTACATGATGAATCTCATCCAACTCCTCACCGACCAACAAGCCTATGAAGGAATTACTCACTCCCGGTGGGGAGCATCATGGAATTGGCGATGGAGAAGGGTTGATGATGACGAAGACCGAAGATTCCCCTCTCCGGAGCCCCAAACGGGCTCTAGATCTAGCCTTCCAATGAAGAACAGGAGGTGGCGGCGGCTCCGAATCGTAAAACGCGATGAAACTTTTTCTCTGATTTTTTTTCTCTGGAATTAGGGTCAGTGGGGCCCCGAGGTGCGCACAACCCACCAGGGCACGCTTGGAGGGGGTGGCGCACCCTGGTGTATCGTGCCCAACCAGAGCACCCCCTTCGGTGGTTCTTGGATCCAGTAATTTTTATTTATTGTAAAATAAATCTCCAAAAAGTTTTGTCCAGTTCCGAGAACTTTTATTTCTACACAAAAACAACACCATGGTAGTTCTGCTAAAAACAACGTCAGTCCGGGTTAGTTTCATTCAAATAAGGCAAATTAGAGTCCAAAACAAGAGCAAAAGCGTGAGGAAAAGTAGATACGACGGAGACGTATCAACTCCCCCAAGCTTAACCCATTGCTTGTCCACAAGCAATTCAGTTGACAAACAATATCAGCAATAACTCTTAGAAATTATAATAACTCATATTAATGACATAAGCAACCATATCAGCAATAACACTTTGTCAAAACAATCGTGATATAATATGACCATAGTGGTATCTCGCTAGCCCTTTCTGAGACCGCAAAACATAAATGCAGAGCACCTCCAAAGTTCAAGTAGCGACTAAACATTGTAATTCATGGTAGAAAAGATCCAGTCATGCTGCACCCAACATTAACTATACACAATGCATGAGGATGACAATAGTGCTCTCAGGTCTGGCGCTTATTTGAGAAGGTGATGACTCAACATAAAAGTAAATAGATAGTCCCTTCGCAGAGGGAAGTAGGGATTTGCAGAGGTGCCAGAGCTCAAAGCTTAAATCAGAGATAAATATAGTTTTGGGAGGTGCACCCTTCCTGTCAACGTTATGACCAAGAGTTATCAATATCTTCCATGCTAAACACATTAGCGGCGGTGCCCAAGCGGTAAAACTAAAGGTTTACTCCCCCTCCACCATCAATCACACTCCACGGCGAGCCGAATCCATGGGTACGGTCCATACCAACAACATTCCAGGGGGAGTTTTGTTTAATTATTCGTAATTTTTGATTTCGGGACTGGGAATCCCTATTACCGCCCCTCTCGTGCAAGGATGAGTGAGTAAACACTCAGCATGAGAATAACCCGCTTAACATGGAAGATACTGACCGCCCCCTGTCGCTCCATGAGCGGTCCAGGCACACAAAACAGATGTTCATTTGAAATTTTAGAGGTGGCACATGCAAATTTACTTGGAACGACAAGGTAATACCGCATATAGGTAGATATAGTGGACTTATCTGGAATAACTTTGGTTTAAGGATTTTGATGTAGAAGCAGTATTCCCGCTTAGTACAGACAAAGGCTAGCAAATAGATTGAGAAGCGGCCAGCTAGAGAGCAAAAACGGTCGTGAACATGCATTACGAATAATAAACATTGAATACTAGCATGAGTAGGATATGGACACCCTGAACATAAATATCATGAAGCCTATGTTGGTTTTGATTCAACTACATGCGTGAACATGTGCCAAGTCAAGCCACTTGAAACATTCAGAGGAGGATACCATATCATCATATCACATCACAATCATTTTAATGCATGTTGACATCCAAGATAAATCATTATCCACTCCAAGCTACTTAAGCATGACATGAGCAACTATAATCTCTAATTGTCATTGCAAACATTGTTGGAAATATGCCCTAGAGGCAATAATAAAATGGTTATTATTATATTTCCTTGTTCATGATAATCGTTTATTATCCATGCTATAATTGTATTGATTGGAAACTCAAATACATGTGTGGGTACATAGACAAACAATGTGTCCTTAGTAAGCCTCTAGTTGACTAGCTCGTTGATCAAAGATGGTGAAGGTTTCCTGGCCATGGACATGAGATGTCATTTGATAACGGGATCACATCATTAGGAGAATGATGTGATGGACAAGACCCAAACTATAAACGTAGCATGTGATCATGTCAGTTTATTGCTATAGTTTTCTGCATGTCAAGTATCTGGTCCTATGACCATGAGATCATGCAACTCACTGACACCGGAGGAATGCCTTGTGTGTATCAAACATCACAACGTAACTGGGTGACTATAAAGATGCTCTACAGGTATCTCCGAAGGTGTCTATTGAGTGGGCATGAATCAAGACTGGGATTTGTTACTCCGTGTGACGGAGAGGTATCTCAGGGCCCACTCGGTAATACAACATCACTATAAGCCTTGCAAGCAATGTGACTAAGGTGTTAGCCATGGGATCTTGTATTACGGAATGAGTAAAGAGACTTGCCGGTAACGAGATTGAACTAGGTATAGGGATACCGACGATCGAATCTCGGGCAAGTAACATACCGAAGAACAAAGGGAACAGCATACGGGATTAACTGAATCCTTGACATAGAGGTTCGACCGATATAGATCTTCGTAGAATATGTAGGAACCAATATGGGCATCCAGGTCCCGCTATTGGTTATTCACCGTAGAGGTGTCTCGGTCATGTCTACATAGTTCTCGAACCCGCAGGGTCTACACACTTAACGTTTGGTGGCGATTAGTATAGTTGAGTTATTGTGTTGGTGACCGAAGGTTGTTCGGAGTCTCGAATAAGATCCCGGACATGACGAGGATCTCCGGAAGAGTCCGGAGGTGAAGATTGATATATGTGATAATAGTGTTTTGATCTCCGGAAGGGTTCCGGAATTCACCGGAAGGTGTTCCGGATGTTTACCGAAGTGTTCAGGTGCAGCAACACTTTATATGGGCCAAAGGGGTAAAACCCACGAGGTATTGGAAAGTGCAAAAGGAAGTTTTGCTGCTACCTTAAGCGGTACTACCGCTGGTAAGGCAGCACTACCGCGTAAGCGGTACTACCGCTTGTGTGAAGCGGTACTACCGCTCACGAGCGGTACTACCGCTTGTGCGCGGTACTGCTGGAATCCGAGTTGGACTCTTTCCTTGCGGGCCAAACCGACCTTGTGCGGGCAAAACCGACCTTGTGGAGGTTTTCTCTCCAAGTTTAGACCCCAGGGCTCAACATATAAATAGAGGGGCAGGGCTAGCACACGGGATAGATCAGGAATTCCCAAGCCGTGTGCCGGCAACCCTAGCCCTCTAGTTCCTCCCGTCATAATCTCTGTAGTGCTTGGCGAAGCCCTGCAGAGATTGTTCCTCACCACCATCACCACGCCGTCGTGCTGCCGGAACTCATCTACTACTTCACCATCGCTCGCTGGATCGAGGATGTGAAGGCGTCATCAAGCCGTACGTGTGTTGAACGCGGAGGTGCCGTCCGTTCGGCACTAGTTCGTGATCGGATCGAGGGACGACTTGCGATTTGGATCGCGGAGACGTTCGACTACATCAACCGCATTTCTTAACGCTTCCGCTTAGCGATCTACAAGGGTATGTAGATTCACTCTCCCTCTCGTAGATGCTCATCACCATGGATAGATCTTGCGTGTGCGTAGGAAATTTTTTGTTTCCCATGCGACGTTCCCCAACAGTGGCATCTGAGCTAGGTCTATGCATAGATGAGATCTCGAGTAGAACACAAAAAGGAGTTTTGGGCGTGGGTGTATACATATTGCTTGCCGTTACCAGTTGATACTTGATTCGGCGGTATTGTGAGATGAAGCGGCCTGGACCGACATTACGCGTACGCTTACGCGAGACTGGTTTCACCGCTACGTGCACTCGTTGCATAAAGGTGACTGGCGGGTGTCTGTTTCTCTCACTCTAGTTGAATCGGTTCAATGAAGAGGGTTCTTTTAGAATATCAAAAAGCAATCACTACACCACGTTGTGGTTTTGCGTAGGTAAGAATCGTTCTTGCTAGATACCCGTAGCAGCCACGTAAAACTTGCAACAACAATTAGAGGACGTCTAACTTGTTTTCGCAGGGTATGTTGTGATGTGATATGGCCAATTACATGATGAGATATATGTGATGTATGAGATGATCATGTGTTGTATAGAATATCACGACTTGCATGTCGATGAGTACGGCAACTGGCAGGAGCCATAGAGTTGTCTTTAATTATTTTCGTCGTTTTGCTTTACTTTATCGCTATCAGTTAGCAATAGTCGTGGAAGCAACAGTCGGCGCGACAACCTCATGGCGACACGTTGATGGAGATCAAGATGATGGAGATCATGGTGTCATGCTGGTGACGATGGAGATCATGCCGGTGCTTTGGAGATGGAGATCAAAAGCACAAGTTCATGGCCATATCATGTCACTTGTGATTTGCATGTGATGTTAATCCTTTTATGCATCTTATTTTGCTTAGGACGACGGTAGCATTATAAGGTGATCCCTCACTTAAATTTCAAGATAAAATTGTGTTCTCCCCGAGTGTGCACCGTTGCGAAAGTTCGTCGTTTCGAGACACCACGTGATGATCGGGTGTGATAGACTCTACGTTCGCATACAACGGGTGCAAGCCAGTGTTGCACGTGCGGAACACTCGGGTTAAACTTGACGAGCCTAGCATGTACAAACATGGCCTCGGAACACAAGAGACCGAAAGGTCGAACATGAGTCATATAGTAGATATGATCCACATGAAGATGTTCACCATTGAAACCACCTCAACTCACGTGATGATCGGACTTGAGTTGGTTGATTTGGATCATGTGACACTCGAATGACCGGAGGGATGTCAATTTGAGTGGGAGTTTTTAAGTAATATGATTAACTAAACTCATTATCTTGAACAATAGTCTAAGTTGTCTTTGCAATTTTTATGTTGTAGATCATGGCTCACGCAGTAGCACCCCTGAATTTTAATGCGTTCCTAGAGAAAGCTAAGTTGAAAGATAATGGAAGTAACTTTGTGGAATGGGCCCGTAATCTAAGGATTATCCTTACGGCTTCCCAGAAGGCTTATGTCCTTGATGCACCGCTTGGTGATTCACCCGCTCCAGTTGAGTCTCCAGACGTTGTGAACGCCTGGCAGGCTCGTTCTGATGATTACTCAATAGTTCAATGTGCAATGTTGTATGGCTTAGAACCGGGACTTCAAAGACGTTTTGAACGTCATGGAGCATATGATATGTTCCAGGAGTTGAAGTTTATCTTTCAGAAGAATGCCCGGATCGAGAGGTATGAGACCTTCGATAAGTTCTATGCTTGCAAGATGGAGGAGAACGGGTCTGTCAGTGATCACATACTCAGAATGTCTGGGTACTCCACCCATCTGGCTGAATTGGGGATGCCCCTTCCGCCAGAGGCTATCACTGACAGAGTTCTTCAATCATTGCCACCTAGCTATAAGAGCTTCGTGTTGAACTATAACATGCACGGGATGAACAAGTCAGTCGCCGAGCTGTTTGCGATGTTGAAAGTCGCTGAGTCTGAGATTCAGAAGGAGCATCAAGTGTTGATGGTCAATAAAACCACTAGTTTCAAGAAGAATGGCAAGGGTAAGAAGGGTAACTCCAAGAAGAGTGGCAAAGCAGTTGCCCCTCCCATGAAGAAACCCAAGGCTGGACCCAAGCCTGAAACTGAGTGCTTTCATTGCAAGGGAACTGGTCACTGGAAGCGGAACTGCCCCAAGTATTTGGCTGACAAGAAGGCGGCCAACAACAAACAAGGTATATATGATATACATGTTATTGATGTGTACCTTACCAACTCTCGTTGTAGTGCCTGGGTATTTGATACCGGTGCGGCTGCGCACATTTGCAACTCAAAACAGGAACTGCGGAATAGACGGAGGCTGGCAAAGGACGAAGTGACGATGCGCGTGGGAAATGGTTCCAAGGTTGATGTGATCGCCGTCGGCACGCTCGCTCTTCGATTACCATCGGGATTAGTGACGAACCTGAATAATTGTTATTTAGTGCCTGCGTTAAGCATGAACATTATATCTGGATCTTGTTTATTGCAAGACGGTTACTCATTTAAATCTGAGAATAATGGTTGTTCTATTTATATGAGTAATATCTTTTATGGTCATGCACCCAATGTGAGGGGTTTATTCTTATTGAATCTCGATAGTGATGATACACATGTTCATAACATTGATGCCAAAAGATGTAGAATTGATAATGATAATACCACTTTCTTGTGGCACTGCCGTTTAGGTCATATTGGCGTAAAACGCATGAAGAAGCTCCATGATGATGGACTTTTGGAGTCACTTGATTTTGAATCACTTGACACATGTGAGCCATGCCTCATGGGCAAGATGACTAAGACGCCGTTCTCTGGAACAATGGAACGGGCAAGTGACTTGTTGGAAATCATACATACTGATGTGTGCGGTCCGATGAGCATTGAGGCGCGCGGTGGTTATCGTTACTTTCTCACCTTCACTGATGACTTAAGTAGATATGGGTATATTTACTTAATGAAACACAAATCTGAAACGTTTGAAAAGTTCAAGCAATTTCAGAGTGAAGTTGAGAATCATCATAACAAGAAGATTAAATTCCTACGATCTGATCGAGGAGGAGAATATCTGAGTTATGAGTTTGGCAGTCACTTAAGATAGTGTGGTATTGTTTCACAATTGACACCACCTGGAACACCACAGCGTAATGGTGTGTCCGAACGTCGTAATCGAACCTTACAGGATATGGTGCGATCTATGATGTCTATTGCCGATTTGCCACTATCGTTTTGGGGTTATGCATTAGAGACAGCTGCATTCACTTTAAATAGGGCACCATCGAAATCCGTTGAGACGACGCCATATGAACTATGGTTTGGCAAGAAGCCAAAGATGTCGTTTCTTAAAGTTTGGGGATGTGATGCTTATGTCAAAAAGCTTCAGCCTGAAAAGTTGGAACCCAAAGCGGAGAAATGCGTCTTCATAGGATACCCAAAAGAGACAGTTGGGTATACCTTCTATCTCAGATCCGAAGGCAAAGTGTTTGTCGCTAAAAACGGAACATTTCTTGAGAAAGAGTTTCTCTCGAAAGAATTGAGTGGGAGGAAGATAGAACTTGATGAGGTTATTGAACCTTTACTTCAACCAGAGAGTAGTGCAACGCAGAAAGATGTTTCTGTAGAGCCTACATCAGTTGAAGAGGAAGTTAATGATGATGATCATGAAACTTCGGATCAAGTTGCTATCGAACCTCATAGGTCGACAAGGACGCGTACTGCTCCTGAGTGGTATGGCAACCCTGTCTTAGAGGTCATGTTGTTGGACAACGATGAACCTACGAGCTATGGAGAAGCGATGGTGGGCCCGGATTCCGAGAAATGGTTAGAGGCCATGAAATCCGAGATGGGATCCATGTATGAAAACAAAGTATGGGCTTTGGAAGTATTACCTGAAGGGCGTAAGGCCATTCAGAACAAATGGATCTTTAAGAGGAAGACAGAAGCGGATGGTAATGTCACCGTCTATAAAGCTCGACTTGTGGCAAAGGGTTTTTCACAAGTTCAAGGAGTTGACTACGATGAGATCTTCTCAGCCGTAGCGATGCTTAAGTCTGTCAGAATCATGTTAGCAATAGTTGCCTTTTTCGATTATGAAATTTGGCAGATGGATGTCAAAACAGCGTTCCTTAACGGTTTCCTTAAGGAAGAGTTGTATATGATGCAACTAGAAGGTTTTGTCGATCCAGAGAATGCTGACAAAGTTTGCAAACTCCAGCGATCCATTTATGGACTGGTGCAAGCATCTCGGAGTTGGAATCTTCGCTTTGATGAGGTGATCAAAGCGTTCGGGTTTGTACAAGTTTACGGAGAAGCTTGTATTTACAAGAAAGTGAGTGGGAGCTCTATAGCGTTTCTAATATTATATGTGGATGACATATTGATGATTGGAAACAATATAGAAATGTTGGAAAGCGTGAAGGAATACTTGAACAAGAGTTTTTCAATGAAGGACCTAGGAGAAGCTGCTTTCATATTAGGCATCAAGATCTATAGAGATAGATCGAGACGCTTAATAGGACTTTCACAGAGCACATACCTTGACAAAGTTTTGAAGAAGTTCAAAATGGATCAGTCCAAGAAGGGGTTCTTGCCTGTATTGCAAGGTGTGAAGTTGAGTAAGACTCAATGCCCAGTGACTACAGAAGATAGAGAAAACATGAGTGTCGTCCCCTATGCTTCAGCCATAGGCTCTATCATGTATGCAATGTTGTGCACAAGACCCGATGTCAGCCTTGCCATAAGTATGGCCGGAAGGTTTCAAAGTGATATAGGAATGGAACACTGGACGGCGGTCAAGAATATCCTGAAGTACCTGAAAAGGACTAAGGACATGTTTCTCGTTTATGGAGGTGATCAAGAGCTCGTCGTAAAGGGTTACGTCGATGCAATCTTTGACACTGATCCGGGTGACTCTAAGTCGCAAACCGGATACGTATTTATTCTCAATGGGGGTGCGGTTAGCTGGTGCAGTTCCAAGCAAAGCGTAGTAGCTGATTCTACATGCGAAGCAGAGTACATCGCTACCTCGGAGGCGGCGAAGGAAGGTGTCTGGATGAAGGAGTTCATGACAGATCTACGAGTAGTGCCTAGTGCACTAAACCCAATGACTCTGTTCTGTGACAACACTGGTGCCATTGCTCTAGCCAAGGAACCCAGGTTTCACAAGAGGACCAGACACATAAAGCGACGTTTCAATTCCATCTGCGATTACATCAAGGAGGACGACATAAATATTTGCAAAGTGCACACGGATCTGAATGTTGCTGATCCGATGACTAAACCTCTTCCAAGGGCTAAACATGATCAACACCAAAACTGTATGGGTGTTAGATTCATAACAATGTAAATCACATAGTGATGTGAGCTAGATTATTGACTCTAGTGCAAGTGGGAGACTGTTGGAAATATGCCCTAGAGGCAATAATAAAATGGTTATTATTATCTTTCCTTGTTCATGATAATCGTTTATTATCCATGCTATAATTGTATTGATTGGAAACTCAAATACATGTGTGGGTACATAGACAAACAATGTGTCCTTAGTAAGCCTCTAGTTGACTAGCTCGTTGATCAAAGATGGTGAAGGTTTCCTGGCCATGGACATGAGATGTCATTTGATAATGGGATCACATCATTAGGAGAATGATGTGATGGACAAGACCCAAACTATAAACGTAGCATGTGATTGTGTCAGTTTATTGCTATAGTTTTCTGCATGTCAAGTATCTGTTCCTATGACCATGAGATCATGCAACTCACTGACACCAGAGGAATGCCTTGTGTGTATCAAACGTCACAACGTAACTGGGTGACTATAAAGATGCTCTACAGGTATCTCCGAAGGTGTCTGTTGAGTGGGCATGGATCAAGACTGGGATTTGTTACTCCGTGTGACGGAGAGGTATCTTAGGGCCCACTCGGTAATACAACATCACTATAAGCCTTGCAAGCAATGTGACTAAGGTGTTAGCCACGGGATCTTGTATTACGGAATGAGTAAAGAGACTTGCCGGTAACGAGATTGAACTAGGTATAGGGATACCGACGATCGAATCTCGGGCAAGTAACATACCGAAGAACAAAGGGAACAGCATACGAGATTAATTGAATCCTCGACATAGAGGTTCGACCGATATAGATGTTCGTAGAATATGTAGGAACCAATATGGGCATCCAGGTCCCGCTATTGGTTATTGACCGTTGAGGTGTCTCGGTCATGTCTACATAGTTCTCGAACCCGCAGGGTCTACACACTTAACGTTTGGTGATGATTAGTATAGTTGAGTTATTGTGTTGGTGACCGAAGGTTGTTCGGAGTCTCAGATAAGATCCCGGACATGACGAGGATCTCCGGAAGAGTCCGGAGGTGAAGATTGATATATGTGATAATAGTGTTTTGATATCCGGAAGGGTTCCGGAATTCACCAGAAGGGGTTCCGGATGTTTACCGAAGTGTTCGGGTGCAGCAACACTTTATATGGGCCAAAGGGGTAAAACCCACGAGGTATTGGAAAGTGCAAAAGGAAGTTTTGCTGCTGCCTTAAGCGGTACTACCGCTGGTAAGGCAGCACTACCGCGTAAGCGGTACTACCGCTTGTGTGAAGCGGTACTACCGCTCAAGCGGTACTACCACTCACGAGCGGTACTACCGCTTGTGCGCGGTACTGCTGGAATCCGAGTTGGACTCTTTCCTTGCGGGCCAAACCGACCTTGTGCGGGCAAAACCGACCTTGTGGAGGTTTTCTGTCGAAGTTTAGACCCCAGGGCTCAACATATAAATAGAGGGGCAGGGCTAGCACACGGGATAGATCAAGAATTCCCAAGCCGTGTGCCGGAAACCCTAGCCCTCTAGCTCCTCCCGTCATAATCTCCGTAGTGCTTGGCGAAGCCCTGCAGAGATTGTTCCTCACCACTATCACCACGCCGTCGTGCTGCCGGAACTCATCTACTACTTCACCATCGCTCGCTGGATCGAGGAGGTGAAGGCATCATCAAGCCGTACGTGTGTTGAACACGGAGGTGCCGTCCGTTCGGCACTAGTTCGTGATCGGATCGAGGGACGAATTGCGATTTGGATCGCGGAGACGTTCGACTACATCAACCGCGTTTCTTAACGCTTCCGCTTAGCGATCTACAAGGGTATGTAGATTCACTCTCCCTCTCGTAGATGCTCATCACCATGGATAGATCTTGCGTGTGCGTAGGAAATTTTTGGTTTCCCATGCGACGTTCCCCAACAAACATGTTTGATAATAATATGCTTAATCAAGGATACTACGTTAAACATATTTACAAAAACAAAAACAAGTCGAGTTCATACCCGCTTTTCTCTGCCACAGTCACTTCATCAAATATCTTCATTATTGCCCTTCACTTGCACAACTGAATGATAAGAAAATAATAATAGTGCAAGAGAGCCGTGGACTAAGCTAGAATCTGCAAACATTTTATTCAAGAGGAGAAGACAAAGTAACATGGGCTCTTTGTTAGATTAACAATGATGCATATGAGAGACACTCAAAATTTTCATTGTGGTCTTCTCCTTGGTATGACTCAAATAAAAGGAAAAGAATTTCAGAGAAACACACTGAAATATTTTTGGAGTTTTTGGTTTTTCTTGAAGAAGGCAAAGTAAAGAGGAAAAACAAAAACGAGAAAAACTATTTACACGGGAGAGCTCCCAACAAGTAAAAGAAGAAATGAGAAAACTTTTTTTGGGTTTTTCTTTTGATACTACAATGAAATTAAACTAGAAAGAAAAGCCGAAAAGAAGTAGGAAATTTTTTTGGATTTTATCAAAGGTCTTCAAACACACACGAAGAAAGCAAGAAAATAAATCTAGCATGGATAATATAATGAAAAAGTATGAACACCGACAACTGGAATGAAATGTGTGAACATGAATATAATGTCGATGGAAATACGTACTCCCCCAAGCTTAGGCTTTTGGCCTAGCTTGGTAATCACCATCCATAATAACCATCCGGTCCTAAGTCGAAGTGCGGTGGAGACGACGCCTGAGCGTCCCACTCTTGGGGCTCCTCCTTAGTAGCTACTAGGTTGTTCCAGTAGGCTGTAATGCCCTCTGGCATGATCCTGTATCCGTTCCTGGCAGTGGAATCAAATAGAGCAGGTGCAGGCAACGGGATAACATCACGGGTTTTGACGCTGAATACTAAGTTGTAGCGAATGTTATGAAAAGAATCAGCTGCATCAATAAATTGGTGATCCCGCAATGCCTTGTGATCTAGATAGACTTGGGACAAAGGATAATCGTGTGGGCGAATCTGAACTTTAAAGTGTCTCGCTAAGCGAGTAGCATAAATACCACCATGTATCTTTCCCTTAGTCCTGTTAAGGTGTAGGCGACGTGCAATAATAGCCCCCATGCTAAAGGTGTGATCGTTGTGCAATGCAAGGCATAAAATGGCGAAGTCGAGGGCACTGAGTGCATCAACCTTCTCTCTAGCAGTTAAACACTTCGCGATGAACAAAACAAAGTAATGCATAGAAGGAAACTGCAAACTGGTAGTAGTAGCTTGTGACACGCCTCTATCTTCACCCACTATTAAAGTGAGGAGAATGTACTCAAACTCCGCTAGTCTAGGCTCTCTTAATTCCCCATCAGAAGGGATCAAGCATATGTCACAAAAGTCAGTAAGCGGTATCTTGTGAGTTTCAGCATATAGCTTAAACTGACTTCAGGAGGATTATTCCTACTCAGAATATGAAAATCTTGCACAAAGGAATTTGTAAGGATGTGGTGTTGGTCACACGTAGCTGCGAGGAAATCGGTCAGCCCAGCATTTGCAATGAATTGGGCGAACTCTTGATGGAACCCGGCCTCCTCCATGAAGGCATCATGCGGCCATTCGCACGGCCGCACCTCCACCGTTCTCGGAGTGTGGAGGTCATTGTCCGATGATTCCCCAATGACTCCTCTAGAATTCTTCTTGGAGGAAAACTTCCTAAAGAAATCCATCTTATTCCTATACTTAAATTTATGAAAATTTTAGTCTACAATAATTTTCTCAACAAAACTTCGTAAGATTGATAGCAACTACTCCTAAGGATGCATAGAGGCCATATTAAGCATTCAAACTACTTAGAACTCTAAGAATTCAACATGCAAAGCCCATCTACAGCAGCACCAAGAGTAGCTAATTATTCTAAAAATAACCCACTAAATCAAAAACTAATTGGAGCAATGGAGGAGTCACATACCAAGTAGTAATCCCCCAAAACAGTTTCGGAAACGGAGCTTCGAGCAAAGAGATCGAAATCTGCGGGTTTGAGAGCAAGAACACGGGAGTGAGAGCTATGGTGATTTTTTCTGGAGGTAGGAGATGACACAGGCTAAAGAAGTAAGTGAGGGGACCCACGTGGGGGCCACAACCCCCCAGGGCGCGCCTGGGGTTGCTAGCGGGCCCTGGTGTCTTGTGGGCACCAGCTGCACCCACCTTTAATGTTATTTGCACCAGAAATTCAGAAATATTCAGAAAAAAATTGTATCAAATTTTTAGGACATTCTGAGAACTTTTATTTTCGGGTCTTTTTTTTATTGCACGGGGAAAACAGAAAACAGGATAAACATGGCATTTTATTTTATTTGACTAAGAAAAATAAAAACAAAATGTGGGTACAGATAGTTGTGCCTACTAGATTCATCAACTTCATACCTCTCAAAAATGATCCATTAATAAGGTTGATCAAGTCTTATTAGCAACCACTTCCGATTACCATGAAACCGAAGAACTTTCGTAAAACACTAAGTTACATCAATGGGGATATGCATATCCCCAACAATAAGTATATCATATTTCTTTTTGGCGGTAGGTAGAGGTAGTTGAAAACTTCCAATAGTGAGTGTCGGAGATTGTTCAATATCGTTTATACCATTCACTTGGAATTGTTTCTTCGGAAAGTGCACTGTGTGCTCATTACCATTGATATGAAAAGTGACTTTGCTTTTATTGCAATAACAGCCCCTTCACTATTCAAAAAGGGTCTACCAAGGATAATCGACATGTTGTCGTCCTCGGTCATCTCAAGAATAACAAAGTCTGTTAAGATAGTAACATTTGCAACAACAACGGGCACATCCTCACAAATACCAATAGCTATGGTAGTTGATTTTTCAGCCATTTGCAATGATACTTCAGTAGGTGTGAGTTTATTCAAATCAAGTGTTTTATATAAGGAGAAAGGCATAACACTAACACCAGCTCCCAAATCACACAAAGCAGTTTTGACATAATTTCTTTTAATGGAGCAAGGTATAGTTGGTATTCCAGGATCTCCGAGTTTTTTAGGTACTCCATCCTTAAAAGAATAACTAGCAAGCATGGTGGAGATTTCAGCTTCAGGTATCTTTCTTTTATTAGTGATGATGTCTTTCATGTATTTTGCATAAGGGGCCATTTTTAAGATATCAGTTAAGCGGGTACGCAAAAAGACTGGCCTAATCATTTCAGCAAAGTGTTCAAATTCTTCATCATCCTTTTTCTTAGATGGTTTAGGTGGAAAGGGCATGGGTTTCTGAACCCATGGCTCTCTTTCTTTACCATGTTTTCTAGCCACAATGTCTCTTTTATCATATCGTTTATTTTTAGGTTGTTAGTTATCAAGATCAACAGCATGCTCTATTTTAACATCATTATCATTTTCATTATCACTAGGTGAATGTTCATTACCAGACTGAGTTTCAGCATCGGAAACAGAGACATCATTATCTTTAGGAGGTTTTTGTATCTCAGGTTCACTAGAGGTATGGAAAGTCCTATCATTTTTCTTTTTCTTTTTCTTTTTAGAAGGACTAGGTGCACCAGCATTGATTCTTTGAGAGTCTTGTTCAATTCTTTTAGGATGACCTTCAGGATAAAGAGGTTCTTGGGTCATTCTACCTCCTCTAGTTACTACTCTAGCAGCAAAATCATTCATATTATTATTCATTTCATGAAGCAATTCCTTTTGAGATTTAGCAACTTGCTCTAACAGGGTTTGAACCATAGAGGAATGTTTTCCTACACCTCTAACATCATTACTGATTCAAAATAACAAGTCACTCAAGCAAGCAATCATATCAGAATTATATTTCAATTGTTTCAGAACATTTGCATTGAAGTGATCTTGTTTCCTAATGTAGTTATCAAACTCATATAAGCATTGACTAGGATGTTTATTGTAAGGGGTATCACTTTCATCGAACTTTCATAAAGAACTTACCTCTACCACCTTTTGAGGTGGTGGTGTGTCAAGGACATGTATTTCTTCAATAGGTGGTAAATTCTTAACGTCCTCAGCTTTAATACCCTTTTCCTTCATACATTTCTTTGCCTCTTGCATATCTTCAGGACTAAGAAACAAGATGCCCCTCTTAGTCGGAGTGGATTTAAGTGGTGGTTCAGGGAGACTCCAATCATCATAATTCTTCAATATATTGTTCAATAGTTCCTCAGCTTGTTCAACAGTTCGTTCCCTGAAAACACAACCAGCACAACTATCAGGGAAGTCCCTAGAAGCATCAGTTAGTCCATTATAGAAGATATCAAGTATTTCATTTTTCTTAAGAGGGGGATCAGGCAAATCATTAAGCAATTGGAGAAGCCTCCCCCAAGCTTGTGCGAGACTCTCTTCTTCAATTTGCACAAAGTTAAATATTTCCTATAAGGCATCTTGTTTCTTATGAGGAGGAAAATATTTTTCAGAGAAGTAGTAGATCATATCCTGGGGACTACGCAGACAACCAGGAGCAAGAGTATTGTACCATATCTTGGCATCACCCTTTAATGAGAACAGAAATAATTTGAGAATATAGTAATAGCGAATCTTCTCATAATGAGCAAAGAGGGTGGCTATATCATTCAGCTTAGTAAGATGTGCCACTACAGTTTCAGTTTCATAGCCATGGAAAGGATCAGATTCAACCAAAGTAATTAACTCTGGGTCGACAGAGAATTCATAATCCTTATCGGTAACAAAGATAGGTGAAGTAGCTAACTTAGGATCACATTTCATTCTAGCATTCAAAGACTTTTCCTTATACTTGCATAATAATTTCTTAAGATCATCTCTATCCTTACAAGAAAGGATTTCTCTAGCTATGTCTCCATCCAAAACACAACCCTCGGGTATCATAGGCATTTCAAATCTAGGAAAGCTAGGTCTAATAGGTGTTTCATAGTTCTCAGTTTCAAGGACTTCATCAGTTTCAGCAAATCTCATTAGTTTCAAGAATTTCATTCTCTTTAGCTCTAGCAATTTGTTCATCAAGAAATTCACCTAGCGGCACATTATCATCAAGCATGGTACTAGCATCATTCATAGCAGAAGTAGCATCATCAATAACTTGCGACATATCAGGATTAATAGCATGTGGTGGTGTTGCAAGCTTACTCATAACCGAAGGTGAATCAAGTGTAGAGCTAGATGGCAATTCCTTACCTCCCCTCGTCTTAGAGGGAAAAATCTTGTTTTTTGGATCCTTCAGATTCTTCATAATGATCAATTGATATAAATCCCAAGTGACTTAACAAATATAGCTATGCTCCCCGGCAACGGCGCCAGAAAAAGGTCTTGATAACCCACAAGTATAGGGGGTCGCAATAGTTTTCGAGTGTAGAGTATTCAACCAAAATTTATAGATTCGACACAAGGGGAGCCAAAGAATATTTACGAGTATTAGCAGCTGAGTTGTCAATTAAACCACACCTGGAGATTAAATATCTGCAGCAGAGTGATCAGTAGCACAGTAGTATGATCATTTTGATAGCAGTAGTAGCAGTAACAGTAATGGTAGCAGTGATAGCAGTAGTTTTGTAGCAGTTGGAACAATAGCAGTAGCAATAGTAACTTAGCAAGAACAATATGTGTTAAACTCATAGGCACTGGATCTGTAAACTCGTTGGATGATATTCATCATATAACAGTCATAACCGAGGGCGACACAGAACTAGCTCCAGTTCATAAATGTAATGTAGGCATGTATCTATAATACCTAAACAGTTCATCCCCACTAACCTATTTAACTAAACATGCAGGCTATCCACATCAGCATCCATTCTCCTACGGCCACATCAGAACTAACCCACCACTTCACTAATCTTTCCACTTCTGCATGCATAACATTTGTTTCTGCCCACATTTTCACGACGTTCGCAACCCATTCAGCCATTATGTCCTCCTGTTTCATCTTCCACTCTAACAGACGTTTAGTCACAAATATTAATACACAAGTAATCTAGCGGCCGGCTGGAGTGACAGCGCCGGTACTTTATAGCGCTCCATCCCCATATGCCTTCCTCCTCAATGCGATGTTCTGCCAGCCATAGGCCATGCCGGTGAGTTTCTACTTCGCCGGGCAGATGTTAATCCGTACCGCACTGGTCAACAAAACCGAATATGTGCACCTGCAGGTAGGGAATTGGTCAGCCTTGGTTCCTTGGCACTCCACTGATATGGTCGTCCGTCACCATCATCGCCGGTGACCCTACTACTTTCCTCCGAGCCAGCAACATACATCTTCCCATAGAACAACCATAGAGATGGATGATGAAGAGCCGACGGACATGCAGGCGTACTGAAAAATCACCGCCGGCGAATCAACGGCGGGGTAGACGGTTGGCTTAAGGGCCGAGCACAGGCATGTCAGTTTTATTTCCTTTTCCTTTCGCAATGCCACCGTTCGTTTTCCTGAAGGGTCGCCTCTAACTTCCTTTCTTAACGTGTTACAGGTTCCGACTCCCTGGGTGCTACAGCCTTCAGTGTGACCCCATCAGCCCCAAAGATCTTTACTCATCTGCCTTAGAAGTTCATGATTCATCTATTTTTTCCCTTCATTAATGGTTTGGAGTAGTAAACAATCGGTTTGCTCCAACCAGGACTGACGACGGCAAGACGGTTTGGTAGCCGCACTAAAGCTGGGAACACAGTTGAATCCAGCAATGGCATGTCCCTTGGGGATGCCTTCGACGGGTGCCCAGGAGTTTGGACTGGACGCGTTCATGTTCCAGGACATGATGGGGAGACTGTGAGTGAGAAAATTAGCATATCAGACAAGCAAACCACATGCTTGCTTTTTGAAAGGAAACTTTTTGGTGTTAATAACCTACGTTCTTTTCTCACATGTGGCAGCTAAGAGCACACCTCTCTTTAGTCCATTCAGATGCCATTGTCTTACTATATATTCCTATTTTTCGGCGGGTTTGTTGTATTCTTATCAAGATTTTTTTAATGGCATTCTTATCAATATTATATTGAATCAGTAAAATTCCTATTCTTATCAATATTGAATCAGTAAAATTCCCAAGGATTTGAGATCAGCCTCTTCATACATTGCTAGCTCTAGCCTCTAGGAACAATATGGCCAACCAGAGTACGCAACTATGCATACATGACCATCATACTTTCATGTTATTTTAGGGGAACACTACTTTCACACATATTGATATCCAACATTTTCTCCATTTTCCGGTCAACAGATGTATATTATTTTCTATATGGCAAATTTCCTTGGATTTGATGTTAGCCTCTTTTATGTTGCTAGCTCCACAAACAATTGGCCAACCAGTACACATACATGTACCATAATACTTCAATGTTATTATTGGGGGAGACTACTTTCAGCTATTATGCATATTCAATACGTTCATAATTGATATGTCTCCAACATATCTATAATTTATGAAGTATTCATGACATGTTTACAATAATTCTATATGATTTTGGTATGATTTTATTTGAACTAACCCGGACTGATGCTGTTTTCAGCAGAACTACCATGGTGTCATTTTTTGTGCAGAAATAAAAGTTCTCGAAATGGGCTGAGAATTTACGGTGATTTTTTTGGACCAAAAGAGACCCCCGAAGCACCGGAGCTGGGCCAGAAAGTGACCGAGGAGGTCACAAGCCTGCCCTCCCCCCTAGGGCACGCCCCCTGGCTTGTGGACTCCTCGAGCACCCCCCCTGACATGATTCCAACGCCAAATATTCTTATAAATACAGAAACCCCGGAAAAGAAACCTAGATTGGGAGTTCCGCCGCCGCAAGCCTCTGTAGCCACGAAAACCCAATCGGGAGCCTGTTCCGGCACCCTGCGGGAGGGGGAAACCATCACCGGAGGCCATTTTCATCATCCCGGTGGTCTCCAGGACAAGGAGGGAGTAGTTCACCATCGGGGCTGAGGGTATGTACCAGTAGCTATGTGTTTGATCTCTCTCTCTCTCTCTCGTGTTCTTGAGATGACACGATCTTGATGTACCGCGAGCTTTATTGATACAGATGAATCATATGGAGTTTTTCCCTCTCTATCTTCTTGTGATGAATTGAGTTTTCCCTTTGAAGTTTTCTTATCGGATTGAGTCTTTAAAGGATTTGAGAACACTTGATGTATGTCTTGCGATGGGATATCCGTGGTGACAATGGGATGTTCTATTGATCCACTTGATGTATGTTTTGGTGATCAACTTGCGGGTTCCGTGACCTTGGGAATCTATGCATAGGGGTTGGCACACGTTTTCGTCTGGACTCTCCGGTATAAACTTTGGGGCACTCTTTGAAGTTCTTTGTGTTGGATTGAACATGATGAATCTGAAATTGTGTGATGCATATCGTATAATCAAGCCCATGGGTACTCGTGGTGACATTGGAGTATCTAGGTGACATTAGGGTTTTGGTTGATGTGTATCTTAAGGTGTTATTTTAGTAAGAACTAGGGCTGTTCGTGACACTTATAGGGATAGCTCGTAAGATTGATCGGAAAAGATAACTTTGAGATGGTTTCGTACCCTACAATAATTTCTTCGTTTGTTCTCCGCTATTTGTGACTTTGGAGTGAACTCTTTGTCGCACGTGAGGGATTTACATATGATTCAACTATGTCAGTATTGTTGAGAGAACTTGCACTAGTGAAAGTATGAACCCTAGGCCTTGTTTCCAAGCATTGCAATACCGTTTGTGCTCACTTTTATCATTAGTTACCTGCTGTTTTTATATTTTCAGATTACAAAAACCTATATCTACCATCCATATTACACTTGTATCACCATCTCTTCGCCGAACTAGTGCACCTATACAATTTACCATTGTATTGGGTGTGTTGGGGACACAAGAGACTCTTTGTTATTTGGTTGCAGGGTTGTTTGAGAGAGACCATCTTCATCCTACGCCTCCAATGGATTGATAAACCTTAGGTCATCCACTTGAGGGAAATTTGCTACTGTCCTACAAAACTCTGCGCTTGGAGGCCCAACACGAGTCTACAAGAAGAAGGTTGCGTAGTAGACATCAAGCTCTTTTCTGGCGCCGTTGCCGGGGAGGTGAGTGCTTGAAGGTATATCTTTAGATCTTGCAATTAAATCTTTTAGTTTCTTGTTTTATTACTAGTTTGGTTTTATAAAAGAAAACTACAAAAAAATGGAATTGAGGTTGCCTCATATGCTTCATCTTTTTAATGTCTTTCGTGAAAATGATGGAAAGGAAAATTGTGCTCAAGTGTTAGAAGAAGAAGTTATTAAAATGTTTGGCACTAAATCTTTGAGTGATGAGGTTGATAGAAATATTGTTAGTATGAATTCTCTGAATATTCATGATGCTAATGATATGCAAAGCCACAAGCTTGGGGATGCTATGTTTGATGAATATGATATTTTTTGTCCCCCAAGTTTTGATGAGCAAAACTATTATGATGATGGCATGCCTCCTATCTATGATGATTATTGTGATGACATGTATGCTATAAAGAGTGATAGTAACCATGAAACTTGTCATCATGATTTTAATATTCAAAGTGGTTATGTCAATCAAGTATCACATGATAGTTATTTTGTTGAGTTTCCTCCCACTACTATTGATGAAAATAAATTTGCTTATGTGGTGAGTAGTAAAATTTATATGCTTGTAGATCATGAAGATAATGCTTTATGTGATAGTTATGTTGTGAAATTCCTTCCTGATGCTACTGAAAATTATTATGAGAGAGGAACATATGCTTGTAGGAATTGCAATAATATCAAGTTTCCTCCCTGTGTGTTGAAAATCTTGAAGATATGCTTGTTGTGCCTTCCTATGCTAGATGATTCTTGTTCCCATAAATTGTTTGCTCACAAAATCCCTATGGATAGGAAGTGGGTTAGACTTAAATGTGCTTGCCATGAGATTCATGATGCTCTCTTGCATGTTTCAATTACTATTCTTATGAGAGCATCATTGAAATCATCATGCCTAGCTAAAAGGCATTAAAGAAAAGCGATTGTTGGGAGGCAACCCAACATTTTTACTTTCTGTTTTTGTGTGTTCACATGATTAAGATACTGTATAATAATGTTTTATAGCTTTTGTTTCACTAAAGTGCCAAGTAAAGCCTTTGGGATAGTGTGGATGATAGTTGACTTGATTCTGTGCAAAAACAGAAACTTTTTCTATCAGTCCAGGAATTTTGTAAATTCACTGGAATGTGCTTTTGATATGAATTTTTTACACATGATTGATATACAAATTTCCTAGATTTTACTAATTTTTCAGAATTTCTAGAGACAGGGAAGTATGGTTATACTACAGATCTTCAAAGACTGTTCTGTTTTTTACAGATTCTGTTTTGCATGCATAGTTTACTTGTTTTAGTGTTTCCATAGCTTATATTGAGTGATATAAATTATGGGAATGATAGAATACAGTAGGTATGACGTGGGAACAATTATGAATCTTGTCCTGACAGTACCTAAGTGAATGATTTATCTTTACTACACTAACCCTTCTCACGAAGTTCCGTTAAGTTTTGTGTGATTGAAGTTTTCAAGTTTTGGGTGAGACACCGATATGAGGAGAATAAGGAGTGACGAGAACCTAAGCTTGGGGATTCCCAAGGCACCCCCAAGGTAATATCCAAGTAATACTCAAGCGCTTAAGCTTGGGGATGCCCCGGAAGGCATACCCTCTTTCGTCTTCAACATTATCGGTATATCTTACTTAGAGCTATATTTTTATTTGTCACATAATATGAGTTTTGCTTGGAGCGTCATTTTATTTTCTTGTTCACTGTTAGGTGTCATTTATAATCTTGTTTTTCAATAAAAATTTCCAAGAATTGCCTTAGGATGCTTGCATTGCATGTTTTGATGAGTGCTGTGTAAAAAACAGAAACTTTGGCTGTAGTGTTTGAATTTTCATATTTTACTGGAAAGTGGAAAGTTTCTGAAATTTTTACACAGTCATGTCATATAAATTTTATAGCGTGTCCTAAATTTTCATAATTGTTTAAGTTACAGAAGTACGCTGTTTTCATAAATTGCTACAGACTGTTCTGTTTGGACAGATTGCTGTCATAGTTTTGTTATCTACTTATCCTATAGTTTCCATAGCCTATATTGGTAGATATAAATTGTGGAAATGATAGTATACAGTACCTAATGTTTGAAAATTATTGTGCAACTTGTCTTGGCAGTACATAAAGAGTTGATTTATTATTATGTGCACTAACCTATCTCACGAGTTCTTTTCAAGTTTTGTGTGGATGAAGTTTTTGAGAATAGGTGAAACCATGATATGAGGGGATTGAATGAGATACAAAGGCTCAAGCTTGGGGATGCCCAAGGCACCCCAAGTAAATATTTCAAGAAGTCTCAAGCATCTAAGCTTGGGGATGCTACGCATCCTACCTCTCTTCATCAACAATTATCGGTTAGCCTATGTTGAGCCAACAAATTTATTCGTTCACTTGATGCGTGCTATTCTTGGAGTGCTATTTTTCTTTTGCTTGCTGTTCAATAAAATACTTAAGATCTTAAATTCTTAGATGAGAGAGTCTTCACATAGTTATTTAATTGTTGACTACGCATTCATCTTCACTTATATCTTTTTGGAGTAGTTTGTCATTCACTCTCGTGCTTCACTTATATCCTATGAGTAAATAGTTGAATGAATTGAATATTATAAATCTGAAATTAAATATGCTTCATATACTTATCCCATGGGGAGTAATGACTTCACACATAATAAGTATAGGTGGTAAAATTTATTGAAAGTTAGCAAACACTGTAAGGGAACGCAGCAGAAAACAAAATTTTCCAACCTACGCACCAGCCCAGGACCACTATGGAGACTGCATACCAGGTTTGATCTTTTCGTTACCGACTCGTAGCGCAGCGGAAGTAGAGTCGATGACGATCGGCGGTGCAGATCCCCGCAGCTAGGATTTACAACCTCCCAACCGCGAGGATGTATACCCTCATCTGCCCCTCGGACAGCCCTTCGGGAGGCGGTCAGACAGTCCCCCGGACGGTATCGCGGACAGCCCTTCGGGAGGACCTTCGAAACTCGTACGGTCACTCGGACAGCCCTTCGGGAGGACCTTCGAAACTCGGACGGTCACTCGGACAGCCCTTCAGGAGGCACTCTCGAACTAAGACCGAAACAACGATCTCTCTACAGAGTTGCACACATACGGTGTCAACTATCTGGCAGGGCTTCGCCGTCCAGAACTAGTTCCTGCCGGAACCCAGACAACCTTTCGGCTCTACGAAACTATTTCGCTGGGAGGGAGAGAGAAGCCAGACAAGTCTATGGCATGTGTATGAGAGCAAGGATGAGGTTTGGGCAGCCCCCTCACCTCCTATTTATAGGAAAACCAAGGGGTAGTGTGCCTCCACAAACACCCAAACTGCCCATGCTTTATGTCATACATAAGGGCAAAATGGGGAGGCAAGTGGAGCACCAAATGGTGGAAGGAAGCCTCATGGGCGCCCCCCAATGCCACCAACGAAATTGGCAGCCCTCTTGGGTGGCTCCACTACCTTCCTATCCACCAAGTCATCCCTTAGATCTTTTGAGCAAAGCCCAAAAAGGTGGCTTTCCAAAAAGTAATCCAAAAAGCACTTTCACTATTCACGATGACATTTTTCAGCGTCCGTTCGAACTGAAAATATTTATATAGGCTTAGAACATTTCCAGTACCCACTAAAATAAATTTCAACGTGTTTCGAAACAATTCCGGATTTGTGATTTTCATCTGCGAAAAGCATCTGAAGTGGTTCCGGCTGCTCCGGAACATTTCCGGTTTTTATCCCGGAAAATTCCCAGAAGTTTCCAGAATGATTCTGGCACCCTCCAAGAATTATCAGGCATGTGCCGAAACAAATTTGACTTTATGGTATCCTCTGAAACAACTTTTCAGTTTCACCGAAACTGTTCCGGTGTTCTCTCTGCGGAACTTTTCCACTTTCCGAAACTTTTCCGGTGTCCGAAACTTTTCCGGTGATTTTCTCTCAGACTCCCGGTCTAGTATTCAGCAGATAGATGACCCTTAAGCGTGTGACCCTATAGGTTCGGTGAAGTATAGACATGACCCGGAACCCCTTCCGATCAATGATCAACATCGGAGCCGTGGACACCCATATTGACCCCTATACCCACACGAATGAATTTTCGAGTGAACCTCTAGTTGCCGTGTGCTATTCCTGTTGCTTCGCGATATGTTACAAATACCCAAGGTGAGACATGTTGGCATCCCTGTGGATCAACAACTTGTCCACTATGCCAGTTATCTCGTTACCGGTATTGTTCTCTTTTCTCGTTCCGTGTTCCGGCATCCCTGTGATCAAATCACAAAGTGTCTGGCTAGACGATGATGGATACAGTAACACCGAGAGGGCCCAGAGATATCTCTCCATCGTCGGAGGAGCAAATCCCAATCTTGAGCTATCAAGTTACTTGACATACTTTTTCATGAACCCGTAAGCCGCCGTAATAGCAACCCATTGACGGATGACGTTTAACAAACCCCAAAGTTCATGAAGCAAGCATGAAGTAACTCGATACTCTCATGGTCTAAGGAATCATGCAAACGTTAACCATCTCTGTGATATTAACCATTAACTTGTGACGAATGAATCTCATGGCATAACATCAATTCTGGTCGATTGAACACAAATGTTCTTCTAACATAGTGCCCTCAAAGTTGCTGGCATAGACATGCCCATGATCAGGAAAACAGAACCATCATGCAACACTTGAGCTAGTCTTAGAGGCCAGACTAGGAATACATTTTACCGTTTATTATTCCACACGTGCATATGAGTCTTCCTCCAAGCCTCGTGGTTATTGTAGACTCGAGAACCATAGCAGTTATAGCATGGAACATAAACCTAATTATGAACAGGGAGATAATCAATAACATTTATTATTGCCTCTAGGGCATAATTCCTACAGACTCCCACTTGCACTAGAGTCAATAATCTAGTTAATGCTAATGCACTTTACACCTGTGGCACACTGGTGTAAAATATGCTTCGCAATGTGGTATAGCCTGATGTCCAACGGATCTGACGACTTCAGCTCCGTGTGTAACTTTGCATATCCTTGCATTTTCACGCTTTCACAAAATTTATATTTTGTGTGGACTTGGCCTTGCATATGTGTGAATCATTGGTCGAAACCTGATTCCTCAGACTGTGCTATGGAGCAACTATCTGCAATAGTGTCCCATAGACCAAAGACATCTTGGAACCATACTAAGTTCATGAATGAACTATATGATTCAACAACTTCTTTGTCACTTCTAAAGCGTCAATATACTTAGCCTTTGTTATAGAATTCGCCATGGTATCTTGTCTGGAACAATTTCCAACTACTGTGACACCATGTTGTGTATTACACAAAACCCTTAACTTAAATCGAAAATCGCATGGAGCATTGATGAAGACTGTATCAATGTAATTACTTACAACGAGCACTTCATAATCTCTGCTTGCGAGAAAACATGTCATCAGTACTGCTCTAGTACTCAATGACATCTTTCACTGTTGTCCCATGATCAGTACTTTGATCACTTTGGTATCTATACTCGCAACAACTTTGGAGTATTGGACATATCTGGTTGTTTTACATACCATGGAATACATGATTAATCCAAACACAAGAGTGTGTGGAATCACCATCATGTATTTTGCTCATCGGTGTTTTGGGACACCGAGTCTTGCAAAAAACTCTTTCCATGTGACTTCGGCAAGAATCACTCCTTGACGTTTTTCAATGCTAAAAGGTTTTAGCATTTTGTCAATATGTATCTTTGCTCAGCCCCATTAGGTAAATCTATCTCCAAATATCGTCATGCCTAATATCAAGGCTATTTAGCCCAAGCACTTCATCGAAAAAACTATTTTCAAATGAAGCCCTAATTCGTGTCAAGAAATTTATTTCCAATTAACAATGTGTCAAGCACACAAGGTTTTTAGAAACATTATTATGCTCCCACTTATTTTCTTGAATCACAAGCATCTTCGTTACCCATTGATGAAGTCAAAAACCCTTTTCAACCATTTCATCAAAACACGGAGATTCCAACTCCATTTTGCTCTCTTCTGTCCATTGCTGGAACTCTGAAGTTTGCATACTTACCAGCATCCTCTGGACTGACAAAATACCTTGGACTGTAACACATGCAAGTCCTTGGTTACATTTCCATCAGATGGAAATCCTTTCATCATCCATGTTTCATTTCTCATGATTGAAATATGTATAAATTGCTAGTTCAACCCGAACCGACTTTAAGCATCGCTACGGTGAAACAACCTCATCATAGTCAACTCCTTGAACTTGTTATTTCAACAAGTCGAGCTTTATGGATAAAACATTTTTATCCGTATCAGTTTTTAGTTCCATAAATATTCGTTAGACTCTAAGCCTTTTGAAAGGTGTATCAAGATTTTTATCTTGAAACATTTATATGGAAACTATCTCGGATTGTATTGGCATTAAGCCAATTCCGGAGTCAGGGCCCATCACCGCTTCCTTGTGTATCGTAGGTTTACTATTGTACAACAACAATATCTTGTTTGCACACCTGAGAGGTTTGCACGAGCCTTGCCTACGTGGTTCAGCTGCAAGTTCGACCGAAGTCCATACATTTTATTGTAGAGACTTCCGTATCAGTCGCAGTAGGAAACTCCGGAATCACTTCCAAGGTTCCTTTCCTTTGACCTGATGACGAAGATACTGGTTATCTCATCGAGTTGCACTGTCCTCCCACTCACCTTTTGCAAGAACTATTATCATTAAAAGCATACCATTTTGTGGCAAAATCCTTTGCCTTGGTATAGTGGTGGGGGAATACCCAATGACTTGGGATAACCTACATAGTAGCACTTCTCTGATTTGGAATAGGTTTGTAACCTTTTACACAAGCCCCATATTCCAAATGTTAAGAAAAGATATAACATGGTTGGGCGTACCATACCATGGCATCATTTCAACAGACCTGATGGAGCTCTTTTCAGTGTAAAAGCCGCAGTCTCTAAAGCATCACTCTTTAAAAGGGATAATGGCAAATTTATTTATGTCATCTTTGATCTTACCATGTCATAAATGGTTCGATTACATCTTCACGGACTTTTCACTTGCAGTGGTGTTCCGGGAGGTGCAAGTTACGAAACCCATTTCACAACTATCAGACATTCGCTAAACTTGTAACTCAAATATTCCTTTCTGCAATCGAATTGTAGAAACATAATTTTCTTGTTACAATAACTTCTACTTCATTTTTGAAAACCTTATGAATGAATTTAAAAGATCCAGACTTACGTCTCATCAAGTAAATATCCATATATCTACTTGAGTCATTTCTGAAGATAGATAAATCCACTACTTGCAACAACATTTATTGGACTACACACATCATAATGTATGATCACCAATATGTTCTTTGCTCGTTCCTTATGGCCTGTGAACGGTATTTCAGTCACTTCACTTTTCAGAGGAAAGTTGCAAGTGTCAGATGATTCAAAATCAAACGACTTCAAAATCCATCATAATGGAATTTTCCATGCAGGTTTCTCCAATCTGACCAAATGCAGTGCCACACATATGTGGTATTCTTTTAGTCTTGCGACATTTAGCGTCAGTGTTATGGATGTATCATATTACCATCAATATTCACAACATACATCCCATCCTGGATGGAAGCATGGCCCTTCATGTTATTCATAACACCGAACATCAAAAGTTCTCTTATGAATAACCTTCTTGCAAGATACCTTATGCAAAGGGCTAGAGTATATGAAACTCTAAATGAATTATAAAAGTAAATATAGAGGTAATGTATTAATATCAATATTCATAACATACATCTCATTCATAATGAAAGTATGGCCCTTATGTTATTCATATCACCGAACATCAAAAGTTCTCTTATGAACAACCTTCTTGCAAGATACCTTATGCAAAGGGCTAGATTATATGAAACTCAAATGAATTATGAAAGTAAATACATAGGTAATACACCAATGGAAGGTATAGTAACTTTTACTATGTTTCCAGCGCGTATCAAAACCTCATCCCTGGCTACTCTTTCAGGCCATAGTAGTTCTTACATCGAGTTGCAACAGAATGCAATCGAGCGGGTATCTTTGTGATCAACTCACAATACCCAAGAATTAGTGATTAACATGTTTAACCATAATTCCCAAGAACTATATCTTTGACCAGCCTTCTATACATCAAAAACTTGTATGACATTCATACATGAGCTGGATATTCCAGTCTTCTCTCTTTTTGCCTTTATACTTCTAACAGTTTAACTTTTAGTATTTCTCCTACTCTCAGAAGAAGCACCCAACTTGAGAGTGGCGTTAGCCCCGGACTTCCTAGGCGTGAAAGTTTCACTAACACCCTTCGGACACTTCCTTTCTCTTTAAGCTGTTGTTTTATTCACCTTCATTATATGACAGGCGTTCTTCTGGATCCCTCTCTTAACAGTCAAATGCCCGGTAAACACTTTTACTAATAGTTTGCAAACAAACATGGCTTTGGATATCTCATATCTTTTAGCCTTTGTTTGTCTCTGAAAATGATTTTCAGATTCCATGAATATCACATAGCTATCCAAACTTTCGAACTTCGGGTCTTGGAGGCAAACATATTTCACTTGACCGTAACGGAATATTAGCTTTTGGATCGAAGGACGAGAGTCACATCATCCATAGCATCAGCGGGAGAATACCAAAAGCATGTGATAGGACAAAGTCCTTCTCGGCACTCTTGAGGACAATCCTCACATTACGTTACCAACCATAAAGTTGTAACCAGATGTTTAACAGCTATTCAATTTTAATAGGGAAGGTGGAAACGCGAGCCATTATTCTACAACTATTTTGCAAATCACACTTAGACAGTGTTCAAAATTAATTGCACTGAGAATTTAAACAAGATAATTCTACAGTGCGCTCCCACTCAAATCAATATCTCTCATAATTGATTGTGAGTGATACAAGACCCGCATTTTAATTCAAAACCATGGTTCGAGATGAACTCAAATGGCGCGAACTTCAATCGGTAGGCAAACTTGCCGATCACATCTCTATGTGATTCTTGTTCATCTTTCAATGCATGTGTTTCGAGCTCAAGAATGTCCTGCCTGAACGTCAAGACAACCAAGTGATCTCACTGCGAGGTCTCAACTCACCCACCTCACACTTCTCCTAGGGTGTAGGGTTTAGGAAAGTTGCAAGTGTCAGATGATTCAAAATAAAACGACTTCAAAATCCATCAGAATGGAATTTTCCATGCAGGTTTCTCCAATGTGACCAAATGCAGTGCCACACATATGTGGTATTCTTTTAGTCTTGCGACATTTAGCGTCAGTCTTATGGATGTATCATATTACCATCAATATTCACAACATACATCCCATCCTGGATGGAAGCATGGCCCTTCATGTTATTCATAACACCGAACATCAAAAGTTCTCTTATGAATAACCTTCTTGCAAGATACCTTATGCAAAGGGCTAGAGTATATGAAACTCTAAATGAATTATAAAAGTAAATATAGAGGTAATGTATTAATATCAATATTCATAACATACATCTCATTCATAATGAAAGTATGGCCCTTATGTTATTCATATCACCGAACACCAAAAGTTCTCTTATGAACAACCTTCTTGCAAGATACCTTATGCAAAGGGCTAGAGTATATGAAACTCTAAAATGAATTATGAAAGTAAATACATAGGTAATACACCAATGGAAGGTATAGTAAGTTTTACTATGTTTCTAGCGCATATCAAAACCTCATCCCTGGCTACTCTTTCAGGCCATAGTAGTTCTTACATCGAGTTGCAACAGAATGCAATCGAGCGGGTATCTTTGTGATCAACTCACAATACCCAAGAATTAGTGATTAACATGTTTAACCATAATTCCCAAGAACTATATCTTTGACCAGCCTTCTATACATCAAAAACTTGTATGACATTCATACATGAGCTGGATATTTCAGTCTTCTCTCTTTTTGCCTTTATACTTCTAACAGTTTAACTTTTAGTATTTCTCCTACTCTCAGAAGAAGCACCCAACTTGAGAGTGGCGTTAGCCCCGGACTTCCTAGGCGTGAAAGTTTCACTAACACCCTTCGGACACTTCCTTTCTCTTTAAGTTGTTGTTTTATTCACCTTCATTATATGACAGGCGTTCTTCTGGATCCCTCTCTTAACAGTCAAATGCCCAGTAAACACTTTTACTAATAATTTGCAAACAAACATGGCTTTGGATATCTCATATCTTTTGGCCTTTGTTTGTCTCTGAAAATGATTTTCAGATTCCATGAATATCACATAGCTATCCAAACTTTCGAAGTTCGGGTCTCATGGAGGCAAACATATTTCACTTGACCGTAACGGAATTTTAGCTTTTGGATCGAAGGACGAGAGTCACATCATCCATAGCATCAGCGGGAGAATACCAAAAGCATGCGATAGGACAAAGTCCTTCTCGGCACTCTTGAGGACAATCCTCACATTACGTTACCAACCGTAAAGTTTTAACCAGATGTTTAAAAGCTATTCAATTTTAATAGGGAAGGTGGAAACGCGAGCCATTATTCTACAACTATTTTGCAAATCACACTTAGACAGTGTTCAAAATTAATTGCACTGAGAATTTAAACAAGATAATTCTACAGTGCGCTCCCACTCAAATCAATATCTCTCATAATTGATTGTGAGTGATACAAGACCCGCATTTTAATTCAATGCCACGGTTCGAGATGAACTCAAATGGCGCGAACTTCAATCGGTAGGCAAACTTGCCGATCACATCTCTATGTGATTCTTGTTCATCTTTCAATGCATGTGTTCCGAGCTCAAGAATGTCCTGCCTGAATGTCAAGACAACCAAGTGATCTCACTGCGAGGTCTCAACTCACCCGCCTCACACTTCTCCTAGGGTTTGGGGTTTAGGAAAGTTGCAAGTGTCAGATGATTCAAAATCAAACGACTTCAAAATCCATCATAATGGAATTTTCCATGCAGGTTTCTCCAATGTGACCAAATGCAGTGCCACACATATGTGGTATTCTTTTAGTCTTGCGACATTTAGCGTCAGTGTTATGGATGTATCATATTACCATCAATATTCACAACATACATCCCATCCTGGATGGAAGCATGGCCCTTCATGTTATTCATAACACCGAACATCAAAAGTTCTCTTATGAATAACCTTCTTGCAAGATACCTTATGCAAAGGGCTAGAGTATATGAAACTCTAAATGAATTATAAAAGTAAATATAGAGGTAATGTATTAATATCAATATTCATAACATACATCTCATTCATAATGAAAGTATGGCCCTTATGTTATTCATATCACCGAACACCAAAAGTTCTCTTATGAACAACCTTCTTGCAAGATACCTTATGCAAAGGGCTAGAGTATATGAAACTCTAAAATTAATTATGAAAGTAAATACATAGGTAATACACCAATGGAAGGTATAGTAACTTTTACTATGTTTCCAGCGCGTATCAAAACCTCATCCCTGGCTACTCTTTCAGGCCATAGTAGTTCTTACATCGAGTTGCAACAGAATGCAATCGAGCGGGTATCTTTGTGATCAACTCACAATACCCAAGAATTAGTGATTAACATGTTTAACCATAATTCCCAAGAACTATATCTTTGACCAGCCTTCTATACATCAAAAACTTGTATGACATTCATACATGAGCTGGATATTCCAGTCTTCTCTCTTTTTGCCTTTATACTTCTAACAGTTTAACTTTTAGTATTTCTCCTACTCTCAGAAGAAGCACCCAACTTGAGAGTGGCATTAGCCCCGGACTTCCTAGGCATGAAAGTTTCACTAACACCCTTCGGACACTTCCTTTCTCTTTAAGCTGTTGTTTTATTCACCTTCATTATATGACAAGCGTTCTTCTGGATCCCTCTCTTAACAGTCAAATGCCCAGTAAACACTTTTACTAATAATTTGCAAACAAACATGGCTTTGGATATCTCATATCTTTTAGCCTTTGTTTGTCTCTGAAAATGATTTTCAGATTCCATGAATATCACATAGCTATCCAAACTTTCGAAGTTCGGGTCTCATGGAGGCAAACATATTTCACTTGACCGTAACGGAATTTTAGCTTTTGGATCGCAGGACGAGAGTCACATCATCCATAGCATCAGCGGGAGAATACCAAAAGCATGCGATAGGACAAAGTCCTTCTCGGCACTCTTGAGGACAATCCTCACATTACGTTACCAACCGTAAAGTTTTAACCAGATGTTTAACAGCTATTCAATTTTAATAGGGAAGGTGGAAACGCGAGCCATTATTCTACAACTATTTTGCAAATCACACTTAGACAGTGTTCAAAATTAATTGCACTGAGAATTTAAACAAGATAATTCTACAGTGCGCTCCCACTCAAATCAATATTTCTCATAATTGATTGTGAGTGATACAAGACCCGCATTTTAATTCAACGCCACGGTTCGAGATGAACTCAAATGGCGCGAACTTCAATCGGTAGGCAAACTTGCCGAACACATCTCTATGTGATTCTTGTTCATCTTTCAATGCATGTGTTCCGAGCTCAAGAATGTCCTGCCTGAACGTCAAGACAACCAAGTGATCTCACTGCGAGGTCTCAACTCACCCGCCTCACACTTCTCCTAGGGTTTGGGGTTTAGGAAAGTTGCAAGTGTCAGATGATTCAAAATCAAACGACTTCAAAATCCATCATAATGGAATTTTCCATGCAGGTTTCTCCAATGTGACCAAATGCAGTGCCACACATATGTGGTATTCTTTTAGTCTTGCGACATTTAGCGTCAGTGTTATGGATGTATCATATTACCATCAATATTCACAACATACATCCCATCCTGGATGGAAGCATGGCCCTTCATGTTATTCATAACACCGAACATCAAAAGTTCTCTTATGAATAACCTTCTTGCAAGATACCTTATGCAAAGGGCTAGAGTATATGAAACTCTAAATGAATTATAAAAGTAAATATAGAGGTAATGTATTAATATCAATATTCATAACATACATCTCATTCATAATGAAAGTATGGCCCTTATGTTATTCATATCACCGAACACCAAAAGTTCTCTTATGAACAACCTTCTTGCAAGATACCTTATGCAAAGGGCTAGAGTATATGAAACTCTAAAATTAATTATGAAAGTAAATACATAGGTAATACACCAATGGAAGGTATAGTAACTTTTACTATGTTTCCAGCGCGTATCAAAACCTCATCCCTGGCTACTCTTTCAGGCCATAGTAGTTCTTACATCGAGTTGCAACAGAATGCAATCGAGCGGGTATCTTTGTGATCAACTCACAATACCCAAGAATTAGTGATTAACATGTTTAACCATAATTCCCAAGAACTATATCTTTGACCAGCCTTCTATACATCAAAAACTTGTATGACATTCATACATGAGCTGGATATTCCAGTCTTCTCTCTTTTTGCCTTTATACTTCTAACAGTTTAACTTTTAGTATTTCTCCTACTCTCAGAAGAAGCACCCAACTTGAGAGTGGCGTTAGCCCCGGACTTCCTAGGCATGAAAGTTTCACTAACACCCTTCGGACACTTCCTTTCTCTTTAAGCTGTTGTTTTATTCACCTCCATTATATGACAGGCGTTCTTCTGGATCCCTCTCTTAACAGTCAAATGCCCAGTAAACACTTTTACTAATAATTTGCAAACAAACATGGCTTTGGATATCTCATATCTTTTAGCCTTTGTTTGTCTCTGAAAATGATTTTCAGATTCCATGAATATCACATAGCTATCCAAACTTTCGAAGTTCGGGTCTCATGGAGGCAAACATATTTCACTTGACCGTAACGGAATTTTAGCTTTTGGATCGAAGGACGAGAGTCACATCATCCATAGCATCAGCGGGAGAATACCAAAAGCATGCGATAGGACAAAGTCCTTCTCGGCACTCTTGAGGACAATCCTCACATTACGTTACCAACCGTAAAGTTTTAACCAGATGTTTAACAGCTATTCAATTTTAATAGGGAAGGTGGAAACGCGAGCCATTATTCTACAACTATTTTGCAAATCACACTTAGACAGTGTTCAAAATTAATTGCACTGAGAATTTAAACAAGATAATTCTACAGTGCGCTCCCACTCAAATCAATATCTCTCATAATTGATTGTGAGTGATACAAGACCCACATTTTAATTCAACACCACGGTTCGAGATGAACTCAAATGGCGCGAAATTCAATCGGTAGGCAAACTTGCCGATCACATCTCTATGTGATTCTTGTTCATCTTTCAATGCGTGTGTTCCGAGCTCAAGAATGTCCTGCCTGAACGTCAAGACAACCAAGTGATCTCACTGCGAGGTCTCAACTCACCCGCCTCACACTTCTCTAATCGTTCGCACCCATGGAGATCATGTGATGCCCCGAAGAGATAGGTGCCGTGACGGTGCTACACTTGGGAGAACACTAACTACTTGATATTGTTGTGAGAGATCACCCTAATAAAAAGCGACTACCGCGCAATCAAGAAGGGTGCATCACAAGGGATAAACATCTCAGGCAATTCATAATAGCATGATATGGTATAGCCCTTTCTGACGGAGAAGTCTTGTATTTCTTCGTCTTCGGCATTCGCGTCGGTGTTCACCTTCGCGAAGTTTGCCACCACCTTATCGATGCACCAGATAATATTGCTATCTCTATAGCTAATAAAATAAGTGCATTACTTAAGGTTGACATGCAGGTCATTTAAAGTGACAATCATATGGCTCCAGCCATCATGCCGAATCATGACACGCAGGTCATGTTAATATTACATCATATAGTCATCTCATACATAATCAAATTAATATGAGCACTGCTATACCACATCACATGCACATGCAAACCATCCTGCAAAACCAAGTTAGACGCCTCTAATCGGTTCATGCAAAAACTTGTTTTACGTGGCTTCTAAGGTTTCGAAACAAACCGAAGCTACTAACGTCCATCATCAAGCATGATAATCCAGGTCGCTAGATTAACATTGCGGGGTGTATGAAACACGAGATAATAAAATCTCGAGCCCCATACTAAACTTCGTCATACGCATGACCCCCGTGCAGATCATATCTGCATTGCCCTTTCGTCTGCGAAATTTCATCTTTCTTTTTAACTACGGTGGAATTCAATGAACTGTTAGCACTTCGTTGATCAATCAGGATCGCGGATTGCCAGAACATTGAAACTCCACCATGCTGTTATCAAGATCAGAAATATGCAAATTCCAGGGAAGCAACAAGAACATCGGGTAACAGATTTCATCTGCTACCCGCACAAATAATTTTCAGTAATAGAACACATCTACTACCTAATTATATTGTGCAACACCCATACATCTCTATGTATTCTAGATCGCAACCTGCATCTACGCATAGCACGGCTCATGATGCCACTGTAAGGGAACGCAGCAGAAAACAAAATTTTCCAACCTACGCACCAGCCCAGGACCACTATGGAGACTGCATACAAGGTTTGATCTTTTCGTTACCGACTCGTAGCGCATCGGAAGTAGAGTCGATGACGATCGGCGGTGCAGATCCCCGTAGCTAGGATTTACAACCTCCCAACCGCGAGGATGTATACCCTCATCTGCCCCTCGGACAGCCCTCTGAGAGGCGGTCGAACAGTCCCCCGGACGGTATCGCGGACAGCCCTTCGGGAGGACCTTCGAAACTCGGACGGTCACTCGGACAGTTCTTCGGGAGAACCTTCGAAACTCGGACGGTCACTCGGACAGCCCTTCGGGAGGCACTCTCTAACTAAGACCGAAACAACGATCTCTCTACAGAGTTAAACACATACGGTGTCAACTATCCGGCAGGGCTTCGCCGTCCAGAACTAGTTCCTGCTGGAACCCAGACAGCCTTTCGGCTCTACGAAACTATTTCGCTGGGAGGGAGAGAGAAGCCAGACAAGTCTATGGCATGTGTATGAGAGAAAGGATGAGGTTTGGGCAGCCCCCTCACCTCCTATTTATAGGAAAACCAAGGGGTAGTGTACCTCCACAAACACCCAAAGAGCCCATGCTTTATGTCATACATAAGGGCAAAATGGGGAGGCAAGTGGAGCACCAAATGGTGGAAGGAAGCCTCATGGGCGCCGCCCAATGCCACCAACGAAATTGGCAGCCCTCTTGGGTGGCTCCACTACCTTCCTATCCACCAAGTCATCCCTTAGATCTTTTGAGCAAAGCCCAAAAAGGTGGCTTTCCAAAAAGTAATCCAAAAAGCACTTTCACTATTCACGACGACATTTTTCAGCGTCCGTTCGAACTGAAAATATTTATGTGGGCTTAGAACATTTCCAGTACCCACTAAAATAATTTTCAACGCGTTCCGAAACAATTCCGGATTAGTGATTTCCATCTGCGAAAAGCATCTGAAGTGGTTCCGGTAGCTCCGGAACATTTCCGGTTTTTATCCTGGAAAATTCCCAGAAGTTTCCAGAATGATTCTGGCACCCTCCAAGAATTATCAGGCATGTGCCGAAACCAATTTGACTTTATGGTATCCTCTGAAACAACTATTCAGTTTCACCGAAACTGTTCCGGTGCTCTCTCTGCGGAACTTTTCCGCAGTCCAAAACATTTCCGGTGTCCGAAACTTTTCCGGTGATTTTCTCTCAGACTCCCTGTCTAGTATTCAGCAGATAGATGACCCTTAAGTGTGTGACCCTATAGGTTCGGTGAAGTATAGACATGACCCGGAACCCCTTCCGATCAATGATCAACATCGGAGCCGTGGACACCCATATTGACCCCTATACCCACACGAATGAATATTCAAGTGAACCTCTAGTCGTCGTGTGCTATTCCTGTTGCTTCGCGATATGTTACAAATACCCAAGGTGAGACATGTTGGCATCCCTATGGATCAACACCTTGTCCACTATGCCAGTTACCTCATTACCGGTATTGTTCTCTTTTCTCGTTCCATGTTCCGGCATCCCCGTGATCAAATAACAAAGTGTCTGGCCAGACGATGATGGATACCGTAACACCGAGAGGGCCCAGAGATATCTCTCCATCGTCGGAGGAGCAAATCCCAATCTTGAGCTATCAAGTTACTTGACATACTTTTCCATGAACCCGTAAGCCGCCGTAATAGCCACCCATTTACGGATGACGTTTAACAAACCCCAAAGTTCATGAAGCAAGCATGAAGTAACTGGATACTCTCATGGTCTAAGGAATCATGTAAACATTAACCATCTCTGTGATATTAACCATTAAATTGTGACGAATGAATCTCATAGCATAACATCAATTCGAGTCAATTCAACACAAATGTTCTTCTAACAGAGTGCCCTCAAAGTTGCTGGCATAGACATGCATTGATCAGGAAAACAGAACCATCATGCAACACTTGATCTAGTCTTAGAGGCCAGTCTAGGAATACATTTTACCGTTTATTATTCCACACGTGCATATGAGTCTTCCTCCGAGCCTCGTGGTTATTGTAGACTCGAGAACCATAGCAGTTATAGCATGGAACATAAACCTAATTATGAACAGGGAGATAATCAATAACATTTATTATTGCCTCTAGGGCATATCTCCTACAAACACCGCATTGGTCACTTGAACAATTCATGAAAGAATATTGAAGGAAGAGAGGTTCCACATATAAATATACTATCTTGGACAACTTCTATGATTGTGAGCTCATTAATTATTTTCAAACTTGAGCAAATTAGTTAAAATTGTACAAGGAAGACAACTTAATGAGTTATGTTTGGGTATATTTGTATAGAAGTTATATTGTTATGGATCCTCCAACATGTGGTGCTTGCTTCCACCTCATACTAGCCAAAACTTCCGCACCAAGTAGAAATACTACTTGTGCATCCAAACACCCTTAAACCCAAAGTTGTTCCATATGAGTCCACCATAGCTACCCATATGCGGTATTTACCTGCCGTTCCAAGTAAATTTGCATGTGCCAAACTCTAAACCTTCAAATAATATCCTGTCTTGTATGCCTGAATCGCTCATATAGTGACTAGGGGCTGTCAGTATCTTCCATGCTAGGTGGGTTATTCTCACGATATGTGTTGATTCACTATCATTCACGAGAAAGTGGCTGGTATTCGGGATGCCCAGTTCCATGCTCAAAAATCAAATCAAAATATAATGAAACAAAACTCCCCCAAGATTGTTGTTTGTATGGACGGTACCCGTGGATTCGGCTCACCGTGGAGTGTGATTGATTGGTGGAGGGGGAGTAAAAACTTTACCATTCTGTTTGGGAACCACCTATAATGTATCTAGCATGGAAGATACCGAGATCTCTCGATTGTTATGTTGACAATGAAAGCATATCGATTAGAATTATTATTCATCCCTGTTTTAAAAGCTCGAGCTCTGGCACCTCTGTAAATCAATGCTTCCCTCTGCGAAGGGCCTCTCTTTTACTTTCTAGTACTTACCTTTATGCAAGAGTCATGGTGATCTTCACCACTTCCTATATTTCACCTTTTTCTCTTGGCAAGCGTCATGTGTTGGGGAATGATCTAGACATATATATCCACACAAATATATTTGATCATGAATTATTATTGTTAACAATTATCTATATGATAAATAAGTTGGGAGGCGAAACATTAAGCCCCTATCTTTCTTTCTGTTGAGTGTCAATAATCATGGAAGACTATATGATAGTTGAGTATGTGGAATTTGCTAAATCAAAGCCCTTACATAGACCCTTCCTGAAAATAAGATGAATTGCAATTGTTCGATGACTAGGAATATGGTTTGTTAGTTTTCAAGAAACTTTCTGGTCTATACTTTAACATGTGAATAGCTTGTTACTTGATCATGAGAAGTTTTATGAGATGAGCTACTGTTTATGGTTTATATTGATGCTAGAAAAAGTGATTGGAATTATCATTGATCAAACTTGTGCACTTGCTAGCATTCACACTTCATAAATTATTTCTTTTATCATTTACCTACTGGAGGACGAGCAGGAATTAAGCTTGGGGATGCTGATACGTCTCCAACGTATCTATAATTTATGAAGATTTCATGCCATGTTTACAATAATTCTATATGATTTTGGTATGATTTTATTAGAACTAACCCGGACTGACGCTGTTTTCAGCAGAACTACCATGGTGTCGTTTTTTGTGCAGAAATAAAAGTTCTCGGAATGGGCTGAAAATTTACGGTGATTTTTTATGGACCAAAAGAGACCCCCGAAGCACCGGAGCTGGGCCAGGAAGTGACCGAGGAGGTCACAAGCCTGGGGGCGCGGCCCCCCCAGGGCACGCCCCCTGGCTTGGGGACTCCTCGAGCACCCCCCTGACGTGATTCCAACGCCAAATATTCTTATAAATACAGAAACCTAGATCGGGAGTTCCGCCGCCGCAAGCCTCTGTAGCCACGAAAAACCAATCGGGAGCCTGTTCTGGCACCCTGCCGGAGGGGGAAACCATCACCGAAGGCCATCTTCATCATCCCGGCGGTCTCCATGATGAGGAGGGAGTAGTTAACCCTCGGGGCTGAGGGTATGTACCAGTAGCTATGTATTTGATCTCTGTCTCTCTCGTGTTCTTGAGATGAGACGATCTTGATGTACCGTGAGCTTTATTGATACAGATGAATCATATGGAGTTTTCCCCTCTCTATCTTCTTGTGATGAATTGAGTTTCCCCTTTGAAGTTTTCTTATCGGATTGAGTCTTTAAAGGATTTGAGAACACTTGATGTATGTCTTGCGATGGAATATCCGTGGTGACAATGGGATGTTCTATTGATCCACTTGATGTGTGTTTTGGTGATCAACTTGCGGGTTCCGTGACCTTTGGAATCTATGCATAGGGGTTGGCACACGTTTTCGTCTTGACTCTCCGGTAAAAACTTTGGGGCACTCTTTGAAGTTCTTTGTGTTGGATTGAACATGATGAATCTGAAATAGTGTGATGCATATCGTATAATCAAGCCCATGGGTACTTGTGGTGACATTGGAGTATCTAGGTGACATTAGGGTTTTGGTTGATGTGTATCTTAAGGTGATATTTTAGTACGAACTCTAGGGCTGTTTCGTGACATTTATAGGGATAGCTCATAAGATTGATCAGAAAAGATAACTTTGAGGTGGTTTCCTACCCTACAATAATTTCTTCGTTTGTTCTCCGCTATTTGTGACTTTGGAGTGAACTCTTTGTCGCACGTGAGGGATTTACATATGATTCAACTATGTCAGTAGTGTTGAGAGAACTTGCACTAGTGAAAGTATGAACCCTAGTCCTTGTTTCCAAGCATTGCAATACCGTTAGTGCTCACTTTTATCATTAGTTACCTTGCTGTTTTTATATTTTCAGATTACAAAAACCTATATCTACCATCCATATTACACTTGTATCACCATCTCTTCAGCGAACTAGTGCACCTATACAATTTACCATTGTATTGGGTGTGTTGGGGACACAAGAGACTCTTTGTTATTTGGTTGCAGGGTTGTTTGAGAGAGACCATCTTCATCCTACGCCTCCCACGGATTGATAAACCTTAGGTCATCCACTTGAGGGAAATTTGCTACTGTCCTACAAAACTCTGCGCTTGGAGGCCCAACACGAGTCTACAAGAAGAAGGTTGCGTAGTAGACATCAATAATATTTTGGCGCATCGATCTATATTATATTTCATATGGAATTGGATCTTATGTTCTTTGTCGCTTATATATCAACATTCTATCAGAAAAAGTGTCTACAATCCGGCAACAATGCGCGGGAAATATTCTCATAATTCTAGATGTTTCTCAGCGGTACAAGACTACAAATATATCATCATACTGGAGTACATGTATTTGTGTCAATTGTTGATATATAATACCATCCGCGTATTTTCTGCCAAACACCGCTGTGAGGCATGTGTTGGCCTATTATCCTTACATCAATGTTGATTGCCAACTATGCAGAATGTGCAAGGCATATTTTTTACTTCAATATGGGTCCTGACTTCTCTAAAAATTATCAAAAAATCCTGCAGCAACGCGTGGGGCATCATCTAGTTCTATAAATAGTCATACGTGCTTATGGAAAAGAACTTGCATTACATCTTTTGTCCAACCCTCCTGTGGCAGCGGAGTCCACAAGGAAACTAAGGGATATTAAGGCCTTCTTTTGATAGAAGAACCGGAGCAAAGCATTAACACATGGTGAATACATGAACTCCTCAAACTACGGTCATCACCAGAAAGTATCCCGACTATTATCACTCCGGGGTTTATGGATCATAACACGTAATAGGTGCATATGACTAGCAAGATCGGATCAAGAACATAGATATAATGGTGACATAAACGGTTCAGATCTGAAATCATGGCACTCGGGCCCTAGTGACAAGCATTAAGCATGGCAAAGTCATAGCAACATCAATCTCAAAACATAGTGGATACTAGGGATCAAGCCCTAACAAAACTAACTCGATTACATGATGAATATCATCCAACTCCTCACCGACCAGCAAGCCTACGAAGGAATTACTCACTGCCAGTGGGGAGCATCATGGAATTGGCGATGGAGAAGGGTTGATGATGACGAAGACCATAGATTCCCCTCTACGGAGCCCAAAACAGGCTCCAGATCTGGCCCCCCGATGAAGAACAGGAGGTGGTGGCGGCTCCGTATCGTAAAACACGATGAAACTTTTTCTTTGATTTTTTTTCTCTGAAAATAGGATTTCCTAGCGCTGGAATTAAGGTCAGTGGGGCCCCGAGGTGGGCACAACCCACCAGGGCGCGCCTGGAGGGGGTGGCGCGCCCTGGTGTATCGTGCCGAACCAGGGCACCCCCTCCAGTGGTTCTTGTCTCCGGTAATTTTTATTTATTATAAAATAAATCTCCAAAAAGTTTCGTCCAGTTCCGAGAACTTCTATTTCTGCACAAAAACAACACCATGGTAGTTCTGCTGAAAACAACGTCAGTCCGGGTTAGTTTCATTCAAATCATGTAAATTAGAGTCCAGATCAAGAGCAAAAGCGTGAGGAAAAGTAGATACAATGGAGACGTATCAGTGGTTGAGGAGCTTGAGACCAAAGATGACTACTCTTGAAACTATGCAATATGCCTAGCTAGGAGCGTAAAACAATAGCGTTAGTTGGGAGGCAACCCAATAGTTATCTTATTTTATTGATTTTTACTTTCTGTTTGTGTGTGATAACATGATTACTACCTCTGTAATGATTGTGTTTTTATGTTTAAATTAGTGTTTGTGCCAAGTAAATCCTTTGGGATGACTCACAAGATAAGTAGAATTGATACGGTGCAAAAACAGAAACTTTAGCATTCAGTGGAGAATTTCTCTTATTTTACTGGAACGTCTTTTTGATCTGAAATTTTTACATAGTATTTCTATACAAATTATTCAGGTTGTCCTAATGTTTCAGAAGTTTTGGAGTTATATAAGTATAGGTTCTCTACACATCTTTACAGTCTGTTCTGTTTTAGACAGATTCTGTTTTTCACATCTTTACGTGCATGTCTTCAGGTTTAGGCAGCGGTACTTCTTGTTCTTCTTCATCACTTGAAGGTTCAATTATGTTTAGGTCAGCCTCTACCTCCTCTTCTGTTGACCACCCATAAGGATCCACATCCCCATGGACTTGGGGATTGGCAATGAGATCTGAGACATAGCTCTCTCTCTCCGAATCTTGTGATGACATATTGCTCTTGAATCTGTCAGAAAAATAGTTGGAACAAGAACAGAGGAGAAACTTGCGATGCAGTGGTCAAAACATATGGGATTTTTCTAGGTCAAAATACGTGTCCAGGAAGAAAACGGAGTCTGGGAGGCACATGAGGGCCCCACAAGCTATCAGGGTGCGCCCAGGGGGTGGACGTGCCCTGTTGCCTTGTGGCTTTCTCGTGGGTCCCCCTGACTCATTTTTATTTTTGGAATTTTTGTAAAATAGGAAAACTGACAGAACATATTTTTTGGAATTTTATGAGTCGGTTTACTTACCGTATCACATACCTACCCCTTTTCAGCTTTCTGGAGTGTTCCGGAAGGTCTCTCTATGTGTTCTTCCGGAGTCATAACTTGAATAATATTAGTTTCAACATTGACGGGCGTACCTGAGATATAGTGTTTAATTCTTTGCCCATTTACCACTCTCGGATTTTTGCCTTCGAAGTTGTTAACCTTGATAGAACCGGAGCGATAGACCTCCTCGACAACATATGGGCCTTCCCATTTGGAGAGAAGCTTACAAAAAATCTGAAACGAGAATTGTACAAAAGAACTAGGTCTCCTACATTGAATTCTCATTTTTGGATTCTCTTATCGTGCCAACTTTTAACTTTTTCTTTAAATAACTTGTCATTTTCATAAGCTTGTGTCCTCCATTTGTCTAACGAGCTTATATTAGGTAACCTCTTTTCACCGGCAAGTTTAAAATCATAGTTAAGCTCTTTAATTGACCAATAAGTTGTATGTTCTAATTCAAGAGGTAAATGACATGCTTTTCCATAGACCATTTTATATGGAGACATTCCCATAGGGTTTTCATAAGCAATTATGTAAGCCCATAAAGCATCATCTAGTTTTTTAGACCAATTCTTTCTAGATCTATTAACAGTCTTTTGCAAGATCAAGTTAATTTCTCGATTGCTTAACTCAACTTGACCGCTAGACAGAGGATGATATGGTGATGAAATTCTATGGTTAACATCATATTTAGCTAGGAGTTTACGGAAAGCACTATGAAAAAAATGTGAACCACCATCAGTCATTAAATATCTAGGGACTCCAAACCTCGGGAAGATAATATCTTTAAGAATTTTAATAGAAGTGTTATGATCAGCACTACTAGTTGGAATATCTTCTACCCACTTAGTAACGTAATCAACATCAACTAGAGTATTAGTATACCCATTAGAGGAAGGAAAAGGTCCCATATAATCAAAGCCCCAGACATCAAAAGGTTCAATTGCAAGTGAATAATTCATAGGCATTTCCCGACGTCTACTATTGTTACCAATTCTTTGAAATTCATAATAAGAAAGTACATACTTACGAGCATCTTTGAAATGAGTAGGTCAATAAAAACCAGATTGTAATACCTTGTGTGCAGTTTTGTCACCAGCATGGTTTCTTTCGTAGGCCTCAGAGTGATACTTCCGTAGGATCTGTCCCTGTTCATGCTCAGGTACACAACATCTAATAACACCATCTACTGCTACTTTATAAAGATGTGGGTCATCCCAAAAGTAATGTCTCAAATCATAGAAAAACTTTTTCTTTTGTTGGTAAGTGAAACTAGGTGGTATATATTTAGCAAAAATGTAATTAGCATAATCCGAACACCAAGGAGTACTATGGGAAGCATAACAACAAGTTGCTCATCAGGAAAATTATCATCAATAGGTAGTGGGTCATCAAGAACATTTTCCATCCTAGACAAATTATCTAGTACGGGGTTTTCAGCTCCCTTCCTATCAACAATGTGTAGGTCAAACTCTTGAAGTAAAAGCGCCCACCTAATCAGCCTAGGTTTAGCATATTTCTTTTCCATAAGGTATTTTATAGCAACATGATCAATGTGAATAGTAACTTTGGAATCAACTATATAAGGCCTAAACTTATCACATGCAAAAACAACTACTAAAAATTCCATCTCAGTAGTAGCATAATTCTTTTGACCATTAATTTCTTGTCAATTCTTTGCCCTAGAATAGCACAAACAGCATAATCACTAGCATCACACATGATTTCAAATGGTAAGTTCCAATATTATTTAAGTATTTCAATGGCTTCCACACAATCATCATACAAAACAAAAGGAATATCTTTTTGAAGAAGATTAGTTAGTGGCCTCGAAATCTTCAAGAAATCTTTAATAAAACGCCTATAAAAAAAAGCATGACCAAGAAAACTGCTTATACCTGTAATATCTTTAGGACGTGGCATTTTCTCTATTCCATCAACTTTAGCTTTGTCTACCTCAATGCCTAGTTCAGATATCTTATACCCAAGTACTATACCTTCATTCACCATAAAGTGGCACTTCTCCTATTAAAGACAAGATTAGTTTCTTCACATCTCTGCAAAACTCGGTCACGGTTGCTCAAGCAATAATCAAAAGAAGTACCGTAAATAGAAAAATCATCCATGAAAACCTCAACAATAATCTTTTCACAAAAATCAGAGAATATAGCGGTCATACATCTTTGAAAGGTATCAAGTGCATTGCATAAACCAAAAGGCATACGTCTATAAGCATAAGTTCCAAAAGGGCAAGTGAAATTACTTTTCTCTTGGTCTTCTTTTGACAAAGGTATTTGAGAGAAACCAAAATATCCATCAAAAAAACAAAAATGTGTGTGCTTAGATAGCCTTTCTAACATTTGATCAATAAAAGGCAAGGCGTAATGATCTTTTCTAGTAGCTTTGTTTAATTTCCTAAAATCAATTACCATCCTATAACCAGGTACAATTCTTTTTGGGATAAGTTCATTTTAATCATTAGGAACAACATATACCTCCTTTCTTACGAACACAATGAACATGACTTACCCATCTACTATCAGCAATAGGATAAATTATACTTGCTTCTAGAAGCTTTATTATTTCACTTCTTACCGCTTCCTTCATCTTAGGATTTAAGCAGCGTTGATGATCATCGACAGGTTTAGCATCCGGTTCCATATTAATCTTGTGCTGACATAAAGTGGGACTAATGCCCTTAAGATCATCAAGCGTATATCCAATACCATCCCTGTGCTTCTTCAGAGTTTTAAGTAATCTCTTCTCTTCATGCTCTGAAAGGTTAACACTAATAATAACAGGATATATCTTCTTTTCATCAAGATAAGCATATTTCAAAGTATCAGGCACTACTAGAAAAAACCCTGTTAGTGGCGCACCTATTTTGGCTAGTAATGGCGCACTATAGGTGCGCCATTACTAGCACGCCACTAGTAACAAATACTAATGGTGCACCACTGGTGCGCCATTGGTATCCCAGATAATAGTGACGCACCACATAGTGTGCCATTACTATGTCGAACAGTGCGCCATTACTATGCCTCCTAGGGGGGCATATTTACCTTCACCTATGCCCCCAAGTGCGCCATTACTATGCCCCATAATGCGCCACTGGTATTTAGCTTGGTGCGCCACTAATGCTCAATATGGTGCGCCACTACTATGAATATTAGCAAATATTTTTTTTGATTTTCTGGTATTTGCACAGGTTACAAAATACAATATACAGCACAAAAAAAATATGCACAGAATATACAGTACAATACAGCACCACAATTAGTCAAGTATAAACATCACATAATATATACAATTGATCACATTAGTCTCCGAATTCAAAATAGCGAACAAAGTTCAAATATTAGACAAGTTTAGGTCTCGAGACCGAGTAGCGAGTTTGTCGTCACATTACAAAGTCGATATTGATCATCTAAACTACCATCACATAGAAGAGGGTTGCGGTCACGATGAGCAGCATCGCGATGAAACTGATCTTCATCCGGTTCCTCCTCCGCTCCCTCCTCTCTCCCGCTAGATAGCGCGCGTATCTAGCTTCCGCCTCCGCCCTAGTGGTGTACCCTTTGTAACTGTTACCGCTGAAACGGTGAACCTGTCTCCGACACTCCTCCCAGTCGTCGTAGACTCCGGGAACCTCACCCTTGTACACGACATACGATGGCATCTCTATGACTAGACAAACAAAACGTTAGTAGCAATTCACAGATAATATATAAGCAATATATAAGTATGCAACAAAAGGATCGGAAGAGAAAAGCAACACATTAATAGCACGATTCATGGTCCTACTAATAAATAGCATCGATTACATATAAGTTGAACGACTGTCCAAACTAAAGAGACATACAAGTTCATTAAAGTTTAATTACAACACGAGCTAATCGATATTTCAGAACTACATAGCATCAATACTTTCGACTCGACTCTAGGACCGGAGCGTGGATGAAGCCGCCGTCTTTCGTGATGGTCATGAATGTGCGGTCGTTGTCAGCCTGCATTTGTAGCGTTGTTTCTATTTCACTGTTGGACGGTTGATAGTTGAGGTAGAACTACCCCGAGGTACGAAGGACATCTTGATAGATGATTTCCGCAAACTCCGACTGGATGCGAAAGAATTCTTGTCTGATGTCCTCGTCCTGGATTGCTGACAAGCGTGCGGCCCATTCCTTGAGATTATTTGGTAGCATAAGGTGATGATGGTCCCGTACGATCGCCCGCATGTGATGGAGGGCGTAGTAGGCAACCTTTTGACAGCCAGGCGGCTGCTTGACGCAGGGGAACGTCGTTATGTGGGTGAACACGTGCTTGCCGTACCTACAAATTGGCCTCCTGAAGGTGCCTCCAGATTTGGCGTAGCCGGGGAGAGCATCATCAAGAACTTTCTTGATATTTGTGTAGTCTTTCTTCGACTGACGGTCCGAGTCGAAATACGTGGCCATGGAATATTTCGGGCTTAAGAGGATGAGTGTGCAATGTGTGTCACTGCACAAAACACGGAATGTTAGAAAAAAATGAATGATCGAAATCTAAGAAATCATATGTTACGGGGCGGTGAGGGGATGACTTACTCGGAAAAGTAAGGCACGAGGAAGTTATCCTTATCTGGGTTCGCCAGAATGACGCCTTCGAGGTATGAACTCGCGACTTGCCGGTCCCCAGCGCTGCCCAAGATCTTGGCACGCATGTAGAAGGGGTCGACTATCACGATGTCCGGGGTCTTGTCTCTAATGATCTGCATCTCCATACTGAGCGAAAATTGCCGAATGAAGGTGTAGTGCAGCGGATAAAGGTTAAACATAGCGAAGATGTCATCAAACCGCAGGACGATCATACGCCCGATGGTGCTATCGACAAAGCCCTTGCCCTCTGGCACCTTGGCCACGAAAACCAGGTATGCCACATCATTCTCGGAGAGACGCCGCTTCTCCATAGAAAGAACACCGTCATGCAGACTCCGCATAGCACCGGTTGCAGCATTGAGCAGATTAGTCGGTAGCATCGGCCTACCCGCCACATGCACCCTCCTCGAGATATCATTAGATATTGGTGGCCTGTCCTGAGCACGGATCGTACTCGGTGCCGGCTGGCTCGCACCCTTGTTACTTTTTCTTTTCCGTCCCTTCTGCTTCTTCTGCTGTAATGGGATCGAGTTCTGCTCAGAGACCACCTTCTTGAGTGTGTTGGGGCTGATAATATTTCGCACCTCGGCTATTTGAGTCTCGGTGAAGGCGGCAGCTGGAGGCGTCTCCTGAGAACTGAACAGACGACGCCTGTTGCAATTGGGTTTCTCCGCGGTACCAGCTAGATCGCGATCGTCTTTTGCAGGGTTGGGTTCTTGAGAAGCAGGCCCCAAGAATTCGTCACCGTACCCATGTTCGTTGATGTACTTATCGACGTTGGAAAATGTACCGTCGTCGTCGTCCGGATCCTGTGCCATATGCATGTCCGGATCAGCTGACGGCGGTAGCGTTGCGGCGGTCTTGCCATGGCTTGGCGCCGGCACGACTGGCGGTGTTGTCTGTGGGGTGGTGTCCCCCCGCCCCCAAACGAATCTGGCTCTTCGGCCAAAGCATGGACCAGTTTTCGTCGGCCCCAGGGGGTCGATACGGAGGTAACAAGTCTTCGCAGCCCCGCAGCACCCGAACCAGTTGAACCCTATACACGGTGGGTGGCATCGGATTACCGTGGAACACGCGGTTGCCTGGTTCAACGATTTTGGCCTTGGCGACATCGATCAACTCGCCGTCCACGAAGTGCAGGAGAGTGCATGGAACGTTGGCGGCGCCCTGCGAAAACATGTAGGGCGTCAGGGATGCCCAGTCAAAGGCAAGGAGATGAAGTCATCGGCCGAGGCTTAGTTACCGTGATGGCGTCGAGCTCGGCTAATGTCGAGGCACCGCCAACGGCGGGCGTGCAAGTGACGGAGGGGCCGCTTGCTGCCGAGGTGCCGGCCAGCGTATTCTTCCCACACCCGGGTGCATTAAGCTCCAATACCGGCGCCGACGCCGGAGACACCAATGCCGCCTCTGCCGGAGACACCAATGTCGGCGCGTTGTGCGAGTTGCTGCCCGTGAAGCTGGGAATCGGGGGCGGCCCCTGTTGGCCGCCCGCAATCCACCCCCGCAGCCCCTCAAGCAAGGAAGGCATAATGGCGGTGATCGTCGCTCCCAGTTGGTCTCGCACTAGCTCTTGGACTATCTCCGGAATCCGCGCCACTTGTGCCTTGAGTTCTTTAACCTCGCGCTCCTGGCTTTCTGAGCTGGTCTTTCTCTCCTTTCGCCCAGCCTTATAGTATTCCGACCATTTCATGGACAAGCCTTCTCCGGCCACACGACCAGCTGAAGACGGCTTACTGAACTTATCCTTGTGTTTCATTACGTTCAACGCCCTATGTAAAGTGGTGTCCCAAGGGGCAGACGGGGAGCTCTGAGACCCCGCGCTACTGCTTTCAGTTTCCTGCGGAAGGAACGTGAACCATTTAGAAATTTGGCTTCATTAATTAGAATGCAACCATATGGAGCTAATTACGCGGGGGTGTATTCCTTACCAGAACACGCTCAAGCTCCTTCACCTTCGGATCCGTGGTAAGCTCCTTTGTTACCGGGTCCACCTTGTACCGGGCCCTGACATAGTTCCTGGTCTGCTTTTCATGGTATTTATGGAAGAGGGGCGGTAGGCCTTGCTCGGCACGCTCCGCGTCCTCCTTCTCAACCGAAACGGAAATTAATCAACATTTCAGGAGAATGGGGTAACAGTCAACACCAGTGACAAAAATCACACGGCTAGCAATTATCACACGGAATTATCACACGGCCTACAATTAACTGGCATGCTTCCGTTGCCCAGCGGACCAAAAATCCCGGACGGAGATAGTACGTGGTCCATACTGAAATATCCCATTAAGTAGAAATTCAGCTAGTCTAGGCCATGGATAATGACCACCTAGCACGTTACAACTAAACCATAGTGGCCAATCCCATTAAGTAGAAATTCAGCTAATATTAGAAACCATAGAAGAGAAGCAGGAATAGAAGTACGTTCGGAAGCTCTAGGAACCCAGTAACACATGGCATCAGTAGCTAATAATAACCATGGAAACTCTGGGAACTCTAGGAACACCAGGAAATGGAGGCCAGAGGACCAAGTCGTTAATAGAACCACGGCCAGCAGTAATACAAACACGCTAGCGCAGGAATTGGGCAACCATTCGACGGCCATAGGACTAGTAGCCAAGCAATGGCCGAATAATCAGCCACGGCTCACTGGCCGTGTCACGCGGAGCACGAGAGGGAGAAGGGGAGGAAGAACCGAGGGATTACCGAGGCAGAGACGAAGTGGGAACAACGGCCAACACCACCGCCGTGGGACCAGAAGGCGTCGTGGCGGAGGAAGCCCGCACCGAGTAGCCGAGGCAGGGGCGCCGGAGCTCGGGAGGAGGAGCGGAAGACGGCGACCGCACCGCCACGCCGGTTAGCTAGGGTTTGCCTCAGGGGCGCGTGCGGGGGCAGGAGGCCGGGGCGGAGGCGGCGAATCGGTAGAGGGGGGCGAGCGGGGGGCGGGCCGGTGAGCTGCGGCGCGGGGTGGCGCCGGAGCTGGCCGGAATCGGCCGGCGACGGCGGCGGCAGAGGGGGGATCGGGAGGAGTGTGCGCCGCGTGCGGGGGGGGAGAGGGAGAGAGCGAGAGGTGGGAAGGGGGGGGCGAGAGAGGCGTGGCCGTGTTGGCGCACCTTCCCTGATAGCAATGGCGCACCTTCCCTGGTGCGCCACACATAGCTAGTAATGGCGCACGTTACCCTGGTGCGCCACAGATATTTTTTTTCTTTTTATTTTAAATATCCAAATACTCTAAAATTAATAAGCACAAATAATTATAATTATGTAGTATATTTAAAATAATATAACATCTTTTAAACAAATAAGCACAAATAATTATAATTATGTAGTATAATTATTTTGGCCTCCAAATCTTAAAAGCATCATATCTTTTTTTCGTTTTGATTTTGAGGATTCTAGAAAATCCGTAACGGCCGTAGGCTGTCAAATTCGAAATTCGAGATAACAGTCATCAAAGATTGAGCTTGCCACTGACACACACACGCGGCCGACACGTCGTGATTCGATCTTAGCTATCTTTTCACAATCTTCTTGCCCTTCTTTCTCGCGGTTGAATAATTTAGCCCCGGAACCCCTTGAATTCTTCTCTTGAACGGACGTCCTTTAGGTAGGGTGGTCCTGCTTCTTCTTGTGGTGTATGGTACTTCATCGTCGTCGTCATCTTCCATCTTTGGGTCACCGTACTTGTCGAAGTCTTGCTCATTGGCGACTCCATCCATTCCGATGATGTTCCTTTTTCCTCTCCTCACGACAACACGACTGGGCTTTGACAGGTCGGTAATGAAGAAGCATTGGTCCACTTGGCAAGCCAGTACCCATGGCTCATTTTTCGCGGTGACGTTTCCGCCCGCGGTCTTGGATTTGGCTTCGGGTATAACCATGGTGGTGAAATACCGGTCTTCTTTTAGGACGCTCTTGGCCCATCTGACACGGAACATCGAGACCTTCTCTCCAGCGTAGCTCAGCTCCCAGATCTCCTCGATCCTTCCGTAGTATCTGTCCTTGTCGTTACCGGTGTAGGATTCCATTGTTACCCCGGAGTTCTGATAATTGCTCTTAATGTCCTTTTCCTCGGTGTAGAATGTGTAGCCGTTGATATCGTACGCCTCATAGGTCATCAGGTTGTGCTCGGCGCCCTGTGACAAGGCGAATATGAGTTTTTCTTCCGCGGAAGAATCCTCATGTAAAGGGTACGACATAAGCTTGTCCTTGAACCAATGCGTGAAACATGAGTTGTGCTCTTTGATTATATCTCCATCCGTCCTCTGTTGGCCTCGGTCATTGTACGTCTTCTCAATAAAGGTTTTGTGCTCTACCACCCAAGGATCGACCATGTCTATGTGTTGTAGCGCGACTAGGTTTGCTCTTTCAAAGTCGGCGAGTCGACCCTTGAAGTCGACATGCATTTCGCGGCGACCCTCGCGGTGAACCCATCCAGCGAGCCTGCCGAGGTGCCTATTGACGGGCAGACCAACGGGGTTCTCGATGCCTAGATAATTCGTGCAGAAGGAGATGCACTCTTCGGTCAGAAAGCCCTTGGCTATGCTTCCATCTGGACGTGCCCTGTTGCGAACGTATCCTTTGATGACACCATTCATCCTTTCGAACGGCATCATGCTGTGCAGGAACGTCGGCCCGAGTTGGATGATATCCTCCACGATATGGACCAGCAGACGCACCATAATGTCGAAGAATGCGGGCGGGAAGTACATCTCAAGCTCGCATAGTATCACCACGATCTCTTCCTGTAGCCTTCTGATTTGCCTCACGCCAACCGACTTCCGACAGATGACGTCGAAAAAGTTGCATAGGCCAAATAGCGTTTCACGGACGTGCACGTCCATGATCCCACGAATTGCAACTGGAAGTATCTGCGTCATCAGCACGTGACAGTCGTGAGACTTCATCCCGCTGAACTTCTGCTTCGCTGAGTCTAGGTATCTGCTTATCTTCCCCGCGTAACCGTAAGGAAGTTTTACTCCTACGAGGCAGGTGAAAAACTGCTCGATCTCCTTCTGACTTAGAGTGAAGCACGCGGGAGGGCAGTCATATTCGATCTTCTTGGCCTTTTTGCCTTTGCGACGACTTTCCGTGTCCTTCGCCTCATCATCATCATCATCATCATCATTAGGGCGTTTTGCGTGAAGCTCCTCCCTGATGCCCCTTGATTGCAAGTCTGCCCTTGCTTTCGGCCCATCTTTGGTCCTCTCTGGCATGTTGAGCAGGGTACCAAGCAGACTCTCGCACACGTTCTTCGTGATATGCATGACATCAAGGCTGTGAGGCACACGGAGGATCTTCCAGTACGGCAAGTCCCAGAAAACAGACCTCGTTTTCCATACCTTCAGTAGCGGCTCTGGCGCCTTTCGCTTCTTTCCCGGCGGTGGGCACTCTTTCCAATTTTTCAACATCTCGTCTATTTCCTCGCCGCTCCTCGTACGTGGGGGTCTTTGGTGTTCGGTTTCACCATCGAACAGATCCTTGCGTTTTCTCCATGCGTCATCGTCGCGAAGCCACCTTCGATGTCCCATGAACACGGTTTTCGAAGACCCGGGATCTCTATCTAGCTGGCGAAACGTTGTGTCATCCATGCACCTGACGCATGCACAAAATCCGTGGACCACCTGCCCCGCGACATATCCGTAACCAAGATAGTCGTGCACCGTCGTGAGCAGTGCGGCTCTCATAGGGAAATATTGTTTCGCTGCGGCGTCCCATGTATTGGCTGGCGTTTTCCACAGCGTGTCTAGCTCCTCTTTCAGCAGCCCCAGATACAGATTGATGTCGTTCCCTGGTTGTTTCGGCCCTTCAATTAGCATACTCATGTGAATGTACTTCCTCTTCATGCACATCCAGGGGGGAAGGTTGTACATCCACACAAACACAGGCCAGGTGCTATGTGTGCTTCTCTGGCTGCCAAACGGATTGACTCCATCGGTGCTCGCGCCCAGCATGATGTTCCTTGGATCGTCCCCAAATTCTGGGTGTTTGAAGTTCAACGCTTGCCACTGGCTTGCATCCTTAGGGTGACTCAGCATCTTGTCTTTTTTTATTTATCTCCGGATCATTTCCGTCATCTTCTCGCTTCTTCTCCTCCCTATCTGCATGCCAACGCAGGAGCTCTGCTTGCTTAGGGTCCGCGAAATACCGCTGCAGACGAGGAGTGATCGGAAAGTACCACACCACTTTTCGAGGAGCTTTCTTCCTCTTCTTGTATCGAGTGACGCCACACACCGGACATATGGTAGACTCCGCGTGCTTGTCCTGATAAATGATGCAATCGTTCATGCACACATGGTATTTCACGTGCGGTAAATCCAGACGACACACAATTTTCTTGGCCTCCTCGAAACTGGTCGGGCACTTGTTCCCCTTGGGAAGACGTTCGTGCCAGAATGACATGTTCTCGTCGAAGCATGCGTCGGTCATTTTGTGTTTTACCTTCATCTCCAGAGCCATGAGCGTTACTTTTAGGCGGGTATCCTCGGGCCTGCATCCTTCATACAATGGAGTAACCGCGTCTATCTCCAGTTGATCCAGCTTGGCTTTCTCTCGGGCGGCAGCTCTTGCGTTACTCGTCTGCTTGAGAAGCAGCTCTTGAATATGAGGGTCCTGCACCCAGCCCATCGATGGTCCATCGTCGTCTGCTCCAGCATCTTCATCTTCATGATCATGCCCTTCGTCTTGATCTTCCTCATCATCATGCCCGGCATCTTCTACATGATGACTGTGTCCTGCATCTACTTCGTGATCATGTCCTGGAGATTCTTCGTCTTCTCGCCCGCCCTCGCCGCTATTGTCTTGCTGCCCTTCCTTATTTCTTGCCCGGCCACCATGGACGACTTCATAAGCATCTTCATCACCTTGCCACCGATAGCCATCCATGAAACCACACACGAGCAGGTGGTCCCGCACGTGTCTGGAATGCGGGTCCATAAGGCTCTTCAGCTTGCATCTTCGACACGGACATCTTATCTCCGTCTTGTTCTTTTGAAACATCTCGGCCTTCGCGGAGCTCAAAAACCTATTCACGATGCCTTCGGTCATCGTGCGGACCATGGTTGCCTGCGGGGTAGAGCAAAACGATATTTTAGAACCAAAAAAAAATTTGGCATGACTTTGCCTAAAAATAGGACCAAAAAGAATGCATAGTACCAAATTCTCGCCGAAACGGAAATGAATCAACATTCCGGCAAAATATTGGCAACTATCGCATTTCAAATACCGGTACCTGCAAACACAAACATATGCAACACCACAAACATACGTAGATCTAGGCCATAAAAAGTGTGTACGTTGGAGGGAGAAAAAAGTAGATCTAGAACATAAAGAAAGCTTTCCCCTTACTTACCTATCAAAAAAAGGAAATTTAACCACTTAATTTGGGTGAATCTATGGTGCAAATGAGGTGAGGAGGAGGAGGCAGCCGAGACCAAGCTTGGTAGAGGTGGAGAGAATGAAGTGGGGAAAGTGAGTGTGGTAGGTGGCTGTCAAAAATATCTAGCTGCTCTCAGGTTACCAATGGCGCACCTCCTAAGAATGCGCCATTGGTAACCAGGGTTACTAATGGCGCACCTGGTGTGTGGTGCGCCATTACTAGTTTTGAAAAAAAAAATTGAAAAAAAAATGTTAGTAGTGGCGCACCGTGGGTGTGGTGTGCCATTACTAGTTAAAACTAGTAATGGTGCACTTTCCCCTGGTGCGCCACTGCTAAGTCTGGGGAGGGGTGTGGGGCCAGGACAAACTTAGTAATGGTGCACCACACACCAGGTGTGCCATTAGTAATATGGCCATTAATGGCGCACCCATATCTGGTGCGCCACTGCTATATAGCAGTGGCGCACCACATACATGGAGCGCCATTAATGTCCATATTAGCTATAGCCGTTTTTCTAGTAGTGAGGTAATGTCTTTAAATCAAACACGGGATCTCCCTTGGGTGGAGGAGGATCCCCCAAAATATCAACATGCAAGTTATGTTTAAGAATAGGCGTTTGTCTAAGAAATATACCATCTATCTCATTTCTTTCATTCATATGCATATCATTCTCATGGTCTAGCAAATATTGTTCTAGTGGTTCAGTAGGAGGCACATAAATAGAAGCAAGACCAATTATCTGATACTTATTAGGTAGTTCTTTTTCATAATGTTTTTTGCTGAACTTAGAGAAATTAAATTCATGAGACTCATCCCCAAAGCTTACCTTGACTTTCTCAGTAACACAATTAATTTTGGCATTAACAGTATTCAAGAAAGGTCTACCAAATATAATGGGGCAAAAACTATCTTGTTGTGAACCAATTACTATGAAATCTGCAGGGTAATTTACTTTTCCACACAAGACCTCAACATCTCTAACAATCCCAAGTGGTGCAATGGTGTCTCTGTTTGCAAGTTTAATAGTGACATCAATATCTTGAATCTCAGAGGGTGCTATGTCATTCATAATTTCTTGGTATAAGGTAAAAGGTATAGCACTAACACTAGCACCAATGTCACATAAGCCATGATAATAATGATCTCCAATCTTAAGAGAAACAACAGGCATGCCAGTAACCGGTTTATTTTTATCTAGCTCATCCTGCTTGTTTCTAGCAAGTTTTGCAATTCTAGCAGCTTCATCACATCAATACATAACCTAACCATCAATATTATCAGCTAGGAGATCTTTAACCATAGCAATATTAGGCTCAACGTTTATTTTTTCAGAGGGTTTAGGTGTTCTGATATAACTTTTATTAACCACAGTTGCATCTTTAGCATGTTCCTTAATCCTAACAGGAAAAGGAGGTTTCTCAGTGTAAGCAGTAGGCACAAGTGGATTGATACGTCCATTTTGCATCATGATTTCTTATTGATATTTATGATATTCTTGTCCATTATTCCTTATAATCATACAATTATTATGCCTTTTCTCTCTGAATATGCAAGGTACATCACAAAGAGGGAAATATCTGGAAACTGGAATTCTGGACCGGGAAACCAAGAAAAAGGCAGAAAAATCACCAGACTCCAAATGACCTGAAACTTCCCGAAAAGATTTTATGGAATATTTAAGAATTATTGGGCCAAAAATATATAAAGGGGACCTACCTGCTGGCCACAATCCAACGGGGGGCGCCCACACCCTAGGCGCGCCCTGATGGCTTGTGGGGTCCCAGCAGGCCTCCCGGCCCCCCTCTTCTCCTATATGGTGTGTTTTACCCTAGGAAAAATCATAAGCAATCTTTCGGGATGAAGCGCCACCGTCTCGAGGTGGAAGCCTTGGCAGAGGCCCTTTTGCACTCCGACATGCTGATTCTGCCGAGGAAACTTCTCTCCGGGAGGGGGAGAACGAAGCCATCGTCATCACCATCGCTTCCTCCTTCGTGGGAGGACTAATCTGCATGAACATCTTCACTAGAACCATCTCATCTCCAACCCTAGTTCATCTCTTGTATTCAATCTTTTTCTCAAAACCTCAGATTGGTACCTATGGTAAATGGGCAAAGAATTAAGCATTACATCTTAGGTACACCTATTAATGTTGAAACTTATATTATGCAAGTGATAACACAGGAGGAGCACATCAGAGAGATCTTCCGAAACACTCCAGAAACCTAAAAAGGAGTAGGTACGTGATATGGTAAGAAAACCGACTCCAAAAATTCCAAAAATAATATGTTCTGTTGGTTTTGGTATTTTAGAAAAAATCCAAAAATAAAAAAGAATCAGGGGGACCCATGAGGGACGCACAAGCCAACATCCCCCCCCCCCCCCCGGGCATGCCCTGATGGCTTGTGGGGCCCTCGTGTGCCTTCCGGACTCCTTTCTTCCTGAGCACATATTCTGACCTAGAAAAAATCATTATATATACTCACGTATGTTTTGACCACCGCAACGCAAGTTTCACCTTTGTTCTTGTTTTGGGCTGTTTTTCTGACAGGTCTAAGAGCAATATGTCATCGCAAGATTCAGATAGAGAGAGATATGTTTCAGATCTCATCGCCAATCCCCAGGTCTATGGGGATGTGGATTCTTATGGGTGGACAACAGAAGAGGAGGAAGAGGCTGACCTAAAAAGAATTGAACCTTCATGCGATGATGAAGAAGGAGAAGTACCATTGCCTGGACCTGAAGACATGCACGTGGAGTTCAAAAAGTCAAGTCTACCAAACAAGGTTACCCCCTCCAATACATGCTTTACCCCTTATCATCCTACGCAGGTAGACACCACCGCTTCCTCCTCTAGCAAAGCTACTCCTCTGAGGGAAGGAGCAATGATCGTGACCAACGAACTTTGCAAGGAGAATCTAGATATTAAGAGAGAAGTTGGCAAGCTTAATGAGGAGATCCGTATCCTAAGGGCATCATCGCCAAGAGGATAACCTCATCACCACCATCACCCAAGGTATTCTCTGCAAGTGCTGCAACTAACAGTGATAGATAGTTTTGTAGCAAGGTAATTCGTAACAAGTGACAAGTAGCAATAGTAACAAAGGTGCAGCAAGGTAGCCCAATCCATTTTATAGCGAAGGACATGCCTGAAAGTACTATTATATTAGGCAAGCGCTCCCGAGGACACATGGGAATTTCTATCGAGTCATGTTCATCTTGTTGAGTTGATTCAGATTCGTTACTTTGATAATTTGGTATGTGGGTGGACCGGTGCTAAGGTGCTATTCTTACTAGAACAAACAACCTACTTATGATTACCCCCTCTCGCAAGCATCCGCAACTACAAAAGAAGAATTAAGATAAATCTAACCATATCATGAAACGTGTGAATCCAAATCATCCCCTTATGAAGTAACGCATAAACAGGGGTTTAAGCTTCTGTCACTCTCGCAACCCATCATATACTTGTTACTCCACAATGCCTTCCCTTAGGCCCATAACATGGTGAAGTATCATGTAGTTGACGTTCACACGACATCACTAAGAGAAGCAACAACATACACATCATCAAAATATCGAACGAATACCAACTTCACATGATTACTTATAACAAGACTTCTCCCATGTCCTCAGGAACAAAAGTAACTACTCACACATAATAAACATATTCAAGATCAGAGGTGTAATAATGAAGATCCAGAATCTGAACATAATATCTTTCACCAAGTAAACCATCAAGCATCAACTACAAGATGTAATCAACACAATCAGAAACCCACAGGTACCAATCTGAGGTTTTGAGACAAAGATTGAATACAAGAGATGAACTAGGGTTTGAGATGATATGGTGCTGGTGAAGATGTTGATGAAGATTGGTCCTCACACGAAGGAGGAAGCGTTGGTGATGACGATGGCTTCGGTCTCGCCCTACCAGAGGGAAGTTTCGGCAGAATCTCTTTGCCGGAGATCAAAAGGGCCTCTGCCTAGGTTTCCACCTCAAGTAGGTGGCGCTTCGCCCTAAAAGTACCCTTATGATTTTTTCTAGGATAAAACACACCATATAGGATAACAGGGGGACGAGAGACCTGCTGGGGCCCGAAAAGGCAACAGGGCGTGCCCAGGGGGTGGGCGCGCCCTGTTTGCTTGTGGCCAGCAGGTGGCCCCCACTGGTATATTTTTGGCCCAATAATTCTTATATTTTCCATAAAAAGTCTACGTGAAGTTTCAGGTTATTTGGAGTCCAGTGAATTTTGAGCCATTTTCTTGGTTTTGAGGTCCAGAATTCGAGTTTCCAGTGATTTCCCTCTTTGTGATGTACCTTGCATATTCAGAGAGAAAAGGCATAAGAATTGTATCATAATGGGTAATAATGGACAAGAATAACATAAATATCAATAAGAATTCATGATGCAAAACAGACGTATCACACCTTAACGCGGGTGTTGGCGATTTCTATGGAGGAATTTATGTCGCCCGCATAGCTGCAAAACTAAGAGTTTCACCTCAACCTAATGACCCTATGTTACCTAAGAGATATTTAGACTTTGAAGCCATGCGTCGTCATGACGTTATTATGGACAGTGCTAGGGGTTATGAGTGCAACCTAACTTCTATAAATATAAGCATGTTTCTGTTACGTTGCCTACACCTGCTCTCTTTGACTTTCAGACTAGACGAAGATACTATGTTCTCGAGTACGAGGTGCAAGAGTATAATGTTGCAGTAGAGACCACTCGCCTGGCTAAGGAGGCGGCACGAAACGCCTCCACGAGTTATCACTTCAACTATTATCCAGACCGGCAGTGGTGATGACCAAGCTAGGCAAACGCCTAAGCTTGGGGAGTACGTATTTCTCACCGACACACACTTCAAATAAATTGTCCGTGCTCATCCTCATTCATTGTACATCCATGTTAGCTTTATTTTTCTCTTTCTTCTTGTGTGTTTGAAAAGCTTTAAAAAATCCAAAAATATTTCTTGTTTCTTTTCGGGTTTTTTTCCCGTTTAATTAGTTGTAGTATTAAAAGAAAATCCAAAAGGATTTCCTTTGCATTTTGAGAGCTTTCCCCTGTAAATAATTTTTCTCGTTCTTGTTTTTCCTTTGTTTATTTGCTTTCTTACAGAAAACCAAAAACTCCAAAAACATTTTCTTTTGATTGGGTAATTGAAAGGAGAAGACCATGATGAAAATATTGAGTGGCTCCCATATGCATTATTATTAATCTAATAGGGAGCCAATATTACCTCGTCTTCTCCTTTGTATAAAATTGCCTTGCAGATTCCAGCTTAGTCCATGGCAATCTTGCACTATTATTATCACATCATTCGGCCGTGCAAGTGAAAGGCAATAATGATGATATTTGCTGAAGTGCTCAGGGTAAAAGAAGCTGGTATGAACTCTTCTTGTTTTCCGTTTTTGTAAATATGTTTAGCTCCTTCAAACTTGATTCAGTATATCATGAGTGAACATGTTTATGATGACAATTAGAGATTATAGTTTCTCATGCCATGCTTAAATAGCTAGGAGTGGATAATGATTTATCTTATGTGTCAACATGCATTAAAATGGTTATGATTTGGTATGGTAGTATGTTATTTCCCTTTGACTAACTCGAGCGGCTTGACTTGGCCAAACTGCAAACATTTAGTTGATTCAAAACCAATGCAGCCTTCATGATGTTTAAATTCAGAGTGTTCATACCCTACTCATGCTTGTGTTCAATGTTAAATATTCTTAATGCATGATTATGACTGTTTTCGCTCTCTAGCTGGTCGCTTCTCAATCTATAGCTAGCCTTCACCTGTACTAAGCAGGAATATTGCTGTGCATCCAAAATCCTTAAACCTAAGTTGTTCCACATGAGTCTACCATACCTACCTATATGCGGTACTACCCTGGCGTTCCAAGTAAATTTGCATCTGCTACCTCTAATATTCAAATAAACATCTGTTTTGTACGCTCATACCGCTAATCGAGCGACGAGGCGGTCAGTACCTTTCATGCTAAGTGGGTTATTCTCAAGATGGGCGTTTATTCGCCTGTCATTGCATGAGAGCGGTTGGTAAAAGGATGCCCAGTCCTGCAAAATAAAAAATAATTAAACAAAACTCGTAGGACAGTTGAAATGTTTGAGGGCATCCGTGGTTTCGGTCAGCCATGGCTTGTGTATGTATGGTGGATGGGAGTAAACTTTGAAATTCCACTTGGGAACTGCCAATAATGTGTTTAACATGGAAGATATTGAAATCCTTTTTCGTGACATTGACAGGAAAAGCGCACCACCCCAAAATTATAATTTCAATCATGTTTTAAACCTTGAGCTCTGTCACCTCTACAAATCAATGCTTCCCTCTGCGTAGGGCGTGTCTATTTACTTTTATGTTATTCTTGATTCATCATTCTCTTACTAAAAGCACCAGACCGGAGAGCACTATTGTCATTCTTATGCATTGAGTTTAGTTAATGTTGGATGTGAACATGACTGGATCTTTTCTACCCTGAATTATAATGTTTAGTCGTTGCTTGAACCTCAGAGGTGCTCTGCATTTATGTTTTGCGGTCTCGGAAAGGGGTATCATAGAGTTGGTTATGTATTGCCATGAGTGAATATGGTGTTTAATTGTTATCATATTATATCATGATGGTTTGACATATATCATGATTGTTTTGACAATTTTTTGGCATGTGAGATATCTTATTATTGCTCGCTAGTTGGTTATGATTGCCATGAGTGAATATGGTGTTTAATTGTTATCATAGAGTCGGTTATTTATGATTTATGCTGAAAACTAGAACACTAGCAAAGCATTCGTATAACAGCGAGAACAAAAGGATTTGTAAAAGTTTTCTTTATCACTTTCAGTTTATCAACTGAATTGCTTCAGGGCAAGCAATGAGTTAAGCTTGGGGGAGTTGATACGTCTCAAAAGTATCTACTTTTTCAAAAACTTTTTCTCCTATTTTGGACTCTAATTTGCATGATTTGAATGAAACTAACCCGGACTGACGCTGTTTTCAGCAAAACTACCTTCGTGTTATTTTTATGTAGAAATAAAAGTTCCCGGAATTGGACGAAACTTTTTATGAATTATTTTCGGAATATATAAGGAATTATGGAGCAAATAACCACCGGAGGCGGGCTGCATGTGGGCCACAAGCCAAGAGGGCATGCCCACCCCCCTGGGTGCGCCCTGTTAGCTTGTGGGGCCCACGTGGCTCCCCCGACCCTAATTTCAGTCCTATAAATTCACATCTTCGGAGAAAACATAGGCAAGAAGATTTCATCACGTTTTACAAGACGTTGCCACTGTCACCTCATGTTCTTCCTCGGTAGGCCTGATCTGGAGTCTGTTTGGGGCTCCATAGAGGGGATTCGTCATCGTCGTCAAACACCAACCCTTCTTCATCAACACCGCCATGATGCTCACCACCGGGAGTGAGTAATTCCTTTGTAGGCTTGCTGGACGGTGATGGGGTTGGGTGAGATTGATCATGTAATCAAGTTAATTTGATAGGGCTTGATCCCTAGTATCCATTATGTTTTGAGATTGATGTTGCTATGACTTTACTATGCTTAATGCCTGTCACTAGGGCCCGAGTGCCATGATTTCAGATCTGAGCCTATTATGTTTTCATAAATATAAGAGTGATTTGGATCCTATCTTGCAAGTTGTATGCACCTATTACGTGTCATGATCCTCATAACCCAAGGTTACAATAATTGGGATTCTTTCCGGTGATTGCCGTAGTTTGAGGAGTTCATGTATTCACCATGTGTTAATGCTTTGTTCCGGTTCTCTATTAAAAGGAGACCTTAATATCCCTTAGTTTCCATTAGGACACCGCTGCCACGGGAGGGTAGGACAAAAGATGTCATACAAGTTCTTATCGCAAGCACATATGACTATATACGTAATACATGCCTACATTACATTGATGATTCGGAGCTATTTCTATGTCGCCCTAGTGTGTAACTATTACATGATTGATGTGATCTAAATCATTATCCATCACCGATCCACGTGCCTATGCTTTATATATAGTATTAAATCTTGCTAAGTTACTACTGTTGCTGCTACTATCACAACTGCTACAAAATTACTATTGTCGCTATCACTATTACTGTTACTACTATTACTTGACATGCTACTAAAACTTTGCTGCAGAGAGATATCCCAGGTGTGGTTGAATTGACAACTCAACAGCTAAGGTCGATAAATATTATTTGGCTCCCCTTGTGTCAAATCAATAAATCAGGCTCTAATACTACCCGCGAAGACTGTTGTGATCCCGTATACTTGTGGGTTATCAAAGGCCATGCAATCCGAGATAGGATCCATGATGAAAACCAAGTGTGGACTTTGGAGGACTTACCTCATGATCGTAAGGTCATTCAGAACAAATGGATATTTAAGAAGAAGACGGACGTCGACGGTAATGTCACCGTCTATAAAGCAAGACTTATCGCAAAAAGGGATTTCACAAGTTCAAGGACTTGACTATGACGAGACTTTCTCACCGTAGCGATGCTTAAGTCCGTCACGATTAAGTTAGCAATAGCTGCATTTTTTGATTATGATATCTGGCAGATGGATGTCAAAACAGTGTTCCTTAATGGTTTCCTTAAGGAAGAGTTGTATATGATGCAACCGGAAGGTTTTGTCCATCCTAAAAAATGTTGAATATGTATGCAAGCTCCAGCGATCCATTTATGGACTGGTGCAAGCATCTCGTAGTTGGAATCTTCACTTTGATGAGGTGATCAAAGCGTTTGGGTTCATGCAAGTTTATGGAGAAGCTTGTATTTTTAAGAAAGTGAGTGGGATCTAAATAGTGTTTGTAATATTATATGTGGATGGCATATTGTTGATTGGAAACAATATAGAACTTTTGGAAAGCATGAAGATATATTTGAACAAGAGTTTTTCAATGAAAGTCCTCGGAGAAGCTGCTTACATATTAGGCGAGCCCATAGGTACACTTCAGATCAAGGTCCGGGCCCAACCCACCGCACGATTCCCTCCGTGTCTACCCGATGTGGCCGTTTCCACCCTCCGTGTGACGGCGGCAGCGATGTCTGTGAGGGGGGTCATGCTACGGAGCCGCGTGCTGGGTGGTTGCACCCGCCACCACATTTTGGGACGTCTAAGAGGGCCCAGCGCAAGACCTCACGGCATAGCTACCCCCCCAAAAGTCCCCCGTCCCGTCTAACCCTGGCACAGTTGACCGGACGGATCTACCCCTTTGACTTTCACCGGACGGGGTTTGACTGAGAGACATTTCCTACTGGTTGTGATAGGTCAGCCCATAGGTACACTTCGGATCAAGGTCCGGGCCCAACCACCGCAAGATTCCCTCCGTGTCTACCCGATGTGGCCATTTCCACCCTCCGTGTAACGGCGGCAGCGACGTCCGTGATGGGGGCACGCTACGGAGCCTCGTGTCGGGTTATTACACCTGTCACCACTCTTCCACACGTGTAAGAGGGCCTGGCGCAAGACCTCGCGGCATAGCCCGCCTCCAGGTCCCCCGTCCCGTCTAACCCTGACACTGTTGACCAGATGGATCTACCCCTTTGACTTTCACCGGACGGGGTTTGACCGAGGGACATTTCCAGCTGGCTGTGATAGGCGAGCCCATAGGTACACTTCGGATCAAGGTCCGGGCCCAACCCACCGCAAGATTCCCTCCGTGTCTACCTGACGTGTCCGTTTCCACCCTCCGTGTGACGGCGGCAGCGACGTCTTTGAGGGGGGTCATGCTACGGAGCCGCGTGCCGGGTGGTTGCACCCGCCACCACATTTTGGGACGTCTAAGAGGGCCCAGCGGAAGACCTCACGGCATAGCTACCCCCCAAACGTCCCCCGTCCCGTCTAACCCTGGCACAGTTGACCGGACGGATCTACCCCTTTGACTTTCACCGGACGGGGTTTGACCGAGAGACATTTCCTCCTGGCTATGATAGGCAGCCCATAGGTACACTTTGGATCAAGGTCCGGGCCCAACCACCGCAAGATTCCCTCCGTGTCTTCCCGACGTGGCCGTTTCCACCCTCCGTGTCACGGCGGCAGCGACGTCCGTGATGGGGGGCATGCTACGGAGCCTCATGCCGGGTGCTTACACCTGTCACCACTCTTCCACACATGTAAGAGGCCCTGGCGCAAGACCTCGCGGCATAGCCCCCCTCCAGGTCCCCCGTCCCGTCTAACCCTGACACTGTTGACCGGATGGATCTACCCCTTTGACTTTCACCGGACGGGGTTTGACCGAGGGACATTTCCACCTGGCTGTGATAGGCAAGCCCATAGGTACACTTCGGATCAAGGTCCGGGCCCAACCCACCACAAGATTCCCTCTGTGTCTACCCGACGTGGCCGTTTCCACCCTCCGTGTGACGGCGGCGGCGTCCGTGAGGGGGGGTCACTCTACGGAGCCGCGTGTCGGGTGGTTGCACCCGCCACCACATTTCGGGACATCTAAGAGGGCCCAGCGCAAGACCTCGCGGCATAACTACCCCCCAAAAGACCCGCGTCCCGTCTAACGCTGGCATAGTTGACCGGACGGATCTACCCCTTTGACTTTCACCGGACGGGGTTTGACCGAGGGACATTTCTGTTGGAAATATGCCCTAGAGGCAATAATAAAAGCAGTTATTATTATATTTCCTTGTTCATGATAATCGTTTATTATCCATGCTATAATTGTATTGATTGGAAACACCGATACATGTGTGGATACATAGAAAATAATGTGTCCCTAGTATGCCTCTAGTAGACTAGCTTGTTGATCGAAGATGGTCAAGGTTTCCTGGCGATAGACATGAGATGTCATTTGATAACGGGATCACATCATTAGGAGAATGATGTGATGGACAAGACCCAAACTATGAACATAGCATATGATCGTGTCAGTTTATTGCTATAGTTTTCTGCATGTCAAGTATCTGTTCCTATGACCATGAGATCATGTAACTCACTCACACCGGAGGAGTACCTTGTGTGTATCAAACGTCGCAACGTAACTGGGTGACTATAAAGATACTCTACAGGTATCTCCGAGGGTGTCTATTGAGTGGGCATGGATCAAGACTGGGATTTGTTACTCCGTGTGACGAAGAGGTATCTCAGGGCTTACTCGGTACTACAACATCACAACAAGCCTTGCAAGCAATGTGACTAAAGTATTAGCCACATGATCTTGTATTACGGAACGAGTAAAGAGACTTGCCGGTAACGAGATTGAACTAGGTATAGAGATACCGACGATCGAATCTCGGGCAAGTAACATACCGAAGAACAAAGGGAACAGCATACGGGATTAACTGAATACTTGAAATAGAGGTTCAACCGATAAAGATCTTCTCAGAATATGTAGGAACCAATATGGGCATCCAGGTCCTGCTATTGGTTATTGACCGTAGAGGTGTCTCGGTCATGTCTACATAGTTCTCGAACCCGCAGGGTCTGCACACTTAAGGTTCGGTGACGTTTTGGTAATATAGAGTTATGTATGGTGGTGACCGAATGTTGTTCGGAGTCCCGGATGAGATGCCGGATGTCACGAGGAGTTCGGGAATGGTTCGGAAATGAAGATTGTTATATAGGAAGTTGGTGTTTGGACTCCGGATAAGTTTCGGGCATTACCGGCAGTGTACCGGGAGTGACGAATGGGTTCCGAGGGTCCACCTATTGGCCCACCACCCCCAAAGGGGACCACATGGGCTATAGGGTGGCGCACCAGCCCCTGGTGGGCTGGGCGGCCAGCCCATAGGGCCCATGAGGCTTAAAAGTGGAAAGTCCAAAAGGTGGAAGGGATTTTCCAAGTGGGAGAGAAGGAGTCCTAATCCTACTAGGATTGGAGGAGGACTCCTCCTCTCCACCTTCGGCCGAACCAAGGGCTGGCCCCTTGGGGCACCAAGCCTCCTCCCTCCCTCCTCCTATATATACTACAGGTATTGAGGGTTTTTGACATAGAAAAACAGCCACGTGCTGCCTCTTCCTCTAGATCGTAGTTCTTCCTCTAGATTGTTTCAACGGTGCTTAGGCGAAGCCCTGCTGGAACAGTTCCACCACCATCACCGCCACGCCATCGCGCTACCGGAGAACTCAACTACCTCTCCGCTCCCTCTTGCTAGATCAAGAAGGCGGAGATCGTCATCGAGCTGTACGTGTGCTCAACGCGGAGGTGCCGTCCGTTCGGTACTAGATCGTGATTGAATCGCGGGACGCTCGACGATTTGGATCGCGAAGACGTTCGACTACATCAACCGCATTTCTTAACGCTTCCCGCGTAGCGATTTACAAGGGTACGTAGATCCACTCTCCCTCTCGTAGATGCTCATCACCATGGATAGATCTTGCGTGTGCGTAGGAAAAAATTTGTTTCCCATGCAACGTTCCCCAACAGTGGTATCAGAGCTAGGTCTATGTGTAGATGAGATCTCGAGTAGAACACAAAGGAGTTTGTGGGCGTTGATATTCAGATTGCTTCCTCCCTTGGTCTTGTTTCGGCGGTATTGTGGGATGAAGCGGCCCGGACGAACATTACTCGTACGCTTACGAGAGACCGGTTCCATCATCTGACATGTAACTTCGTTGCATAAAGATGGCTAGCGGGTGTCTGTTTCTCCCACTTTAGTCGGATCGGATTTGACAAAGGCGGTCCTTGAGAAGGTTGAATAGCAATTTTTGTATCACCGTTGTGGTTTTTGCGTAGGTAAGAATCGTTCTTGCAAGATACCCATAGCAGCCACGTAAAACTTGCAACAACAATTAGAGGACGTCTAACTTGTTTTTGCAGGGTATGTTGTGATGTGCTGTGGCCCATTACATGATGAGATATATGTGATGTATGAGATGATCATGTATTGTATAGAATATCACGACTTGCATGTCGATGAGTACGGCAACCGGTAGGAGCCATAGGGTTGTCTTTAATTATTTTCGCCGTTTTGCTTTACTTTATCGCTATGAGTTAGCAATAGTCGTGGAAGCAACAAGTCGGCGCGACAACCTCATGGCGACACGTTGATGGAGATGAAGATGATGGAGATCATGGTGTCATGCCGGTAACGATGGAGATCATGCCGGTGCTTTGGAGATGGAGATCAAAAGCACAAGTTCATGGCCATATCATGTCACTTATGATTTGCATGTGATGTTAATCCTTTTATGCATCTTATTTTTCTTAGGACGACGGTAGCATTATAAGGTGATACATCACTTAAATTTCAAGATAAAATTGTGTTCTCCCCGAGTGTGCACCGTTGTGAAAGTTCGTCTTTTCGAGACACCACGTGATGATCGGGTGTGATAGACTCTACGTTCGCATACAACGGGTGCAAGCCAGTGTTGCACGTGCGGAACACTCGGGTTAAACTTGACGAGCCTAGCATGTACAGACATGGCCTCGGAACATAAGAGACCGAAAGGTCGAACATGATTCATATAGTAGATATGATCAACATGAAGATGTTCACCATTGAAACCATCTCAACTCACGTGATGATCAGACTTGAGTTGGTTGATTTGGATCATGTGACACTCGAATGACCGGAGGGATGTCAATTTGAGTGGGATTTTTTAAGTAATATGATTAACTAAACTCATTATCTTGAACAATAGTCTAAGTTGTCTTTGCAATATTTATGTTGTCGATCATGGTTCGCGCAGTAGCACCCCTGAATTTTAATGCGTTCCTAGAGAAAGCTAAGTTGAAAGATGATGGAAGTAACTTTGTGGACTGGGCCCGTAATCTAAGGATTATCCTTACGGCTTCCCAGAAGGCATATGTCCTTGATGCACCGCTTGGTGATCCACCCGCTCCAGTTGAGTCTCCAGACGTTGTGAACGCCTGGCAGGCTCGTTCTGATGATTACTCAATAGTTCAATGTGCAATGTTGTATGGCTTAGAACCGGGACTTCAAAGACGTTTTGAACATCATGGAGCATATGATATGTTCCAGGAGTTGAAGTTTATCTTTCAGAAGAATGCCCGGATCGAGAGGTATGAGACCTCCGATAAGTTCTATGCTTGCAAGATGGAGGAGAACGGGTCTGTCAGTGATCACATACTCAGAATGTCTGGGTACTCCACCCGTCTGGCTGAATTGGGGATGCCCCTTCCGCCAGAGGCTATCACTGACAGAGTTCTTCAATCATTGCCACCTAGCTACAAGAGCTTTGTGTTGAACTATAACATGCACGGGATGAACAAGTCAGTCGCCGAGCTGTTTGCGATGTTGAAAGTCGCTGAGTCTGAGATTCAGAAGGAGCATCAAGTGTTGATGGTCAATAAAACCACTAGTTTCAAGAAGAATGGCAAGGGTAAGAAGGGTAACTCCAAGAAGAGTGGCAAAGCAGTTGCCCCTCCCGTGAAGAAACCCAAGGCTGGACCCAAGCCAGAAACTGAGTGCTTTCATTGCAAGGGAACTGGTCACTGGAAGCGGAACTGTCGCAAGTATCTGGCTGACGGGAAGGCGGCCAACACAAAACAAGGTATATATGATATACATGTTATTGATGTGTACCTTACCAACTCTCGTTTTAGTGCCTGGGTATTTGATACCGGTTCGGTTGCTCACATTTGCAACTCAAAAAAGAAACTATGGAATAGATAGAGGCTGGCAAAGGACGAAGTGACGATGCACGTGGGAAATGGTTCCAAGGTTGATGTGATTGCCGTCGGCACGCTCGCTCTTCGATTACCATCGGGATTAGTGATGAACCTGAATAATTGTTATTTAGTGCCTGCGTTAAGCATGAACATTATATCTGGATCTTGTTTATTGCGAGACGGTTACTCATTTAAATCAAAGAATAATGGTTGTTCTATTTATATGAGTAATATCTTTTATGGTCATGCACCCAATGTGACGAGTTTATTCTTATTGAATCTCGATAGTGATGATACACATGTTCATAACATTGATGCCAAAAGATGTAGAACTGATAATGATAATACCACTTTCTTGTGGCACTGCCGTTTAGGTCATATTGGCGTAAAATGCAAGAAGAAGCTCCATGCTGATGGACTTTTAGAGTCACTTGTTTTTGAATCACTTGACACATGTGAGCCATGCCTCATGGGCAAGATGACTAAGACGCCATTCTCTGGAACAATGGAACGGGCAAGTGACTTGTTGGAAATCATACATACTGATGTGTGCGGTCCGATGAGCATTGAGGTGCGTGGTGGTTATCGTTACTTTCTCACCTACACTGATGACTTAAGTAGATATGGGTATATTTACTTAATGAAACACAAGTCGGAAACGTTTGAAAAGTTCAAGCAAATTCAGAGTGAAGTTGAGAATCATCGTAACAACAAGATTAAATTCCTACGATCTGATCGAGGAGGAGAATATCCGAGTTATGAGTTTGGCAGTCACTTAAGACAGTGTGGAATTGTTTCACAATTGACACCGCCTGGAACACCACGGCGTAATGGTGTGTCCGAATGTCATAATCGAACCTTATTGGATATGGTGCGATCTATGATGTCTCTTGCCGATTTGCCACTATCGTTTTGGGGTTATGCATTAGAGAAATCTACATTCACTTTAAATAGGGCACCATCAAAATCCGTTGAGACGACGCCATATGAGTTGTGGTGTGGCAAGAAGCCAAAGTTGTCGTTTCTTAAAGTTTGGGGATGTGATGCTTATGTCAAAAAGTTTAGCCTGAAAAGCTGGAACCCAAAGCGGAGAAATTCGTCTTCATAGGATACCCAAAAGAGACAGTTGGGTATATCTTCTATCTCAGATCCGAAGGCAAAGTGTTTGTCTCTAAAAACGGAACATTTCTTGAGAAAGAGTTTCTCTCGAAAGAATTGAGTGGGAGGAAGATAGAACTTGATGAGGTTGTTGAACCTTTACTTCAACCTCAGAGTAGCGCAGCGCAGAAAGATGTTTCTATAGAGCCTACATCGGTTGAAGAGGAAGTTAATGATCATGATCATGAAGCTTTGGATCAAGTTGCTATCGAACCTCGTAGGTCGACAAGGACGCGTACTGCTCCTGAGTGGTAAGGCAACCCTGTCTTAGAGGTCATGTTGTTGGACAACGATGAACCGACGAGCTATGGAGAAGCGATGATGGGCCCGGATTCCGAGAAATGGTTAGAGGCCATGAAGTCCGAGATGGGATCCATGTATGAAAACAAAGTATGGACTTTGGAAGTATTACCTGAAGGGCGTAAGGCCATTCAGAACAAATGGATCTTTAAGAGGAAGACGGACGCGGACGGTAATGTCACCGTCTATAAAGCTCGACTTGTGGCAAAGGGTTTTTCACAAGTTCAAGGAGTTGACTACGATGAGACCTTCTCACCCGTAGCGATGCTTAAGTCCGTCAGAATCATGTTAGCAATAGCTGCCTTTTTCGATTATGAAATTTGGCAGATGGATGTCAAAACAGCGTTCCTCAACGGTTTCCTTGAGGAAGAGTTGTATATGATACAACCAGAAGGTTTTGTCGATTCAGAGAATGCTGACAAAGTTTGCAAACTCCAGCGATCCATTTATGGACTGGTGCAAGCATCTCGGAGTTGGAATAAGCGCTTTGATGAGGTGATCAAAGCGTTTGCGTTTATACAAGTTTACGGAGAAGCTTGTATTTACAAGAAAGTGAATGGGAGCTCTATAGCGTTTCTAATATTATATGTGGATGAAATATTACTGATTGGAAACAATATAGAAATGTTGGAAAGTGTGAAGGAATATTTGACCAAGAGTTTTTCAATGAAGGACCTAGGAGAAGCTGCTTTCATATTAGGCATCAAGATCTATAGATATAGATCGAGACACTTAATAGGACTTTCACAAAGCACATACCTTGACAAAGTATTGAAGAAGTTCAAAATGGATCAGTCCAAGAAGGGGTTCTTGCCTGTATTGCAAGGTGTGAAGTTCAGTAAGACTCAATGCCCAGAGACTGCGGAAGATAGAGAAAAGATGAGTGTCGTCCCCTATGCTTCAGCCATAGGCTCTATCATGTATGCAATGCTGTGCACAAGACCCGATGTCAGCCTTGCCATAAGTATGGCCGGAAGGTTTCAAAGTGATCCAGGAAGTGGAACACTGGACGGCGGTCAAGAATATCCTGAAGTACCTGAAAAGGACTAAGGACATGTTTCTCGTTTATGGAGGTGATCAAGAGCTCGTCGTAAAGGGTTACGTCGATGCAAGCTTTGACACTGATCCGGATGACTCTAAGTCGCAGACCGGATACGTATTTATTCTCAACGGGGGTGTGGTAAGCTGGTGCAGTTCCAAGCAAAGCGTGGTAGCCGATTCTACATGCGAAGCGGAGTACATCGCTGCCTCGGAGGCGGCGAAGGAAGGTGTCTGGATGAAGCAGTTCATGACAGATCTTGGAGTAGTGCCTAGTGCACTAAACCCAATGACTCTGTTCTGTGACAACACTGGTGCCATTGCTCTAGCCAAGGAACCAAGGTTTAACAACAGGACCAGACACATAAAGCGACGTTTCAATTCCATCCGCGATTACATCAAGGAGGACGACATAAATATTAGCAAAGTACACACGGATCTGAATGTTGCAGACCCGTTGACTAAACCTCTTCCAAGGGCTAAACATGATCAACACCAGAACTGTATGGGTGTTAGATTCATTACAATGTAAATCACTTAGTGATGTGAGCTAGATTATTGACTCTGGTGCAAGTGGGGGACTGTTGGAAATATGCCCTAGAGGCAATAATAAAAGTAGTTATTATTATATTTACTTGTTCATGATAATCGTTTATTATCCATGCTATAATTGTATTGATTGAAACACCAATATATGTGTGGATACATAGACAACACTGTGTCCCTAGCATGCCTCTAGTAGACTAGCTTGTTGATCAACGATGGTCAAGGTTTCCTGGCCATAGACATGAGATGTCATTTGATAACGGGATCACATCATTAGGAGAATGATGTGATGGACAAGACCCAAAATATAAACATAGCATATGATCGTGTCAGTTTATTGCTATAAATTTCTGCATGTCAAGTATCTGTTCCTATGACCATGAGATCATGTAACTCACTGACACCGGAGGAGTACCTTGTGTGTATCAAACGTCGCAACGTAACTGGGGACTATAAAGATACTCTACAGGTATCTCCGAGGGTGTCTATTGAGTGGGCATGGATCAAGACTGGGATTTGTTACTCCGTGTGACGGAGAGGTATCTCAGGGCCCACTCAGTAATAGAACATCACAACAAGCCTTGCAAGTAATGTGACTAAAGTGTTAGCCACGGGATCTTGTATTACGGAACGAGTAAAGAGACTTGCCGGTAACAAGATTGAACGAGGTATAGAGATACCGACGATCGAATCTCGGGCAAGTAACATACCGAAGAACAAAGGGAACAACATACGGGATTAACTGAATCCTTGACATAGAGGTTCAACCGATAAAGATCTTCGTAGAATATGTAGGAACCAATATGGGCATCCAGGTCCCGCTATTGGTTATTGACCGTAGAGGTGTCTCGGTCATGTCTACATAGTTCTCGAACCCGTAGGGTCTGCACACTTAAGGTTTGGTGACGTTTCGGTAATATAGAGTTATGTATGTTGGTGACCGAAGGTTGTTCGGAGTCCCGGATGAGATCCCGGACGTCACGAGGAGTTCCGGAATGGTTCGGAAATGAAGATTGATAAATAGGAAGTTGGCGTTTGGACTCCGGAAAAGTTTCGGGCATTACCGGCAGTGTACCGGGAGTGACGAATGGGTTCCGGGGGTCCACCTAGTGGGCCCACCACGCCCTAAGGGGACCACATGGGCTATAGGGTGCCGCACGAGCCCCTGGTGGGCTGGGCGGCCAGCCCATAGGGCCCATGAGGCTGAAAAGTGGAAAGTCCAAAAGGTGGAAGGGTTTTTCCAAGTGGGAGAGAAGGAGTCCTAATCCTACTGGGATTGGAGGAGGACTCCTCCTCTCCACCTTCGGACGAACCAAGGGCTGGCCCCTTGGGGCACCAAGCCTCCTCCCTCCCTCCTCCTATATATACTAGAGGTATTGAGGGTTTTTGACCTAGAAAAACAGCCACGTGCTCCCTCTTCCTCTAGATCGTAGTTCTTCCTCTAGATTGTTTCAGCGGTGCTTAGGCGAAGCCCTGCTGGAACAGTTCCACCACCATCACCGCCACGCCGTCGCGCTGCCGGAGAACTCAACTACCTCTCCGATCCCTCTTGCTGGATCAAGAAGGCGGAGATCGTCATCAAGCTGTACGTGTGCTGAACGCGGAGGTGCCGTTCGTTCGGTACTAGATCGTGATTGGATCGCGGGACGCTCGGCGATTTGGATCGCGAAGACGTTCGACTACATCAACCTCGTTCTTAACGCTTCCCGCTTAGCGATCTACAAGGGTATGTAGATCCACTCTCCCTCTCGTAGATGCTCATCACCATGGATAGATCTTGCGTGTGCGTAGGAAACTTTTTGTTTCCCATGCAACGTTCCCCTACAATTTCCTCCTGGCTAGGATAGGCGAGCCCATAGGTACACTTCGGATCAAGGTCCGGGCCCAACCCACCGCAAGATTCCCTCCGTGTCCGTTTCCACCCTTTGTGTGACGGCGGAGCCTACGTCCGTGATGGGGTTCACGCTACGGAGCCGCGTGCCAGGTGATTACACCCACAACCACATTTCGGGACGTGTAAGAGGGCCCAGCGCAAGACCTCGCGACATAGCTACCTCCTAATGTCCCCCGTCCCGTCAAACCATGGCACAGTTGACCGATGGATCTACCCCTTTGACTTTCACCGGACGGGGTTTGACCGAGGGACATTTCCACCTGGCTGTGATAGGGGAGCCCATAGGCACACTTCGGATCAAGTCCGGGCCCAACCCACACCGCAAGATTCCCTCCGTGTCTACCCGACATGGTTGTTTTCCATCCTTCGTGTGACGGCGGCCGCGACGTCCGTGATGGGGGTCACGCAACGGAGCCGCGTGCCGGGTGCTTACACCCGCCACCACATTTCGGGATGATAGGACAAGGGGCCTTACCAGGACGTGCTCTCAGATTGTAGGGGTGGAAGGAGGGCGGACGTGGAGGACGCCGGCGCTGGGGCGTCGTCGTGAGAGAGAGAGAGATGGCGCAGGTGGTGCGGCTAGGGTTAGGTCTCTCGGCTCCCTTGGGGAAGCCGATCAAATATGATTGCTTCTGCTTAATCTCAAAACTGATCCTTACATGAGTTTATAGAATCATCGGAATAAGATAATTGGGCTAAGCCCCTAATGTGCTAAGATAACTTGGACCGAAACCCCTAACTAGGCCCTCCTCCGGGTATAATGAATACCGGTCATAACATCTCTCCCTGCCTGCGCAAATAGCTCGTCCTCGAGCTGGAAGTCGGGAAAGTGCTGACGGAACTCGTCGAGCGGCTCCCAAGTAGCGTCCTCCTCCGGAAGGCCCTGCCACTAAATCAACAAGCGCCACGCACCGCGGCTCTGCTGGGCCTTCAAAACCTTCGCTGGACCCGGAAGAAGACGACCGTCGGAGGTCGGAGGGAGATCCGGCGTGGCCGCCGGTGGCTCGTCGTGGAAGGGCTTCAACAAGCCCACATGAAAAACGTCGTGGATGGGAGCACCGGGTGGCAGCTGAAGACGGTAGGCAACGCCGCCGATGCGCTCCAACACCTGAAATGGCCCCGCGTAGCGGGGACCCAGCTTGCGCTTGGCGCGCAGATCCAAGGACTGCGTAGAGCGGTGGAGGAGGCGCAGCCACACCCAGTCGCCCACCGCGAACTCCGCCTCGCGGTGGTGGGCGTCATAGTACTTCCGGGACAGCTGCTGGGCCTGAATAAGTCGCAGGCGCACCTCAGCCAGGATCTCATCCCGACCGTGGAGAAGCTCTGCCGCCGCCTCAGTCCTGGCCGTCTCAAGATGGAACGGCGCGATGGAGGGCGGAGGGCGACCGTAGACCACCTCGAAGGGAGTGGTACGCAGGGCGGAGTGGTAGGAGGTGTTGTAGCAGTACTCCGCCCAAGAGAGCCAGTCGACCCACGCACGGGGACGATCACCTGTAACACAGCGTAAGTACATAGCAATCACCTTGTTGACCACCTCAGATTGGCCGTCCGTCTGGGGGTGGAATGCCGTGCTGAGGCGCAGCTTAACGCCAGCCATCCGAAACAGGTCACGCCAGACATGTCCCGTGAACACCGGATCAAGGTCGCTGACGATCGACGACGGAAATCCGTGGAGGCGGACAATACCGTCGAAGAACGCCCGCGCGAGAGAAGTGGCGGTGTAGGGATGGCCGAGCACGATGAAGTGTGCATATTTGGAGAAGCGGTCGACCACCGTAAGAATGACGGACTTGCCGCCCACCTTGGGGAGGCCCTCGATGAAGTCCATGGAGATGAGGGCCCAGCGCAAGACCTCGCGGCATAGCTACCCCCCAAAGTCTCCTGTCCCGTCAAACCCTGCCACAGTTGACCGGTGGATCTAGCACTTTCAAGATTCTTGTAAAAAACATATAAAACTTGTCAAAATGGACGTAATTATCATTTTTTGTGATTTCAGTAAAGTATAGGGACCTATATGCAAAAGAACATGAAGTTAATCAAAAATTAATTTAGGAAAATAATAAAAACTTAAAAACAGGAAAAAATCAGAAAACAGATAAAATGCTTTGCCGACGGTTTGGCCGTCGGCGTAGATATGAACCAGCGACGCCCACCAGACGCGACTCGGATCGATGACGTGGCCAGTGTCGCGGATCGATGACGTGGACAAAGTCTACGCCGACGGCCGCCGTCAAAGCCGTCGGCGTAGCTCTAACGTCGTCAGCTCGCCGTTCGTTCCTGGGCTGTCTAGGTCATTTCTATGCCGACGGCCCGTTTACGCCGACAGGGGCCGTCGGGATAGTTGTAGATACGCCGACGGCCGTGCGATGCCTACGGCCACCGTCGGGATCGGCAGCGGGACGCCGACGGCTTTTCTATGCCTACGGTTCGACCAGGGCCGTCGGGATAGCCCTGGCGATGCCTACGGCCACCGTCGGCATAGATTACGCCGTCGGCGTCGAGCTTTATTCCGGTAGTGAATCGCGGCATCTAGGCACAAATTTATGGTCAGAAGCAGTTGATTTAGCGACACGGGCTAAGAAATCTCCAGAGATGGAATGAAGGAACGCAATCCTCAACAACCAGTCTACAGACTTAAGATTTATGGTGGCATCATACCTCGACGGGAGAAAAGGAAAAGGATGTCCGCAGTGTAGATTCTGTCTCCAGCTGCCTCCAATGGTGGTCACTATCATGGCGCTCGCACTGCTGGTAGCTAAAGCCGAGTTGAGGCCAAGGCATAATAGGCGAAACCACATCCCCCATCTCCATGTCTTATGCAGTAAAATTGTATCATCTACAGTCAGGCACACACTTGACTGTACAAACATTAGATATGTCACTTTATCATATATATATATATATATATACAGGAACAAACTAAGAGTCTGGACAATAGCATTATGATTGCGTGTAAGGATCTACCGTCCAAAACAACCTGATGCATATATAGCAAAAATAATAGTGGACAGTAGCATGTCATGAATATTTACGAACATATACGAATAGAAAGTAAGCAATCATATGAACACATTGAATATGGAGTGAAATATGGTATTCCACTAAACTAACCTTTGAGCAGCCATTGGGATCCTCAGATTCAGAATTCAGGAACAAAAATAAACCAAGAAACACCCTACATAAATTTGTTGAATCACTAAGCCAGAACCGGTCCCGAGCACTTGGACAACAGTAACTGCAGGAAATTAAAAGCACAAATCAGCACCAGCAGGATCCTGATAAGAGTACATACATTGAGTGCAAAGGGATTGAGTACGAAATCAAATGTCCCTAAACGCAGGGCCGGACGATAGAGGCGCATCATACAGTGGAGGTCACTTGCTTGGTACAAGAAGGGGAAAGAAGAATGATGGTAGGGGAGGAGGCGCGCATCCACGGAGGAGCGACGGTGGTGATGGAAGAGGTGACGGTGGTGCGAGGAAGAAAGCGGATGCGCCACTGTCCTTTTCCCCTTCAACTTTCTGATGTCACTCCGTTCCTCGCCATCGTTCTCTGTCGCCGCTGACGCTATTGCAACGGGGTGGGTGTGTCTCCTTTCACCGCCCACAGCCGGGGCCGCTCCGTCTTCGCTTCCTGTTCAAACACTGATGCGGTATGGCCGCCATGAGTGGCGGGGTAGGAGTTTCGCCGCTGTAGGGGCAAGAGGAGAGTAGGATCTATGCCGGAGGGGAGTCGTGGCCGCACAAGCGGGGCTGGAGCGAGGAGGAGACTCGTCACGCAGGGGATTGGGGAGAGGCATGTTACCCAGACTTGTTTAACGGGTCGACGCTGCGTCTGCGGACCCGAATTAACAACATGCCATCAAAAATGCTACGGGAATAGCAGCCCATTAGGACATTCAGCCCAGTTCGCACTTTGAAGTTAAATCGGACGGCCAGGGATATTTTAGACACGAAATCCAACGGCTCACGAGTGAGGGTGCGTGAGAGGGCTGGGATTAGGCTCCGTTTTACAGTCCTAAATAAATGTAATTCATTGGCCGCTTGGGTCGTGGTTTGTAAACCAAAGCATAAGGAGGTTTTGGAGCCGGAATGAGAAAATAAAACAAAATAAAAGTTATAGAACTCTAGTTAGTGAACTCTTTCCTCTCTTGCCTTGAGGTCTATGGTATGCATGCCATCAGTATTTGATCATAAATCGTTGAAGATTTGGACAAGATCAGGAGATGTTGCCTACGGCACTGGAAGTACAGAAACAATACCAAATGTAATTCACTTGCCGCTTGGGTCATGGTTTGTAAATGGAAACATAAGAAAGTTGCGGAGACGGAAAAGAGAATAAATAAAATTAAATGAACGGTAATAAAATCTAGTTGGTGAACCCTTTCCTCTCTTCTCTTGAGGTCTATGGTATGCGTGCCATCAGAATTCAACCATAAATCGTTGAACTTCTGGACAAGATCAAGAGAAGTTGCCTATGGCACAAGAAGTACAGACCCAATACCAAATGTAGTTCATTAGCCGCTGAACATTTGGGTCGTGGTCTCTAAACTGAAATATAATTAAGGAGGTTTCTCTTAGCTTGAGAACTATGGTATGTGTGCCATTGGAATTCAACTATAAATTGTTGAACATTTAGACAAGATCAAGAGATATTGCATATATAACACAATAAGTATTGAAACAATACCAAATGTAATTCATGTAAATCAAAAATATAAGAAGGTTTTGTAGCTGGGAAAAAGAAAAGAAAATAAAATTATTTATAAACAATAGCATCGTCAAATTGTATATTGAAAAAAGACTGACGTCATTCCACACTTCTGGCCCCCCTCATGCTGAGTTAACAGCAACTTCAGGTGACAGACCCGTGGCTTGGCCCAGCCAGAAGTATGGTGTGACTGCTTTTTGCCTCGGCAAAGATGTTGGAACAGCTTTGCGTCCTCGGCAAATAGATAGCCGGATACACGCTATTTAAGCTGTAAAACAAGTTCTATAACAGGCGATGTGGTACTATTATAATAGAAACGAGCGTGACCGATAAAAGTCACGAGCGGCCGGCCTCTCAGGGGGATTTTCCGGCCCACCAGACGTCTCGCGTCTGAGCAGAAATTATTAGAACACGCGATAGAACAAAACTGTTTCAAAAAGAAAGTACTACTTCATCCGAACGGCACGCAACGTCTAACGCCGAGATCTCTGTCACCACTGCGTCATCACCTGGTTGCATGCTTACCCTGCTTGCACAACGTCTTGTTGGACGCCGGGGCTGCTTTGGCAGCACACCAACGCTGGTGCATGTCAGCCAGAGAGATCCCGGGCAGGGCTGGGCGGCTTGGCTGCTCAACCGGGCCGTGGCGTCGTTCGACGAGGGCAGCGTGAGGGGACAAGTTCGCGCCATCAGGGGACGAGCGGCCTGGACGACAGGGGTTGGTGGTGATGGGCCACGGCGACGGGAGATAAGACGCGCCGCCGGTGTTGCCGGGGAGGCGGGCGCGCCCATCCTGTGGCTGCTGTGGCTGCTTGCCCTTGCGCCGACGGTTGCGGTTGCGGCCGCCGCCGCTGCCATTGTTGCCCGAAGGCTGGTAAGTGGGCCGGTTGGGAGCGGCTGAACCGGGGCCAGCCGGTGCGTGCGCACGCCCATGCAGGAGGGCGTGAACGCGCTCGCGGCTTGCAAGATGGGCAAGACGCTTCTCATCCTGCAGGAGATAGGTGCGGAGCATAGTTTTAAATAGCCCGCCATAGCCCCGCTATAGTCATGCTATAGCCTTTTCAGCAAAGAGCCGCTAAATGGTCTCATGTACAAAATGCCTGCTATAGCCTGTTATAGCCCGCTATAACTCCGATATAGCCTTTTTGAAGGTCCGCCGCTATTTGTCATAGCCCGCTATTTAAAACATTGGTGCGGAGGCGCGCGAAGGTCCAGTCCTCCGGCCGCGTATACACATTGGAGATGGCGCCGCTGAGCTCCCAGTTGAGGCCGGTGAGAGTTTGGATGACGAGTGTTACAGTTTGAGTCATATACTACATGTAATCTCAACTATCTCCTATCTCTTTCTCCCTCTCACATATCCTATTATATCTCTTTGTAATAGATCCTTAGAATCTCTTCTTCTTGTACGATACAGCAAGGTCGTTCGACCATCAATAAATACAACCACGCGGCTCTCCTCGAGAAGAGTAGGAACGCCTCTCGTAATTCTTACATGGTAATCAGAGCTAGCCTCTTCCCCAACATCTAGCAAATACAGAAACCCAAAACCCTACCTTCGCCATGGCTTCAAGCTCAAACGTTGTTGCCCTCAACATCGGTGCTCCACCAACGGAGAACCTTGCAAGGGGGAATTACCTCCTATTGAAAGCGCAGGTGATGCCGGCACTGTGAGACGCGCAAGTAACCGGTCTCCTCGAGGGCAGCGATGCCGCACTGCAAAAGACGGTGGATGTCACGAAGGTGGACAAGACCACGGATATTGAGATCAATCCTATGTACAGTCCGTGGCTGGCGAAGGACCAACAGGTCCTAAGTTACCTGCTCAATTCGCTCACCCAGGAGATCCTTGAGCAGGTCATCGGTAAAGAAAGTTCTTACGATCTATGGACCGCGCTTACCACACTCTTCGCTGCGCAGTCTCAATCTCGCATAACCAATCTGAGTATAGCCATCTCCAACACCAAGAAGGGCAATATGTCGAGCAACTCCTTCATCGCCAAGATGAAGAGTCTTGGGGACGAACTTGCAGCAGCGGGTCGTCCGGTGACCGATGGCGAGATGGTGGACTACATCCTCGCCGGGCTCGATCGGGATTACGATCCCATCGTCGCAGCAGTCAGAGCAATCAAAAACTTCATCACGATTGATGATCTTTTCTCGCAGATTTCTGCTTTCGACAAAAGGATGGAGATGCTTGGCGATGGACCATCGGGGTTCCGCTCATCTGCTAATGTCATGTACAGAGGCCGCGGGCAGTCTCGCGCTAGAGGTCGCGGGTGAGGGAACAAAGGGCGCGGTCATGATCGTGCCTCTCCCTCTCTTGCCCGCAGTGGTGGAGGTGGCGGCTATCAGCAACGTCAACGTCAACCACCACAACAGAAGCAAGAACAACACGAGGGAGACTACCCTGAGTGCCAAATATGCTATAAATATCATGCCGGCGGTGCAAGGGCCTGCTGGCACCGCTATGACGAGGACCATGCAGAAAAGAAGAAGGCCAACCGCATCACAAATCCTATGGGATTGATACAAATTGGTATGCAGACTCGGGCGCTACCGAGCATATCACAGGGGAACTCGACAAGTTGACGATGTGAGAAAGGTACCACGGAGGTGACAAAGTGCACACGGCAAGTGGAACAAGTATGGATATTACTCACATTGGTAACACAATTGTTAAAACCCCTGAGAAAGATTTGCATCTCAAAAATGTCTTCCATGTTCGTCGTGCATCAAAAAATCTTGTCTCCGTCCATCGTTTTACTGTTGATAATACGGTTCTCATAATATTCTATCCTTATTCTTTTGTGATTATGGACTTGGCAATGAGGAGAATCATATTTAGAGGAAAATGCGAGGGAGGTCTCTATCCACTCATGTCATCATCTTCTTCATCATGGTCTAATAAACAAGCTTGGAGTGTCACCAAACCATCTTCGGCAAAGTGGCATAGTCGTTTGGGGTCATCCGTCTTCAACTATCGTTCAACATGTTCTTAGTAGAAATAAACTCCCTTATGAGTCTAGTGTTGAGTCAGTCTGTGAAGTGTGTTAACAAGCAAAGAGTCATCAGTTGCCATATCTCATCTCTACTATTGTGTCCACTGCTCCTATGCAACTTATATTTTCTGATGTGTGGGGGCCAGCCCCTACTTCAGTTTGTAGATTCTCATATTATGTAAGCTTTATTGATGATTATAGTAAGTTTACATGGATTTATTTGCTAAAGAAACGATCCGATGTATTTCAAGTTTTTAGCGATTTCCAAAATCTTGTTGACCGCCAACTGAACTCCAAAATTCTTGCTATGCAAAACGATTAGGCTGGTGAGTATGAGAAACTCAATTCCTTTTTTCAAAATATTGGAATTTCTCATCATGTCTCCTGTCCACATGCTCACCAATAGAATGGATCTGCTGAATAAAAACATCGTCATGTTGTTGAAGTAGGACTAGCATTATTAGCCAATGCATATATGCCTCTCAATTTTTGGGACGAAGCTTTTCTTACTGCCACGTATCTTATCAGTATTCGTCCTAGCAAAGTCATCAAATTTGAGAATCCTATAACACGAATTTTTGGTGTCACTCAAGATTACACATCTCTTCGCATCTTTGCTTGTGCATGCTGGCCCAATCTTAGGCCATATAACACACGCAAACTTGCATTTTGTACAAAAATATGTGTCTTTTTAGGCTATAGTCCCATGCACAAGGGAGTTAAATGACTTGATGTTTCTACGTACTGGCATGTTCTACATATCTAGGGATGTTGTTTTCGATGAATCGATCTTCCCATTCGAGTCTCTTCATCCAAATGTCGGCACCCTCCTCCACAAAGAAATACTTCTCCTTCCAGATTTCGATCAAGGGGGTTATAACAATTGTGCTAACCAATCTGACAATATTCCTGCTGTGTCTACTCCTAGCACTATGCCTCTGCAGATGCTTGGAGAAAACGGAGGCCCAAATGCTCAAAATCACGAAAATCTGGCTCAAAATGAGTTAGTATTTCATGTAAATTGAGAAGAAGGCCCTGGCGTGGAACACGAGGAGGCTCTGGCGGCGCCTGCCACACCCGTGCGTCTATCAGCCTCGGATTGGACGTGTCGATCCCTTTTGGATCGAACGCCCGACATAGATCAGGCATGGCAGGCCGATCAGGCCGCTGCGGACCAACCCGCAGGCGACGCATCAGCACGAGGTGCGCAGGCCACGCGCATGCAGCGGGGAGCAGCGACGCGCACGTCTGCGCACATGCAATATTCGGGATCTTCTGCGAAGACAAATACCGAGACCCTGGACTGTTTCAGCTTAGGTCCAACCACACCAATGACCACATGATCTTCTATATCCACTCAGTCTGCATAGTTGGAAGGGTCCTCCGGATCATCTGCGGCAAGTCAGCCTACACAACCTCATGTACAACCGCAACAACAGTCTGCCATGACTTCGACGGTTATGACCCGGCTACAAAAACGTATTAGATATCCCAAGGATGGCACTATACCATATGGCATGTTTTGTATTTCAGGTGAACCAACGAGATTAAGTGATGCACTTGAAGATCCTAGATGGAAAAAGGCTATGGATGAGGAATATATGCGCTCATGAAAAATAAAACATGGCGTTTGGTACCAAGTCAAAGAGGTAAAAATATTATTAATTGTAAATGGGTTTATAGAATCAAACGGAAAGCAGATGGCTCCATTGATAGGTACAAAGCTCTTCTAGTTGCAAAAGGATTTAAGCAACACTATCGTATTGATTATGAGGATACTTTCAGTCCCATTGTCAAAGCTGCTACCATAAGACTTGTGCTAGCCATTGTTGTCTTCAGAGGATGGAGCCTTAGACGGCTAGATGTTCAGAATGCATTTTTGCATGGTGTTCTGGAAGAGGAGGTCTACATGAGGAAACCGCTAGGGTATGAAAACAAACAAGCTTCACATTATGTTTGCAAACTTGACAAAGCTCTTTATGGTTTAAAGCAGTCTCCTAGAGCATGGTACTCAAGGATAAGCTCACAGTTGAAGCATCTTGGTTTTGTTGCATCCAAGGCTAATACATCTCTCTTCATTTACACCAAAGCAAATACTATTATTTTTGTGATCATATATGTCGATGGCATCATAGTTGCAAGTTCCTCAGAAAATGCTACTAATGCTCTCTTGCATGATCTGAGTTCAGAATTGGCTTTGAAGGACCTTGGTGACTTACACTTCTTTCTAGGTATTGAGGTTAAGAAGATCCAAGATGGCATAATGTTGAACCAGGAAAATATGTCAATGAGATTTTAACCCGTATTGGAATGAATGATTGTAAGCCTTCACCTACACCATTGTCTCCTTCGGAACAAAGCTCAGCACATGTAGGAGAGAACCACTTAATGAAGAGGGAAGCACAAAGTATAGAAGTGTTGTTTGAGCTCTACAATACTTGACTTTGACACGGCCAGACATATCTTTTGTTGTAAACAACGTTTGCCAATACATGCATGCTCCTACCTCCACTCATTGGACAGTTGTAAAATGGATTGTGAGATATATTGAGCACACCATGAGTCTGGGACTTCAGTTCAAACGTTCTAGTTCTACATTGGTGAGTGCTTTCTCCGATGCTCGCTGGGCAGGATGTAGTCATGACAGAAAGTCCACTGGAGGATTTGCAGTATTCTTTGGTTCAAATCTTATTTCTTGGAGTGCCAGAAAACAAGCTACGGTGTCAAGATCAAGTACAGAGACTGAGTACAAATCACTAGCAAATGCCACTGCTAAAATTATTTGGGTGGAATCATTGCTTAATGAGCTGGGAATTATGTCATGTTTATGGTGTGACAACTTGGGAGCCACCTATCTTTCTGCAAATCCAGTTTTTCATGGTAGAACTAAGCACATTGAAATTGATTTTCATTTTGTTCAAGAAAAAGTGGCAGAGAAGAAGTTGGACATAAGGTTCATTCCATCCAAATACCAAGTAGCAAATGGATTCACTAAAGCCTTGCCGGTCAAGCCTTTTGAAGAGTTCAAGAGAAATCTTAACATAGGATAGTTTAGATTAAGGGAGGGTGTTAGAGTTTGAGTCATATACTACATGTAATCTCAACTATCTCCTGTCTCTTTCTCCCTCTCACGTATCCTATTATATCTCTTTGTAACAAATCCCTCGAATCTCTTCTTCTTCTACGATACGGCAAGGTCATTCAACCATCAATAAATACAACCACGCGGCTCTCCTCGAGGGGAGTACGGACGCTTCTTTTAATTCTTACAACGAGCGCAGCGTCGTCGACGGGTAGCCGAGGTCGCGCATCGTGTCCGAGAGGGACTTGAGTCGGTTGCTGTACACTGAGACGGACAGGAGCTTTACTAGACTTATGTAGACTTTTCGTAAAAAAAATCAGGGAGGAGATTAGTGGAGGTTAGGGATGGAAACGTCCTTTTCGTAAGTCTTACGTAGAAGTTGGTAGGTGTTGCATTTTTGAGACGGACAGCCCGTCCTGGCTGGTATTGTGGAAGTCATGCGGGGCATACACATTGCTGTACATGCGATTGTCGTGGAGACCGGAGAGCGGGGTTGATTGAGAATGTTGGCAGAGTCATGCGAGAAGGAGGAGGCGGGCAGATCAGTAAAGGGTTTAGAACTACACAGCCTGGAGACTCGACCATGTGGAGAGCAGAGGGAGAAGGAGAGCGGAGGAAGCTAGGGTTTAGAACTCGATATCTGATAGTACCATGTATGAGACAAGAATAAGATTGATGCAGCACAATATGTATTGATCGCATGGGCCTGTGCGTATAGACTAGCTTACAAAGGAACGAACGTGCATGTCTCATCGTGGCTAACTGTTTACCATATTGACTAGCTCTTAGCAACAAAATATGGAGGGGGGTTTAGAGGATTACTACGGTCTGGAGCCTAACAGAATCAGCTACTTCTGCAGTCACCAACACGCAGGTCGCCGGTGACCGAGTTGAGCGTGTGGTCAGAGCAGGCAGTGGTGGAGCCAGGATCAAAACCTTGTGACGTCAAATTTCTCTAACAAAAAATGACGTAGAAAATAAGCAGAAACAAAAATGATCATACTTCATTATGAACATATATATGGTATGTACGTATAATACCTAAACAGCATCTATACTAATAGACAATTTCAACATAAGTAATAAGACAATGGTACAAGCAATCATCACCTATTTTATTGTCCAAATCAGGCTAAAGACCTCACAAATTTATCCATTTATCAAACTGGATACCTAACAAAACAAGATATTGCTAAGAAAATGACATCTAAAATTCTTAATAAAGAACAATATTTTACTTCCTTATATTGCTCGTGAGAAAATAAAATTGGAAAATAGGGAAACTGAGAAGGGAAATATATAACTTACAAATGTAAGGGAAACTAGCAAAAGACGTCATACGACGGTACGGTGTTGGATTGGATGTGGAACAACAATGAGCGGGGATCATGGGAAAATGGCGGGCGAGAGAACACGCGTCCACGTCATTGATACAGAGTGAATAAATATAGCGTATAAAATGCATAAAATAAAATAAATATCAAACATTGCAAGTACTTATTTCCAGAACTCTTAAATTTACATAAAAATTCTGTTAATTACTTCTCCAAAGAGAAAACCCCTGATTAAGAATTACAACATATCTATTACATGAGATTGCAACACATTCCTATTACAATATGCTACAATAAAAAAAACTCATCATGGTCGACGCTGAACTTCGGCCTGGGGGAACTAGAAGTTTATCCGCGTAGATTTTCTTCAACGACATTATGTTTGATGTTTTGCCATATGTTTCTCTATCATGCAACAATGTTGTTTTTTCTCAACTTCATTTATGTTATAGTTTCAAATGAAGGTTGATTTTGGCCAGTCTTGATTTGGCCCCATGTTTTCATGCATAAGATGTATGCATGTATTTCGTTTCATGTCATGGAATTCGTTTCAGAGAACCCATGCTTAGAGCATAATTGTTGTTTTATTTGGTTGATGGTTTATGCCACATAATTGATTTGAAAGAACCCATGTCGTACCATAATTGTGTTTTGTTATTTGGATGTTGTATGCTATGGAATTCATATGAGAGAACCCATGTCGTACCATAATTGTGTTTTGTTATTTGGATGTTGTATGCCATGGAATTCATATGAAAGAACCCATGTCATAGCGTAGTTTGAGTTTTGTTTACTTATGAGATGGAATTCATGTAGAAGAACCCATGTCATAGTGTAATTTTATTATGCCATCGAATTCATAAAAGAACCCATGTCATAACACAAATTTGGATTTTGTTATTTTATGGCTTAAGCCATGGAATTCTTATGAAACAACCCATGACATAGCATAATTTGTCTTCCCTTTGTTTTATGTCTTATGCCATGGAATTCATATGAAAAGAACCCATGACATCACATGATTTGTATTTTCTTTGTTTTATGGCTGTGGGATGCATATGAGGGATCACTAGAAGAGTGTCTAGATGGGGGGTGAATAGACTACTAGCAGGAATTTAAAACCTAACCTTTTCCCAATTGAATAGGTTGATAGATTTTAACAATTTTAGTGAGCATAGCAAGTCTAATATCCCTACACATGCACGTCAATAGATATGGCAGCGGAAAGATGAGAATAATGCATGTGAAGTAATGAGTAGAGATAGGAAGATCAAACGCAGTTGTAGACGCATGGATTTTTCCCGTGGTTCCGATAGGTGGCGCTATCGTACATCCACGTTTATGGAGTCTTCAACCCACGGAGGGTAACGGTCGCGAGAGTCCACGGAGGGCTCCACCCATAAGGGTCCACGAAGTAGCAACCTTGACTATTCCATAACGGCTTCCGTCCACGAAGGACTAGCCTCACTATGGGAAGATCTTCACGAAGTAGGCGATCTCCTTGCCCGTACAAACTTCTTGGTTCACTCCACAACACGAAGTAGGAGGCTCCCAAGCGACACCTAACCAATCTAGGAGGCACCACCCTCCAAAAGGTAATAGGCTCGGTAATGACGATGAACTCCTTGCTCTTGTGCTTCAAGATGATAGACTCCTCAACACACAATCACTCTCTCACAGATATGGCTTGGTAGAAGAGATGGGATTGGTGGAAAGCAACTTGGGGAGGCTAGAAATCAAGATCCATATGGTAGGAGTGGAAGATCTTGACCTCAACACAAGACTAGGTGGTTCTCTCTCAAAAAACTGGATGGGCAAGTATGGAATAGTTCTGAGTGCTTCTCTTTCGAGTAGGTGGTGGTGGAGGGGTATATATAGGCATCCCCAAAAATCCAACCGTTACACACAAAATGACCAACTCGGTGACACCGGTGTGTGAATCTCGGTGGTACCGAAGTGACCAAAAGGTGGCAACTTTTGAATCTCGGTGAGACTGATATAGGAAACTCGGTTGCACCGATAAGGTGACCAACGGTCAGATTTCCAATCTCGGTGATGCCGATCCAACATTCTCGGTGGGACCGAAAATATGAATTTGCGTAACAGAAAGTTGGCAACCCAAACTCGGTGGCACCGGTATGGAATCGGTTGCACCAAAGTGGCTAGGGTTTGGCTGAGTCTGTCTACGGTTTGGAACTCGGTGGCACCGGGATAGGAATGTTGGTTGCACCGATTTTGAATGTTTGGCTTAGGACAGACTTTGGTGGGAGAGCTTGTGGATGTTTTTGGCGACTATCTCTTGTGCACGTATGAGCATATTGTTCACCAACAAAACCTTACCCCCTTTTAATAGTATTGGCTTTCCTATGGACTCCAAGTGATATCTCACAAATATAAAATGTAGAGTCCTCTTGCTTGAAGCTTGGCCAACCTATTTACTTGCATCTTGGGGTATCTCCACAATCTCCTTTTGCCAATCCTTTTCTCCATGGACTTGTATCTGAAACATACTAGATAAAAGCATTAGTCCAAGAGACAATGTATGTTGTCATGAATTATCAAAACCACCAAGGGAGCATATTGTGCTTTCAATCTCCCCCTTTTTGGTAATTGATGACAACATACAATCAAAGCTTCAAATAGAGGTGTGCATGAAAATGATGAAGACTTTGAGAGACACATGACTTAAACTTGCTCCCCCTAAATGTGTGCAGTCCTTTAAAGGATAGTTGCTTTGGAATGCACGGACACACATATGGATGAAGGGATATAATAAGTCATGTATATCTTGGCTATATGCATCAAATGTATATGAATGAGATGTATCTTTGTTGAAGACTTCACTCTTGCAAACAATATGTGCAAGAAGCAAGAGATCATCTTGACCAAGGATGTGATGCATATATTTACCTTGAGTTCTTGAGCATTCTAGTAGTAGAAACACACTTGAGAAAACAATGTTAGGAAATACAAGAGTATTCTACTAAACAACAAGGCAAATAGAACTCAAGAATGCCAAGATATGGAGAACATATAAAGGATAGTAATCATTAAGATTGATATGTCTCCAAGATCATTTCTTTCTCTCCTTAGATATGAAAATGAATTATCCTCTCCCCCTGAATCTTAGCATGTAGATTGGGATTGGATAAGGTGAGAAAATCTGAGATGAAAAACAGACTTTTTCTCCCCCTACTTTGGTATTCTCCCCTTGTTTAAGTGAGTATGAATAATACAGATATTGGCTCTCCCCCTTAATCATATCTCCCCCTTTGCATACGCATGTATCTTCCCTTTAGCATGAAGCTTTGTTCTTCTCCCCCTTTGGCATTAATTTCCAAAAAGGTAAAAACAGGGAATGACACAGGGATCATTAATTTAGAAGGGATCCTTGAGAACAAGGGTCATGGAAATGTAGGGTTCATAAAAATTGAGAGTATCACTGAAAGTGTTTTCTCTCCCTTTGAGACGTAGTAGGACTTTGTTCTTCTCCCCCTCTCTTTGTTGAAGATAGGGATCCTTGAAGAAGGAAGTACTTTCCTCAAGATTAGCTTTAGTTCTTCTCCCCCGGTTTTTTTTAAAGGGATCATCGAAGTAACAGAAGAAGGACAAATAAGAGAAGAAATAAATCGGTGACTCCGAGACGGATAGATCGGTGGTACCGAGACTTGAGGTGCAGCTTATCTGCAATTTCGGTAGAACCGAGATATCTGAGTCGGCGGCTCCGAGAGAAAAACCAAGTTTCTGTTTTCACAGTGACAAGAGAAATATATTCAAGGAAATGACAGGTTTTTACAAAGGACATCAACTAGAGAAGATTGGAGTGGTTATGAGAAATCATGCAAATAGAAAGCAAACCACACCAGATTCTTAACTAGATGATGGGCGGTGACTAGGTCACCTATATTAGAGTATATTGACTTAGGAGCCAAGCAAGAATACTTGATCATAGGTCATACTCATCGTTGAGTACAGAATGGGATTACCATTTTGAGATTAAGAATTTTAATGTCTTCATATCACTTGAGTTGCTTTAGCTCATTTCTTGGAGTAAAGCCTATTCAAGGATATGAGTACATACCTTTGAGTGATGTTGATGGCGTAGCTTATAGATGAACTGTTGAGGATGCTCGAGGTTGATGAAGATCATCTTGAGTTGGGAGCAATCCTTCTCGTTTTAGTACACTTGTTACCTACAAGGGTTAGCCAAGCAAGGAAGGGCAATGGATATATCCGATTTACATGATACCGAAATGAGAGTTGTCAGTATATGTCAAGGATATGGTTGAGTGGTCTTCTTCCTTTCATCATCAAGAGGGGTTGTGAATACTTGGTGAAGACAAGATTGCTTAGGATTTGAGTTGAGGGCAATCTTGTGGAATGAAGTTCTTCCAAGTACCTACAAAATATTAGATGCAATACAAGGGAGCACAGAATTCCATGGCATAAGATAATATGTTAAGGCTACATGGAAACATTTAGAAAGCTCATGCCCTTGCAAGCATCCGAGTGAGTCTAGCTCAGGTTTGAAGCATCAATGATGTTCAACTCACTCCTCAAGTGACAGAAAGTTTTCTCATCAAGTGGCTTAGTAAGGATGTCGGCGAATTGCTTGTTAGTGCGGACATGCTTAAGATTAATATCTCCTTTGGCAACATGATCACGAATGAAATGGTGTCGAACTTGAATATGCTTGGTTCGAGAATGTTGCATAGGATTATGACCAATTTTAATAGCACTTTCATTGTCACAAAGTAATGGAACATTTTTAACATGAATTCCATAATCCTTAAGCGTTTGTGTCATCCATAGTAATTGCGCACAACAAGATCCAGCAGCAATATATTCAGCTTCGGCAGTAGATAGAGATACCGAGTTTTGTTTCTTGGAGGACCAAGATACAAGAGATCTGCCCAAAAATTGACAAGTACCCGAGGTGGATTTTCTATCAACCTTGTCACCGGCATAATCCGAATCGGAATAGCCAACAAGATTAAAGGAAGATCCCTTGGGATACCAAATGCCAAAGTTTGGTGTTTGTATCAAATATCTCACAATACGTTTAACAGCCAAAAGATGACACTCTTTCGGTGCAGCTTGATATCTAGCACACATGCAAACACTAAGCATAATATCGGGACGAGATGCACATAGATATAGCAAAGAACCAATCATAGATCGATAAACCTTTTGATCAACCGGTTCATCCTCTCTAGTAAGATCAACGTGTCCACTAGTAGGCATGGGGGTTTTCATACCTTTGCATTCCTGCATGTTGAACTTCTTGATTAAGTCCTTGGTATACTTAGTTTGAGAGATGAAAGTTCCTTCTTTTGATTGCTTGATTTGCAAACCAAGAAAGAATTTCAGCTCACACATCATAGACATCTCGTACTTCTCGGACATCAACCTTCCGAATCTTTCACTAAATTGAGGGTTAGTGGAACCAAAGATAATATCATCCACATAGATTTGGCACACAAATAATTCACCATTCACTCTCTTAGTGAATAAGGTTGCATCGATTTTACCAATTTCAAAACCCTTTTCGATGAGAAACTTCGTTAGGCATTTGTACCAAGCACGAGGGGCTTGTTTAAGACCATAAAGAGCTTTACGAAGCTTGTACACATGATTAGGTTTCTTAGGATTTACAAAACCGGGTGGTTGTTTAACATAGACTTCTTCTTCAATTTCACCATTGATAAAGTGTGATATCATGGTGATTAGCATAAGCAAGAAGAATGTGAATAGCTTCAAGTCTAGCGACGGGTGCATAAGTCTCACCGTAGTCCATACCTTGGACTTGCGTATATCCTTGGGCTACGAGACGTGCCTTGTTCTGTACGACTTGACCGTCTTCGTCTTGTTTATTCCGAAACACCCATTTGGTTCCGATGATGTTGTGCTCATCCTCGGGCTTCTCCACGAGTGTCCACACTTCGTTCCTTTCGAAATTGTGAAGTTCTTCATGCATAGCGTTCACCCAATCCGCGTCTTCAAGAGCTTGTTCTACCTTCAAGGGCTCAATGCTAGAGATGAAGGAATAATGCTCACAGAAGTTAGCTAGACAAGTTTTAGAGAGAGTGATTCTCCCTGTTTGTATATCACCAAAGATTTGGTTTAGGGGATGGTTCTTGGTCAGTTGTGCTCGAACTCGGGGTAGCTTAGGCTTGTTAGATGGTGGAGCTTCTTCTTCTTCATCATCTCCTTCATCTTCGTTGTTGTTGAAGGTGTCGTTCCCTTGAGGTGGTGGTGAAGGAGGTTGTGGTGGATCTTCATGATGCACTTCCTCCTCTTCATCGTCTTTTCGTGTACCGCTTGTGGATGCCTCCATGTCATGTTGTGGTTCACCTTGACGTGAAGTAGGGGCTTCCACTTGAGTTGATGAAGTACTTTCCTTCACCTCCATAGGACAAATCTTGCCGATGGGTAAATCTAGAATAGCTTCCGAAGGGTCCTTATCACCTACATCATTTGGCAATTGTTCGACTTGCGAACCATTAGATTCATCAAACTTCACATCTACCGTCTCTTCAACTTTTCGAGTGAAGTTGTTGTAGACACGGTAAGTGTGAGAGTTCGACCCATAACCAAGCAGGAATCCTTCATGAGATTTAGGGGCAAATTTAATACGACGATGCTTATCAAGTATGTAGCACTTTGAGCCGAATACTCGAAAGTATCCAACTTGGGGTTTGTTACCGGTGAGTAGCTCGTATGCCGTTTTACCAAGAAGCTTGTGCAAGTAGAGTCGGTTTGTGGCATGACATGCTGTTTCCACGGCTTCTGCCCAAAAGTGTCTTGGCGTCTTGTATTCGTCAAGCATCGTTCTTGCCATCTCAATAAGCGTTCGGTTATTCCTCTCAACAACTCCATTTTGTTGAGGCGTGTACGTAGCCGAGAACTCGTGTGAGACACCTTCTTCGTCAAGAAAGGTATCCACATGAGTGTTCTTGAATTCCGATCCGTTATCGCTCCGAACCTTCTTGATCTTCACCTCAAACTGATTTTGCGCTTTGCGAGCGAAGTTCTTGAAGATCTTTTGAACCTGCGACTTATCATCAAGAAAGAATACCCACGTAAATCTGGAAAAATCATCAACTATAACTAGACCATAGGAATTTCCACCGAGACTCTTGTAAGCATTGGGACCAAAAAGATCCATATGAAGTAACTCGAGTGGTCTCCTAGTAGTCATGATATTCTTAACAGGATGACTTCCACCTACTTGCTTTCCGGCTTGACAAGCACTACAAAGTCTATCCTTGTCAAAGATAACATCTTTAACACCAAGTATATGATCACCTTTGATGAGCTTGTCTAAATTACGCATGCCAACATGTCCTAATCTTCTATGCCAAAGCCAACCTTTAGAAGATTTAGCAATTAAACAAGTGCGAGGTTTGGATCTCTTAGTGAAGTCAACAATGTATAGATCACCTCTACGTATACCAGTAAAGACTATTTTATGATTATCTTGACGAAACACTTGGCAATCTACTTTCGTGAATAGCACGTTAAAACCAAAGTCGGCAAGTCTAGATACGGAAAGAAGATTGTAGCCAAGAGATTCAACAAGCATAACATTTTGGATAGAGCTATCATGAGATATGGCCACTTTACCAAGACCAAGTACCTTACCCTTGGAGTTGTCTCCAAACGTTACGTACCTTCGTGGTCCATGGTTGGGTGTAATTTCTTTGAACATTTCTCTATCTCCAGTCATATGATCGGTACATCCGCTATCGAGAATCCACTCTTTTCCTCCGGACATGTAATCCTTGAAATTCGCCATGAGACTTAGATTCTTCATGATCTTCTCATACTCGATGTCGAACAGCTCATCTTCATCATAGTAGCCATGTTCCACATTGTCATCGTTAAGTGGGAAATCCTCGTCATAAAGAACAAGAGATTCATTAGGATTGTGATCATGACAATGTTCAAGTTTATGAATGCGAAGGGCTTCTATGATGATATTGTTGATGGTAGTGACATCTCCTTTAGCACGCATGAGGTCTCTAAGCTCAAATAGATAAACATCGAATTTGGGATCGCTGGGCTTCATTTTATGGAAGGCAATAGTTTTATGAAGAATTTCATCAAGATTACTTAATGAATAATTTGGATATCGTTTCTCCAAATCATTCCACAAAGTGTAAGCACAAGCAAAATTCTTCATTTGGCTAAGCACAATTCTAGGCAATGCTCTCACAATAAGATTGACAGTTCTAAGATTGCATAGCATATCAATTTCCTCTTCGTGTGTGGGATGCAAGGGATCAATGGGAGGTACATAAGGGCACTTGACATATTTGCTCAAATGAAATTCATTAAACAGCTCAAGCATCAAGGTTTTCCATTGACTATAGTACTCTCCATCAAGAATAGGAACTCTACAACTCAAACTCCCTATGCTAGACACATCCATCTTCCTCCTCGGTGATTAGACCGAAGCAATGGAGACCAATGCTCTGATACCAATTGAGGGATCACTAGAAGAGTGTCTAGAGGGGGGGTGAATAGACTACTAGCAGGAATTTAAAACCTAACCTTTTCCCAATTGAATAGGTTGATAGATTTTAACAATTTTAGTGAGCATAGCAAGTCTAACAGCCCTACACATGCACGTCAATAGATATGGCAGCGGAAAGATGAGAATAATGCATGTGAAGTAAGGAGTAGAGATAGGAAGATCAAACGCAGTTGTAGACACATGGATTTTTCCCGTGGTTCCGATAGGTGGCGCTATCGTACATCCACGTTTATGGAGTCTTCAACCCACGGAGGGTAACGGTCGCGAGAGTCCACGGAGGGCTCCACCCATAAGGGTCCACGAAGTAGCAACCTTGACTATTCCATAACGGCTTCCGTCCACGAAGGACTAGCCTCACTATGGGTAGATCTTCACGAAGTAGGCGATCTCCTTGCCCGTACAAACTTCTTGGTTCACTCCACAACATGAAGTAGGAGGCTCCCAAGCGACACCTAACCAATCTAGGAGGCACCACCCTCCAAAAGGTAATAGGCTCGGTAATGACGATGAACTCCTTGCTCTTGTGCTTCAAGATGATAGACTCCTCAACACACAATCACTCTCTCACAGATATGGCTTGGTAGAAGAGATGGGATTGGTGGAAAGCAACTTGGGGAGGCTAGAAATCAAGATCCATATGGTAGGAGTGGAAGATCTTGACCTCAACACAAGACTAGGTGGTTCTCTCTCAGAAAACTGGATGGGCAAGTATGGAATAGTTCTGAGTGCTTCTCTTTTGAGTAGGTGGTGGTGGAGGGGTATATATAGGCATCCCCAAAAATCCAACCGTTACACACAAAATGACCAACTCGGTGACACCGATGTGTGAATCTCGGTGGTACCGAAGTGACCAAAAGGTGGCAACTTTTGAATCTCGGTGAGACCGATATAGGAAACTCGGTTGCACCGATAAGGTGACCAATGGTCAGATTTCCAATCTCGGTGACGCCGATCCAACATTCTCGGTGGGACCGAAAATGTGAATTTGCGTAACAGAAAGTTGGCAACCCAAACTCGGTGGCACCGGTATGGAATCGGTTGCACCGAAGTGGCTAGGGTTTGGCTGAGTCTGTCTACGGTTTGGAACTCGGTGGCACCGGGATAGGAATGTTGGTTGCACCGATTTTGAATGTTTGGCTTAGGACAGACTTTGGTGGGAGAGCTTGTGGATGTTTTTGGCGACTATCTCTTGTGCACGTATGAGCATATTGTTCACCAACAAAACCTTACCCCCTTTTAATAGTATTGGCTTTCCTATGGACTCCAAGTGATTTCTCACAAATATAAAATGTAGAGTCCTCTTGCTTGAAGCTTGGCCAACCTATTTCCTTGCATCTTGGGGTATCTCCACAATCTCCTTTTGCCAATCCTTTTCTCCATGGACTTGTATCTGAAACATACTAGATAAAAGCATTAGTCCAAGAGACAATGTATGTTGTCATGAATTATCAAAACCACCAAGGGAGCATATTGTGCTTTCAGCATATGAGAAGAAGCCATGACATAGCATAATTTGCATATATTTTTATGGCTTATGCCATGGAATTCATATGAGAAGTACGCAATCGAATGAGTCCATAGATCCATCAGCATGGAGTTTCTTCATGCGTTTTACACCAATATGACATTTAGCGGCAGTGCCACAAGTATGTGGTACTATCATTATTAACTTTGTATTTTTTGGCATCAATATTATGAACATGTGTATCACTACGATCAAGATTCAATAAACCATTCTCATTGGGTGCATGACCATTGAAGGTATTTATTCATGTAAACAGAATAACCATTATTCTCTAACTTGAATGAATAACCGTACTGCAATAAACATGATCTAATCACGTTCATGCTCAACGCAAACACCAAATAACATTTATTTAGGTTCATCACTAATCCCGAAGGTAGAGAGAGCATGCGATGGTGATCACATCAACCTTGGAAACACTTCCAACACTCATCGTCACCTCACCCTTAGCTAGCCTCCGTTTATTCCGTAGCTTTTATTTCGAGTTACTAACATTTAGCAACCGAACCGGTATCCAATACCCAGGTGCTACTAGGAGTACTAGCAAGGTACACATCAATAACACGCATACCAAATATACTTATGTCGACGTTGCCAGCCTTCTTATCTACCAAGTATCTAGGGTTGTTCCGCTTCAGCGACCGTTCTTCTCATAATAGAAGCACTTAGTCTCGGGTTTGGGTTCAACCTTGGGTTTCTTCACTGGAGCAGCAACTGACTTGCCATCCATGAAGTTTTCCTCCTAGCCCTTGCCCTTCTCGGAACTAGTGGTTTCACTAACCATCAACACTTGATGCTCCTTCTTGATTTCTACCTTCGCGGTGTCAAACATCGCGAATAGCTCAGGGATCATTATTTCCATCCCTGGCATTTTATAGTTCATCACGAAGCTCTAGTAGCTTAGTGACAGTGACTTGGAGAACTATATCAATCACTATCTTATCTGGAAGATCCACTCCCACTCGATTCAAGCGATTGTAGTACCCAGACAATCTGAGCACATGCTCACCGATTGAGCTATTCTCCTTCATCTTGCAGGCAAAGAATCTTGTTGGAGGTCTCATACCTCTCAACACGGGCACGAGCCTGAGATCCCAATTTTAGTTCTTAGAACATCTCATATGTTCCTTGACATTCAAAACGTTTTGGAGCCTCAATTCTAAGCTGTAATGCATGACGCACTGAACTATGAAGTAGTCATCAGAACGTGCCTGTCAGGTGTTCACAACATCTACAAACGACGCTTGAGGGGGTGGCACACCGAGCGGTGCATTAAGGACATAAGCCTTCTGTGCAGCAATGAGGACAATCCTCAGATCACGGACCCAGTCCGCATTATTGCTACCATCATCTTTCAACTCTATTTCTCTAGGAACATATAAAAAAATTCAAGGGAGCTACAGCGCGAGCTAGTAATCTACAACATAATTTGCAACGATATTTTGACTATGTTCATGATAATGAGTTTAGTTAATCATATTACTTAAAAACTCCCACTCAAATTGACATCCCTCCGGTCATTCGAGTGTCACATGATCCAAATCCACCAACTCAAGTCCGATCATCACGTGAGTTGAGGTGGTTTCAATGGTGAACATCTTCATGTTGATCATATCTACTATATGACTCATGTTCGACCTTTCGGTCTCTTGTGTTTCGAGGCCATGTTCCAGCGCGTCCCAAGGCCCTACATGGGCCTAGGGAGGGCGTGCAGGCCTACATGGGCCAAGCACACAAGTCCTTTTTGCCAAATTATGGCAATAGGTGGAATAACCTGCCCAATAAGAAAAGTAGGGAGTTGGACTAGGAGTCCAACTCCCCCCCCCCCCCTTGGGGCGCCAACCCTAGGGCTTGGAGGGCTGGCCACCACGCACCTCCTCGCCCTTCACCTATATATAGAGAGGGGAGGAGGCGCACCAAGCGCACACATCAAGCCTTGGCACCTCCCTCCTCCCACAGCTCCACAATAGCTCCGGTTTTATGCTTGGCAAAGCCTTGCCGGAGTTTCCGCCACCACCACCGCCACCATGCCGTCGTGCTGCCGGAGATCACATCTACTACTCCGGCATCGCTCGCTGTATCGAGGAGTCGGAGACGTCATTGAGCTATGTGTGTGCTCAACACGGAGGTGCCGTCCGTTCGGCGCTAGATCGGGACGAATTGCGATTGGATCGTGAAGACGCCCGACCACATCAACCGTGTTATATATTCTTCCGCTTAACGGTCTACGAGGGTACGTAGACACACTCTCCCCTCTCGTGGCTATGCATTTCCATAGATATATCTTGGGTGTTTGTAGGAAATTTTGTTTTTTATACTTCGTTCCCCCCTCCCCCCCCCCCCCCCCCCCCCACCACCCAAAAATATTAGCGTCGCTTTGGCCAATCGCAACAAGCTACCAACATTTCCTATTTGGCGCTTAACGCACCTGTTACAATGTATTTAGTAACTTGGCACCCCCCCCCCCCCCCCCCCGCGCTCTCCTGGCTGGCCCATCTATTCTGATTTTTTTATGTTTTGTGCGCGCGAGGCGTATTGTTCGAACCCAACCAGACAACCCACCTAAGTGTGATTAGTTACATTCTTTTTCTTCTTTTCATATTTCTTCCTTTCTTTTCTCTTCTTTCCTTTTTTCTTGTTCCTTTTTTATATAAATGCGTGAACTTTTGTTTGTGAAAATGCATGAACTTTTTTCAAATCCATGAATTGTTTTTCAAAATCTGGTGACTTTTTATGAATTCGGGATTTTTTTAAAAAATGGGAACTTTTTCTTGAATTCCTGAACTATTTTGTGAAAAAGATGGATGCCTTTTTTCAAAATTATGATTTTTTTTCAAATTTGCGGAACTTTTTCATATTTGTGGTTTTTTCTTCAAAACCAGTGAACTTCTTTTCAAATCGGTGAAATTCTTTTAAAATTGATGAATTTCTTTAAAAAATATTTTGATTCAAAATTGATGTACTTTTTTCAAAATTTGTGGGCTTTTTTCAAAATTTCATGAATTTTTTTTCAAATTCCATGAACTTTGTTAAAAAAATTGTTTTTCATACAGGGGAACATTTTATTGTATATCTATGATCTTTTATCAATTCCTTTTTAAATGATTTATATGGGTATAGAATATATGTTAATGTTGTACTAAATGAAGTATTAAATAGCACTCTTTTCAGATTGTAGACAACTAAGTGATCTTGTTCCAGTGGTTATTGCACCAAGTCTTCGATTGACGACCTTAGCATGCGGTTTTGAATCCCACTTCTCCCATGTTAATTCTGAAAATAGTTTTCTTCGTGTCTATTTTTTGAGCAGGTTACTGGGACGGCCAATCGTGTGCGAGCGCTAGGAGCTCCCCAGGCTACCTACATCTCCTTAAAACGTGTCGGGCAAGAGTAGCAGTAGACCGAGTGGGGCAAAAAAATTGAGGGGGAATTATTTTTAAAATTGCTTTTAGGGATATTTTAAGGTTTGATGGTGTGTTCTGTAAAGAGCATTTAATTGTTGATTGATAGCCAACACCAACCAGCTATCGGTATGAAATCCAGCTTAGCAGCCTCTTAGACAATTTCTGGCACAACCATTTGCAAAGCTAATTTGTGCTGCCATAAGTAATATTAGAGCTAGAACACGTTTTGCCGAGGTAGATGTTCTCGTCGCTTGCGGCATTCGCCTTTTCCTTAGCACGCAAGCGCCACCCAATCCACACACCCAAAACAACTTATTTTGTCAAATGATCGAGATCTATTATCAAAATTTATCAGAACTATAAAGAAACTCAAACATAATAAAAAAGTACATTGAGGTTTCTAGACCATTGCGTCGGTGTCGTTGCTCTTCTATCACAGCCGCTTTGATCTTGTCGATGACAGTCGGGAAGTCTGTGTGCACGTGCCCCTAAGGACCAATGCCCTGGAGACACAGTCATCGTCGTTGAACCCTTGAATAGAAGCAAATGGCACCAAATCTCGTCATCGCACACACACACAACGAGAGACCCTAACCTCGCCCTTCCAAGGAGACGACACGGATCTACCCTAGGGCTCCATCGACTATATCCAAATGAACAAACTCGCGAAGGGTCAGAGCTTGGAAGACAAACTCGAAGAGAAGGCGTCGCCATCAGCCCGAGCGCCAGACGCAAGGAATAAAACTCCAAACCTCAACTACTAGCCGGAGCAAAGGCAACGGGATTCCCCTCTACTCTACTGGCCGTTGGAGCGGCACGAAGAGGAGAGGTGGATTGATGGGCTCGCCAACAAAGCTTGGAGGGAAGCGTTTGCACTTTTTGTCATTCCGTTGGAGAGATACCCTTCACATACCTCGGTCTCCCATTGGGCACCACCTGGCCAACAGTGATGGATGTCATGCCGGCGGTCGACAGAATGGAGCATAGGTTATCCACGACCCTCAGTTTCATTTCTCAAGGTATTAAACTCTAGTTGGTGAACTCTTTCCTCTCCTCCCTTGAGGTCAATGGTATGCGTGCCATCAGTGTTCAACCATAAATCATTAAACATTTAGACAAGAACATGAAATGTTGCCTATAGCACAAGAAGTGCGGAAATAATATCAAATGTAGTCCATTGGCTGCTTGGGTCGTAAACCGAAACGTAAGGAGATTTTGGAGCCAGAAAAGAGAAAATAAAATGAAAGGTATTGGTGAACTCTTTCCTCTCTTACCTGGAGGTCTATGGTATGTGTGCGATCAACATTCGACCATAAATTGTTGAACATTTGGATAAGATCAGGAGGTGTTGCCTATGGCACAATAAGTACAGAAATAATATCAAATGTGATTCATTGGCCGCTTGGGTCGTGGTTTGTAAACCGAAGCATAAGGAGGTTTTGGAGCCGGAATGAGAAAATAAAACAAAATAAAAGGTATAGAACTCTAGTTAGTGAACTCTTTCCTCTCTTGCCTTGAGGTCTATGGTATGCATGCCATCAGTATTTGATCATAAATCGTTGAAGATTTGGACAAGATCAGGAGATGTTGCCTACGGCATTGGAAGTACAAAAACAATACCAAATGTAATTCACTTGCCGCTTGGGTCATGGTTTGTAAACGGAAACATAAGAAAGTTGCGGAGACGGAAAAGAGAATAAATAAAATTAAATGAACGGTAATAAAATCTAGTTGGTGAACCCTTTCCTCTCTTCTCTTGAGGTCTATGGTATGCGTGCCATCAGAATTCAACCATAAATCGTTGAACTTCTGGACAACTTCAGGTGACAGACCCGTGGCTTGGCCCAGCCAGAAGTATGGTGTGACTGATTTTTGCCTCGGCAAAGATGTTGGAACAGCTTTGCGTCCTCGGCAAATAGATAGCCGGATACGCTATTTAAGCTGTAAAACAAGTTCTATAACAGGCGATGTGGTACTATTATAATAGAAACGAGCGTGACCGATAAAAGTCACGAGCGGCCGGCCTCTCAGGGGGATTTTCCGGCCCACCAGACGTCTCGCGTCTGAGCAGAAATTATTAGAACACGCGATAGAACAAAACTGTTTCAAAAAGAAAGTACTACTTCATCCGAACGGCACGCAACGTCTAACGCCGAGATCTCTGTCACCACTGCGTCATCACCTGGTTGCATGCTTACCCTGCTTGCACAACGTCTTGTTGGACGCCGGGGCTGCTTTGGCAGCACACCAACGCTGGTGCATGTCAGCCAGAGAGATCCCGGGCAGGGCTGGGCGGCTTGGCTGCTCAACCGGGCCGTGGCGTCGTTCGACGAGGGCAGCGTGAGGGGACAAGTTCGCGCCATCAGGGGACGAGCGGCCTGGACGACAGGGGTTGGTGGTGATGGGCCACGGCGACGGGAGATAAGACGCGCCGCCGGTGTTGCCGGGGAGGCGGGCGCGCCCATCCTGTGGCTGCTGTGGCTGCTTGCCCTTGCGCCGACGGTTGCGGTTGCGGCCGCCGCCGCTGCCATTGTTGCCCGAAGGCTGGTAAGTGGGCCGGTTGGGAGCGGCTGAACCGGGGCCAGCCGGTGCGTGCGCACGCCCATGCAGGAGGGCGTGAACGCGCTCGCGGCTTGCAAGATGGGCAAGACGCTTCTCATCCTGCAGGAGATAGGTGCGGAGCATAGTTTTAAATAGCCCGCCATAGCCCCGCTATAGTCATGCTATAGCCTTTTCAGCAAAGAGCCGCTAAATGGTCTCATGTACAAAATGCCTGCTATAGCCTGTTATAGCCCGCTATAACTCCGATATAGCCTTTTTGAAGGTCCGCCGCTATTTGTCATAGCCCGCTATTTAAAACATTGGTGCGGAGGCGCGCGAAGGTCCAGTCCTCCGGCCGCGTATACACATTGGAGATGGCGCCGCTGAGCTCCCAGTTGAGGCCGGTGAGAGTTTGGATGACGAGTGTTACAGTTTGAGTCATATACTACATGTAATCTCAACTATCTCCTATCTCTTTCTCCCTCTCACATATCCTATTATATCTCTTTGTAATAGATCCTTAGAATCTCTTCTTCTTGTACGATACAGCAAGGTCGTTCGACCATCAATAAATACAACCACGCGGCTCTCCTCGAGAAGAGTAGGAACGCCTCTCGTAATTCTTACATGGTAATCAGAGCTAGCCTCTTCCCCAACATCTAGCAAATACAGAAACCCAAAACCCTACCTTCGCCATGGCTTCAAGCTCAAACGTTGTTGCCCTCAACATCGGTGCTCCACCAACGGAGAACCTTGCAAGGGGGAATTACCTCCTATTGAAAGCGCAGGTGATGCCGGCACTGTGAGACGCGCAAGTAACCGGTCTCCTCGAGGGCAGCGATGCCGCACTGCAAAAGACGGTGGATGTCACGAAGGTGGACAAGACCACGGATATTGAGATCAATCCTATGTACAGTCCGTGGCTGGCGAAGGACCAACAGGTCCTAAGTTACCTGCTCAATTCGCTCACCCAGGAGATCCTTGAGCAGGTCATCGGTAAAGAAAGTTCTTACGATCTATGGACCGCGCTTACCACACTCTTCGCTGCGCAGTCTCAATCTCGCATAACCAATCTGAGTATAGCCATCTCCAACACCAAGAAGGGCAATATGTCGAGCAACTCCTTCATCGCCAAGATGAAGAGTCTTGGGGACGAACTTGCAGCAGCGGGTCGTCCGGTGACCGATGGCGAGATGGTGGACTACATCCTCGCCGGGCTCGATCGGGATTACGATCCCATCGTCGCAGCAGTCAGAGCAATCAAAAACTTCATCACGATTGATGATCTTTTCTCGCAGATTTCTGCTTTCGACAAAAGGATGGAGATGCTTGGCGATGGACCATCGGGGTTCCGCTCATCTGCTAATGTCATGTACAGAGGCCGCGGGCAGTCTCGCGCTAGAGGTCGCGGGTGAGGGAACAAAGGGCGCGGTCATGATCGTGCCTCTCCCTCTCTTGCCCGCAGTGGTGGAGGTGGCGGCTATCAGCAACGTCAACGTCAACCACCACAACAGAAGCAAGAACAACACGAGGGAGACTACCCTGAGTGCCAAATATGCTATAAATATCATGCCGGCGGTGCAAGGGCCTGCTGGCACCGCTATGACGAGGACCATGCAGAAAAGAAGAAGGCCAACCGCATCACAAATCCTATGGGATTGATACAAATTGGTATGCAGACTCGGGCGCTACCGAGCATATCACAGGGGAACTCGACAAGTTGACGATGTGAGAAAGGTACCACGGAGGTGACAAAGTGCACACGGCAAGTGGAACAAGTATGGATATTACTCACATTGGTAACACAATTGTTAAAACCCCTGAGAAAGATTTGCATCTCAAAAATGTCTTCCATGTTCGTCGTGCATCAAAAAATCTTGTCTCCGTCCATCGTTTTACTGTTGATAATACGGTTCTCATAATATTCTATCCTTATTCTTTTGTGATTATGGACTTGGCAATGAGGAGAATCATATTTAGAGGAAAATGCGAGGGAGGTCTCTATCCACTCATGTCATCATCTTCTTCATCATGGTCTAATAAACAAGCTTGGAGTGTCACCAAACCATCTTCGGCAAAGTGGCATAGTCGTTTGGGGTCATCCGTCTTCAACTATCGTTCAACATGTTCTTAGTAGAAATAAACTCCCTTATGAGTCTAGTGTTGAGTCAGTCTGTGAAGTGTGTTAACAAGCAAAGAGTCATCAGTTGCCATATCTCATCTCTACTATTGTGTCCACTGCTCCTATGCAACTTATATTTTCTGATGTGTGGGGGCCAGCCCCTACTTCAGTTTGTAGATTCTCATATTATGTAAGCTTTATTGATGATTATAGTAAGTTTACATGGATTTATTTGCTAAAGAAACGATCCGATGTATTTCAAGTTTTTAGCGATTTCCAAAATCTTGTTGACCGCCAACTGAACTCCAAAATTCTTGCTATGCAAAACGATTAGGCTGGTGAGTATGAGAAACTCAATTCCTTTTTTCAAAATATTGGAATTTCTCATCATGTCTCCTGTCCACATGCTCACCAATAGAATGGATCTGCTGAATAAAAACATCGTCATGTTGTTGAAGTAGGACTAGCATTATTAGCCAATGCATATATGCCTCTCAATTTTTGGGACGAAGCTTTTCTTACTGCCACGTATCTTATCAGTATTCGTCCTAGCAAAGTCATCAAATTTGAGAATCCTATAACACGAATTTTTGGTGTCACTCAAGATTACACATCTCTTCGCATCTTTGCTTGTGCATGCTGGCCCAATCTTAGGCCATATAACACACGCAAACTTGCATTTTGTACAAAAATATGTGTCTTTTTAGGCTATAGTCCCATGCACAAGGGAGTTAAATGACTTGATGTTTCTACGTACTGGCATGTTCTACATATCTAGGGATGTTGTTTTCGATGAATCGATCTTCCCATTCGAGTCTCTTCATCCAAATGTCGGCACCCTCCTCCACAAAGAAATACTTCTCCTTCCAGATTTCGATCAAGGGGGTTATAACAATTGTGCTAACCAATCTGACAATATTCCTGCTGTGTCTACTCCTAGCACTATGCCTCTGCAGATGCTTGGAGAAAACGGAGGCCCAAATGCTCAAAATCACGAAAATCTGGCTCAAAATGAGTTAGTATTTCATGTAAATTGAGAAGAAGGCCCTGGCGTGGAACACGAGGAGGCTCTGGCGGCGCCTGCCACACCCGTGCGTCTATCAGCCTCGGATTGGACGTGTCGATCCCTTTTGGATCGAACGCCCGACATAGATCAGGCATGGCAGGCCGATCAGGCCGCTGCGGACCAACCCGCAGGCGACGCATCAGCACGAGGTGCGCAGGCCACGCGCATGCAGCGGGGAGCAGCGACGCGCACGTCTGCGCACATGCAATATTCGGGATCTTCTGCGAAGACAAATACCGAGACCCTGGACTGTTTCAGCTTAGGTCCAACCACACCAATGACCACATGATCTTCTATATCCACTCAGTCTGCATAGTTGGAAGGGTCCTCCGGATCATCTGCGGCAAGTCAGCCTACACAACCTCATGTACAACCGCAACAACAGTCTGCCATGACTTCGACGGTTATGACCCGGCTACAAAAACGTATTAGATATCCCAAGGATGGCACTATACCATATGGCATGTTTTGTATTTCAGGTGAACCAACGAGATTAAGTGATGCACTTGAAGATCCTAGATGGAAAAAGGCTATGGATGAGGAATATATGCGCTCATGAAAAATAAAACATGGCGTTTGGTACCAAGTCAAAGAGGTAAAAATATTATTAATTGTAAATGGGTTTATAGAATCAAACGGAAAGCAGATGGCTCCATTGATAGGTACAAAGCTCTTCTAGTTGCAAAAGGATTTAAGCAACACTATCGTATTGATTATGAGGATACTTTCAGTCCCATTGTCAAAGCTGCTACCATAAGACTTGTGCTAGCCATTGTTGTCTTCAGAGGATGGAGCCTTAGACGGCTAGATGTTCAGAATGCATTTTTGCATGGTGTTCTGGAAGAGGAGGTCTACATGAGGAAACCGCTAGGGTATGAAAACAAACAAGCTTCACATTATGTTTGCAAACTTGACAAAGCTCTTTATGGTTTAAAGCAGTCTCCTAGAGCATGGTACTCAAGGATAAGCTCACAGTTGAAGCATCTTGGTTTTGTTGCATCCAAGGCTAATACATCTCTCTTCATTTACACCAAAGCAAATACTATTATTTTTGTGATCATATATGTCGATGGCATCATAGTTGCAAGTTCCTCAGAAAATGCTACTAATGCTCTCTTGCATGATCTGAGTTCAGAATTGGCTTTGAAGGACCTTGGTGACTTACACTTCTTTCTAGGTATTGAGGTTAAGAAGATCCAAGATGGCATAATGTTGAACCAGGAAAATATGTCAATGAGATTTTAACCCGTATTGGAATGAATGATTGTAAGCCTTCACCTACACCATTGTCTCCTTCGGAACAAAGCTCAGCACATGTAGGAGAGAACCACTTAATGAAGAGGGAAGCACAAAGTATAGAAGTGTTGTTTGAGCTCTACAATACTTGACTTTGACACGGCCAGACATATCTTTTGTTGTAAACAACGTTTGCCAATACATGCATGCTCCTACCTCCACTCATTGGACAGTTGTAAAATGGATTGTGAGATATATTGAGCACACCATGAGTCTGGGACTTCAGTTCAAACGTTCTAGTTCTACATTGGTGAGTGCTTTCTCCGATGCTCGCTGGGCAGGATGTAGTCATGACAGAAAGTCCACTGGAGGATTTGCAGTATTCTTTGGTTCAAATCTTATTTCTTGGAGTGCCAGAAAACAAGCTACGGTGTCAAGATCAAGTACAGAGACTGAGTACAAATCACTAGCAAATGCCACTGCTAAAATTATTTGGGTGGAATCATTGCTTAATGAGCTGGGAATTATGTCATGTTTATGGTGTGACAACTTGGGAGCCACCTATCTTTCTGCAAATCCAGTTTTTCATGGTAGAACTAAGCACATTGAAATTGATTTTCATTTTGTCCAAGAAAAAGTGGCAGAGAAGAAGTTGGACATAAGGTTCATTCCATCCAAATACCAAGTAGCAAATGGATTCACTAAAGCCTTGCCGGTCAAGCCTTCTGAAGAGTTCAAGAGAAATCTTAACATAGGATAGTTTAGATTAAGGGAGGGTGTTAGAGTTTGAGTCATATACTACATGTAATCTCAACTATCTCCTGTCTCTTTCTCCCTCTCACGTATCCTATTATATCTCTTTGTAACAAATCCCTCGAATCTCTTCTTCTTGTACGATACGGCAAGGTCATTCAACCATCAATAAATACAACCACGCGGCTCTCCTCAAGGGGAGTACAGACGCTTCTTTTAATTCTTACAACGAGCTCAGCGTCGTCGACGGTAGCCGAGGTCGCGCATCGTGTCCGAGAGGGACTTGAGTCGGTTGCTGTACACCGAGACGGACAGGAGCTTTACTAGACTTATGTAGACTTTTCGTAGAAAAAATCAGGGAGGAGATTAGTGGAGGTTAGGGATGGAAACGTCCTTTTCGTAAGTCTTACGTAGAAGTTGGTAGGTGTTGCATTTTTGAGACGGACAGCCCGTCCTGGCTGGTATTGTGGAAGTCATGCGGGGCATACACATTGCTGTACATGCGATTGTCGTGGAGACCGGAGAGCGGGGTTGATTGAGAATGTTGGCAGAGTCATGCGAGAAGGAGGAGGCGGGCAGATCCGTAAAGGGTTTAGAACTACACCGCCTGGAGACTCGACCATGTGGAGAGCAGAGGGAGAAGGAGAGCGGAAGCTAGGGTTTAGAACTCGATATCTGATAGTACCATGTATGAGACAAGAATAAGATTGATGCAGCACAATGTGTATTGATCGCATGGGCCTGTGCGTATAGACTAGTTTACAAAGGAACGAACGTCCATGTCTCATCGTGGCTAACTGTTTACCATATTGACTAGCTCTTAGCTACATAATATGGAGGGGAATTTAGAGGATTACTACGGTCTGGAGCCTAACAGAATCAGCTACTTCTGCAGTCACCAACACGCAGGTCGCCGGTGACCGAGTTGAGCGTGTGGTCAGAGCAGGCAGTGGTGGAGCCAGGATCAAAACCTTGTGACGTCAAATTTCTCTAACAAAAAATGACGTAGAAAATAAGTAGAAACAAAAATGATCATAGTTCATTATGAACATATATATGGTATGTACGTAAATACCTAAACAGCATCTATACTAATAGACAATTTCAACATAAGTAATAAGACCATGGTACAAGCAATCATCACCTATTTTATTGTCCAAATCAGGCTAAAGACCTCACAAATTTATCCATTTATCAAACTGGATACCTAACAAAACAAGATATTGCTAAGAAAATGACATTTAAAATTCTTAATAAAGAACAATATTTTACTTCCTTATATTGCTCGTGAGAAAATAAAATTGGAAGATAGGGAAACTGAGAAGGGAAATATATAACTTACAAATGTAAGGGAAACTAGCAAAAGACGTCATACGACGGTATGGTGTTGGATTGGATGTGGAACAACAATGAGCAGGGATCATGGGAAAATGGCGGACGGGAGAACACGCGTCCACGTCAGTGATACAGAGTGAATAAATATAGTGTATAAAATGCATAAAATAAAATAAATATCAAACATTGCAAGTACTTATTTCGAGAACTCTTAAATTTACATAAAAATTCTGTTAATTACTTCTCCAAAGAGAAAACCCTGATTAAGAATTACAACATATCTATTACATGAGATTGCAACACATTCCTATTACAATATGCTACAATAAAAAAATTCCTCATGGTCGACGCTGAACTTCGGCCTGGGGGAACTTGAAGTTTATCCGCGTAGATTTTCTTCAACGACATTATGTTTGATGTTTTGCCATATGTTTCTCTATCATGCAACAATGTTGTTTTTTCTCAACTTCATTTATGTTATAGTTTCAAGTGAAGGTTGATTTTGGCCAGGCTTGATTTGGCCCCATGTTTTCATGCATAAGATGTATGCATGTATTTCCAATATTTATAACTCATGTCATGGAATTCGTTTTAGAGAACCCATGCTTAGAGCATAATTGTTGTTTTATTTGGTTGATGGTTTATGCCACATAATTGATTTGAAAGAACCCATGTCGTACCATAATTGTGTTTTGTTATTTGGATGTTGTATGCTATGGAATTCATATGAGAGAACCCATGTCGTACCATAATTGTGTTTTGTTATTTGGATGTTGTATGCCATGGAATTCATATGAGAGAACCCATGTCATAGTAGTATAATTTTTGTTATGCCATGGGATTCATGAAAGAACCCATGTCATAGCGTAGTTTGAGTTTTGTTTACTTATGAGATGGAATTCATGTAGAAGAACCCATGTCATAGTGTAATTTTATTATGCCATCGAATTCATAAAAGAACCCATGTCATAACACAAATTTGGATTTTGTTATTTTATGGCTTAAGCCATGGAATTCTTATGAAACAACCCATGACATAGCATAATTTGTCTTCCCTGTGTTTTATGTCTTATGCCATGGAATTCATATGAAAAGAACCCATGACATAACATGATTTGTATTTTCTTTGTTTTATGGCTTATGGCATGGGATTCATATGAGAAGAAGCCATGACATAGCATAATTTGCATATATTTTTATGGCTTATGCCATGGAATTCATATGAGAATTACCCATGACATAGCATAATTTATCTTTCCTTTGTTTTATGGCTTATACGATGGAATTCATATGAGAAGAACCCATGACATAACACAGTTTGTATTTCCTTTGTTATATGGCTTATGGCATGGAATTCATATTAGAAGAACCCATGACACAACGTGATTTGCATTTTTGTTATTTTATGGATCACTCCATGGAATTCATATGTGAGAACCCATGTCATGCCATTGTTTTTACTTTTAGTCATTTTATGGCTCGTGTCATGGAATTCGTGAGAAAGAACCCATGCACGAAATATGCTTTATGCCTATTTTAGAATTTTGTGGCTCATATCATGGAATTCACATTTAAAAGAACCCATGCTTAGAGCAGTTTATATGTTCCCCTAGACATGACATGTCCGCTTGAAGAAAACATGCACCCTTGATTCGAACCAAATGGCCAAAACTAAGGACATGTATATGAAAAATATGCAAGTCCATGATTTCATGATTGCATGTTCCTTGATCTGAACCAAAAGGCCAAACCTAAGACCATGATTTGATGAGTTATATATTCCTTGATCCGAACCAAAAGGCCCAAACTAAGGACATGTCTATATGAAAAATATGCAAGTTCATGATTTCATGAGTTGCATGTTCCTTGATCTGAACCAAAAGGCTGAACCTAAGGGCATGCTTTAATGAGTTGTATATATCCCTTGATCCCAACCAGAAGGTCGAACCTAAGGGTTTGATTTCATGAGTAAAAGAGAGGAGCCCCTTGATCCGAACCAAATGGCCGAAACTAAGGGCAAGATTTCATGTATGAGAAGAGATGAGTCCTTGATCCGAACCAAACGGCCGAAACTAAGGATAATATTTCATATAGAGAAGAGATGACTTCTTGATCCGAATCAAACGGCCGAAACTAAGGACAATATTTCATGTATGAGAAGAGATGGCTCTTTGATCCAAACCAAACGGCCGAAACTAAGGGCAAAATTTCATGAAGTGAGAGAGAAAAATCCTTGATCCGAACCAAATGGCCGAAACTAAGGGCAAGATTTCATGTATGAGAAGAGATGGCTCCTTGATCCAAACCAAACGGCCGAAACTAAGGGCATGAGGGTAGCATCATATCTAACCTTCAAACAGACCAATGCTCTTCCTTGCTTTCCTTCTTCACGGTATGCTTTTGTGTGTAATATGATGTAGTGTCTACTAGAGAGAGGGAAGGAAACCAGTGACCCGAAGAGCAAAAAATGAGCGGAACCACATGTACGCTGGACGGGCGGGTATTTATAGGGAAGCGCTGGGCTCCGGCTGTACGCGTGCGCGAGCCCACCTCCACGTCCACTGATCGTGGGATCGTGTGAACATGAGAGCAGGGCAAAGTGCTAACTCTTTTTCTCTATTTATTTAGGGCAGCACTCTGCGCCGGCGCGCCGGCCCAACTGTTGGGCCGGTCAAGCCCCAGCCGTTAGATCTGGCCCCCCGAGCCGTCAGATCCCTTCGTCCCCAACCTCCCATCTTCAACCTCTCGCACGGGAAAAGGGAGAGGCCCGCCTCGCACGCGCCGACGCCCCAGCACGCGCCGATCGCCTCGCCTCGCCTCCTCACCGCCGGTCGCCGCCCTCGCCGCTGGTCGCCGCCCTCACCTATGTCGCCTTCGTGCGTTTCTAACCTCCGTGGATGCAGCAGCGTGCGCTCATGGTTGCAGCCCTTGTAGCTCTGGTGCCACCGCTCGCAATACTAGTGCACGACGGCCACGCTCCGGTGGCGACGGTTCGCCGGAAACAGCGCCCTACCGTTGCAACTTATCTGATTCTGCAGAGTCTGGTTGTAGCTTTTTTCGTTGCTGGTTGTAGCAAAATTGACAGCCGGTGGTAGCTTTTTCTGCCGTCGGTTGCAGCAAAAATCGCAGCGCCGCCGTCGCTGCCATAAACTTCGTCGTGACCTTTGCAGCAAATCACGTCATCAGATGTAGCTTTTTTCATTGCCGGTTGAAGCAAAAATCGCGAAGCCATGTGCGATGTAGCAAAATGCGACATCGGTTGTAGCAAAATGTGATGCTGGTTGTAGCAAATTATGATGCCGGTTGAAGCATGTAGCAATTTTCGATGTTGGTTTCAGCATCCCTGTGTCGTGTCTGCGCCTCGCCGTCGCAATTATGCAGCTCGTTCGCCGGAGCTGCGAAAAAATGGTGGAGCTCAAGACGTTGTGCTGGAAATAGCCGGAGCTGCGGATAAAAAGTCGTCGTGCACGCAGGGACGGGGGAGACGGCGGCCTCATCGGGGTCGCTCGCCGTCGCGCGCTCGTCGGGGCAGCTCGCCGTCGCAGCTCGCCGTCGATGCGTGGGTAGACGGCGGATTCGCCGGGGCCGCGCGCCTTCATCACTCGCCGGGGCCGTGCGCCGTCGCTGCTCGTCGGGGCCGCTCGCTCGCCGGTGTTGCTCTCCGCCATGGTGGCGGGGAAGAAACGGGTCGCGTGGTGCGGGCGACTGGTCGAAAGTTTCGGCCGGCGCTCCGTACCCAAACGTTTCCCATTTATTTAATCCCTAATTGACTGGCAACTGTCTAATGAGTCGATGTGGGCCTAAACTATTTTCTTTTTCATCACCGTGTGGGCCTGCGGCACTAACCCACTTACTTATTATAATTGACTAATGGATTTATGCACGCACGCAGCCTTGTGAGTGGGGAACGCCTATATGATGCTCTTTGCGTCAAACAGGCGTGGCTTCGCACACAGCATCCCACTGTCGGGCCTGGTGAGCCAATTCCTTCGCTCCAGTTTCTTTTTTTTGTTTTTTTCGTTCTGTTGGACAAGTAAAACTGCTGGCGAAGCTACCCAGCCATGCGATGGACCGGCCCAATTTGCGTAGGCAGTTCGGCTACCACGTCATCCGGTTTTGGAACTTTCTAGAAGGTTCCTTGAACCGGTTTATTTTCTTTTACCGTATTTCCATTTTCTTTCTTTTTTTTCTTTTTTCTTTTTTACTTATGTCATTTTTCTGTTTCTTTTTTTTTCTTTCTTCTTCTTCCTTCTTATTTCCTTTTTTGCTGTTTCTCTTTCCCTATTGAACTTTATTTTTTCTTCCTTCAATTTTTGTCTCACATTTTTGGAAAATGTTCGATAGTTTACAAAAATGTTCAAGGTTTAAATTTGTTTGTCAGTTCAAATTTTGCACATAAATAAAAATTTTACTTTTTAAATTATTTTTCATGATTTTAAAAAATGTTCTAATTATTAAAAACATTGTTCTGCATATTTTGGTACTTTTTTATACAACTTTCCAGAAAAATGTTTAGAATATCAAAAAATGTTCCTATTTTCAAAACTGGTTCACAATTATTTCGTGCTTTTGAAAATTGTTAGGAATTCTGAATTCCGAATTTTGTTGGAAATTTTTAATAATTGTCCAAAATTCAGAAATTGTTCAGAACTATAATCTTTTTGTTCATTTTTTTAAATTTTGTTTACTTTTTTCGAAATTTTGTTCATTAGATTCAGAATTTTTTCAGGTTTTCAAATTGTTTCCCATTTAACAATTTTTTTGCTCGGGAACATATTTTGAAACTCCCAAACTAACCTTGAAAACATGAACAGTTTTGAAAATTTGCGTACATATTTTGAAACTCCCGAAAAAATAATACAAATATGAACATTTTTTTGTAATTTGCGAAGAATTCTTTAAATGGAAACATTAAATGAAACTCTCAACAAAAATTGAAAACATCACCATTTTTTTACAATTGTTGAGCAAATTTTGAATTGGGAAGATTTTTTGAAACTCCCAAACATAATTTGAAAATGTGAACATTTTTTAAATTATAGATTTTTCTAAAAATCTGGAATTTTATATAATATGGGAACTGTTTTTAGAAAACAAAGAACATTTTTTTAATTTGTGAACAAAAATTAATAACAAGAATATTTTCTAAACTTCTGAACATTTTTACAATTCTGAACAGTTTTTTAGAAGTACAATTTTTTTTGAAAATCCTAGAAAACAAAACAATAAAACACAACGGTTGGGTGCGTTGGGTGCAAGTGCGTTGGGTGCAAATAACGAGTTCAAGGGGATTGCCAACCCTCTTACGTGCGTTGGGTGCAAGTGTTTGCTTCTTTGTGTGTCGTCGCTGAAGACGGGGGTTGCATGCTACTCCTATTTGTTCGATAAACCTTGGTTCTCAACTGAGGGAAATACTTATCTATACCGGGCTGCATCACCCATTCCTCTTCACGAAAAACCCAACGCAGATCACAACTATCAGGAAGGATTTCTGGCGCCGTTGCCGGGGAGTATCACCAACCTACTATCAAGTAATTTCGCACAAATTATCATTCATTTGTTCTACATTTTGTTTGATGTTATATTTTGCTTGTTTGATAAAAATCAAAAATACAAAAATATTTATCTTTGCTAGTTTGCTTGTTACTATGGCTAGTCTTACTTATCCTCCCTTTACTCCCGAGAATGAGGTGCTTAATTTTTATCAAAGGCACTACTGGAATCAGCAACTTTGCCGTCCGCCATGGCTGACGGCAAAGGCATGCATTGCGGACGGCAAAGGCCTTTGCCATCAGCCAGCAGACGGCAACACATCCGGCTGAATAAGCTACGGTAAAGGCCACTTTGCCGTCTGCTGGCCGACGGCAAAGAGGCAAAGGTCTTTGCCGTCTGCCAGCAGACGGCAAAGGGCATGGACGGCACGCTAGGTCCGTTAAGGGGTTAACGGCATGCTTTGCCGTCTGCTAGCAGATGACAAAGCAACCACATAGGCCAGCCCAGTGCCCCCAGGTTGCACAGGTAGCTGCCACGTGACTTCTTTGCCGTCTGCTGGCTGATGGCAAAGCTCTTTGCCGTCTGTCAGCAGACGGCAAAGAGCCTGTATAGCCCCTGGTTTTTCTGTTTTTTCTTAAATTCATTCAATTTCACAGAATTTCATAGATATATATATACACACATTTGAAAATACTTTCAACAAGCATACCAACACATATCCAACAACAAGTTTCCAACAACATATCCAACAACAAGTTTCCAACAACATATCCAACAACAAAGTTCATTGTACAGAATCAAAACAAAAAGGAAGCACAAGGAGAAGAGTAGACTCCATCAACGCAAGCTTCCTCATCTAAAGCAAATCTGCAAATTGGGAAAGAAGAAAGTTAGAAGAAGAAGAAGAAGAAGAAGAAGAAGAAGAAGAAGACTAGCTAGAAGAAGAAGAAGAAAAAGAAGAAGAAGAAGAAGAATAAGAAGAAGAAGAAGAATAAGAAGAAGAAGAAGAAATTTTATTCTCTTTCTTTTTCTCCTCTCCTCTTCTTTATCTTCTTCTTCTTCTTCTAACTAAGGTAGGTAAAAATGCCATTTTTTAGCTAAGCTAGGTAAAAATGCTAAGTGTAGGTCAATTTAGAGCTAAGCTAGGTAGTTATGCCATTTTTGAGCTAACCTAGGTAGTTATGCCATTTTTGAGCTAACTAAGCATATTTATAGCTATCCTAGGTAAAGTATGTCAGTTTGGAGCTAAGTAAGGTTATTATGTCATTTTGGAGGAAAATAAGCTAAGTATAGGTCATTTTTTAGCTAAACCAAGGTTATTATGCCATTTTTTACCTAAGTGAGCTAATTATGTCATAAATGAACTAGCTAAGCTAAGTATAGATCATTATTGAGCTATGCTAGGTAGTTATGCCATTTTTTAGCTAACTAAGTGAAAGGACGTGGATGTCGCCTAAAGGGGGGGGGTGAATAGGCGCTTTAAAATAATTACGGTTTAGGCTTGAACAAATGCGGAATAAAACTAACGTTTAATATGTCAAGCACAAAACCTAAAACAACTAGGCTCACCTATGTGCACCAACAACTTATGCTAAGCAAGATAGACAACTAAGTGATAGCAAGATATATAACAAGAAACAATATGGCTATCACAAAGTAAAGTGCATAAGTAAAGGGCTCGGGTAAGAGATAACCGAGGCACGCGGAGACGACGATGTATCCCGAAGTTCACACGCTTGCGGATGCTAATCTCCGTTTGGAGCGGTGTGGAGGCACAATGCTCCCCAAGAAGCCACTAGGGCCACCGTAATCTCCTCACGCCCTCGCACAATGCAAGATGCCGTGATTCCACTAAGGGACCCTTGAGGGCGGTCACCGAACCCGTACAAATGGCGACCCTTGGGGGCGGTCACCGGTACCCGTACACTTTGGCAACCCTTGGGGGCGGTTCACCAGTACCCGTACAAATTGCTCGGGGCAATCCCCACAACCTAATTGGAGACCCCGACGCTTGCCCGGAGCTTTACACCACAATGATTGAGCTCCGAGGCACCACCAAGCCGTCTAGGGCGCCAAGGCACCCAAGAGGAACAAGCTCTAGGGTGCACAAACACCCAAGAGTAATAAGCTACTCAACTTCTCACTTCCACGTATCACCGTGGAGAACTCAAACCTAAGCACCAAATGCAATGGCAAGGGCACACGGAGTGCCCAAGTCCTTCTCTCCCAAATCCCACCAAAGCAACTAATGCTAGGGAGGAAAATGAGAGGAAGAACGAAGAAGAACATGAGGAACTCCAAGATCTAGATCCAAGGGGTTCCCCTCACTTACAGGAGAAAGTGATTGGTGGAAAGGTGGATCTAGATCTCCTCTCTCTTTTCCCTCAAGAACTAGCAAGAATCATTGGAGGGATTGAGAGATAGCAAGCTTCAAGAGGTCAACAATGGTGGGGGAAAACTTGCTCAAAAGGATGAGATGCATTGGGGAAGAAGACCCCCTTTTATAGGGGGGAGAAAATCCAACCGTTATCTGCCCAGCCCGGAGTAAAGCTGTACTACCGCTCCATAGAGCGGTACTACCGCTTAAGCGGTACTACCACGCCCAGGAGTAAAATACACAGAGTACAAACGATAGTGCTGCCTGAGCGGTACTACCGCTGCCCCTAGCGGTACTACCGCTTAGGGGTTTTAGACCAGGAGAGGCAGCAGTAGTAGAGGGAGCCAGGGCAGCAGTACCGTAGAAAGCGGTACTACCGTTCTAGTGCCGCTCTACTACCGCATCGGGTAAAAAGGAAATAGGAGCGTGCACTGAGGAAACCCCGCAAGCGGTAGTGGCGGCGGTAGTACGGGCGGTAGTACCGCTAGAGCGGTACTACCGTGCTACTACCGTGCTACTGCCGTGAAAAGCAAACCGGCAACAGAGAGCTGCACGCTCGGGGAAACTTCAAGCGGTAGTGCCACGGAAGTATGCAGCGGTAGTACCGTCAAGCGGTACTACCGTGGTACCCAGCGGTACTACCGCTTGGGTGCTGAGAAACTACCCAAGCACAACAGAAGGATACAATAAAACCTGAACTGCCATAACTTCTGCAAATGAGCTCGGAATTGAGCAAACTCAAGCTTAAGAAGAGGCAGTATAAAAATGCCAATGGTGTAGAGATGTGAAACCTCTATCAATGAAGAACCGGCAAAAACTCCAACATCGAAAACATCATAGAAGATGCATAAGGACTCCGTTTTCGATGAACTTGAGCTTGTCATGAAGATGACCATAAGCTCAAGAACCCACAAAGAGAAAAACCAACCAAGAACCAAGAAAGATGATGATGCCAAGAATGCAATGGTTTGAGCTCTCAACGAACGATACGATCAAGCTACTCACTTGAGAGCCCCCCTTGATAGTACGACAATCTATCCTATAACGCAGTCTCCCAACTACCACTATGAGACCGGTAAAATAGAAAACCCTATCAAGGTCAAACCTTAGCCTTGCGCATAGTCCACTTGAGCTAGATGATGACGATCTTGACTTCCTCAAGATGGACCACCTTTCTTGATTGCGTTGGCTTGATGAAGACTAGTTGATTGCTCCCCCATACTCCACTATGGGTGAGCCACTCTTCGGCACATCTTCACAAGTCCATTATCACCACAATGGACGGCAAGCTTCAAGCATGATCTCTCCGTGATGCTTCACTTGAACTTGCACACCGCTACCTTGATGACGATCACCACTTGATGTCATCCTCCATTGGTTGTATGAGATCTTCCTCTTGACGCAATCCCATGGAAATATACCTAACCCCACAACGAACTCTCACGTAGACCATGGGTTAGTACACAAAGCGTAATGGACAATGCTTACCATACCATGGGATCACTTGATCCCACTTGGTACATCTTCTACGCTTTGTGTGTTGATCAACTTGAATCATTCATTGCCTTAATATTGATCAACCTTGTGTCTTATCTTCTCTCTTCATAAAGATGATGTCTTGAAGGTAAACATGAATGCTCACACAATCTTCTTCTTCACGACATGCTTGCAATAAGCTCAACTCCCACATGACCAATCTTTGGATAAACCTTGAATACCTCCTTGGTCACCATATAAACTCCTTGAAACCAACAGATGGACTTCAAGAAGTACCTATGGACAAATCCTTCAAATATAACTTAAGGCAACCATTAGTCCATAGGGATTGTCATCAATTACCCAAAACCACACATGGAGAAATGTGCTCTTACACTAAGCATATCAAGTCATTTTGGAGGAAAAAAATGCTAAGTATAGGTCATTTTATAGCTATCCTAGGTAAAATATGTCATTTTGGAGCTAAGTAAGGTTATTATGTCATTTTCGAGGAAAATAAGCTAAGTATAGGTCATTTTGGAGCTAAGTAGGTCATTTCTTAAGCTAAGTATGCATTTGTTAAGCAAAACACTTGGGAAAACTTACCATCATCACGGAGGTGAAGGACCGGTCGGGCTTGCGCCAGTGTGAGACGGAGAAGGACCGGTCGGGGTTGCGGCAGACGTAGAAGGACCGGTCATAATCACAACTCCTCCTCCTCATCATCATCAACTCTAACACATTGTAGCACATAATACCACATTGTACCTAGGACCTACTCCTCTCTCATAGGACCTACTCTACCCTCTCTTAGGTAAAATATCATAAAACAAGATAGGCCCTGACTCTCCATTATGGAGAATGGAGATCATCCTGTCTCCAATTCTTGGCCTACGCACAATGTTGCTTCCAAGTAGCTCTCTACGATCGACCATACATTTTTTCCAATCTTTGATTGTCATGTCTTCATCGGTTTTAGAAATCCGGTATGGACAACAATGATGCGTAGGCTGACCTGGCCGTAAGCTCATAACATCAAGGTGACCTTCCGGAAACATCAGATGAGGCACACAATCCTTCGGGATTTTCTGTTGAAAAACATAGTAATAACTCCGTAGTTAGCAATGTAGTTTAGTTTTAAAAATAATTTATGCAAAAGATGCACGGATGTCGTAATAGTAAAAAATCTTACCATGCCATCTCTATGGATGTTACCGTAGTTCAACACGTGCACTAGTGGCACGTATTGACCATAATGTGTAGGAGTTTGATAATAGGTATTGTAATTCTGAAGATCATTAATAAATGAGATAAGATGATTTTTCTCCTGACAAGTTAATTCTGCGCCATCGGTGTAGTAGGTTCTGTCTACCATCTTCCGTACATTTTTTGAAGAATGAAAATAAGCTGTCAATGCAAATAAGCTGTCAACTATTTTGAAATAAACAATATAAATTACATAGTAAATATGTTTAACAAACTCACATGGAGGCAGAATCGGAATCATAATAAATATGGTTGAGAAACTCACATAATGGTAGAACTGGAGGCGTCTGCACATCGACCCAGATGTCGATATTACCTTCAATTTCATCTTCCGGACGAATATCAAAGGTGATAAGCATATTAGGCTCAAATGCATAAGCCTTGCATAGTGCTTGCCAACTTTTGCATTCAAAATAGGAGTAGGTGTCTGCATTGTACAATTTTACGGCAAAAGTATAACCATGCTCGGTCCTCAAGTGAACTCTCTTTACCTCCATACTTTTTTTAGTATTGAAACCAATCTTATCCAAGACATAAATTCTTGCATGGCAGGGGATACGCTAGTAGAATAGTAAAAAATTTAAATTATAAGTTGAAGCAAAAGAAGCAGAAGTCATGCTTAATTACGAAAAAAGACTTGTCGTTGTGACTTACTGTATCCACTTCGAAGGTCTCATCCAACACGATGCTGAAGCGCCTACCATCAACTAGGTGAGGCTTGTCGCACAGGCCGTGCTCGTCTTCGCATAATTCGCACATAACGAATTTCCTTTCGTCGTCAGACATTTCCTATGTTCATAGTTGAAACATTTAAAATCGATCGAAGGCAACTACCAGGAAACTGATCAACACACAGATCACTATTACTCAATATGCAACGGGTTGACTTTAGGTCTGTCGAGTCTTTCCTTCCTAAACTCTCATCTCACGTATATGGTGGGCACTCCCTCTGATATTGCGACCGTCGGTGATGGTGGCTCCTCCATTCGTCCCGGAGTGAATTACACCAAAATGTCTAGCACACGAGAACGAAGGAGAAGCGACCCCCACGACAACAGTCGGGATTCTTCCTCTCTCATATTTCGACCGTCGCTGATGGTCGCTACTCCTCCTTTCCCTAGTGCATTACAAATATCTAGCACAAGGAAAAGAAGGAGAAGCGACCCCCACGACAACAGTCGGGATTCTTCCTCTCTCATATATATATATGGTGGACACTATCCCTCACTGAAAGACACACAAGGAGCCGAAACAGACCTAAAGTCAACCCGTTCCATATATCGAGCAATGACATAGAAAAAATGCCCTATGTTTTGCCGGAATATCATTGAATTCCCGTTCTGGCAAATCACAAGCACTCGATATGTCCTACATTGTAGCACAAGTCATGCTAAAATTCATGAAAAATATGAGGCATGACCTTTGCTAAAAACAGGACATATCGAGCGCCTGAAATTTGCCGGAACGGAAACGAATCAACATTCCGGCAAAACATAGGCCACTCGGAGGTACATTGCAAACAAGAACATCAAGACATCTTCTATATTCAGAATATGACATGTTCATTCTAGCAAATGAGTAAATAGTTTCAGGATCACTAGAAACTATCAACTATGTCTAAAAATAATATACTAAAAATCTAGTAATAATTTAGTGAACTATCAACTAGCCTACTAAATCAAAATGTAGCAGGGAGGAGGGGGGCGACTGAAGGAGGGAGGAGGAAGGAGGACGGAGGAGGGAGGAGGGAGAAGGAGGGGCGACTGAAGGAGGGAGGAGGAAGGAGGACGGAGGAGGAAGGCGGAGCGAGGAGGGGCCGGCCGGCGGCGAATGGAGGAGTGGAGGGAGGACGGAGGAGGTGGGGCGGGGAGGAGGGAGGAGGGAGAAGGAGGGGCGACTGAAAGAGGGAGGAGGAAGGAGGACGGAGGAGGAAGGCGGAGCGAGGAGGGGCCGGCCGGCGGCGAATGGAGGAGTGGAGGGAGGACGGAGGAGGTGGGGCGGGGAGGAGGGAGGAGGGAGGAGGGGGAGGATTACCGAGTCCAGGGAGGAGGGGGGCAGAGAGGGAGCGACAGGGTGAGGGGGGAGTGAGGGGTCGGGAGTGAGGAAGAGAGAGGGAGCGCACGGGGTGGATAAGGTTGGCATAGCAGCAGCGCGGGTTCTTCTCCTCTTCTCCTCCTTTTCTTCTTCTTCTTCTTCTCCTTCTTCTTCTTCTTCTTTGGCGATCCTCGACCCTCGACCCCTTCGCGACTGGCGATCCTCGACTCGGTTCCGTCCTCGCCGACGCACCCCGTCGGCGATCCTCGACCCGGTTTTCCTTTTTCCTTTTCTTCTTCTCCTCTTCTCCTCCTTTTCTTCTTATTCCTCTTCTTCTCCTTCTCCTCCTCCTCCTCTTCTTCTTCTTTTCTTCTCCTCCTCCTCCTCCTCCTCCTTTTCTTCTTCTTTTTCCTCTTCTTCTTCCTCTTCTTCTTCTTCTTCTTCTTCTCCTTCTCCTCCTCTTCTTCTTCTTTTCTTCTTCTCCTCTTCTTCTTCTTCTTCTTCTTCTTCTTCTTCTTCTTCTTCTTCTTCTTCTTCTTCATTTCCTCTCCTCCTCCTCCTAAAAAACTAACTAACTAACTAACTAACTAACTTACTAACTTAACAGAAAAAGCTAACTAACTAACTTATTTTTTCTAACCTAATAAACTAAACTAATCTAAACCTAAACCAAGCACTAATCTAATCCTACCACTAACCTAAACCTATTAATAACACCTAAACCTAAAAAACAAATAACAGTAGAAAAAAACAAAAAAAAGTTCACCTTGGCTCCGGCGGTGGGGGAGGAGGTGGCGGGGCAGGGAGCCGGGACGGCGGGGCGGGGCGCCTAGGCGCCGGGGGCGGGGCGTCGCCGGGGCAGCGGGGCGGGACGCCGGGGCGGGGCGTCGCCGGGGGTCGGGGCGGGGGCAGCTCGGGCTCGGGGGAGGCGGCACGGGTGAGGTGAGGGCCGGGAGAGAGAGATAGGGGGGAGAGAGAGGGGTGGGGCGCGGGTGAGGTGAGGGCCGGGAGAGAGAGAGAGGGGCGGCGGCGCGGGTGAGGTGAGGGCCGGGAGAGAGAGAGAGAGGGGAGAGAAAGAGGGGTGGGGCGCGGGCGCCGGCCCCTTTTCAGTTAGGTCACAGCTATTTGCCGTCTGCTAGCAGACGGCAAAGAGCCTAGCTAGTGGGGTGGGGCCAGGGGGAAACGGCCGTTAAAACGGTCACTTTCTTTGCCGTCTGCTGGCGGACGGCAAAGAAGCTTTGCCGTCCGCCAGCTGACGGCAAAGAAAGTGGCCGTTAGGTCGTTCTCGTTAGTGGGCCACCCACCCTCTTTGCCGTCTGCTAGAGGACGGCAAAGCTTCTATGCCGTCAGCTAGCAGACGGCAAAGAGGTGGCTGATGGCAAAGAGCTTCTTTGCCGTCAGCTAGTTCTTTGCCGTCGGTTTTATAGAAACGGATGGCAAAGAGCTTCTTTGCCGTCCGCCAGCTGACGGCAAAGAACTAGCTGACGGAAAATTTGCTGATTCCAGTAGTGAGGGGAGGAGAAAGTTTGCGAGATGCTTAGCATAGGACTTGCAATGCTCAAAATAAATCAATTCATAAGCAATCCCCCAATTTCTTGCTTCGTAACTTTTTTGTGGGTCTTACTAGTTGGTATAGGTTCGTACTTGATACTGTTACCGGTGATAATTTCTTGATGAGTCACACTTCGGATGCTTTCAAAGCCATGGAAATTTTAGTTGGGTCACCACCTCTTGTCATTAATGAAACTACTTTGACCTTGGAACATGTTATGCAAAGGCTTGATATTATTGAAAATAAAATTTCCACTAAACAACAAGTTGAGGAGTTGGATAAAAAGATTCACAATCATATTACTCAGTTTGGGGCAAAGATAGGAATCACTTTGAAAGCACTAAAGGAGAAAGATATAACTATTAATGAGCGGGTAGGGCAAGGTTTTGGTAGGATTGATAATATAGAGGAAGTCTTTGATAAAATGGGTTCCGGCTTTACCCCATCCAAAGCTAATGGTAGTACCTCTCAAGGAAAGAAATCTAGATTATGTATGTCCCCAAGAATACTAGTATCACTCCTATTAAAAGAAATGGTGATCTTAAGATGATTAGTGTGCATCCCAATTTTATAAGTTTGATAAAAGATCTGTTGGGGAACGTTGCATGGAAAACAAAAAATTTCCTACGCACACGCAAGATCTATCCATGGTGATGAGCATCTATGAGAGGGAGAGTGGATCTACATACCCTTGTAGATCGCTAAGCGGGAAGCGTTAAGAAATGCGGTTGATGTAGTCGAACGTCTTCGCGATCCAAATCGCCGAGCGTCCCGCGATCCCATCACGATCCATCTCGCGATCCAATCACGAATCGTCTCGCGATCCTGATCACGGTCCTTCCGATCTAGCGCCGAACGGAGGGCACCTCCGCGTTCAGCACACGTACAGCTCGATGATGATCTCCGCCTTCTTGATCCAGCAAGAGGGGGCGGATAGGTAGACGAGTTCTCCAGCAGCGCGACGGCGCGGCGGCGGTGGTGGTGGAACTATTCCGGCAGGGCTTCGCCTAAGCACCGCCGAAACTAGACTAAAGGAGAAAACAATCTAGAGGAAGTAGAGGGAGCACGTGGCAATTAGGGTTAGCTCTCCCCTCTAAATCCTCTAGTATATATAGGTGGGAGGGAGGGGAGGAGGTAGCCTCAAACCCTCAAAGGTTGGCCGAAATAGGAGGTGGAGGAGTCCTACTCCAATCCTATTAGGAGTAGGATTCCTCCTCTCCACTTGGAAACCCTTTCCACCTTTGGGTTTTTCCCACCCCTAGCTGCATGGGCCTTAGTGGGGGGTTCGGCCAGCCCACTAGGGGCTGGTTTGACTCCTCCCACAGCCCATGAGGTCCTTTGGGTCGAGACACCCCTCCCGATGGCCCCCGGTACCCTCCCGGCACTCCCGGTACACTACCGAAGTACCCGAAACTTTTCCGGTGACCAAAATAGGACTTCCTCTATATCAATCTTTACCTCCGGACCATTCCGGAGCTCCTCGTGACGTCCAGGATCTCATCCGGGACTCCGAACAACCTTCGGTCACCACCATACATAACTCTACTATACCGAAACGTCACCGAACCTTAAGTGTACAGACCCTGCGGGTTCGAGAACTATGTCGACAAGACCGAGACACCTCCACGGTCAATAACCAATAGCGGAACCTAGATGCCCATATTGGTTCCTACATATTCTACGAAGATCTTTATCGGTTGAACCTCTATGTCAAGGATTCAGTTAATCCCGTACGCTGTTCCCTTTATTCTTCGGTATGTTACTTGTCCGAGATTCGATCGTCGGTATCTCTATACCTAGTTCAATCTCGTTACCGGCAAGTCTCTTTACTCGTTCCGTAATACAAGATCCCGTGGCTAACACTTACTCACATTGCTTGCAAGGCTTATTGTGATGTTGTATTACCGAGTGGGCCCTGAGATACCTCTCCGTCACACGGAGTAACAAATCCCAGTCTTGATACATGCCCACTCAACAGACACCCTCGGAGATACCTGTAGAGCATCTTTATAGTCACCCAGTTATGTTGTGATGTTTGACACACACAAGGTATTCCTCCGGTGTCAATGAGTTGCATGATCTCATGGTCATAGGAATAGATACTTGACATGCAGAAAACCATAGCAATAAACGGCCACGATCATATGCTATGTTTATAGTTTGGGTCTTGTGCATCACATCATTCTCCTAATGATGTGATACCGTTATCAAATGACATCTCATGTCTATGGCCAGGAAACCTTGACCATCTTTGATCAACGAACTAGTTAACTAAAGGCATACTAGGGACAAAGTGTTGTCTATGTACCAACATATGTATTTGAGTTTCCAATCAATACAATTACAGCATGGATAATAAACGATTATCACGAACAAGGAAATATAATAATAACCAATTTATTATTGCCTCTAGGGCATATTTCCAACAAGATCCTATCTTCAAGCTACCTCCTCTTAGGAAATATGGTTGTGTGATTGAGGGGCTTGAAACCAAAGATGACTACACTTGAAACTATGCAATATGCCTAGCTAGGAGCGTAAAACAATAGCGCTAGTTGGGAGGCAACCCAATAGCTATCTTCTTTTCTTGCTTTTTTACTTTTTGTTTGTGAGTGATAACATGATTACTGCCTCTGTAATGATTATGTTTTTATGTTTAAATTAGTGTTTGTGCCAAGTAAAGCTTTTGGGTGACTCACAAGATGAGTAGAATTGATACGGTGCAAAAACAGAAACTTTAGAATTCAGTGCAGAATTTCTCTGATTTTACGGGAACGTCTTTTTGATCTGAAAATTTTACACAGTATTTCTATACAAATTATTCAGGTTGTCCTAATGTTTCAGAATTTTTGGAGTTACAGAAGTATAGGTTCTCTACACATCTTTACAGTTTATTCTGTTTTAGACTGATTCTGCTTTTCACATCTTTACGTGCATGTCTTCAGGTTGAGGCAGCGGTACTTCTTCTTCTTCTTCGTCACTTGAAGGTTCAATTATTTGTAGGTCAGCCTCTACCTCCTCTTCTGTTAACCACCCATAAAGATCCACATCCGCATAGAATTGGGGATTGGCAATGAAATCTGAGACATAGCTCTCTCCCTCCGAATCTTGTGATGACATATTGCTCTTGAATCTGTCAGAAAAATAGCTGGAACAAGAACAGAGGAGAAACTTGCGATGCGGTGGTCAAAACATATGGGATATTTCTAGGTCAGAATACGTGTCCAGGAAGAAAACGAAGTCCGGGAGGCACACGAGGGCCCCACAAGCTATCAGGGTGCGCCCAGGGAGTAGACGCGTCCTGTTGCCTTGTGGCTCTCTCGTGGGTCCCCCTGACTCATTTTTATTTTTGGAATTTTTCTAAAATAGCAAAACTGATAGAACATATTTTTTTGGAATTTTTGGAGTTGGTTTCCTTACCGTATCACATACCTACCCCTTTTCAGCTTTCTGGAGTGTTCCGGAAGGTCTCTCTATGTGTTCTTCCGGAGTCATAACTTGAATAATATTAGTTTCAACATTGACGGGTGTACCTGAGATATAGTGTTTAATTCTTTGCCCATTTACCACTCTCGGATTTTTGCCTTCGAAGTTGTTAATCTTGATAGCACCGGAGCGATAGACCTCCTCGACAACATATGGGCCTTCCCATTTGGAGAGAAGCTTACCTGCAAAAAATCTGAAACGAGAATTGTACAAAAGAACTAGGTCTCCTACATTGAATTCTCGTTTTTGGATTCTCTTATCATGCCATATTTAAACTTTTTCTTTAAATAACTTGGCATTTTCATAAGCTTGTGTCCTCCATTCGTCTAACGAGCTTATATTAAGTAACCTCTTTTCACCGGCAAGTTTAAAATCATAGTTAAGTTCTTTAATTAACCAATAAGTTGTATGTTCTAATTCAAGAGGTAAATGACATGCTTTTCCATAGACCATTTTATATGGAGACATTCCCATAGGGTTTTTATAAGCAATTCTATTAGCCCATAAAGCATCATCTAGTTTTTTAGACCAATTCTTTCTAGATCTATTCACAGTCTTTTGCAAGATCAATTTAATTTCGCGATTGCTTAACTCAACTTGAACGCTAGACTGAGGATGATACGGTTATGCAATTCCATGGTTAACATCGTATTTAGCTAGGAGTTTACGGAAAGCACCATGAAAAAAATGTGAACCACCATCAGTCATTAAATATCTAGGGACTCCAAACCTCGGGAAGATAATATCTTTAAGAATTTTAATAGAAGTGTTATGACCAACACTACTAGTTGGAATAGCTTCTACCCACTTAGTAACGTAATCAACATCAACTAGAATATGAGTATACCCATTAGAGGAAGGACAAGGTCCCATATAATCAAAGCCCCAGACATCAAAAGGTTCAATAGCAAGTGAATAATTCATAGGCATTTCCCGACGTTTACTAATGTTGCCAATTCTTTGAAATTAATAATAAGAAAGGACATACTTATGAGCATCTTTGAAAAGAGTAGGCCAATAAAAACCATATTGTTATACCTTGTGTGCAGTTTTGTCACCAGCATGGTGTCTTCGGTAGGCCTCGGAGTGATACTTCCGTAGGATCTGTCCCTGTTCATGCTCAGGTACACAACGTCTAATAACACCATCTACTGCTTCTTTATAAAGATGTGGGTCATCCCAACTCAAATCATAGAAAAACTTTTTCTTTTGTTGGTAAGTGAAATTAGGTGGTATATATTTAGCAAAAATGTAATTAGCACAATCCGCATACCAAGGAGTACTATGGGAAGCATAACAGCAAGTTGCTCATTGGGAAAATTATCATCAATAGGCAGTGGGTCATCAAGAACATTTTCCTGTTGGGGAACGTTGCATGGGAAACAAAAAAATTCCTACGCACACGCAAGATCTATCCATGGTGATGACCATCTACGAGAGGGAGAGTGAATCTACATATCCTTGTAGATCGCTAAGCGGAAGCGTTAAGAAACGCGGTTGATGTAGTCAAACGTCTTCGCCATCCAAATGGCAAGCCTTCCCGCGATCCCATCACGATCCGTCTCGCGATCCAATCACGATAAGTCCCGCGATCCAATCACGGTCCTTCCAATCTAGTGCCGAACGGACGGCACCTCCGCGTTCAGCACACGTACAGCTCGATGACGATCTCCGCCTTCTTGATCCAGCAAGAGGGAGCGGAGAGGTAGATGAGTTCTCCGGCAGTGCGATGGTGTGGCGGCAGTGGTGGTGGAACTATTCCAGCAGGGCTTTGCCTAAGCGCTGCTGAAAACTAGAGGACTTGATCTATTGGGGAGAGAGGGCTGCACCGTGGCTTAGGGTTTTCTGGTGCGGCTGCCCTCTCTCCCCTCCAGTATATATAGGAGGAAGGGGAGGGAGGCCGGCGCCCCAAGGGCTGCCCCTTTGGTGCGGCCGAAGTGGGGAGGTGGAGGAGTCCAACTCCAATCCTACTAGGAGTAGGATTCCTCCTCCCCCACTTGGAAACTCTTTCCACCTTTGGGTTTTCCCACCCCCAGTCGCATGGGCCTTAGTGGGGGGTTCGGCCAGCCCACTAGGGGCTGGTTTAACTCCTCCCACAGCCCATGAGACCCTTTGGGTCGAGAGACCCCTCCCGATGGTCCCCCGGTACCCTCCCGGCACTCCCGGTACACTACCGAAATACCCGAAACTTTTCCGGTGATCAAATCAGGACTTCCTATATATCAATCTTTACCTCCGGACCATTCCGGAGCTCCTCGTGACGTACAGGATCTCATCCGGGACTCCGAACAACCTTCGGTCACCACCATACATAACTCTATACTACCGAAACGTCACCGAACCTTAAGTGTGCAATCCCTGCGGGTTCGAGAACTATGTAGACATGACCGAGACACCTCTACGGTCATTAACCAATAGCGGGACCTGGATGCCCATATTGGTTCCTACATATTATACGAAGATCTTTATCGGTTGAACCTCTATGTCAAGGATTCAGTTAATCCCGTATGTTGTTCCCTTTGTTCTTTGGTATGTTACTTGCCCGAGATTTGATCGTCGGTATCTCTATACCTAGTTCAATCTCGTTACCGGCAAGTCTCTTTACTCGTTCCGTAACACAAGATCCCGTGGCTAACACTTTAGTCACATTGCTTGCAAGGCTTGTTATGATGTTGTATTACCGAGTGGGCCCTGAGATACCCCCCCGTCACACGGAGTAACTAATCCCAGTCTTGATCCATGCCCACTCAACAGACACCCTTGGAGATACCTGTAGAGCATATTTATAGTCACCCAGTTACGTTGTGACGTTTGATACACACAAGGTATTCCTCCGGTGTCAGTGAGTTGCATGATCTCATGGTCATAGGAATAGATACTTGACATGCAGAAAACAATAGCAATAAACTGACACGATCATATGCTATGTTTATAGTTTGGGTCTTGTCCATCACATCATTCTCCTAATGATGTGATCCCATTTATCAAATGACATCTCATGTCTATGGCTAGGAAACCTTGACCATCTTTGATCAACGAGCTAGTATATTATAGGCATACTAGGGACACAGTGTTGTCTATGTACCCACACATGTATTTGAGTTTCCAATCAATACAATTATAGCATGGATAATAAACGATTATTATGAACAAGGAAATATAGTAATACAATTTTATTATTGCCTCTAGGGCAGATTTCCAATAGTCTCCCACTTGCACTAGAGTCAATAATCTAGTTCACATCACCATGTGATTTACGTTGTTATGAATCTAACACCCAATGAGTTCTGGGGTTCGATCATGCTTTGCATGTGAGAGAGGTCTTTAGTCAACGGTCTGCAACATTCGGATCCGTGTGTTGTTTGCAAATCTATATGTCGTACTGCAGATGCTCCCACGCTCCACTTGGAGCTATTCCAAATGGCTGCTCCACTATACGTATCCGGATTGCTACTCAGAGTCATCCAGATTGGTGTTAAAGCTTGCATCGACGTAACCCTTTACGACAAACTCTTTATCACCTCCATAATCGAGAAACATTTCCTAAGTCCTCCAGTTACTAAGGATAATCTTGACCGCTGTCCAGTGATCCACTCCTGGATCACTCTTGTACCCCTTGACAGACTCATGGCAAGGCACACACAGGTGCGGTACATAGCATGGCATACTATATAGAGAGCCTATGGCTAAGGCATAGGGGACGACCTTCGTCATTTCTCTTTCTTCTGCCGTGGTCGAGCTTTGAGTCTCACTCAACTCCACATCTAACAAATCAGGCAAGAACTCTTTCTTTGACTGATCCATTTTGAACTCTTTCAAAATCTTGTCAAGGTATGTACTCATTGAAAGTTTTATCAGACGTCTTGATCTATCTCTATAGATCAAGATGCCCAATATTTAAGTAGCTTAATTCCAGGTTTTCCTTTGAAAAACTCCTTTTCAAGCAACCCTTTATGCTTTCCAGAAATTCTACATCATTTCCGATCAACAATATGTCATCCACATATACTTATCAGAAATTCTATAGTGCTCCCACTCACTTTATCGTAAATACAAGTTTCTCATAAACTTTGTATAGACCCAAAAACTTTGATCACCTCATCAAAGCGTATATTCCATCTCCGAGATGCTTGCTTCAGTCCATAGAAAGATCGCTAGAGCTTGCATACATTTTAGCATCCTTAGGACTTACAAAACCTTCTGGTTGTATCACATACAACCTTTCCTCACGGAAACTGTTAAGGAAACTCTGTTTTGACATCCATCTGCCAGATTTCATAATCGAAAAATGCAGCAACTGCTAACATAATTCCAACAGACTTTAGCATCGCTATGGGTGAGAAAGTCTCATCATAGTCAACTACTTGAACTTGTGAAAAACCCTTTGCCACAAGTCGAGCTTTATAGACGGTGACATTACCGTACGCGTCCGTCTTCCTTTTAAAGATCCATTTGTTCTGAATGGCCTTTCGCCCTTTAGGTGATACTTCCAAAGCCCATACTTTGTTTTCATACATGGATCCCATCTCGGATTTCATGGCCTCTAACCATTTCTCGGAATCTGGGCCCATCATCGCTTCTCCATAGCTCGTAAGTTCATCGTTGTCCAACAACGTGACCTCTAAGACAGGGTTGCCGTACCACTCAGGAGCAGTCCGCGTCCTTGTCGACCCACGAGGTTCAATAGTAACTTGATACGAAGCTTCATGATCATCATCATTAACTTCCTCTTCAACTAATGTAGGCTCCACATAAACAACTTTCTGCGCTGCGCTACTCTCTGGTTGAAGCAAAGGTTCAACAACCTCATCAAGTTCTATCTTCCTCCCACTCAAATCTTTCGAGAGAAACTCTTTCTCGAGAAAGGACCCGTTTTAGCAACAAACACTTTGTGCTTGGATCTAAGATAGAATGTTTACCCAACTGTTACGTTAGGGTATTCTATGAAGATGCATTTGTCCGCTTTGGGTTCGAGCTCATTAGGTGAAAACCCTTTTTCACATAAGCGTTGCAGCCCCAAACATTAAGAAATGATAGCTTAGGTTTCCGCCAAACCAAAATTCATACGGTGTCATCTCAACGGACTTAGATGGTGCCCCTTTTAAAGTGAATGTAGTTGTCTCTAATGCATAACCCCAAAATGATAGTGGCAAATCGATAAGAGACATCATAGTGCACCATATCCAATAGAGCACGACTACGACGTTCGGACACACCATCACACTCATGGTGTTCCAGGTGGCGTAAGTTGTGAAACAATTACCACATTGTCTTAAGTTGCATACCAAACTCGTAACTCAGATATTTACCTCCACGATCATATCGGTGACATTTTTATCTTCTTGTCATGATGATCTCAAACTTCACTCTGAATTTGTTTGAACTTTTCAAACGTTTCAGACTTGTGTTTCATTAAGTAAATATCCCCATATCAACTCAAATCATCAGTGAAGGTAGGAAAATAACGATATCCACCGCACGCTACAACACTCATTGGTCCGCATACATCAACATGCATCATTTCCAATAAGTCACTTGCCCTCTCCATCGTACCAGAAAACGGGGTCTTAGTGATCTTGCCCATGAGGCTTGGTTCCCATGTCTCAACCGATTCGAAATCGAATGAGTCCAAAGTTCCATCAGCATGGAGTTTCTTCATGCGTTTTACACCAATATGACATTTAGCGGCAGTGCCACAAGTATGTGGTACTATCATTATTAACTTTGTATCTTTTGGCATCAATATTATGAACATGTGTATCACTACGATCAAGATTCAATAAACCATTCTCATTGGGTGCATGACCATTGAAGGTATTATTCATGTAAACAGAATAACCATTATTCTCTAACTTAAATGAATAACCGTATTGCAATAAACATGATCTAATCACGTTCATGCTCAACGTAAACAACAAATAACGTTTATTTAGGTTCATCACAAATCCTGAAGGTAGAGAGAGCGTGTGATGGTGATCATATCAACCTTGGAAACACTTCCAACACTCATCGTCACCTCACCCTCAGCTAGCCTCCGTTTATTCTGTAGCTTTTATTTTGAGTTACTAACATTTAGCAACCGAACCGGCATCCAATACCCAGGTGCTACTAGGAGTACTAGTAAGGTACACATCAATAACACGTATATCAAATATACTTCTGTCGACGTTGCCAGCCTTCTTATCTACCAAGTATCTAGGGTTGTTCCGCTTCAACGACCGTTCTCCTCATAATAGAAGCACTTAGTCTCGGGTTTGGGTTCAACCTTGGGTTTCTTCACTGGAGCAGCAACTGACTTGCCATCCATGAAGTTTCCCTCCTTGCCCTTGCCCTTCTCGAAACTAGTGGTTTTACTAACCATCAACACTTGATGCTCCTTCTTGATTTCTACCTTCGCGGTGTCAAACATCGCGAATAGCTCAAGGATCATTATTTCCATCCCTGGCATTTTATAGTTCATCACGAAGCTCTAGTAGGTTAGTGACAATGACTTGGAGAACTATATGAATCACTATCTTATCTGGAAGATAAACTCCCACTCGATTCAAGCGATTGTAGCACCCAAACAACCTGAGCACATGCTCACCGATTGAGCTATTCTCCTTCATCTTGCAGGCAAAGAATCTTGTTGGAGGTCTCATACCTCTCAACACGGGCACGAGCCTGAGATCCCAATTTCAGCTCTTAGAACATCTCATATGTTCCGTGACGTTCAAAACGTTTTGGAGCCTCATTTCTAACCGTAATGCATGACGCACTGGACTATCAAGTAGTCATCAGAACGTGCCTGTTCAGATGTTCACAACATCTACAGACGACGCTTGAGGTGGGTGGTGCACTGAACGGTGCATTAAGGACATAAGCCTTCTGTGTAGCAATGAGGACAATCCTCAGGTCACGGACCCAGTCCGCATTATTGCTACCATCATCTTTCAACTCTATTTCTCTAGGAACATATAAAAAACAAGGGAGCTACAGCGCGAGCTAGTAATCTACAACACAATTTGCAAAGTCACTTTGACTATGTTCATGATAATGAGTTCAATTAATCATATTACTTAAGAACTCCCACTCAAATTGACATCCCTCTGGTCATCCGAGTGTTACATGATCCAAATTCACCAACCCAAGTCCGATCATCACGTGAGATGAGGTGGTTTCAATGGTGAACATCTCCTTGTTGATCATATCTATTATATGACTCATGTTCGACCTTTCGGTCTCTTGTGTTCCGAGGCCATGTCTGTACATGCTAGGCTCATCAAGTTTAACCCGAGTGTTCCGCACGTGCAACACTGGCTTGCACCCGTTGTATGCGAACGTAGAGTCTATCACACCCGATCATCACGTGGTGTCTCGAAACGACGAACTTTCGCAATGGTGCACACTCGGGGAGAACACAATTTTATCTTGAAATTTAAGTGAGGGATCACCTTATAATGCTACCGTCGTCCTAAGCAAAATAAGATGCATAAAAGGATTAACATCACATGCAAATCATAAGTGACATGATATGGCCATGAACTTGTGCTTTTGATCTCCATCTCCAAATCACCGGCATGATCTCCATCGTCACCGGCATGACACCATGATCTCCATCATCTTGATCTCCATCAATGTGTCGCCATGAGGTTGTCGCGCCGACTGTTGCTTCCACGACTATTGCTAACTCATAGCGATAAAGTATAGCAAAAACGGCAAAAATAATTAAAGACAACCCTATGGCTCCTGCCGGTTGCCGTACTCATCGACATGCAAGTCGTGATATTCTATACAATACATGATCATCTCATACATCACATATATCTCATCATGTAATTGGCCATATCACATCAAAACATACCCTGCAAAAACAAGTTAAACGTTCTCTAATTATTGTTGCATGTATTACGTGGCTGCTACGGGTATCTAGCAAGAACTATTCTTACCTACGCAAAAAACCACAACGGTGATACAAAAAATTGCTATTCATCCTTCTCAAGGACCACCTTTGTCAAATCCGATCCGACTAAAGTATGAGAGACAGACACCCGCCAGCCATCTTTATGCAACGAAGTTACATGTCAGTTGATGGAACCGGTCTTTCGTAAGCGTACGAGTAATGTTGGTCCGAGCCACTTCATCCCACAATACCGCCGAATCAAGAAAAGACCAAGGGAGGAAGCAATCTGAATATCAACGCCCACAAACTTCTTTGTGTTCTACTCGTGATCTCATCTGAACATAGACCTAGCTCATGATGCCACTGTTGAAGAACGTTGCATGGGAAACAAACATTTTCCTACGCACATGCAAGATCTATCCATGGTGATGAGCATCTACGAGAGGGAGAGTGAATCTACATACCCTTATAGATCGCTAAGTGGAAGCCTTAAGAAACGCGGTTGATGTAGTCGAATGTCTTCGCGTTCCAAATCGCAAACCGTCCTGCGATGCCATCACGATCCGTCTTGCGATCCCATCACGATCCGTCCCGCGATCCAATCACGGTCCTTCCAATCTAGTGCCGAACGGACGGCACCTCCGCGTTCAGCACACGTACAGCTCGATGACGATCTCCGCCTTCTTGATCCAGCAAGAGGGAGCGGAGAGGTAGATGAGTTCTCCGGCAGTGCGACGGTGTGGCGATGGTGGTGGTGGAACTATTTCAGCAGGGCTTCGCCTAAGTGCTGCTGAAAACTAGAGGACTTGATCTATTGGGGAGAGAGGGCTGCACCGTGGCTTAGGGTTTTCTGGTGCGGCTGCCCTCTCTCCCCTCCAGTATATATAGGAGGAAGGGGAGGGAGGCCGGTGCCCCAAGGGCTGCCCCTTTGGTGCGGCCAAAGTGGGGAGGTGGAGGAGTCCAACTCCAATCCTACTAGGAGTAGGATTCCTCCTCCCCCACTTGGAAACTCTTTCCACCTTTGGGTTTTCCCACCCCTAGCCGCATGGGACTTAGTGGGGGGTTCAGCCAGCCCACTAGGGGCTGGTTTAACTCCTCCCACAGCCCATGAGAACCTTTGGGTCGAGAGGCCCCTCCCTATGGTCCCCCGGTACCCTCCCGGCACTCCCGATACACTACCGAAATACCCGAAACTTTTCCGGTGACCAAATCGGGACTTCCTATATATCATTCTTTACCTACGGACCATTTTGGAGCGCCTCGTAACGTCCGGGATCTCATCCGAGACTCCGAACAACCTTTGGTCACCACCATACATAACTCTATACTACCAAAACATCATCGAACCTTAAGTGTGCAGACCCTGCGGGTTCGAGAACTATGTAGACATGACCGAGACACCTCTACGGTCAATAACCAATAGAGCATCTTTATAGTCACCCAGTTACGTTGTGACGTTTGATACACACAAGGTATTCCTCCGGTGTCAGTGAGTTGCATGATCTCATGGTCATAGGAACAGATACTTGACATGCAGAAAACAATAGCAATAAACTGACACGATCATATGCTATGTTTATAGTTTGGGTCTTGTCCATCACATCATTCTCCTAATGATGTGTTAGAGGCATACTAGGGACACAGTGTTGTCTATGTACCCACACATGTATTTGAGTTTCCAATCAATACAATTATAGCATGGATAATAAACGATTATGAACAAGGAAATATAATAATAACCATTTTATTATTGCCTCTAGGGCATATTTCCAACATTTCCATCCTAGACAAATTATCTAGTACGAGGTTTTCAGCTCCCTTCCTATCAACAATGTGTAGGTCAAACTCTTGAAGTAAAAGCACCCACCTAATCAGCCTAGGTTTAGCATATTTCTTTTCCATAAGGTATTTAATAGCAACATGATCAGTGTGAATAGTAACTTTGGAATCAACTATATAAGGCCTAAACTTATCACATGCAAAAACAACTGCTAAAAATTCTTCTCAGTAGTAGCATAATTCTTTTGACCATTAATTTCTTGTCAATTCTTTGCCCTAGAATAGCACCAACATCATCAAACATGATTTCAAATAGTAAGTTCCAATCAGGTGGTTGAACAATAGGTGCAGAAATCAAGGCTTTCTTAAGTATGTCAGTGGCTTCTACACAATCATCATAAAAATAAAAGGAATATCTTTTTGAAGAAGATTAGTTAGTGGCCTCGAAATCTTCGAGAAATCTTTAATAAATCCTATAAAAACAAGCATGAACAAGAAAATTGCTTATACCTTTAATATCTTTAGGACGTGGCATTTTCTCTATTGCATCAACTTTAGCTTTGTCTACCTTGATGCCTCGTTCAGATATCTTATACCCAAGTACTATACCTTAATTCACCATAAAGTGGCACTTCTCCTAATTCAAGACAAGATTAGTTTCTTCACATCTCCGCAAAACTCGATCACGGTTGCTCAAGCAATAATCAAAAGAAGTACCATAAACAGAAAAATCATCCATGAAAACCTCAACAATAACCTTTTCACAAAAAATCAGAGAATATAATGGTCATACATCTTTGAAAGGTATCAGGTGCATTGCATAAACCAAAAGGCATACGTCTATAAGCATAAGTTCCAAAAGGGCAAGTGAAATTTGTTTTCTCTTGGTCTTCTTTTGACACAGGTATTTGAGAGAAACCAGAATATCCATCAAGAAAATAAAAATGTGTGTGCTTAGATAGCCTTTCTAACATTTGATCGATAAAAGGCAAGGCGTAATGTCTTTTCTAGTAGCTTTGTTTAATTTCCTAAAATCAATTACCATCCTATAACCAGGTACGATTCTTTTTGTGACAAGTTCATTTTTATCATTAGGAACAACAGTTATACCTCTGTTCTTACGAACACAATGAACAGGACTTACCCATCTACTATCAGCAATAGGATAAATTATACTTGCTTCTAGAAGCTTTAGTATTTCACTTCTTACAACTTCCTTCATCTTAGGATTTAAGCGGCGTTGATGATCAACGACAGGTTTAGAATCCGGTTCCATATTAATCTTGTGCTGACATAGAGTGGGACTAATGCCCTTAAGATCATCAAGCGTATATGCAATACCAGCCCTATGCTTCTTTAGAGTTTTAAGTAATCTCTTCTCTTCATGCTCTGAAAGGTTAACACTAATAATAACAGGATATATCTCTTTTCATCAAGATAAGAATATTTCAAAGTATCAGGTAATGTCTTTAACTCAAACACGGGATCTCCCTTGCGTGGAGGAGGATCCCCCAAAATATCAACATGCAAGTTATGTTTAAGAATAGGTGTTTGTCTAAGAAATATACCATCTATCTCATTTCTTTCATTCATATGCATATCATTCTCATGGTCTAGCAAATATTGTTCTAGTGGATCAGTAGGAGGCACATCAATAGAAGCAAGACCAATTATCTCATCCTTATTAGGTAGTTCTTTTTCATAATGTTTTTTGCCGAACTTAGAGAAATTAAATTCATGAGACTCATACCCAAAGCTTACCTTTACTTTTTCAGTAACACAATTAACTTTAGCATTAACAGTATTCAAGAAAGGTCTACCAAATATAATGGGGCAAAAACTATCATGTTGTGAACCAAGTACTATGAAATCCGCAGGGTAATTTACTTTTCCACACAAGACCTCAACATCTCTAACAATCCCAAGTGGTGCAATGGTGTCTCTGTTTGCAGGTTTAATGGTGACATCAATATCTTGAATCTCAGAGGGTGCTATGTCATTCATAATTTCTTGGTATAAGGTAAAAGGTATAGCACTGATACTAGCACCAATGTCACATAAGCCATGATAACAATGATATCCAATCTTAAGAGAAACAACATGCATGCCAGTAACTGGTTTATTTTTATCTAGCTCATCCTGCTTGTTTCTAACAAGTTTTGCAATTCTAGCAGCTTCATCACATCAATAGATAATCTAACCATCAATATTTTCAGCTAGGAGATCTTTAACCATAGCAATATTAGGCTCAACATTTATTTGTTCAAAGGGTTTAGGTGTTCTGGTATAACTTTTATGAACCATAGTTGCATCTTTAGCATGTTCCTTAAACCTAACAGGAAAGGGAGGTTTCTGAGTGTAAGCAGTAGGCACAACTGGATTGATACGTCCATTTTGCATCATGATTTCTTAATTATATTTATGCTATTCTTGTCCATTATTCCTTATAATCATACAATTATTATGCCTTTTCTCTCTGAATATGCAAGGTACATCACAAAGAGGGAAATGGCTGGAAACTGGAATTCTGGACCAGGAAACCAAGAAAAAGGCAGAAAAATCACCAGACTCCAAATGACATGAAACTTCCCAGAAAGTTTTTATGGAATATTTAAGAATTATTAGGCCAAAAATATGCAAAGGGGACCCACCTGCTGGTCACAATCCAACAGGGCGCGCCCACCCCCTGGGCGCACCCTGATGGCTTGTGGGGTCCCAGCAGGCCTCGCGACCCCCCTCTTCTCCTATATGGTGTGTTTTACCCTAGGAAAAATCATAAGCAATCTTTCGGAATGAAGCGCCACCGTCTCGAGGCGGAAACCTTGGAAGAGGCCCTATTGCACTCCGACAGGCTGATTCTGCCGGGAAACTTCTCTCTGGGAGGGGAGAACAAAGCCATCGTCATCACCAACGCTTCCTCCTTCGTGGGAGGACCAATCTGCATCAACAACTTCACCAGAACCATGTCATCTCCAACCCTAGTTCATCTCTTGTATTCAATCTTTTTCTCAAAACCTCAGATTGGTACCTGTGGTAAATGGGCAAAGAATTAAGCATTACATCTCAGGTACACCTATTAATGGTGAAACTAATATTATTCAAGTGATAACACGGGAGGAGCACATAAGAGAGATCTTCCGGAACACTCCAGAAACCTAAAAAGGAGTAGGTACGTGATATGGTAAGAAAACCGACTCCAAAAATTCCAAAAATGATATGTTCTGTTAGTTTTGGTATTTTAGAAAAATTCCAAAAATTAAAAAAATCAGGGGGGCCCACGAGGGAGGCACAAGCCAACAGCCCCCCCGGGAGCCTCCTGGACTCCTTTCTTCCCGAGCACATATTCTGACCTAGAAAAAATCATTATATATAGGAGAGAAGATTTCATCGCGTTTTATAAGACGGAGCCGCCGCCACCTCCTGTTCTTCCTCGGGAGGGCTGATCTGGAGTCTGTTTGGGGCTCCGGAGAGGGGATGCGTCATCGTCGTCAAACACCAACCCTTCTTCATCAACAGTGTCATGATGCTCACCACCGGGAGTGAGTAATTCCTTTGTAGGCTTGCTGGACGGTGATGGGATTGGGTGATATTGATCATGTAATCGAGTTAATTTGATAGGGCTTGATCCCTAGTATCCACTATGTTCTGAGATTGGTGTTGCTATGACTTTACTATGCTTAATGCTTTTCACTAGGGCCCGAGTGTCATGATTTCAGATCTGAACCTATTATGTTTTCATGAATATAAGAGTGATTTGGATCCTATCTTGCAACTTGTATGCGCCTATTACGTGTCATGATCCGCATAAACCCAAGGTGACAATAATTGGGATTCTTTCCGGTGATTGTTGTAGTTTGAAGAGTTCATGTATTCACCATGTGTTAATGCTTTGTTACGGTTCTCTATTAAAAGGGGGCCTTAATATCCCTTAGTTTCCATTAGGACCCCGCTGCCACGGGAGGGTAGGACAAAAGATGTCATACAAGTTCTTATCGCAAGCACATATGACTATATACGCAATAGATGCCTACATTACATTGATGAATTGGAGATATTTCTATGTCGCCCTAGTGTGTAACTATTACATGATTGATGTCATCTAAATCATTATCCATCACCGATCCACGTGCCTACGCTTTATATATACTAAATCTAGCTAAGTTACTACTGTTGCTGCTACTATCACAACTGCTACAAAATTACTATTGTCGTTATCACTATTACTGTTACTACTATTACTTGACGTGCTACTAAAACTTTGTTGCAAAGAGATATCCCGGGTGTGGCTGAATTGACAACTCAACTGCTAAGGTCGATAAATATTATTTGGCTCCCCTTGTGTCGAATCAATAAATCAGGCTGTAATACTACCCGCGAAGACTGTTATGATCCCATATACTTGTGGGTTATCAAAGGCCATGCAATCCGAGATAGGATCCATGATGAAAACCAAGTGTGGACTTTGGAGAACTTACTTCATGATCGTAAGGCCATTCAGAACAAATGGATATTTAAGAAGAAGACGGACGTCGATGGTAATGTCACCGTCTATAAAGAAAGACTTGTCGCAAAAGGGATTTCGCAAGTTCAAGGAGTTGACTACGACGAGACTTTCTCAGCCGTAGCGATGCTTAAGTCCGTCAGGATTATGTTAGCAATAACTGCATTTTTCGATTATGATATCTGGCAAATGGATGTCAAAACAGTGTTCCTTAATGGTTTCCTTAAGGAAGAGTTGTATATGATGCAACCGGAAGGTTTTGTCAATCCTAAAAAAATGTTGACAACGTATGCAAGCTCTAGCGATCCATTTATGGACTGGTGCAAGCATCTCGAAGTTGGAATCTTCACTTTGATTAGGTGATCAAAGCGTTTGGGTTCATGCAAGTTTATAGAGAAGCTTGTATTTTTAAGAAAGTGAGTGGGAGCTCTATAGTGTTTGTAATATTATATGTGGATGACATATTGTTGATTGGAAACAATATAGAACTTTTGGAAAGCATGAAGATATATTTGAACAAGAGTTTTTCAATGAAAGTCCTCGGAGAAGCTGCTTACATATTAGGCATCAAAATCTATAGAGATAGATCTAGACGCTTAATAGGACTTTCACTAAGCACATACCCTGATAAGGTTTTGAAGAAGTTCAAAATGGATCAGTCTAAGAAAGGGTTCTTGCCTGTCTTACAAGGTGAAGTTGAGTAAGACTCAATGCCCAGCAATGACAGAAGATAGAGAAAAGATGAGAGTCGTCCCCTATGCCTTGGCCATAGGCTCTATCATGTATGCAATGTTGTGTACAAGACCGGAGGTGAGCCTTGCCATACGTATGGCTGGAAGCTTTCAAAGTGATCTAGGAGTGGAACACTGGACGACGGTCAAAATATCCTTAAGTACCTGAAGAGGACTAAGGAGATGTTTCTCGTTTATGGAGGTGATCAAGAGCTCGTCGTAAAGGGTTATGTCGATGCTAGCTTTGACAGTTATCCGGATGAATTTAAGTCTCAATACAGATACGTATTTATTCTAAATGGTGGAGCAGATAGCTAGAGTATATAGCTGCTTCGGAAGCAGCATAGGAAGGATTCTGGATGAAGTAGTTCATGACGGATCTAGGAGTTGTTCCTTCGCACTGGATCCGATGACTCTCTTTTGTGAAAACATTGATGCCATTGCCATTGACAAGGAGCCCGGTTTCACAAGAAGACCATGCATATAAACAGTCGCCTCAATTCCATCCGCGATTTCATCAAGGAGGGGGACATAAATATTTGCAAAGTACATATGGATCTGAATGCTACACACCCGTTGACTAACCTCTTTCACGAGAAAAACATGATCAGCATCATACTCTATGGGTGTTAGATTTATTACAATGTAAAGCTAGATTATTGACTCTAGTGCAAGTGGGAGACTGCTAGAAATATACCCTAGAGGTAATAATAAAGTGGTTATTATCATATTTCCTTGTTCATAATAATCGTTTATTATCCATGCTAGAATTGTACTGACCGAAAACTTAAATACAGGTGTGGATACATAGACAACACCATGTCCCTAGTGGGCCTCTACTAGACCAGCTCGTTGATCAAAGATGCTTAAGGTTTCCTACCCATAAACATGTGTTGTCATTTGATAACGGGATCACATCATTAGGTGAATGATGTGATGGACAAGACCCAACCTTAAGCATAGCATTTGATCATATCACTTAGTTTGTTGCTACTGCTTTCTTCAATGTCAAGTATCTATTCCTAAGACCATGAGGTCATGCAACTCCCTGACACCGGAGGAATGCCTTATGTGCTATCAAACGTCACTTCATAACTAGGTGATCGTAAAGGCGTTCTGCAGGTATCTCCGAGGGTGTCTGTTGGGTTGACGTGGATTGAGACTAGGATTTGTCACTCCGTATGACGGAGAGGTATCCCTGGGCCCTTTCGGTAATACAACACCACAAGAAGCTTGCAAGCAATGGTGACTGAGGAGTTAGTCGCGGGATCTTGTATTACAGAATGAGTAAAGAGACTTGTCGGTAACGATATTGAACTAGGTATGGAGATACCGACGATCGAATCTCGAGCAAGTAACATACCGATGGACAAAGGGAACTGCATACGGGATTGACTGAATCATTGACATCATGGTTCAACCGATAAAGATCTTCATGGAATACGTAGGAACCAATATGGGCATCCAGGTACCGCTATTAGTTATTGACCGGAGAGGTATCTCGGTCATGTCTACATGATTCTCGAACCCGTAGGGTCCGCACGCTTAACGTTCGGTGACGCTAGAGTAGTATTGGGATATGTACGTTGGTGACGGAATGTTGTTCAGAGTCCCGAAAGAGATCCCGGACATCACGAGGAGCTCCGGAATGGTCCGTAGTTAAAGATTTATATATAGGAAGTCATATTTGGGGTTCTGAAAAAAAATCGGTTTTTTCGGTATTGTACTGGGAAGCTTCCAGCAGGTTCCGAAAGGTTATGGAGGAGTACAGAAGTTCACCAGGAGTTCCAGCACGTCCCAAGGCCCTACATGGGCCTAGGGAGGGCGTGCAAGCCTACATGGGCCAAGCACACAAGTACTTTTTGCCAAATTATGGCAATAGGTGGAATAACCTGCCCAATAAGAAAAGTAGGGAGTTGGACTAGGAGTCCAACTCCTCCCCCTTGGTGCGCCAACCCTGGGGCTTGGAGGGCTGGCCACCACGCGCCTCCTCGCCCTCCACCTATATATAGAGAGGGGAGGAGGCGCATCAAGCACACACATCAAGCCTTGGCGCCTCCCTCCTCCCACAGCTCCACAATAGCTCCGGTTTTATGCTTGGCAAAGCCCTGCCGGAGATTCCGCCACCACCACCGCCACCACGTCGTCGTGCTGCCGGAGATCACATCTACTACTCCAGCATCGCTCGCTGTATCGAGGAGTCGGAGACGTCATTGAGCTATGTGTGTGCTCAACACGGAGGTGACGTCCGTTCGGCGCTAGATCGGGACGAATTGCGATTGAATCATGAAGACGCCCGACCACATCAACCGTGTTATATATTATTCCGCTTAACGGTCTACGAGGGTACGTAGACACACTCTCCCCTCTTGTGGCTATGCATTTCCATAGATATATCTTGGGTGTTTGTAGGAAATTTTGTTTTTTATGCTTGGTTCCCCCCTCCCCCCCCCTCCCCCCCAAAAAAAAATAGTAGTGTCGCTTCGGCCAATCTCAACAAGCTACCAACATTTCCTATTTGGCGCTTAACGCACCTGTTACAATGTATTTAGTAACTTGGCACCCCCCCCCCCCCCCCCCCCCCGCTCTTGGCTGGCCCATCTATTCTGATTTGTTTATGTTTTAAACCCAAAAGAGTGCGCGCGAGGCGTATTATTCGAACCCAACCAGACAACCCACCTAAGTGTGATTAGTGACATTCTTTTTCTTCTTTTCATATTTCTTCCTTTCTTTTCTCTTCTTTTCTTTTTTCTTGTTCCTTTTTTATATAAATGCGTGAACTTTTGTTTGTGAAAATGCATGAACTTTTTTCAAATCCATGAATTGTTTTTCAAAATCTGGTGACATTTTATGAATTCGGGATTTTGTAAAAAAATGGGAACTTTTTCTTGAATTCCTGAACTATTTTTTAAAAAAGATGGATGCCTTTTTTCAAAATTATGATTTTTTTTTCAAATTTGCGGAACTTTTTCATATTTGTGGTTTTTTCTTCAAAACCAATGAACTTCTTTTCAAATCGGTGAAATTCTTTTAAAATTGATGAATTTCTTTCAAAAAAAATATTTTCATTCAAAATTGATGTACTTTTTTCAAAATTTGTGGGCTTTTTTCAAAATTTCATGACTTTTTTTTCAAATTCCATGAACTTTGTTAAAAAAATTATTTTTCATACAGGGAAACATTTTATTGTATATCTATGATTTTTTACCAATTCCTTTTTAAATGATTTATATGGGTATAGAATATATGTTAATGTTGTACTAAATGAAGTATTGAATAGCACTCTTTTCAGATTGTAGACAACTAAGTGATCTTGTTCCAGTGGTTATTGCACCAAGTCTTCGATTGACGACCTTAGCATGCGGTTTTGAATCCCACTTCTCCCATGTTAATTCTGAAAATAGTTTTCTTCGTGTCTATTTTTTGAGCAGCTTACTGGGACGGCCAATCGTGTGCGAGCGCTAGGAGCTCCCCAGGCTACCTACATCTCCTTAAAACGTGTCGGGCAAGAGTAGCAGTAGACCGAGTGGGGCAAAAAAATTGAGGGGGAATTATTTTTAAAATTGCTTTTAGGGATATTTTAAGGTTTGATGGTGTGTTCTGTAAAGAGCATTTAATTGTTGATTGATAGCCAACACCAACCAGCTATCGGTATGAAATCCAGCTTAGCAGCCTCTTAGACAATTTCTGGCACAACCATTTGCAAAGCTAATTTGTGCTGCCATAAGTAATATTAGAGCTCGAACACATTTTGCCGAGGTAGATGTTCTCGTCGCTTGCGTCAGTCGCCTTTTCCTTAGCACGCAAGCGCCACCCAATCCACACACCCAAAACAACTTATTTTGTCAAATGATCCAGATCTATTATCAAAATTTATCAGAACTATAAAGCAACTCAAACATAATAAAAAAAGTACATTGAGGTTTCTAGACCATTGCGTCGATGTCGTTGCTCTTCTATCACAGCCGCTTTGATCTTGTCGATGACAGTCGGGAAGTCTGTGTGCACGTGCCCCTAAGGACCAATGCCCTGGAGACACAGTCATCGTCGTTGAACCCTTGAATAGAAGCAAATGGCACCAAATCTCGTCATCGCACACACACAACGAGAGACCCTAACCTCACCCTTCCAAGGAGACGACACGAATCTACCCTAGGGCTCCATCGACTATATCCAAATGAACAAACTCGCGAAGGGTCAGAGCTTGGAAGACAAACTCGAAGAGAAGGCGTCGCTATCAGCCCGAGCGCCAGACGCAAGGAATAAAACTCCAAACCTCAACTACTAGCCGGAGCAAAGGCAACGGGATTCCCCTCTACTCTACTGGCCGTTGGAGCGGCATGAAGAGGAGAGGTGGATTGATGGGCTCGCCAACAAAGCTTGGAGGGAAGCGTTTGCACTTTTTGTCGTTCCGTTGGAGAGATACCCTTCACATACCTCGGTCTCCCATTGGGCACCACCTGGTCAACAGTGATGGATGTCATGTCGGCGGTCGACAGAATGGAGCATAGGTTATCCATGACCCTCAGTTTCATTTCTCAATGTATTAAACTCTAGTTGGTGAACTCTTTCCTCTCCTCCCTTGAGGTCAATGGTATGCGTGCCATCAGTGTTCAACCATAAATCGTTAAATATTTAGACAAGAACATGAAATGTTGCCTATAGCACAAGAAGTGCGGAAACAATATCGAATGTAGTCCATTGGCTGCTTGGGTGGTAAACCGAAACGTAAGGAGATTTTGGAGCCAGAAAAGAGAAAATAAAATGAAAGGTATTGGTGAACTCTTTCCTCTCTTCCTTGGAGGTCTATGGTATGTGTGCCATCAACATTCGACCATAAATTGTTGAACATTTGGATAAGATCAGGAGATGTTGCCTATGGCACAATAAGTACAGAAATAATATCAAATGTGATTCATTGGCCGCTTGGGTCGTGGTTTGTAAACCGAAGCATAAGGAGGTTTTGGAGCCGGAATGAGAAAATAAAACAAAATAAAAGGTATAGAACTCTAGTTAGTGAACTCTTTCCTCTCTTGCCTTGAGGTCTATGGTATGCATGCCATTAGTATTTGATCATAAATCGTTGAATATTTGGACAAGATCAGGAGATGTTGCCTACGGCACTGGAAGTACAGAAACAATACCAAATGTAATTCACTTGCCGCTTGGGTCATGGTTTGTAAACGGAAACATAAGAAAGTTGCGGAGATGGAAAAGAGAATAAATAAAATAAAATGAACGGTAATAAAATCTAGTTGGTGAACTCTTTCCTCTCTTCTCTTGCGGTCTATGGTATGCGTGCCATCAAAATTCAACCATAAATCGTTGAACATCTGGACAAGATCAAGAGAAGTTGCCTATGGCACAAGAAGTACAGACACAGTACCAAACGTAGTTCATTAGCCGCTGAACATTTGGGTCGTGGTCTCTAAACCAAAATATAAGGAGGTTTCTCTTAGCTTGAGAACTATGGTATGCGTGCCATTGGAATTCAACTATAAATTGTTGAACATTTAGACAAGATCAAGAGATATTGCATATATAACACAATAAGTACTGAAACAATACCAAATGTAATTCATGTAAATCAAAATATAAGAAGGTTTTGTAGCTGGGAAAAAGAAAAGAAAATAAAATTATTTATAAACAATAGCATCGTCAAATTGTATATTGAAAAAACACTGACGTCATTCCACACTTTTGGCCCCCCCTCATGCTGAGTTAACAGCAACTTCAGGTGACCAAAGATGTTGGAACAGCTTTGCGTCCTCGGCAAATAGATAGCCGGATACACGCTATTTAAGCTGCAAAACAAGTTCTATAACAGGCGATGTGGTACTATTATAATAGAAACGAGCGTGACCGATAAAAGTCACGAGCGGCCGGCCTCTCAGGGGGATTTTTCGGCCCACCAGACGTCTCCCGTCTAAGCAGAAATCTAACATTCTTAAGAAGTTGATCCCCACTACTACCAATTCTCTCAACATGCACACTGTCCACAGCATCATCATGCCACATCAACATTTCAGTTTGCAAATTCTCGTAACATGCAGCTACTCAACTCAACCATGCAGCCCCATCATCGCACAGCTGGCTGGCTTTCTCCTCGAAGCTGAAGGGTTCTCAACGATCGCTTCCTTTCTTCTTCATGCTACCAGCCATTATAGCTGCCATTGCAATCTTCCACTATCCCACACATACAAGATTAACTAACGAGGTAATCAAGCGGCCGGCCGACGGTTCATTACCCTTCCCTGTCCCGTACTTTATATAGTTGTAGGTCCCCTCACGTCTTCCTCCACTTCCCAGTCTGCGTCCGCAAATATCTACTCTGGACGGCGGTGTCAATCTGCATCATCGTTGTGTGGTTGCAACGCTGGCCGGAGAATTCACTGGCAATTCTGCGGGTGCAGCAGCTGCTGGTGCCACTGTTGCTCCCCGTCAATCACAAAGGTCTGCCTCATGATTCGTTAGTTTTCTCCATCCATTATTCCATTGATTGTCGAGAGTATGCAGAATAGCAAAACACGCGCAGACGCGCTTATTGCTTCTGGTGTTGACGAGCATATTCTCCCAGTTCTCATGCGTAGCAGCTTAAGATTCTTTAACAAAGGCAACAATATTTCTTGCATTGATTAAGAAGACAATTCATTACAAAGGAAGTATAAAATGGAAGATTTGAGGTATGAAGAATATTTATAAATTAGAAGAGTGGATGGAAGAAATTATGTATGTAATGCCATATGCTTCAAGTTGTGGAGGCCAGCCATCACATATCTGTGGAATAAAAGATTCTCCCGTTTCTTTTCATTCCTCAGGTGCCACCAAATTAGCATAACCAAAGCAGGGATATCTTTTTTGCGAGGTGGCTAAAATGGCAATCGGCCCATCAGTCCTCCACGTTGTTAGTCAGCAGAGAAGAAGCAAGATCAGCTGGGAAACTAAAAAAACGCAAGGCGAAATCCCAAACTGCAGGAGGAACCGAGCAATGGTAGAATAAAGTCACACCTTTTTTAATTATTAATTCAGTTACCTCTGTCTCTGTACAATCTTATCAAAAAACTGTGAGTGGAACACTTATCAATATTGAACATATACAATTCCATGGATTTGAGATAAGCTCTACATACGTTGCTAGATCTATGAATATTTAGCCGACCACAGTAGGCAGATGCCGAGACGCGTACCATCGTATTTTCATGTTCTTTTAGAAAATTAATACTTTCAGGTATCATGAATACCCAATATGTTATGAATTTTCAGGGCACTGACGTAGTCTTTGTCACATGAAACTGATATTCTTAAACCATCATCTCTCAAACAAGTCACCGAAAAATCCCGCAGCAACAGGGCATCGTCTAGTTATTAGAACACGCGATAGAGCAAAACTGTTTCAAAAAGAAAGTACTACTCCATCCGAACGGCACGCAACGTCTAACGCCGAGATCTCTGTCACCACTACGTCATCTCCTAGTTGCATGCTTACCCTGCTTGCACAACGTCTTGTCGGACGCCGGGGCTGCTTTGGCAGCACACCAACGTCCTGGGCGTGCACGACGCTGGTGCGTGTTAGCCAGAGAGATCCCGGCCGGGCAGGGCTGGGCAGCATGGCTGCTCAACCGGGCCGTGGCGTCGTTCGACGAGGGCAGCGTGAGGGGACAAGTTCGCGCCATCAGGGGACGAGCGGCCTGGACGACTGGGGTTGGTGGTGACGGCCTGACGGGCCACGGCGACGGGAGATAAGACGCGCCGCCGGTGTTGCCGGGGAGGCGGGCGCGCCCATCCTGTGGCTGATGCGGCTGCTTGCCCTTGCGCCGACGGTTGCGGTTGCGGCCGCCGCCGCTGCCGCTGTTGCCCGAAGGCTGGTAAGTGGGCCGGTTGGGAGCGTACGCACGCTCATGCAGGAGGGCGTGAACGCTGTTAGCCATAATCTTGATGTAGTATTTAGTTGCATGCAGTTTGTTGGGCACGCGGTGTGGATCGATCGTGGACTCGGCAGGTGCAGTTGGTGCTGCGTCGTGCTGCCGGGTCGTGCGGCAGCTCGTGGTGGCCTGCATGCGTAGCTAGTACGTTGTGGATGGATAAGTTAGTTGGCCGCATGAGTTGTGCACAGAGGCGCATGGCCACCCCCAACAAGTCTCAGCGGGGACTAGTACTAGTTATTAGGCTTAATTACTCCGGCCATTAGCAAATATATGGGCTAAGCTCTAAGTGTCAAAGCCCAAAACGAATTTGCAACAAGGCAATAAGGGCCAGTCTGCACGTACGGAACAAATACACCATCGATCGGTTGCACTAATCTCTACTCCTAAAGGAGGAGTTGGTAGCTCCTTTCTCGGGCGGTCGATGAATTCCCCTCTCGCTAGGGTTACCTATCCTCTCGGGCGGCGGCGATAAACCCCACCGTAGAGACCCCTCGTCCCTTCCCTCCGGCCATCTCTTCTCCGGCGACTGGGGTCGAGGACCTCTGGCGTGACCGTGGGAAGACGCTGGAGGTTAGGGAACCACCGCCCGCGGAAAGCTTTCTCTCGGGCGAGAGATCAGATGGATACAGGTGCGTCTGGCTCGGGCTCTAAAACCGATCTGGAAGCCATGATGAAGGAATTAGGACTCAATGAGGAAAACCTGGAAGACGTGGTCATCGAGGAGGACGAACTGCCGGCTGAAGCTACTAGGTGGATGGCCATGGCGCGTGTCCACACGAACAAGACATACAGTCAGTATTGGTTTTTTCGAAATATGAGGGTGGCTTGGGACTTGGCACAGGAGGTGAAGATCCGACCACTTGAAGAAAATCTCTACACGCTTCAGTTTTCGTGCTTGGGTGATTGGGAACGAGTCATGCAGGAGGGGCCATGGGCGTTCAAAGGAAAAGCCGTGGTGATTGCTCCCTACGATGGCTTCACACGACCATCTACCATAGCCCTTAACAAGATGGATATCTGGATGCAGATTCACGACCTGCCGGATGGTTATTTCCCCAAGGTTAAAGCTCTGTTGGCAACGGTGGGCGAGTTCATATATGCTGAACCAAAGTCTCCTAACTTCGAAGGAAATTTCTGTAGGGTGCGTGTCAAGATAGATGTTGCAAAACCCCTCAAGAATGCGGTGTCGCTGGTGGTCAAGAGGAAGCAAGAGGTTATCAGGGAGATCTTCCGGGTGAAGTTTGAGAGGCTACCTGACTAGTGCGCAGTTTGTGGTCACTTGGGGCATCTATTTAAGGAGTGCGGGGATGGTGTTCATCCTCCAAACTCACTTGTCTTCAAAGATCTACAAGCCACCTGGTTCAAAGGGGCGGGGAGAGGACCTGGTGAAAGAGGAGGCACTCGAGGTGGAAGAGGACGAGAACGTGGCGGCCGTGCAGGTAGAGGCCAGGGGAGAGGTACAACAAATGAACACCATGAGGATGCAACCGAGGCTGATACAGAACACATGGATACTGATGTGCATGAGTCAGATACCAACAGCACGAAGAGGGGTGCAGTGGACCCGAAGGTGTCGCTGAACTCGAGCACTTCCTCTGCTGCCGGGGCTAATCAGACACTACTCCTCACAGGGCCTGAATTGCCCCAAAGCCTCTCAACCAAACAGGAGCCGAAGAGGACTAAACCAACACTGCCAGCGACTGACAAGAGCCAGGGAAAGAACTCTACAACAAACAAAACCAATGATGCGCGTGTGGCGGGCCCCCCAGGGGGGTCCCGCCAGGCGCAATGAGTCTACTCGTGTGGAACTGTCGCGGGGTTGGCAATCCGGCGACAGTTCGAGAGCTTCGTGACCTCACGAAGCAATTTGCCCCCTCTATTTTATGCATTCTTGAAACTCAGTTAGAGGGAAGTAGAGTTGAAAGTTTAGCTGGTACTTTAGGATACAATAAGAGTTTTGCTGTTAGCAGCTCCGGTAGGAGTGGAGGTCTTGGAATATTCTGGAATGATGAAATAAAGATTGAAGTTGTGGGTTATTCAAAGTATCATATTGATGTGCTTACTAATGAACTTGTGGACTTCCAGGCTCGTTTCACTTTTGTCTATGGAGAAGCCCAAGTGAATGAGAGGCACATGACTTGGGACATGCTCCGAAGCATTGTTGGAGCTAATGACATTCCATGGGCAGTCATCGGAGACTTCAATGAAGTACTCCATGGCCATGAGCATGATGGAGTTGGGAACAGGAGTCAGGCACAGATGGATGGATTTCGCGACGCCCTTGATACTTGTGGGCTAACTGATATTGGGTACGTTGGACCATGGTGGACATTTGAAAAAAAGGTTGCAGGAGGCTCTTATACACGGGTGCGGCTTGACAGATGTGTGGCGAGCCCGTTGTGGCTACTGGCCTTCCCAGGCGCGAGACTAGAGCACAAGACAGCGGCTGCCTCGGATCATGCACCCTTGCTTCTTCACCTACGTGATGTGTATCCATGCAGCCGGGTCCCGCGCGGTTTTAAATACGAGTTATGCTGGGAGAGAGACCCGGGCCTTGAACAGGTGATTACAGAGGGATGGCGGCAGCGACAAGGTGGATCGGTGGAGGCAGTTCGAGACAAATTGATGTCACTGTCGGCTGATCTTTCCAGGTGGGAACGCACACACTTCGGTAACATAAAGCGGGAGATAGCAGCATTGAAGAAGGCGCTGCAGGATATGCGAGGTGCGCCGAACCGAACAGGCCCGTCACACGCTGAGCATAAAATTGTAGATCATCTTGTTGAGCTGTTTCACAGAGAAGAGATAATGTGGAGGCAGAGGGCAAGATTGGAGTGGCTGGCACATGGCGACAAAAATACTTATTTCTTCCACTTACGCGCAAGCCGGAGGCGCAGGAAGAATCAGATAAAAGAATTGCAGCGTTCTGATGGGCAAATGACAGATGATGGGGCTGAGATGGAGGGGTTAACCAATGAGTTTTATAAGGATTTGTACATGTCGGAGGGTGTGAACAATATGGAACAAGTCCTTGATACAGTACCTACTAGAGTGACCCCGGACATGAATGCTACTCTAAATGCGCCGTACAGCCAAGATGAAATTAAGAAGGCACTATTTCAAATGTTCCCCCTCAAAGCTCCAGGCCCGGATGGCTTTCCCGCCCACTTTTTTCAGCGACACTGGGACATATGTGGTGATGATGTAACCAGAGTGGTGTTGCAGATAGTTGAAGGCAAGGAGTCGGCTGAGAGCATTAATGAAACTGTGCTGGTATTAATTCCTAAGGTAAAAAATCCCACTCTCTTGTCTAAGTTCAGACCAATCAGCTTATGCAATGTTCTATATAAGATAGCATCAAAGGTGATTTCTAACCGGTTGAAGCTAGTGCTACCTGATATTATAGCAGAAGAACAATCTGCTTTTGTTCCAGGCAGGTTTATCACTGACAACATCATTACTGCCTATGAGTGCCTACATTTTATGAAAAGGAACAAAGCAAAGAAGCACCAAGCATGTGCACTAAAACTTGACATGATGAAAGCCTATGACAGAGTGGAATGGCCGTACCTTAGGGCCATCATGCTAAAGTTGGGGTTCAGTGAGAGCTGGGTCAACATAGTTATGAACATGGTGACTACTGTTCATTTTTCAGTCATGTTCAATGGGAAGAAGCTTGAGCAATTCAAACCATCACGAGGAATCAGACAGGGAGACCCAATATCTCCATACTTGTTCTTATTGGCAGCAGAGGGCCTTTCGTGCCTCCTTAAATCTAGAAGTGAGTCATCCAATCTTGAAGGTCTACAAGTGGCACCTTCGGCGCCCCGAGTAAACCATCTCTTATTTGCTGATGACAGCCTGCTGTTCTTTAAGGCAAACAGTGTGGGTGCTACTGAGGTCAACCAGGTTCTGGACATCTACAGTCAGGCGACAGGGCAGCGTGTGAACTATGCAAAATCATCGATCTACTTCAGCAAGGGTGTGCCAGATAGTGTTCGGCATGACATCAAGAGTTTGCTTAATGTGCCCAGTGAGACTCTGAATGAGAAATACCTTGGTATGCCTTCAGATGTTGGGAGCTCCAAGAATGGGGCTTTTAAATACCTGAAAGATCGCCTTTGGAGCAAGGTACAGGGCTGGATTGAGATGACGTTATCCACTGCGGGAAAGGAGGTGCTTGTTAAATCAGTGGCCCAGGCGGTACCTGTTTTCTCCATGTCTTGTTTTAAGCTACCCCGAGGTCTTTGTGAACATTTGAACATGCTTATTCGGAAGTTTTGGTGGGGGAGCAAAGAAGGCAAACGTAAACCACACTGGGTCGCATGGGAATCAATGACACAGCCAAAATCCATGGGTGGTCTTGGGTTTAAAGATTTTGAGATATTCAATTTGGCCGTGTTAGCCAAGCAGGCATGGCGCCTCCTTCAGACCCCTGATTCGCTAAGTGCCAGAATCCTAAAAAGTGTCTATTACCCCAATAGCAACATATTGGAGGCAAACTTAGGGGGACATCCAAGCCAAGTATGGAGAGCTATTGTGGAGGGCCGTGATATTCTGAAACAGGGAATAATAAAGCATATAGGAAACGGTCAGACTACGCGCATATGGGATGATAATTGGATTCCCCGAGATGACATGCTGAGACCGTATGGATGTTGTATTGCAAATCCTCCGGAGTTGGTGGCTGATCTCATAGATGCCACGTCGGCCACCTGGAACCGGCAGCTCGTAGAGCAGATTTTTATGCCTATGGACGCTAAGATCATATTATCTATTCCCTTGTGCACACGGAACTTGGCAGATTTCTGGAGTTGGCACTTTGAGCGCCATGGAAACTTCTCGGTTAAAACAGCATACAATATGTTGGTGGCAACCAAGCTGAGGCGAGAAGCATGGCTGCATGAGGAGGCGGGTTCTTCAAGTTCTAATGCTGAGCAAAAATCATGGAAGTTTCTGTGGAAAGCAGCCGTACCGGGGAAGGTGAGAATGTTCCTCTGGCGACTGTCCAAGCACTCACTGCCGACAGAAGACGTGAGGGCCCATAGACACATGTCAACCACAGCCTCGTGCGGTCTCTGCGGAGTGCCGGACTCATGGAGACATTCGCTTTTGGACTGCACCATGTCGAGGTGCACTTGGGCTCTCGCCGACGATGAGCTACTTCATAAAATATCAACCAACACCGAGCCCAGCGCAAAGATGTGGCTATTCAGTCTGATGGAAGTGTTGTCCCATGATCAGTATGTGCAGCTGTCAGTAATGCTTTGGGCGCTTTGGTCGGCTCGCCGCAAAGCTATCCACGAAGGAATCTTCCAGAGTCCTCAGTCCATACATGCATTCATTCACAGATTCATCAGTGAGCTAAACATGATCAGGGTGAATCAACCTACACATATGCACTCGGGTGGATCAAGGGCCACCCATCCCCTACGACCCAAAGCACCACCGGCTGGTTTTGCGAAAATCCACGTTGATACCGCAGTTCTAAAAGGAAGAGGGGGCTCTGCAGCGGCTGTTTGTCGAGACAGCCAAGGCAATCTCCTGGGAAGCTCGTCATTGGTTATAGAGGGAGTTGATGATCCCTCTACTCTGGAGACCATAGCCTGCAGAGAGGCACTCGCATTGGCACAAGACCTCCAGATACAACATATGATCATAGCATCAGATGCCAAGCAAGTTGTTCAAGAGATAAATACCAGATCCAGAGGCGGGAACGGAGCAATTATTAGTGAGATCAACTCATATTCCAGTTTGTTTCAATGTAAATTTACTTTTGAAAGTCGTAGGGCGAATGTAGAAGCTCATAAACTAGCCAAGCACTCTTTGTCTTTAGGTCTGGGACGCCACATTTGGCTTGGCTAATCCCATGATCTTGCTTGTATCCCACAATCTGTGGTATTCGATTAATAAAGCTTGGTAATCCTCAAAAAAAAAAAGCTCCGTTCTCGGTTTACGTCTGGGTTTTTTTCGTTCGTTTTTTTCATCCCGCCTCCCACCGTTTCCTCCCATTGGTTTATTTTCTCCCTCTCATTAAAAAACCAAATCCACCATTAAAGCGAAAGATTTTGTTTTGTGCTTTCTTTGGCAGGTGATGATTCGATTTAATCACATTAATAATAGGTAATTAAGAATTCCAAAAGCATACCATATTTGTGAGATCACCTTCCGAAAAACCAAATCCACCATTAAAGTAGAAGATTTTGTTTTGTGCTTGCTTTAACAGGTGATGATTCGATTTAATCACATTAATAATAGGTAATTAAGAATTCCAAAATCATACCATATATGTGAGATCACCTTCCCAGAAACCAAATCCACCATTAAAGCGGAAGATTTTGTTTTGTACTTGCTTTGGCAGGTGATGATTTGATTTAATCACATTAATAATAGGTAATTAAGAATTCCAAAATCATGCCATATATGTGAAATCACCTTCCGAGAAAACAAATATAGGATTTTTCTTGATAACCTTCCAAAACAAAATCCGAGTTGTAGCCTGGTACACTGGTTTATTTTTGTCCGGTTTTTTCGACCCACCTTCCACCAGCCCTTTTCACTGATTTATCTCTTTACAAATAACCACAAAAGGAAAAAACATACCGCCACTCCTCCCAGCCTTGATCTTTTCTTTAGGATCCCCAGGGACGCCGCCGCTGCTGACGCGGATCCAACAGATCCCCACGGATCGTTGGGCACATCAAAATAAATGTGCTAATAAACAAACATGTCTCAAATACCCCATTAATGTTTGGTCTGCAAGTACTCTCTCTAATGTGGTCTAAAAGTACTCCCTCTAATGGCATGTGCACTTAAGGCCATAAAAGTTATGTTTTGTAGGTCCAAACCCTTCAGCTGGCAACAGAGATTTGTAATGAAAAGAAGAGCAGCAGTAGAGATTTACATGTCCGTGCCAGTTGAGCACGTTGGACTTTGAACGTGCAATACAATAGGTGCATACATACACTAGTACATAACAGGGCTTTGGTCCAGCCCTGAGAAGCCCATTAGTCCCGGTTCACTCACGAACCGGGACCCATGGGGGCATTGGTCCCAGTTCGTGAGGCCAGGGCGCCGGCCGGGCCTCGTGGGCCATTGGTCCCGGTTCGTTTGACCCCTTTGGTCCCGGTTCCAGACACGAACCGGGACCAATGGGCCTGGGTCCTGGCCCACAACCATTGGTCCCGGTTTGTGGCTGGAACCGGGACCAAATGATGTCCTTTAGTCTCGGTTCCAGCCACAAACCGGGACCAATGGTCGGCCTATATATACCCCCTGCCCGCGAGCAGAGCAGTGCACACTGCTCTGTTTTTTTGGCCGGCCGTTGGGAGAGCTTTGTGGTGCTCTAGCTCACCTCCTATGCACATGAGGTGTTCGATGAAATGCCCGAACCACACTTAAGCTTTCTCCTCTCGAAGCTCCTTGTCCAAGCTCCATTTTCCTCAAGATTTGTTTAGGTTTGGCGGTCCGTCCTGTCCCGTCCCCGTCCTCACCGCCGTCGATCGCCCGCGCCCATCTCGGCGCCAACACCACCGTGGTTAGCCTCTTCTTCTTATCTTGTTTCCAAAAGAAAAAAGTTCTTACTTGTATCATTTAGATAGATACTTGTGTAATTTTCTTACTTTTATTATTGTTTGTTATTATATAGTGCCATGGTCATGGTATCCGCCCACGTCCGGCCCTCGTCCGGTCTATGATTCGGATGTGGTATATATTATCTTTTATAATTATTTGTTTTATTTAGTGTTTATGACAATTATGCCGACCAACGTGACATAGATTTTTTAATCTAGGAGGTATGTGAACCGGAAATTCCAACCGACATAGAAATTCTTGTCGAGAAGTTAAATTTGGTTGAAAAAGAAAACAATTACTTGAAAGAAAAATTACAAAGAGTTGAAGAGGAGAAGATGAAGTTGGAGTTGCATGTTGCCGATGTCGTCGACGATCACAAGATCAAGATGGATGCAAGGCGTTTGAAGATTAGAAAGATTAGAAAATATGCCATTCATACTGAGGCTTGGTATCATTATGCCATTGGATCAATTGGTACCTTAGTTGCGGTTATGATCACATTTGTTGTTGCATTTAAATTTTATAGTTTCAATGTACGTTTTAATTAGATGCTCTAGAGAGCTATATGTTGGTCAATAATGAGAACTATGTATGAACGTTATGTATTTATTTTGGTCACTGCTGTACTTTGGCTTTAATGTGATGATGAATTTCTATTAATTTGGTCGCTTCTCTATTCATGATATGCACGCAGATGAACCGGCAATGGATGTACGGTGACCGACGCACCTCCGAGTATATTAAGGGCCTGCATAATTTTCTCGAAGCGGCTAAGGCAAACAAGCAGAATGGTTTTATGCATTGTCCATGTACTGTCTGTGAGAATACGAAGGCTTTCTCCAACTATAAAACCCTTCACTTCCACCTGCTTCAGAAGGGTTTTATGCCACACTATAATGTTTGGACCAAGCACGGAGAAAGAGGGGTTATGATGGAAGACAACGAAGAAGAAGAGGATGATGACAACTACCCGCCCCCTGAATACGGTGATGCTGCAATGGGGGAAGCTGAAGATCAAGAGGAACCAGACGATGTGCCCGATGATGATCTTCGCCGGGTCATTGTTGATGCACAGAGAGAATGCGAAAGTGAAAGGGAGAAGTTGAAGTTCGATCGCATGTTAGAGGATCACAAAAAAGGGTTGTACCCAAATTGCGAAGATGACAACAGAAAGCTCGGTACCACAATGGAATTGCTGCAATGGAAGGCAGACAATGGTGTATCTGACAAGGGATTTAGTTCGCTACTGAAAATAATGAAGAAGAAGCTTCCAAAGGATAACGAATTGCCCGGCAGTACGTACGAAGCAAAGAAGGTTCTATGCCCTCTAGGATTGGAGGTGCAGAAGATACATGCATGCCCTAATGACTGCATCCTCTACCGCGGTGCGTACGAGGATTTGAACGCATGCCCGGTATGCGGTGCATTGCGGTATAAGATCAGAAGAGATGAGCCTGGTGATGTTGAGGGCGAGCGCACCGGGAAGAGGGTTCCTGCCAAGGTGATGTGGTATGCTCCTATAATACCACGGTTGAAACGTCTGTTCAGAAACAAAAAGCATGCCGAGTTGATGCAATGGCACAAAAAAGACCGTAAGAAAGACGGGAAGTTGAGAGCACCCGCTGACGGGTCGCAGTGGAGAAAGATCGAGAGAAAGTGGAGCGACTTTACAGGTGACCCGAGGAACGTATGGTTTGGTTTAAGTGCAGATGGCGTTAATCCTTTTGGGGAGCAGAGCAGCAAGCATAGCACATGGCCTATGACTCTATGTATGTATAACCTTCCTCCTTGGTTGTGCATGAAGCGGAAGTTCATTATGATGCCAGTGCTCATCCAAGGCCCTAAGCAACCCGGCAATGACATTGATGTGTACCTAAGGCCATTAGTTGATGAACTTTTACAGCTATGGAATGGAAGAGGTGTACGTGTGTGGGATGAGAACGAACAGGAGGAATTTGACCTACATGCGTTGCTATTTGTAACCATCAACGATTGGCCTGCTCTCAGTAACCTTTCAGGACAGACAAACAAGGGATACCACGCATGCACACACTGTTTAGATGACACCGACAGTATATATTTGGACAAATGCAGGAAGAATGTGTACCTGGGGCATCGTCGATTTCTTCCGACCAACCATCAATGTCGAAAGAAAGGAAAGCATTTCAAAGGTGAGGCAGATCACCGGAAGAAGCCCGCCCTCCGTACTGGTGATCACATACTTGATATGGTCAATTATTTACAAGTAATATTTGGAAAGGGTCCTGGGGGACTATCTGTTCCGACTGACGATGCGGGACACGCACCCATGTGGAAGAAGAAATCTTTATTTTGGGACCTACCCTGTTGGAAAGACCTAGAGGTCCGCTCTGCAATCGACGTGATGCACGTGACGAAGAATCTTTGCGTGAACCTGCTAGGCTTCTTGGGAGTGTATGGGAAGACAAAAGATACACCGGAGGCACGGGAGGAACATCAACGTGTGCATGAAAAAGACGGCATGCATCCAGAGCAGTATGAAGGTCCTGCCAGCTACGCTCTTACCAAAGAAGAGAAGGAAATCTTCTTTGAATGCCTGCTCAGTATGAAGGTCCCGTCTGGCTTCTCGTCGAATATAAAGGGAATAATAAATATGGTAGAGAAAAAGTTCCAGAACCTAAAGTCTCATGACTGCCACGTGATTATGACGCAACTGCTTCCGGTTGCATTGAGGGGGCTTCTACCGGAAAATGTTCGATTAGCCATTATGAAGCTATGTGCATTCCTCAATGCAATCTCTCAGAAGGTGATCGATCCAGAAATCCTGCCAAGGTTAAGGAGTGATTTGGTGCAATGTCTTGTTAGTTTCGAGCTGGTGTTCCCACCGTCCTTCTTCAATATCACGACGCACGTCCTAGTTCATCTAGTCGACGAGATTGTCGTTCTGGGCCCTGTATTTCTACACAATATGTTCCCCTTTGAGAGGTTCATGGGAGTCTTAAAGAAATATGTTCGTAACCGCGCTAGGCCAGAAGCAAGCATCTCCATGGGCCATCAAACAGAGGATGTCATTGGGTTTTGTGTTGACTTCATTCCTGACCTTAAGAAGATTGGTCTCCCTCAATCGCGGTACGAGTGGAGACTGACTGGAAAAGGCACGCTAGGAGCGGACTCAATAATATGTAGGGACGGGCATTCTTGGTCTCAAGCACACTACACAGTTCTAGAGAATTCTACCTTGGTGACCCCGTATGTCGATGAACACAAGAATATTCTGCGCTCCAAACACCCGGAGCAGTGTGACGACTGGATTACATATGAACACATCAGGACTTTCGGCAGTTGGTTGCAAACACGTCTCATGGGTGACAACACTGTTTCTGATGAGTTTTACTCGTTGGCCAGGGGACCATCTTTGACTGTATTGACTTACAAAGGGTACGAGATAAATGGGAATACATTTTACACGGTCGCCCAAGATCAAAAGAGCACCAACCAAAACAGCGGTGTCCGCTTTGATGCAGCAACCAATAGGGGAAAGGACACATATTATGGTTACATAGTGGACATATGGGAACTTGACTATGGACATGATTTCAAGGTCCCTTTGTTTCAGTGCAAATGGCTCAATCTGTCAGGAGGCGGGGTACAGGAAGACCCATAGTACGGAATGACAACAGTGGATCTGAACAATCTTGGGTACACAGATGAACCATTCGTCCTAGCCAATGATGTGGCGCAGGTTTTCTATGTGAAGGACATGTCTACCAAACCGAGAAAAAGAAAAGATAAGGAAGCGAATACATCATACGATGAGCCAAAGCGCCACATAGTTCTTTCAGGAAAAAGAGACATCGTGGGATTGGAGGGCAAGACAGACATGTCTGAAGATTATGAAAAGTTTCATGAAATTCCTCCCTTCAAAGTCAAGGCTGACCCAAGCACCCTCTTAAACGATGAAGATTATCCATGGTTACGGCGCAATAAGCAAAGGACACAAGCGAAGAAAAAGTGAAGACTTTCTCTCCACAACTATATCATTGCAGTTACATGTGAAGAAATGAAATGCCTTTTGTAACAGGTGAGTTTTCGTATGAAACCCTAATACTTCGAAAGAGATTGTCCGTTTTGTACACGAAGTGCATCCAGTTTTTGCCGTAACCCTCTCAACTCTTTATAACCTTGGGCGGTGAAGGTCGTACCAATCAGGAAGAAGCACACGGATCGTGTGTTTCTTTCAAGCGCTTTTGAGCTGTTGGATCAGCACTATAACGACTAGTCCCGGTTCGTGCTAGCAACCGGGACTAAAGAGGCACACGACCCTATATATAACCCACCTCTCGGACATGTTCGACACTTAGTGTGTGTACTCATTCGGATTCAAATCATTCGGATTCCCTGCATACGGTCCAACGGTGCATTTCATATTTCCACCGTTGGGCTGTTTGCAGGGGAAACCGTGTGTTTTGGTGATCTATCTAGAAATCCTTTAGTTCATCGACCGAATACAAATCATTCGGATTCCCTGCATACGGTCCGACGGTGCATTTCATATGCGGGCACTCACGAGCCACCGTTGGGCTGTATGCAGGGGAAATCGTGTGTTTTGTTGATCTATCTAGAAATCCTTTAGTTCATCGACCGAATACAAATCATTCGGATTCCCTGCATACGGTCCGACGGTGCATTTCAAATGCGGGCACTCATGAGCCACCGTCGGGCTGTATGCAGGGGAAACCGTGTGTTTTGTTGATCTATCTAGAAATCCTTTCATTTTCCGACGGTATATTTCATTTTTCCAACTCCATTTTTACAAAGACACTTAGAAAGAAACAAAAGACAAATAGAAAGGATGATGCTCAATTGTCCGTTTTGTACACGAAGTGCATCCAGTTTTTGCCGTAACCCTCTCAACTTTTTATAACATGCTATGTGGGTGAAATGATGATACCATGCCAACTTTCAACCTTTTCAAAGTTCATTTGTAGTGCTTTTCACTTTCAGGGTCATTTAGCTCAAAAAAATTAGTAAATGCATGAAAAATACCAAATGAAGTCAGAAAGGGTTGAAAATTGATGATGTGGCTTTGAATGGTGCATTTTGAACACACACAAAGTCTGGAGTTCAAATAAGTTCAAAAAAATGAAATCCCTTTGTAACAGATGAGTTTTCGTCCGAAACCCTGATACTTCGAAAGAGATTGTCCATTTTGTACACGAAGTGCATCCAGTTTTTGCCATAACCCTCTCAACTTTTTATAACATGCTATGTGGGTGAAATGATGATACCATGCCAACTTTCAACCTTTTCAGCGTTCATTTGTAGTGCTTTTCAATTTCAGGGTCATTTAGCTCAAAAAAATCAGTAAATGCATGAAAAATACCAAATGAAGTCAGAAAGGGTTGAAAATTGATGATGTGGCTTTGAATGGTGCATTTTGAACACACAAAAAGTCTAGAATTCAAATAAGTTCAAAAAAATAAAATCCCTTTGTAACAGATGAGTTTTCGTCCGAAACCCTGATACTTCGAAAGAGATTGTCCATTTTGTACATGAAGTGCATCCAGTTTTTGCCGTAACCCACTCAACTTTTTAGCACATGCTATGTGGGTAAAATGATGATACCATGCCAACTTTCAACCTTTTCAAAGTTCATTTGAAGTGCTTTTTAATTTCTATCAAAACATCGTGGGAGTGGAGTTCAAAAAAGAATCAAGTAAAAAGCTTTTATAAACCTCTAGTATTTTTGAAACTATAATTATATAAAAATTATGCAACTAAAATTATCAAAGTATTTTTTGTTCAAAACATTAATAGCAAAAAGAATATAATGATAAAACACACTGGAAATAAATAAAGCAAAAAATAAAACAAAAATAAGTAAAGCAAAAAACAAAACAAAAATAATGGAAATTATGCAACTAAAATTATCCAAGTATTTTTTGTTCAAAACATTAATAGCAAAAAGAATATAATGATAAAACACAATGGAAATAAATAAAGCAAAAAATAAAACAAAAATAAATAAAGCAAAAAACAAAACAAAATAATGGAAATTATGCAACTAAAACTATCAAAGTATTTATTTGTTAAAAAGAATGAACTAAAATAACAGTAGAAAAATATTGGAAAAAATTAAAAAATAAATAAAGCAAAAAACAAAACAAAAATACCGGAAAAAAATTAAAAAAATGCTGCCTACTGGGCCACCACGGCATTCAAGCCCGAAGAAGGCCCAATAGGCCCACAGGCAGTTGCAAAGCGGTTTGGCCCGTAAGCCTGCGGTAGAGAGGAGCTCGAGACGGTGGGTGCAGCCGCGCTTATAAACCAGTACGACTGCTCCTCGCTCGGCGAGGTGGGACTAAACTCCCACCGTGCCAGGAACAGGGCTTTAGTCCCGGTTGGTGCCACCAACCGGGACCAATGCCACCCATTGGTCCCGGTTGGTTTCCACCAACCGGGACCAATGGGTGGCATTGGTCCCGGTTGGTGGCACCAACCGGGACCAAAGGTCTCTGCTTCCCGCCCTTTGGGACCTTTGGTCCCGGTTGGTGGCACCAACCGGGACTAAAGGTAGGCATTGCTCCCAGTTGGTGCCCCTAACCGGGACCAATTCTTCTTCTATATAAGTAAACACTTAGAAAATTTCAGTTTTCATCTGCCATTGCCACGAGCCCGTCGTCCCCGTCGCCGCCCCGAGCCCGTCGCCGCCCCGTCCCCGTCGCCGCGCCGCTCCTCGTCGCCGTCGCCGCCCGCTCCTCATCATCATCGCCGCGCACCGCCCCGAGCCGCCCCGTCGCTGCCCCGTCCCCGTCGCCGCCTCGTCGCCGCCCCGTCGTCGTCCCCGTTACCGCGCGCCGCCCCGAGCCGCCCTGAGGTCGCCGTCGCCGCCCCGTCCCCGTCGCCGTCGCCGCCCCGTCCCCGTCGCTGCGCCGCCCCGTCCGCGTCGCCGCCCCGTCCCTGTCGCCGCGCCGCCCCGTCCCCATCGCCGTCATCGTCCCCGTCGCCGCGCGCCGCCCCGAGCCGCCCCGTCGCCGCCCCGTCCCCGTCGCCTCCCCGTCGCCGCGCCGTCCCCGTTGTCGTCGTCGTCCCCATCGCCGCGCCGCCCCGTCCCCGTCGCCGCGCCGCCCCGTCCCCTGCCCGCCCGACGTCGCCGTCGCCTCTGCCGCCCCCAGTAATCTCGCTGCCCCTGCCCCCTCTGTTTTTTTTCTTATATGCTGTTTTTTTTTCATAATTTGTTCATAGATTAGATGTATGTATGTATGAGGGAGTATTTTTATTAGATGTATGTATGTATGAGGGATCATATATGTATTTTTTTTAGATGTATTTTTTGTTTGTATGTATGTATGTATGAGGTATTATAGATGTATGTTTTGTATGTATGAGGGATCATAGATGTATGTTTCTAGAGATGCCAACAAGGCCATGGGAGCACCCCCCTATCATCACGTTGGCATCGGCTCCCCGAGAGCTTTCCAACGGATCCGGAATAGTCTCGATCGGAGCTCTTGTGCTCTAGAGATGCTGTGTTTTTTATTCATAGAAGAAAGAGCGACGTCGTTGTCGATCTACCCACTCCCCAATAACTTCGACATGAGGGGGGGGGTCGATATACCCCCCTCCCCGATAACTTCGACATGAGGGGGGGTCGATATACCCCCTCCCCGATAACTTCGACATGAGGGGGGTCGATATACCACCCTCCCCGATAACTTCGACATGAGGGGGGGGTCGATATACCCCCCTCCCCGATAACTTCGACATGAGGGGGGGGGGTCGATATAACCCCCTCCCCGATAACTTCGACATGAGGGGGGGGGGGTCGATATACATTTTTTCCATGTATGTATGTCATTGTCGTTTAGTTAAAGAAAGAAAAATAATGAAAATATGTCATGAGTTAATGAAAATATATAATATATGTATGTGGCTATGTATGTAAAGATGGATAGCATTTTTTTCCATGTCTGTATGTCTTTGTCGATATACCCCCCTCCCCGATAACTTCGACATGAGGGGGGGTCGATATACCCCCTCCCTGGTAACTTCGACATGAGGGGGGACGTCGGACATATCGGGCGACCAACTCTCGAGGCCACCCAAACCCTAGAAAAAAGCGTTGTCAATCTCCTACCCCCTCCCGCCCCTACCCGACAAACTCTCGAGGCCACCCAAACCCCTAGAAGAAAACTCCGGTAACTTCGACATGAGGGGGGACGTCGGACATATCGGGCGACCAACTCTCGAGCCCTCGCCGACGCGCCGGGACTGAGATGTGATAGGTAGTATTTTTTTTTGTTCATAGAAAAGTCCGGTAACTCTCCAACATGAGGGGGGACGTCGATCGATCAACCCCCTCTCGCCAAACCGGGATTGAAAAAGCGTTGTCGAGGCCACCCCAAACCCTAGAAGTGTTGTCGAGGCCACCCCAAACCCTAGAAGCGTTGTCGAGGCCACCCAAATTTACCAAGTTAAATGAAGAAAACTCCGGTAACATAGATTTATCAAGAATGCCCCCATTATGGATGTGCACAAGTTGATCCAATTTTTTGCCATGTTGTAATATTTGCAGAAACTATGGATCAAAGAGACTTGGAACAAGAACAGTTGTTGGGGGATATAATCCGCAACGGACGTGATGTCATGTCATATCTCAACGACACCGATGGTCTGGAAGGAGAGGATGATGGCTCCGGTGATCGAACAATGGAGGAGGAAGGACATGATCATGATGGCTCCGGTGACCGAATGCCGGAGGAAGATGGAGACCATGATGACGGCTCCGGTGACCGAACGGAGGAGGGAGCTGTTGCAAAGTCCGGCGAGGTATATATATTAATTAAGCCCATGCTGACTAGCTAATTGATGCATTAATTGTTTTGGTATGTACATATATTAATTAACTCTTCTTTCTTCTTTTATAGCCCTCCGGATCGAGCCAAACTTCGGTAACGAGACGAGGCCCGAAGAAGAGGTTGCGCAAGGAAGAAAGGTTCACGATCATAGCACTCGCGCACGATGGCCATCCGATTGAACCCAAGCGGACCAAGGACGCATTTTCTGCTCAGTGCGGACCTATTGTTAGGGACTACATCCCGATCAGCATCAAGCAATGGAATAAGCCTAAGGACGGCAGCCCCTGATGGTGATTATGTCACCAATAGATAGAAAGATGATCTTTGGACCGCGCTGAAGGCAAATTTCACCCTACCGCCAGAGGAGGATCCGAATAAGCCAGTTATAGAGCCACTGGTCAAGGCGTGTGCTCTTCAGAAGATGGCAGATCTATTCAGGAGGTGGAAGAATGAGTTGAAATCAAAGTTTGTCGACAAAGGGGAGACTCCAGAATTCACCGGCCGATTTGAGAAGATACGTGATCACTGGCCCGCATTTGTGGCCTACAAGACATCGGACAAGAGTAAGAAAATGTCAGAGACAAACAAGATCAATGCTGCAAAGAAGCAGTATCACCATCACACGGGGTCAGGTGGCTACCTCAAAGCCCGGCCGTTGTGGGACAAAGCTGAGAATCACCTGATTGCTAAAAAAGTCGTACCGCAGACATTGAACTGGCCAGACCGTTCAAGGACTTGGTTCTTCAGGATTGGGGGAACTTTGGACCCTGAAACAGGGAAGTGCCGTTGGACGAACGAGCAACTTGCGATACCCATGAACAAGCTTCAAGAGTATATCACCGCAGCGCAGGAAGGGACGTTCATTCCCGACAGAGAGAAGGACGAGCTGACTGAGGCCCTAGGGAATGCTGAGCACCCTGGACGAACACGAGGCACACCAGGCTCCGTTCCGTGGAAGGTTGGGTTTCCCGACGCAGGTGGTTACAGAAGACGGGAGAGAAAGAGGAAAGCGGAGCTGAGCGAAATTCAGAAGCTGAATGCAAGACTACAAAAGCTAGAGGAAGCTGAGAGCCAGCGAGCTGCCGGCCAACCATCTCAGCGGCACGAAGCTACCCCAGAAGCTACCCCGCCATCTCAGCGGAGAAGCAGCGTCGCTTCCACGGAGCCCGTTCAGCCTGACTTCACGGCTCCTATCTACCCCGTGGATACTATCACGGAGGCTCAACATTGCGAGCTCATGACGAAATGCCGGAACCTCACTTTCAAGGCGGCTGTCGGCTCTGTTGCACCTCCTCAACCCAACGGAACTTTTCACTGCTCACCGATTCCACATGGCGATGCTGTTGTGATGGTAGATGAAGTAATGGAGGGATTTGAGGAGCTCGAGCTTGACCGGTCTACAGGTGAAGGAGAGAATAAGCTGGCTCGTGCTCTCAGGAGTACATGTCTATGGCAGAAGGAGTACACCAAGCTTCCAAACTGGACGCCTCCGCCTCCTCCTCCTCCTTAGGCGAATCAGGGCTCTCCGCCTCCTCCTCCTCCTCCTCCTCCGGTGAGTGATCAGGGCACACCGCCTCCTTCTCCGGCTCCTCCGACGCGTGAGGGCACTCCGCCTCCTCCTTCGCCTACTCCGGCACATCGGAGCAGTACGCCTCCTCCTCAGCCTCGTCGGCAACGGCAGAAGACAGACGCCGCTGCTCCGGCTCCTCCAGCGCATCGGAGCACTCCGCCTCCTGCTCCGCCTCGTAAGCAACGACGGAAGAGATACGCCGCCGCTCCGGCGGCTAGCAGTACAAGAAGAGGCGGGAGGGAATACAAATACGGTCCATCTCTCAAGCCTCTGGAAAAGTTACCATATGAGAGGACCGAGTCTGAAAACGAGGAGATATGTCAGGCCGAATTGAGGGCCCATTTTGCAAAGAAAACTCCACCTCCGAAGGAGAAGCTAGATCCGGTGAAAGTGATGCGCACTATCGATGCCCTGAAGCGACCACCACCGCCTCCGCCGGATTCCAACTTTGACCGCTGTGTTAAAAAGACATATCAAGACGCGCGGCGGTCGGGAAGTACTTCCAGTGATGCAAGGTTAGCAAAACAAAGAAGTGGGAAAAAAAATTCCCCAGCTCGGCGAACAGGCGAACCAATCGTGGCCCCCGCTCAAGGTGTCTAGCGATATCGTCGCTAATCATCCAGGGATGGTGCCCGGTACCAATCCTGGTGATTACCTGAGCGATGATGTACAGTTTGAGCCGTTGGAGGTGGACGACTTCAGTTACCGGTACGGGCGGCCTCTCGTCAAACCTGATAATCCTCCTCTAACAACGATGATGCGAACATTGCATGAATGGTACATGAAAACATGCCGGGAGTCTGGGAAGGATGCTTTGACGCTGAGAATTAAAGAGGAGCACGACCTCGTTGGAATGGAGCAGTTGAATGTTGAATTTGAGGAGATAGTCCAGTTATACAATCAAAAGGCCCTCGACAAAACAATCGTGACTTGCTACTGTCTGTAAGTACTACTTCTGTAATTAAGTCTCTCTATATATATAGCTCAGCTCTTTCATTGCATGTATATATAATTATCCTCACTATATTATGCAGATTGAAGATCGTCGAATGCAGAAAAGCACAAATCGATGACATTGGGTTCATTAACCCAAATATCATACATGAGTTTACGGTTAAAAACAGTGTCACACAAACCGAGGACAACTTGCTACAATCGTTGCTTAAAAATCAAAACAAAGGGACAATACTCTTTCCTTACAACTTCAAGTGAGTGTTACTGTCTTGTGCATATTCGGTTTCCCTTATTACTCGAGGTTATAGTAATGTAATTGATGAGTTATGCATGCGTGCGCAGGTTCCACTTTATTCTGCTAGAAATTAAGCTTGAGCGGGGAGTAGTAATCGTCTTAGACTCGAAACGAAAAGATCCCCAGGAATATGCGGACATCACTGAAATGCTCCAGAAGTAAGTTCAATCGATCATTATCGCATCATATCGGCAACCTTGTTCATTTCCTGATATCAAGTAATTATTTTCTTTGTCTGGCAGGGTTTGGAAAGAGTTCACCGCAATTGTTCCGGCACTGCCGAGGGAGCTGCGATTTACACACCCGAAAGTAAGTACTACTAGCTAGTTCCGCGCATCTCCCATTGATTCTAGTTCCATCAATACCATTTATCATGCTTGATTATCAATTTGATTGAACTCTATTTCTCGTAAAGTGCTTGTGGCAGGAAAAAGGGAATGATTTTTGTGGATACTACGTTTGCGAGTTCATCTACAACGCGACGACCCCTAAGCGGGGCTACTCTGAAAAACAATTTCAAGTGCGTAAGCAATAATATTCACAATTTTATTTTATTACCATGATTTGTGTTGAGTTTCATTCATATATATGTATTGACCCCCTTCTTCAAATTAGACGTGGCAGATGTGGGATGAACTCCTACCACATGATCGCATACGAGCAATTCAAGAGGAATTGGCGGGATTCTTTCTTGACCACGTCAAAAATAAAGCCGGAGAATACCATCTGGAATTTGAAATTAAATGTTAGGGATTGTAAGAGATCTTATATTGTATATATGTAGCTAGTAGCGTCGGATAGATATACGAAAACTTGTTGTTCGACCAATCTCTCGGAGAAAGAGGTCGATCACTTCTCTGTGTATATGTTCATGACGATCTTGTGTACTTAATGGTTCCTTCATTTGCTTACTAGCTAGCGTGTCGAGTTCTGTCTATAGTAGCTAGCGTCGACCAAGCACGGAGAAAGAGAGGACACTTCTCTCTATTAGCTAGCTAACACAATATGAAACACCTCAATTAACCCTACAAACCCCCCTAAACCCCCCCCCCCTTTCAAAAAAAAAACAAAAACCCCAGTGCCTTTTGGTCCTGGTTGGTGTTGCCAACCGGGACTAAAGGTCCTACCTTTTGGTCCCGGTTGGTGTTACCAACCGGGACTAAAGGTCCTCTTGCCTGGGCTACCAGCACCGGCCACGTGGAGCCCGTTCTGTCCCGGTTGGTAAGCGAACCGGGACTAAAGGTTTTGGGCTTTAGTCCCGACCCTTTAGTCCCGGTTCCAGAACCGGGACTAAAGGCCCTTACGAACCGGGACAAATGGGGGTTTTCCTACTAGTGAAGTATGGATATTACTCACATTGGTAACACAATTGTTAAAACCCCTGAGAAAGATTTGCATCTCTAAAATGTCATCCATGTTCGTCGTGCATAAAAAAATTTGGTCTACGTCCATCGTTATACTGTTGATAATATTGTTCTCATAATATTCTATCCTTATTCTTTTGTGATTAAGGACTTGGCAATGAGGATAATCATATTTAGAGGAAAATGCGAGGGAGGTCTATATCCACTCATATCATCATCTTCTTCGTCATGATCTAATAAACAAGCTTGGAGTGTCACCAAACCATCTTCGGCAAAGTGGCATAGTCGTTTGGGTCACCCGTCTTCAACTATCGTTCAACATGTTCTTAGTAGAAATAAACTCCCTTATGACTCTAGTGTTGAGTCAGTCTGTGATGCGTGTTAACAAGCAAAGAGTCATCAGTTGCCATATCCCATCTCTACTATTGTGTCCACTGCTCCTTTGCAACTTATATTTTCTGATGTGTGGGGGCCAGCTCCTACTTCAGTTTGTAGATTCTCATATTATGTAACCTTTATTGATGATTATAGTAAGTTTACATGGATTTATTTGCTAAAGAAATGATCTGATGTATTTCAAGTTTTTAGCAATTTCCAAAATCTTGTTGACCGCCAACTGAACTCCAAAATTCTTGCTATGCAAACCGATTTTTTGTGGTGAGTATGAGAAACTCAATTCCTTTTTTCAAAAGATTGGAATTTCCCATCATGTACAGCTGATGGCAAAGAGGCTGTTTGCCGTCTGTCTTGCCAAAGCAGACGGCAAAGAACCAACTGATGGCAAAGAGGGTCTTTGCCATCTGCACTTCTTTGCCGTCTGCTAGCAGACGGCAAAGACCAAAGTGGGCCCCACGGGGCACGACACTGGCTAGGTCAAGCTCTTTGCCATCTGCCACTTCTTTGCCGTCTGCCGGCAGACGGCAAAGATTTCTTTGCCGTCTGCCAGCAGACGGCAAAGAGGTGAGGGTGGGGCCCACAATGTCACGGCGGGGGCGGGCTAACGGTTACCCTCTTTGCCGTCTGCCAGCAGACGGCAAAGAAATGAACTTAACTTTCGGCCCCGCGCCCAGCGCCTCTTTCTCTCTCACACATTTCTCTCTCCCTCTCTCTCTCAGCGCCGCCGCCCCGCCCTCCCGCCGCCGCCCCCTCCCCGCAGCGCTCCTCCACCACCGCCCCCTCCCCGCGGCCCTTCTCCACCATCGCCGGAGCCAGGCCGCGGCGCCGCCCGCCCCCTCCCCACGGCCCTCCTCCACCGCCTCGGCCCCGTCGCCCCCGCCGCCCCCTGCCCCGCCGCTCCGCCGCGTCGGGTCGCCGGCGAGCAGGCACCCCCGACGACCCAGCTCCGCCCCTCCCCCTCCGCCGCCCCGCGCCGCCGCCTCGACCCCCCTCCGGTGAGCTCCACCCTCCCCCCCTTTTTTTGTTTTTTCTGTTTTTATTAGTTCATATTAGTTAGTTTATATTAGTTAGTTATTATTTCATATTAGTTAGTATATATTAGGTAGAAAAAACTTAGATAGAAAAGAAGAAAAGATAAAACCTAGAAGAAAAAAAAAGAAGAAAAGAAGAAGAAAAAAAAGGAAAAATAAAAAAGGAAAAGAACAAAAAATAATAAGAAGAAGAAGAAACAGAAGAAGAGGAGGAGGAGAAGAAGAAAGAAGAAGAAGAAGAAAAAAAGAGGAGAGGAGGAGAAGAAGAAGAGGAAAAAAGGAAAGGAAGAAGAAGAAGAGGAGGAGGAGGAGAAGAAAAAAGAAGAAGAGGAAGAAGAAGAAGAAAAAAGAGGAGAGGAGGAGAAGAAGAAGAGGAAAAAGGAAAGGAGGAAGAAGAAGAAGAAGAAGGAAAAAGAAGGAAGAAAATGAAGAAAAGGAAGAAGAGGAAGAAGAAGAAAAGAAAAAAATAGGAAAAACCCCGACCCCGACTCCGACCCGACACCCCGACCCCGACCCGACACCCCGACCCCGACCCGACACCCCGACCCCGACCCGACACCCCGACCCCGACACGGCACCCCGACCCCGACACCCCGACCCCGACACGGCACCCCGACCCCAACACCCCGACACCCCTGACACCCCGACACCACGACGCCCAGACACGACACCCCCGACACCCCGACACCCCGACCCCGACACGACACCCCGACACCCCGACCCCGACACGACACCCCGACACCACGACACCCTGACCCGACACCCCGACCCCGACCCAACACCCCGACCCCGACACGGCACCCCGACCCCGACACCCCGACACCCCGACCCCGACACGACACCCCGACCCCGACACCCCTGACACCACGACACCCAGACACGACACCCCCGACACCCCGACACCCCGACCCCGACACGACACCCAGACACCCCGACACCCCGACACCACGACACCCAGACACCCCGACACCCCGACACCCAGACACCCCGACACCCAGACACCCCGACACCCCGACACCCAGACACCCCGACACCCCGACACTTAAATTAAGTATTCAATTTTTTAGGTATTCAATTTTTTATTATGTTCATGATGATGATACACTTAAATTATATACATATTATTCATGTCAGGTATTCATTCTTTTTATGTTGTACTAATTTCGTTTACTCTTTGTCATTGCAGGTGTTGACAGATGGTGGGCACGGGTCGAGAGCGCTCCGAGGCTCCTACCTCGGCGCGTGGTGGGAGGGGTAGTTCCATTCCACCCCATAGCCTCCGGAGAGCGCTGGATCTCAGTATGCAGACACCACCGGCGGTCGCTTCTTCTTCGGCCGGGAGAGGTCGGGGGGGAAGAAGGCTGGTAGAGGTGGACGTGGCGGCGGGAGAGGTAGGAAGGCTGCTACTATGCCTTCCTCGCCGCCACCCCCAGCTGATTCACCCGACCACAGGAGTGCTCCGTCTGAGATGGAGCCGCCTGAGGTGGACCCGTCTCGGACTCCGGTCCACGAGCCTCGGGCCGACGAGCCTATGGCAGACGCGCCTACGGCCGACGAGCCTCGGGCCGACGAGCCTTCGTCCCACGAGACTCCGGAGCTCAGCAGGGATCTCGCTGAGTCGCAGCGGAACCCATGGGCGGACTCGACGTAGTCGTGTGGCCGTGCTGAGGGTGGCTATAGTTCTGATAGCTATAGCGAGGGTGAGTGGGTTGAGGGGCGCAAAGTCTACCAACGTGGTGGTACAAAGCTCCCGCCCACCCCGGCGACCCCCGACCAGAGGTGGTTGATTGCGCCTAACGGGGACAAGTAAGTGCATTTACTCTTTTTTAACCTTTTGCCTTCACGTTTTTCGAATATCTAATGCGTTGGCCTTGTCATACTGCAGGTCTTGGACACACGAGCCTCATGTCCGCAGGCCCAACAGTGTCCTTGGTGTGATTTGTCGCCAGAGCTTCCCGGGGTGGGTCACGTTGCCCGGTGAGGGCCGGGTTTGAGAGCTAGGAATGACCTGGGAGCACTACTTGGCTGCCCCGGCCCCGCCGGGGCATAGGATCGGCGATGTCGAGTGCCACAAGGTGGCCGACATTGTGATCCAGACGTTTTGGGTAATTTCTCCTTTGCCGTCTATGTTGTGTTTCCTTCTTTGATTGGCAACCCTAGTGACTGTACTAATCCGTGTTTTCTTGTTTTATTGCAGACCTTCTACAGGTGTGCTGAGGGACAGGAGGAGGCCGCGGCTTGGGTTATCGACAACGAGTGCAGGCGCCTACTTCAAAACTTTCGGCACGAGGCTCAGACGCAGGCTGTTCGAGACTACTTCGCCTCGGCTGGTATTAGGAGGAAAAGAGAGAAGTGCCGCGTCAAGTTTCTGAGTAAGGAGAAGTACATGAAGGTAATTACCTATTCTTAAGGCCTTGTACTTAGTTTCCTTGATTTGATCCGTAGGCGTAGCGCTCAAATTTCTCTTGCTTAACTTAGGTGCCCCCGAGATGGTGTGCGGATAGGATGGACTGTTGGGAGGCGTTGGTGGATGAGTGGTGCTCTCCCCAATGGCGCTCCACCCACGACACTGCAAAGGACAAGCGTAGCAAAATGAAAGGTGTCCCACACCATCTAGGCAGCGTCAACCTACATCAGTACGGGGAAAACTGGGTATGTGGTTTGCTTCATGATTCATGCAAATTTATTCTTCATGCTAGCTTGAGCCCTCAACTAATACTCTGTTCCTCTCTTTTAGGCGCGAGAGAACAAGGCTCCAGTGCCACAGCTGTTCGACCTCTATGCCATGTCCAATACTGCCTCGTACAAGAAGGCCAAGGCATTCTCTGAGTCTGACCTCGATGATCCAGAGAAATTCAGCAACCGCGCCTCCCACCACAAGCTTGTGAGGTACAAAGACGAGGGGAAGGCGAGGAAAGGGCCGGACTTTAACCCGAGCCAGCAACCTCTTGATCCAGAGCTGGTGATGATATCTGGTGGCGGGAGGCAGCATGGCTCGTTAGCCATTAGGAATGGACTGATACGTTGTAGTAGCACTCTCCCGCAGATCAAGAAGCGCCAGACCAGCTCCGATCCTGAGATATTGCCTCGTGCACGGCCAGTGGAGCTCGAATTCAAGGTTAGTTATACGGACTCAGATACCTTTCCTTCATTACATTGCTTGTGCGGCCGTCGATGATTACAATGCTAACGAGTGGTGTTGCAGGCTGCTATTGAGGCAGAGAGATCGAAGACCCAGGCGCTTCTAGAGGAGAGGGACCGGCAGGCGGCGGAGAGGGAGAGGGAGCTTGAGGACAGGGCGGCTAATGCGTTGGAGAAGGAGAGGAACCGGAACATGATGGCTAACCGGGCCCTATACGAGATGTTCGCGGTAAGTTTCTTCTGCATATTAGCCAAATCATGCACGTAATGTTCCTTACAGTAGTATCTAATATGACTGACTCGTCAAAACCAAATGTGCAGACCCTGTGCGAGAAGACCGGCACGACCCCTCCGCCGATGCCAGTCATTGCTCCGGCAGGCACGGTGAGTTTCATTTGAATGGTCATTAGTTACTAGTCTTCACATTTGAGTTGCATCATGCTAACGATACATTGGAAATGATCTTTGGTGCAGCATTACTCCCGACAAGCATCGACCAATCCTCCTCCATCAGCCACTGGCGCGACCGGTCCTACAACTACACCTACAACTACACCTCCGTGATGACGTTAAGTTTTCGCAAGTGTTTAGCATAACAAATGCGTACTTAGCTTAAGAAATGACCTATTTATCTCCAAAATGCCGTATACTTAGCTTAGTTTCCTCGAAAATGACATTATAACCTTACTTAGCTCCAAAATGACAAATTTTACCATCGATAGCTCTCAAATGACCTATACTTAGCTTAGCTTAAGAAATGACATATTTAGCTCTAAAATGACCTGTACTTAGCATTATTTCCTCCAAAATGACATAATAACCTTAATTAGCTCCAAAATGACCAATTTTACCATGGATAGCTCTCAAATGACCTATACTTAGCTTAGCTTAAGAAATCACCTATTTAGCTCCAAAATGACCTATTTAACCTAGGAAAGCTCTAAAATGACATATACTTAGCATTTATTCCTCCAAAAATGAATTTATATGGTTAGCTAGCTCAAAAATGACATAATAACCTTAATTAGCTCACAAATGACCTATTTAACCTAGGATAGCTCTAAAGTGACCTATACTTAGCATTTATTCCTTCGAAATGACTCAATATGCTTAGCTAGCTCAAAAATGACATAATATGCTTAAGAAATGACCTATTTAGCTCCAAAATGACTTAATATGCTTAATTAGCTCAAAAATGGCATAATTACCTAGGTTAGCTCTGAAATGACCTATACTTAGCTTATTTAGTTCATTTCTGACATACTTAGCATATTTAGGTAAAAATGGCCTATTTAACTAGGTTAGCTCTAAAATGACACAAGTAAGCAATAAGAAGAAGAAAAAGAAAGAGAAGAAAAATTTTCTTCTTCTTCTTCTTCTTCTTCTTCTTCTTCTTCTTTTTCTTCTTCTTCTTCTAGTCTTCTTCTTCTTCTAACTTTCTTCTTTCCCATTTTGCAGATTGGCTTCAGATCACGGAAGCTTGCGTTGGAGTCTACTCTTCTCCTTGTCCTTCCTTTTTGTTGTGATTTTGTAGGATGAACAATGTGAAACTTGCTACCTATATATGTATGTATGGAAGAAACTATATGGACCTTTTGCTTAATTGTTGGATATGTTGGACTTTTCATTTGGTGTATATATGTGTTGGATGATCATATCCATATGGCAGGGATATGTTGGACTTTTCATTTGGTGTATATATGTATGTACTTGATGAAATATTTTGAAATGAATATATATATATATATATATATATATATATATATATATATATATATATATATGAAATTGATTGAATTTAAGAAAAAAACACAGTGGCAATATAGCCACTTTGCCGTCTGCTAGCAGACGGCAAAGAGGCCACGTGGCAGCAGCCTGTGCAACCTGGGCTGGCCTATTTGGCCTCTTTGTCGTCTGCTGGCAGACGGAGAAGACCTTTGCTTCTTTGCCGTCTGCCAGCAGACGGCAAAGAGCCTGCGTTGGCCCAGCTGACGCCTGACGTCAGCTGACGTCAGCTGCAGCTCTTTGCCGTCTGCTGGCAGACGGCAAAGAAGCAAAGGTCTTCGCCGTCTGCCAGCAGAGGGCGAAGAGGCCTTTGCCAGCAGCTGTTCGGCCAAACTGTTCGCCGTCTGCTGGCGGACGGCAATGGCTTTGCCGTCCGCCAGGCAGGCCTTTGCCGTCTGCTATGGCAGACGGCAAAGACCCTGATTCCAGTAGTGTGTCTCCTCTCCACATGCTCACCAACAGAATGGATCTGCTGAACAAAAACATCGTCATGTTGTTGAAGTAGGACTAGCATTATTAGCCAATGCATATATGCCTCTCAATTTTTGGGATATGAAGCTTTTCTTACTGCCACGTATCTTATCAGTATTCGTCCTAGCAAAGTCATCAAATTTGAGAATCCTATAACACGACTTTTTGGTGTCACTCAAGATTACACATCTCTTCACATCTTTGCTTGTGCATGCTGTCCAAATCTTAGGCCATATAACACACGCAAACTTGCATTTTTTTCAATAATATGTGTCTTTTTAGGCTATAGTCCCATGCACAAGGGAGTTAAATGCCTTGATGTTTCTACTGGTATGTTCTACATATCTAGGGATGTTGTTTTCGATGAATCGATCTTCCCATTCGAGTCTCTTCATCCAAATGCCGGCACCCTCCTCCACAAAGAAATACTTCTCCTTCCAGATTTTGATCAAGGGGGTTATAACAATTCTGCTAACCAATCTGACAATATTCCTGCTGTGTCTACTCCTAGTACTATGCCTCTGCAGATGCTTGGAGAAAACGGAGGCCCAAATGCTCAAAATCACGAAAATCTGGCTCAAAATGGGTTAGTATTTCATGTAAATTGAGAAGAAGGCCCTAGCGTGGAACACGAGGAGGATCTGGCGGCGCCTGCCACGCCCGTGCGTCTATCAGACTCGGATTGGACATGCTGATCCCTTTTGGATCGCACGCCCGACAGAGATCAGGCAGGGCAGGCCGATCAGGCCGCTGCGGGCCAACCTGCGGGCGACGCATCAGCACGAGGTGCGCAGGACACGCGCATGCAGCGAGGAGCAGCGACGCGCACGTCTGTGCACATGCCATGTTTGGGATCTTCTGCGAAGACATATACCGAGACCCTGGACTGTTTCAGCTTAGGTCCAACCACACCAATGACTACATGATCTTCTGTATCCACTTAGTCTGCATAGTTGGAAGGGTCCTCCGGATCATCTGCGGCAAGTCAGCCAACACAGCCTCATGTACAACCGCAACAACAGTCTTCCATGACTTCGAGGGTTATGACCTGGGCTACAAAAACAGTCTGGCATGTTTTGTATTTCAGGTGAACCAACGATATTAAGTGATGCAGTTGAAGATCCTAAATGGAAAAAGGCTATGGATGAGGAATATGATGCGCACATGAAAAATAAAACATGGCGTTTGGTACCAAGTCAAAGAGGTAAAAATATTATTGATTGTAAATGGGTTTATAGGATCAAAAGGAAAGCAGATGGCTCCATTGATAGGTACAAAGCTCTTCTAGTTGCAAAAGGATTTAAGCAGCGCTATGGTATTAATTATGAGGATACTTTCAGTCCGATGGTCGTTAGAAGAAAGAGGGGATGCCACTCGGGGGCATCCCCAAGCTTAGTTGCTCGTTTCTCTTTCGATATATCTTGGGGGTGCGGTAGCATCCCCAATCTTATGCTTTTATCACCCCTTATTCCTTCATCCATCCTGATCTCACCCAAAACTTGAAAACTTCAATCACACAAAACTCAACAAAATCTTCGTGAGATCCGTTAGTATAATAAAGTAAATCACTACTTTAGGTGTTGTTGCAAACCCATTCATATTTTATTATTGCATTATACCTACTGTATTTTAACTTTACCATGGCTCATACCCTTCAATATAACCCATAGATTCATCAAAACAAGCACACAATGCAACGAAAACAGAATCTGTCTTAAACAGAACAGTCTGTAGTAATCCGTACTCTACCCATACTACTGTAACTCTAAAACTTCTGAAAAATTAGGACAACGTAAGGAATTTGTATAGCAACACTGTGTTGAAATTTCAGCTCAAGATCACGTTCCAAAAAAAATGACAATTCATATACTGGACGCAAAGTTTCTGTTTCAGATTCAGCATCGCTTCTACTCATCCTATGAATCATCCTAAAGGCTTTACTTGGCACAAACACTAAATAAACCATAAAAACAAAATCATAACAGAGGCATAATTGTGTCAACACTCAAAAACAGAAAGGCAAAAGCAAAAATAAGTTTATTCATTGGGTTGCCTCCCAACAAGCTCTTTATTTATAGCCATTAAGATAGGCTTAAGATTTCAATGATGCCCTCATGAAAGATAATAATAGCAACACAAAGAGAGCATCATGAAGCATATGGAAACCACACTTAAGCCTAACATACTTCCTATGCATAGGCATTTTATAAGCAAACAAATTATCAAGGCAAGCAAAAACTAGCATATGAAAGGAAGAAGAAAGAGACAATAGCAATCTCAACATGAAGAGAGGTAATTTAGTAGCATGAAAATTTCTACAACCATAATTTCCTCTCTCATAATAATTACATGTAGGATCATAATCAAATTCAACAATATAACTATCATAAACAATACCCTTTTTATGATCAACATGCATAAAGTTTTTATCATCTTCCAAAATAGTGGGATTATCATCAACTAAAGTTATGACCTCTCCAAGCCCACTTTTATCAAAAAATTCATAAGATTGAACACTCTCCAAATATGTGGGATTCTTTTTACCTAAAGGTGACGCTCTCCCAAACCCACTTTCGATACTATTGCAAACATTATTATCAATAACATATTGAACATGAGGCTTAAATAAATTTTCAAGATCATAAGAAGCATTATCACCCCAATCATGATCATTACAATAAGAAGTGGCCATGACAAAATTATCATCCCCAAGCTTGTAGTTTTGCATATCATTAACATAATTTACATTAATAGAATTTATAGTAACATCATTGCAATCATGCTTTTCAATCAAGGAGCTATCATGAATCACCTTATAAATTTCTTCTTTCAACACTTCATCAAAATTTTCAAATTCATGATTTTCAAATGAAACTTCATGGAGATAATCAAGTGCACTCAACTCACTAGCAATTGGTTCATTAGAAATTGGTATTTTGAAAAGATTAGCAAGTGGATGAGGATCCATATAAATAGATTTTTAGCAAGCGAAGATGCAAGCAAATAGGAGGCACATGGCAACACAAGCAAAGATAAGAAACTAGCAAACAAAAAGAGATCCGTCAAGAAAAAGGCAAACGAAAAAGAGGGCGAATAAAACGGCAAATTGGTGAAGTGGGGAGAGGAAAACTAGAGGCAAATGGCAAATAATGTAATTGCAAGGAGATGAGATTTGTGATTAGGAACCTAGTAGATGATGGTGGAGTCCCCTCGCGCCTACGATAGCCATGTAGAAGAGACCGCTTCCTCCCCGGCCACGGCGCCAGAAATTCCTTTGACGTGGCTTGAGACTGCGTCGGTATTTCCCCAAAGAAGAAGGGATGATGGAGCACAACGACGGTAAGTATTTCCCTCAGTTATGAAACCAAGGTTATCGAACCAGTAGGAGGATCACCACCACCCAATAAGCAGCACCTGCACACAAACAACAAACACTTGCCACCCGACGCGAAAGAGAGGTTGTCAATCTCTCTACGGTAATAAGATAGATTAGGTAGTGATAGATAGGAGAGATAGATCTCTCAAGAACACAAAATAAAAGAGTAAATATGCAGCAATATGTTTTTGGGTTTTTGGTTTTGTAGATCTGAAAACAAAGATTGCAAAAAGGTAGATCGGAAAGCAATATGTTGGAAAAGTAGACCCGGGGGCCGTAGGGTTCACTAGTGGCTTCTCTCATGAGTATAGCGCACGGTGGGTGAAAAATTACTGTTGGGCAATTGATAGAAAATCAAATAGTCATGACGATATCCAAGGCGATGATCATTATATAGGCATCACGTCCAAGATAAGTAGACCGACTCCAGCCTGCATCTACGACTATTACTCCACACATCGACCGCTATCCAGCATGCATCTAGTGTATTAAGGTCATGTAAAAACGGAGTAATGCAAAAAGAACAATGACATGATGTAGACAAGATCTATTCATGTAGGAATAGACCCCATCTTGTTATCCTTAATAGCAACGATACATGCGTGTCTTGCTGCCCCTTCTATCACTAGGAAAGAACACCGCAAGATCGAACCCATCACAAAGCACCTCTTCTCATGGCAAGAAAAATCGATCTAGTCGGCCTAACTAAACCAAAGATTCGGAGAAGAAATACGAGGCTATAAGTAATCATGCATATAAGAGATCAAAGATGACTCAAATAATATTCATGGATAGAAACTGATCATGAACTCAAAATTCATCGGATCCCAACAAACACACCGCAAAAGTTTACATCAAATAGATCTCCAAGAGACCATTGTATTGAGAATCATAACAGAGAGAGAGAGAGGAAGCCATCTAGCTACTGCCTACGGACCCGTAGGTCTATGGTGGACTACTCACGCATCATCGGAGAGGCACCTATGAGGAAGATGAACCCCTCCGTGATGGTGTTTAGATTGGATCTCGAGGTTCTGGAACTTGCGGCGGCTGGAATTGTGTTTCGTCGACTCTCCTAGGGTTTTTGGAATATTTGGGAATTTATAGGCATCAGAGGCGGTGGAGAGGGGCCCCGAGGAGGGCACAACCCATCGGGCGGCTTCTTTGGCCCACTGGGTGTCTTCTTGTCCAAAAAAATCTCCAAAAAGTTTTGTCGCGATTGGACTCCGTTTGGTACTGATATTCTGCGAAGTAAAAAACAAGCAAAAAACAGTAACTGGCACTTTGGCACTATGTCAATAGGTTAGTCCCAAAAAATGATATAAAGTTGATATAAAGTGATTGTAAAACATCCAAGAATGATAATATAACAGCAGGGAACAAGCAAAAATTATACATACATTGAAAACGTATCAGCCGGCAAGTGGGCTCGCCACCGATGCTTCCCGCTTGTTCCCGTCATCGTCCTGCTTACCGGGACCCCTCCGAGCTCGCTATCACGTCCCACAAGGTGAGTTGCGTCTTACCATCTTTCCTTCCCTCTGGATCGATTTAAAGAGGGGTCGTGCTCCTTGAATTCATGGCCGTCCAGCGTGTCCAGAGTTTCAAGAGATCAGCAGTCCATAGTCGTTGTGAGATTTCGACCACCCACAGTAGTTGTGTTGGATTAAGTACCATGCAGTTTGTGTTGTGAGCCACGTGGTAATTCAATTAGCTAGACCTTGATATATTTTACTTTGTTTCAGCATTCAGAAAGTTTGTTTTGTTTCAGAAATGAAAAACCTATGCCAAGGTGTCTATTTTTAGTGTGCTGATTATTGTCAATAGATGATCAGTTTGTATTCCTTTTTTTTATTTGTTTGTGCATTGTGATCACATGGCAAGTTCATGACATTTTATACAAGTGTTTTATGTTGCCATGTGTTCATGTTTTTTGTTTGTGCATTGTGATCACATGGAAAATCATCACATTTTGTCTTCAGAACATGGAAAATGTAGCTTTTTTTGTAATGCTCTCATATGGTAAGTTCTTGAAATTTTCTTAGATGGTGCGCGGCTATTCCCATGGCAATTTTATAAAAGTTTTTCAAAGGCTTTTCCCCTTGGCAGTATTTCTCAAGCTATGTCGACATGGCAAAAAAATCATGCTAAGATGGCAAAATTCTGTTTTTTGGTGTGTGAGTCATGGCAGTTTTTCAAGTTTATTTGCCATGGCAATATTTACGTTTTTATATTGCAATGGCGATTCTATCTTTGTTGACATGGCAAATGTAACTACACCGTCATGGAATTTTTTTCATTTTTATTGCCATGAAAAAAAATATAGCTTTCACTTGCCATGGCTATTTAACATTCATTACGACGGTAAAAGTACCTACGTTGCCATGGCAAATTGCCTCTTTACATTTCAATTTAATAGCTCATGGCAACCTTTTGTTTTTATGGGACCATGCTAGTTTTGCCATGGCAATTTTTTTACTTCAAGTACATTGCGCATTTCTACAATCATCAAGTACATTGTGCATACCATGACACATAAAAAAATGTTAGGTATGGCAAATTCTTCAATTTTTATTGCCATGGAAAATGCTTAATTTATGTACTATGGCAAGTTTAATTCAAGTATCATCGCAAACTTAATTTATGGACCATGTCAAGCTCAGTGCAAGTAAAATCATACGGACATGGTCATTTTTTACAGTTGTTATGGTAATGTCCATGGCAAAAAAGTCATGCTAAGATGGCGAAATTCTGTTTTTTGGCGTGTGAGTCGTGGCAGTTTTTCACATTTATTTGCCATGGCAAAATTTACTGATAGTGCCATCAAATTTTGTCTAAACATATGCTGAATCTGTTTCCTGAAACAAATTTGTGTCCGAACAATTGGAGCACTTTATGACACTGACACTTTCAAATAAGCCATCGTACAGACATATATGTGGCATATTGCGTGTATGTTCACTTATATGTCACATGTGCCAACTTTACTGTCAAAATTGGCATGAGCCTGTATAAAAGTGAGATGAAAATATGTCGTTTATGAAAATCATAAGAAAAAAAAACTAACATCATTCCGTACTTATAATACGTTCATAGTATGTATATGTATGCCCCCAGTATTTAAGCTGACATAATACGTTCATAGTATGCGGTGTGCAGTGGCGGAGCGTGGCGAGCAACAAGGGGGGCGGGGCAATTTTAAAATAAAAGCAAAATTTGCACAAAAACAGATGCCGCTCAGTCTCACAACATAAACTGGAACATAATATACATCTTACATATATATATATCTATATAGCTTGTTCAAACATACATATCGGGTATCCTAGACGGAACCATAAAACCATAAAAACACATCAAACTGATCAAAAGAAGTGCTCCACAACACAACGGTATATACCACACAAATCAGGTAGGCAGCAAAACTTTAAACATCACTAAATCCTTTTTCTTCAAATGATTTGAAGCACACCCGTTTGCTCTCAGTCACTTGCAGAGTTGCAGTCAGTCCAAGCATGAAGCAGCAGCAGGCCAGCAGAAGGAGTCCTTCAATCTCCATCCGCAGCAGCAGCAGGAGGCAACCGGCACCCAACAGCAACAGGAGGCAGCTGACGCCCAGGCCGAGCACTCCAGCAGCAGCAGGAGGCAGCCGACGCCCAGGCTGAGCGCTCCAGCAACAGCAGCAGCCGTCAGCAGGAGGGAGCCGACGTTCAGCGCGGCGGCCTGAAGGGGATGGACCGGGGGGGCGACGATGGTTGGCAACCGCGCGGCGGGCCGGCGGACGGTGAACGGCGGCGGCCAAGACCTAGAAGCAGTTCACCCCGGAACAGAGAAGAGTGTGTGTGGCATTGTCGTTGTCGGTTCAATGGGCCAGGCCGAATGCAATGCTTATTACTCCCTCCTTCCATAATGTAGTGCATATAGATTTTCTAAAAAGTCAAACTTTACAAACCTTGATCAAGTTTATAGAGAAAATTATCTATATTTATAATATCAAATATATACAATATGAAAGTACATCTTGTGATGAATCTAATGATATGTATTTGGTATTCTAGATGTATATATATATTTCTTTAAAAACTTGGTCAAAGTTTGTAAAGTTTGACTTTTCAAAATCTATATGCACTACATTGTGGAACGAAGGGAGTATTATTATTATGTTTTGTACGGGGCTCGTGGCCCCCTTTGGCCCTAAAGAGGCTCCGCCGTATTGTACAAATTAATAGCGGATGCGGAGACAAAGGAAAACTTATTGTGGGGTCCCGGCCCAAAAATCACACCGCGACAGTATCTAATTGACCCGAACTAATCAGCGTCCACTTTAGCGGAAAAGGCAAAAAGAAAAAACGGCATCGCTTCGGCCAATCGCAGCAAGCTACCGACATTTCCTATTTGGCGCTTAAGACGCCCGTTACAGTGTATTTAGTAACTTGGCACATGCACCCCCTCTGCTCCTGGGCTGGCCCATCTATTCTGATTTTTACTGTTTTAAACCCAAAAATGTGCACGCGAGGGGAATGATTCGAACCCAACGAGACAACCCACCCGAGTATGATTAGTTACATCCTTTTTCTTCTTTTCATATTTCTTCCTTTCTTTTCTTTCTTTTTTCTGGTTCCTTTTTTTAAATGTGTGAACTTTTGTTTGTCAAAATTGTTGAATTTTTTTCCAATCCATGAACTTTTTTAAAAAGTAGAATTTGTGATTGTTTTAAATGGTGAGTTTTTTTTTGAATTCGTGAACTATTTTAAAAAAAGATGGATCGATTGTTTTTCAAAGTTACGAACTTTTCTCTTCAAATTTGATGACTTTTTTCATTTTTGTGAACTTTTCTTCAAAACTAGTGAACTTCTTTTCAAATTGATGAAATTATTTCTAAGTTGATGAATTTATTTAAAATTTATTATTTTCTTTCAAAATTGATGTACTTTTTTACTCAAATTCGTGGACTTCTTCAAAGTTTGAAGAACTTTTTTCGCATTCCATGAATTTTTAAAAAAATATTAATTGTTTTGCATACATGTGAACTTTTTTATTGTATATCTATGAATTTTTTTCAATTCCTTTTTAAATGATTTATATGGCTATAGAATATATGTTAATGTTGTACTTAATGAAGTATTAAATAGCACTGTTTTCATATTGTTGACAACTAAGTGATCTTGCTCCAGTGGTTATTGCACCAAGTCTTTGGTCGACGAAGTTAGCATGCGCTTTTGAATCCCACTTCTCCCATGTTAATTCTGAAAATAGTTTTCTTCGTGTCTATTTTTTGAGCAGGTTGCTGGGCCGGCCCGTCGTGTGCGAGCGCTAGGGGCTACCCTTAAAACGTGTCGGGCATAGAGTAGCAGTAGTCCGAGTGGGCCAGAAATTTTGAGGGGAAAATATTTTTTAAAAATTGCTTTTAGGATATTTTACAGTTTGATGGTGTGCTCTTTATAGATCATTAAATTGTCGATGGATAGCCAACAACAACAAGCTATCCGTATGAAATCCAGCTTAGCGGCCTCTTAGACAATTTTTGGCACAACCATTTGCAAAGCTAATTTGTGCTGCCATAAGTAATATTAGAGCTAGAGCACATTTTGCCGAGGTAGTCGCTTGCGTCGGTCGCCTTTTCCTTAGCACGCAAGCGCCGCCCAAGCCACACCCCCAAAACAACTTATTTTGCAAAATGGTCTAGATCTATTATAAAAATTTATTAGGAGTACACAGGAACTCAAACATAATAAGAAATACATTGAGGTTTCTAGACCACCGAACGACCAGTAGCGCTACTACAATGAGCCGCCGATGTGTAGTTGTCGCCGCTCTCCTATCAGAGCCGCTTTGACCTTGTCGATGAAATTCGGAAAGTATTCGTGCACATGTCCCTAAGGACCAATGCCCTGGAGCCACAGTCGTCGTTGTTGAACCCTTGAATAGATCTGAAGCAACTGCCACCAAATCTCGTCCTCGCGCACACACAACGAGAGACCCTAACCTCGCCTGATACGGGGCACACCCGTGTGCGTCGATCTTTCACGAATTGGAGGTGGATTTGTGAGGGAACGCGAAGAACACGAAGAACACAAGGGGGAAAATCACAAGAGGAAAACACCCAAGAACGATCCACGATCACACATCCACTAGAATCACCTGAGTACATGAGAATCACGATCCACAAACAACCAAAGGATACACATAACGGTAGTAGTCTCCTCGCTCCGAAGGAGGAGGTCTTGAATCCACTAGGGATCTTCCCTTGATAGGGGCCTTGGCATCACTCCGGATCTTCTCACGTAGAGGGTAGTCGCTCCACGAGGGAAGGGAGATAATGGAGCTAGGCTCAACAAAGTGTATTCGCTAAACCAAAAGCTAACCCTAGAGAGAGGGGGAGGAGTTGCTTATATAGTACTAGTGGAATAAGGGGCGAGAGAGAGGGTACATGGCCTCTAGGGCCCGAGTCTGCCCACACAGGGGCCGGACGTCCGGGCCAGGGGCCGGATGTCCGGAGCTTCAGTGACCTGCCGGATGTCCGGGCTGTGGGGGCCGGACGTCCGGGGATCGGGCGCCAGTTGCTGATGCATTCGGGATGTGGTGCGCCGGATTTCCGGGGATGGTGGCCCGGATGTCCGGGAGTCCGATGGGTCGCCGGATGTCCGGGGAGAAGGCCGGATGTCCGGGGCTCGGGCGCCTGGTTTCGCTCGGTTCTGGCTCCGAAGGGCCGGATATCCGGGGCGCGAGGGCCGGATATCCGGGGCAAGGGCCAGATGTCCGGGCCAGGGGCCGGATGTCCGGCGCCTGTAGCTCCTGCTGCTGGCCGTGGGTGCTGGTGCGGTCTCCAGGGGCCGGACGTCCGGGGCCTTGGCCGGATGTCCGGGGCCTGGAGGGTGGATTTGCCTTCCTCCGTTGCGCTTGTCCACCTTTCTCCGTGTCCGTCTCCGTGGTGACTTGGCCTTCACTCCGAGCATCTCCTAGTCCCTCTCCGTGGTACCTAATCATGCAGAGAGTCTCCGATTGAGGTAGCATCCAAGTTCCATGAGCATCAAAGAGAGAATCGTATAGGAGAGATATCACCTCGTGTTCTATAGCACGTGCCCGGGCTCTAGTCATGGGTCCCTTTGTAGCTTGATGTGATGTTGTAGAGTCCATGGGGATGATGTTGGGATGCTCCGCATCATCTCCCCCCCCCCTTGGGGAAGATCCGTCCTCGGATCAAGATCTTCATCACCATGGTAAGGGGATAGATCCGTGACGTTGAATGTGTCACTCACTTTGTACTTGTCGCGTGGTATGTCGATCTTGTAGGCATTGTTGTTGTAGCGTGCCAACACCTTGAAGGGGCCGTCGGCGCGAGGAAGTAGCTTCGATTTGCGTTCGTTGGGGAAGCGGTCCTTGCGAAGGTGTAGCCAAACAAGATCACCGGGCGTGAACACCATGGGGCGTTTGTTGACGTTGCGTTTGTTGGTGACGCGTTCCACTTGACGTTCCATCGTGCGCCTAGTATCGTCATGCATTCTCTTGATGTAGCTTGCCCTTGCACTTGCGTCCATGTTGACGCGCTCTTGGAGCGGTAGAGGTAGGATGTCCAATGGGGACAACGGGTTGAAGCCGTAGACCACTTCGAACGGAGACTTGATGGTGGTGGAGTGGCTTGCGCGATTGTACGCGTACTCGGCGATGGGGAGGCAATCTTCCCATTCCTTGATGTTCTTCTTGATCAAGACACGAAGTAGGGTAGAGAGTGTCCGGTTCGTCACCTCCGTTTCTCCATCGGTTTGCGGGTGATATGCCGAAGAGAAAAGAAGCTTGATTCCGAGCTTGGCGCATAGGGTCTTCCAAAAGTAGCTCAAGAATTTGACGTCGCGATCCGAGACAATGGTCTTTGGAACGCCATGTAGTCGCAAGATGTCCCTACAAAACAAATTTGCGATATGTGAAGCATCGTCTATCTTGTGACAAGGAATGAAATGGGCCATCTTGGAAAAGCGATCCACAACGACAAAAACGGAGTCATGGCCATTTTTAGTTCGTGGCAAGCCAAGCACGAAATCCATACTAATGTCTTCCCAAGGTTGGAAAGGTATAGGTAGAGGCATATAAAGACCATGGGATTGAGCTTTGGACTTAGCTTTGCGGCATGTCGAGCATCGGTTGGTGAAGCGGGCCACATCACGAAACATCTTTGGCCAAAAGTACTTGTTGGATAGCGTGGCATACGTCTTGTCGTGTCCAAAGTGACCCATAAGTCCTCCACCGTGAGCCTCTTGCAAAAGCAACAAACGAAGAGAAGACTCGGGTATGCACAATTTGTTAGCACGCATAAGATAGCCATCTTTCATATAATAGTTCTCCCAACAAGTTTTCACTTGGCACTTGGTGTAAGGATTAGCAAAATAGGCATCATGCGCATACAAGTCTTTGATGTGCTCAAAACCAACAACATTCAATTCAAGTTGAGTAACTAGCATGCATTTGCGGGAAAGAGCATCCGCCACGACGTTTTCCTTACCCTTGATGTATTTGATGACATAAGGGAAGGACTCAATAAATTCACTCCATTTAACATGCCGTTTGTTCAATTTAGTTTGACCTTTTAAGTACTTAAGTGTTTCATGGTCGGTATGGATAACAAACTCATGAGGGCGCAAATAATGTTCCCAGACATGTAAAACTCTTACCAAAGCGTACAATTCTTTGTCATAGATGGGGTAGTTAAGTTGAGCGCCGGATAGTTTCTCGCTAAAGTATGCGATAGGACGCTTCTCTTGCATAAGCACACCACCTATTCCACTACCACTAGCATCACAATGCACTTCAAATGTTTTATCAAAGTTGGGCAAAGCAAGCAAAGGTGCATGAGTGAGAAAAATTTTAAGTTCATGGAAAGCGGTGTCTTGTGAAGAACCCCATATAAATGGTGCATTCTTCTTGCTCAAAGCATGAAGAGGTGACGCAATAGTGCTAAAGTCCTTGACAAAACGGCGATTGAAACCGGCTAGTCCTAGGAAGCTACGCACTTGTTGCAAGTTGGTTGGTGTTGGCCAAGTTTTAATAGCATCAATCTTAGTTTCATCTACATGAACTCCCTTAGAAGATACTACAAATCCCAAGAAAACTACTTTCTCAACACCAAAAGTGCATTTCTCCATGTTTGCATAGAGTTGCTCTTTCCTAAGGATTTGCAAAACATCACGAACATGTGTAGCATGCTCCTCAAGAGACTTGCTAAAGACAAGAATATCATCAAAGTAAACCACAACACAATAGCCTATGAGTGGTCGCAACACATAATGCATAACACGCATAAAAGTACCTGGTGCTTCGGATAAGCCCATGGGCATCACTAACCATTCATAGCGACCAAATTTAGTCTTGAAAGCGGTTTTCCACTCGTCACCCTCTTGTATGCGGATTTGGTAGTAACCACTTTTTAAGTCAATTTTAGAAAATATAGTGGCACCACTAAGTTCATCAAGCATATCATCTAAGCGAGGAATTGGGTGACGATATCTAATGGTGACAGCATTGATAGGACGACAATCGGAACACATGCGCATACTACCATCATGCTTAGGCACAAGTATAACCGGAACCGTACAAGGACTCAAGCTCTCGCATATATGCCCTTTATCTAGGAGTTTTTGGACTTGCCTTTGTATTTCCTTTGTTTCTTCGGGGTTGACGCGGTAGGGAGCCTTGTTGGGAAGCGGTGCTCCGGGGATGAGGTCGATTCGATGTTCGATTCCTCGTTTTGGTGGTAGTCCCAGTGGTAGCTCATCGGGAAATACATCCTGGAATTCCTGCAACAAATTAGATAACACAAGAGGAAGATGTTGTGAAGGGTTAGTCCGAACGACGTCATCTTTGCACACAAGTACATAGTGAAGAACAGTCGATGGGCTCTCACTCACATCCCTCAAATCTCTTTTGGTGGCTAAAAGAACTATATCTCTCACGTCCCTCATCGTGGTGTCGCTCATTTTTGGCTTGTGGCACTCACTCTCTTTGAGGTGGGTCACTCTCTCACTTGGAGCTCCATGATGGAATGTAGCTTGTTTGTCTGCGATGACTTGACTTGGAGTCATTGGGCGGAGCACATATTGCTTGCCCTTCATCTTGAAGCTATATTGATTTGTGCGACCGTTGTGTGTGACGCCACGGTCGAATTGCCAAGGTCTACCAAGTAGGAGGTGGCAAACGGACATTGGAACCACATCACAGTCCAAAGTGTCTTCATAAGCGCCTATCTTGAAAGAAACTTCCACGGTGTGGTCAACTTGGAGCATTCCGGAATCACTAAGCCATTGGACCTTGTAGAGACGAGGGTGCTTTTTCTTGACCAATTGCAGCTTGGAACAAAGGTCTTCACTTGCTAAGTTGTGGCAACTCCCTCCGTCGATGATGACCTTGACGGATTTTCCTTGGATGCCCGCCTTGGTGTGGAAGATGTGGCAACGTTGGTCCTCGTCTTCTTGTTGTTGGAGTGTCAAAACTTTGGAGACAACGAGAGCGGGGCTCGCATCGTTGTCGCAAAAGATTTGCGAATCTTCATCTTCATTCACTTGGAGGTGTATGGCCACTTGCTCCAAAGCTTGCATCTCGTCGTCGCTCATAGAGTCATAGGTGCCATCGTCGAGGAGGATCATGTTGCGCTTGGTTGGGCATTCGTAGGTCTTGTGGCCTCGCCCTTGGCACGTGAAACACTTGATATTGCTTGTTTTGGCGGAAGCATCCGGTGTCGGTGTAGAGGATGAAACCCTTGGCTTCTAGGTGCTTGAGGTTGGTCGGGCTGACGAAGTCGTCTTGTCCTTGTAGCTTGACTTGTCGCCGGTGGGTGTTGGAGATTTCGTAGTTGAAGTTGTCGTTGTTGTAGTAGCTTGAGCACTTGAGCCGTAGGTCTTGGATGAGAACTTGGAGTACTTGTAGTCATCTTGCACTTGCCGTTCCGCCTTGGTTGCTTGGTGCACGAGCTCAAGTAAGTTGGAGTAAGGTTGAAAGTCGGCTATCTTCTTGACTTGGTAGTTGAGGCCATTCAAGAAACGTGCCATTGTTTGCTCATCATCTTCTTTGACATTTGCTCGGATCATAGCAATCTCCATCTCTTGATAGTACTCTTCTACGGACTTGGTGCCTTGCTTGAGTTGTTGGAGATTCTTGAATAGATCCCGGTTGTAATGTGTAGGCACAAAACGAGCTCACATGAGCTCCTTCATTTGGGCCCAAGTGGTGATGGGAGGTTCACCTCTCTCCCTTCTTCGCTCAATCACTTGTTCCCACCAAATAAGGACATAGTCGTGGAACTCAAGGGAAGCCATGGCTATCTTCTTCTCTTCATCATAGTTGTGGAGGTGAAAGATCTTGTCAACCTTGAGGGCCCATGACAAGTAGTCTTCGGGATCATTGCTTCCGGAAAACTTTGGCATTGTGAACTAGAGCTTGCCGAAGCGTTGTTCATCATTGTGGTTGTGAGGCCGAAATCCTTGTCTAGGAGGTGGACCATCATTGACGTTGCCTTGAGCGTGTTGACGATGATCTTGTCCGTGCTCATCTTCATTGTCGGATTCACCACGATGATCTTGAGGATGGCGACGAGGTGGACGCACTCGGTTGCGCCTTTCTTGGAGCTCCTCTTGGTGATGGGCTTCTTCTTGTCGTTGTCGGCGAAGGTTTTCTTGTTGTGCTTGGTGAAGAGCTTCTTGCTCGTGGTGAGCTTGGCGGTTGCGCTCCTCCAAGGCACGAGTAGCTTCTTGCAAAGCGCGATGTGCCTCAAGCGCTCGTCCATGACAATGATGTTGTTCGTCTTCTCGGCGTCGTTGTTCTTGTTCCCACGCATCTTTCTCTTGTTGGCGGCGACGTTCTCGAGCGCGGGCGCGATCTTGAAGTCCATTGCCATGGAATGAATTGTCTTGTCGTTGACGGCCTTGTGGAGAACTTGGGCCGGAGTGTTCGTCTTGGTGATGAACACGTGCTCGCCGGGGGCTTGTGTCGGAAGAGTACTCCGATGAGTGTCGACTTGAGCGCCGTCTTGACGTAGTCGAAGTAGAGGGAGCGCGGTTGACCATCAAGGACCGAAGTTCCTCCATTTGGCTTGATAGCTTGGTGTCGAGGTAGTCCCGTGTGCGCGCCTCGGATTCACGCAAGTCGGTGGCGAGGTTGTCGATGCGGTCATTCAAGGCATGTTGCGCTTGAGTAATTGCCTTGTTGGCGCCGAAGAAGTGCAACTTGGTGACGTGGGTGTTCGCGTCGTCGTCATGATCCTCGAATGTCGGGTTCGACATTATGTTCCTATCCATAGCACTCAAGAAGATATAAGTGGAAGAGTGAGCAGACAATACCAATTACTGATCCGGAAGTTGAGAGTGAATCAAGATTACTCAATGAACAAGCATGAAAAAAGTAGAATTGGTACCGAAGATCGTCCTTCTCACACCTACACAAATAAAGTCTATGGAGTAGCTTGGTAAGGGTAGTGGCACAAATTTCAAGCAATTCGAAAGATAAGATTTAATAATGTTGAAAGAGATTCGAAAACTTCGCAAGTGAGACAATGTAGATTAATAGCAATGAGTATACACGGAAACACACACACGGTAGACAATTGGGGTCATGCAACCAAGGGTAAGCCAAAATGTGGATTCCACGGAAAATGCTCTTGTTGCACAACACTAGAGAGACGGTAGCACGATTGCTCCAATGGGCACGATATGCACTTGTGCACACCCTACTATGAACCAAAAGTGGCGTCTTCCTATTTCCGACTTTCTATATGTGTATGCGGCACGTGACACTCGCTCAAGTGATCCAAGATGATCAAGTATGCTATGCGAAACTTGCGATGCTATTGCTCTTTTGTCCTTGTTTAAAAGCTTTGCTTCTCTTTTCTTTTGCAATGATGATATGTATGGTCACAATGCGGGACGTGCACACCAAGATAGCAATTATGTATGCGGGTAATATGTTGTAACACAAGAGATGATACCAAGATATATGCACGCAATTGAAGCTATGCGGATTATGTATCACTAACGTGCACAAGTAGCGTAGCCCGGCAATACTCAATGGCTAGTCTCGATAGGCAAGTAACGCAAAAAGGCTCAGGGTAACAATGCAATGGCAAGGGTATAGACAGGAGCGTCGTCGCGGTTACCGTCCTTGCTTACGGTTGGTGTCAATGAAGACTTGGTTGGCGACGATCCGGGGCGATGATGAGCGGCGATGTCGAGGAAGAACCACTCCTACTTAGCCGAAACACCGTAGGAAGTGGCGATGCTCGCGGCTCAACATCTCAATTGCAATTGGGTTGTGGAAGAAATGGCGGAAAAGAGACAAAAATTGTCGAAAACGGAGGCCAAAACTGCGTTGCTGTGCTACAGGGGCCGGATGTCCGGGCTCCCTGCCGGATGTCCGGGACGCCCGAAAACAGCTCCAATCTCAGGAACCCTAGATGAACACGAAAAAATTTCGGCAAAATTGGGACGATTTGACGGTGGAAAAAGATGGGGATGGTGGGGAAATGCTAGATCTACCTGTCCACAACGAAATCCACGGATCCAAATCAACAAAATCTCCTCAAATCAAACGGATCGAAGAAATTTGGGTATGGCTATTTTTGTGGGGATTTTCGAAATTAGGTCAAAACAAAACAAAATCGGTTAGAAATCGGGGGAGGGGACTCCAAATTCGTGATCAACGTGGCTCATGATACCAATATATGATACGGGGCACGCCTGTGTGCGTCGATCTTTCATGAATTGGAGGTGGATTTGTGAGGGAACGCGAAGAACACGAAGAACACAAGGGGGAAAATCACAAGAGGAAAACACTCAAGAACGATCCACGATCACACATCCACTAGAATCACCCGAGTACATGAGAATCACGATCCACAAACAACCAAAGGATACACATAACGGTAGTAGTCTCCTCGCTCCGAAGGAGGAGGTCTTGAATCCACTAGGGTGTTGGAAATATGCCCTAGAGGCAATAATAAATTGGTTATTATTATATTTCCTTGTTCATGATAATCGTTTATTATCCATGCTATAATTGTATTGATTGGAAACTCAAATACATGTGTGGGTACATAGACAACACTGTGTCCCTAGTAAGCCTCTAGTTGACTAGCTCGTTGATCAAAGATGGTTAAGGTTTCCTAGCCATTGACATGAGATGTCATTTGATAACGGGATCACATCATTAGGAGAATGATGTGATGGACAAGACCCAAACTAAGAACGTAGCATTTGATCGTGTCAGTTTATTGCTATTGTTTTCTGCATGTCAAGTATCTGTTCCTATGACCATGAGATCATGCAACTCCCTGACATCGGAGGAGTACCTTGTGTGTATCAAACGTCGCAACGTAACTGGGTGACTATAAAGGTGCTCTACAGGTATGTCCGAGGGTGTCTGTTGGGTTGGCATGGATCAAGACTGGGATTTCTTACTCTGTGTGACGGAGAGGTATCTCAGGGCCCACTCGGTAATACAACATCACAATGAGCCTTGCAAGCAATGTGACTAAAGTGTTAGCCACGAGATCTTGTATTACGGAACGAGTAAAGAGACTTGCCGGTAACGAGATTGAACTAGGTATAGAGATACCGACGATCGAATCTCGGGCAAGTAACATACCGAAGAACAAAGGGAACAGCATACGGGATTAACTGAATCCTTGACATAGAGGTTCGACCGATAAAGATCTTCGTAGAATATGTAGGAGCCAATATGGGCATCCAAGTCCCGCTATTGGTTATTGACCGTAGAGGTGTCTCGGTCATGTCTACATAGTTCTCGAACCCGCAGGGTCTACACACTTAACGTTTGGTGACGATATAAGTATAGTTGAGTTGTTATGTTGGTGACCGAAAGTTGTTCGGAGTCCCGGATGAGATCACGGACATGACGAGGAGTCTCGGAATGTCCGAGAGGTAAAGATCGATATATTGGACGATATGTTTGGGCCAAGAGGTGAGACCCACGGGGCATTAGCAAAAGGCAGTTTTGCAGAGGGCAGGGTCCAGATGCCAGGAACCCTGGCGTCTGGCCCTGGGCGAGACGCCGAGGCCCATGGCGTCTGGGCCAGACGCCGGGAACCGTGGCGTTTGGTACTGGAATCCGAGAAGGGCTCTTCCTTTTGTTCCAAACCGACTTTGAGGAGGCTCTTTCTCCAAGTTTCGACCCCAGGGCTCAACATATAAATAGAGGGGCAGGGCTAGCACCCGGAACACATCAAGATTTCCCCAAGCCGTGTGCGGCAACCCTAACCCTCTAGTTCCTCCGTCATAATCTCCGTAGCGCTTGGCGAAGCCCTGCAGAGATTGTTCCTCACCACCATCACCACGCCGTCGTGCTGCTGGAACTCAACCACTACTTCACCATCGCTCGCTGGATCGAGGAGGTGAAGGAGTCATCAAGCCGTACGTGTGTTGAACGCGGAGGTGCCGTCCGTTCGGCGCTAGGTCGTGATCGGATCGAGGGACGACTTGCGATTTGGATCGCGGAGACGTTCGACTACATCAACCGCGTTTCTTAAACGCTTCCGCTTAGCGATCTACAAGGGTATGTAGATTTACTCTCCCTCTCGTAGATGCTCATCACCATGGATAGATCTTGTGTGTGCGTAGGAAAATTTTTGTTTCCCATGCAACGTTCCCCAACAGTGGTATCAGAGCCAGGTCTATGCGTAGATGAGATCTCGAGTAGAACACAAACGAGTTGTGGGCGTGGGTGTATACATATTGCTTGCCGTTACTAGTTGATATTTGATTCGGCGGTACTGTGAGATGAAGCGGCCCGGACCGACATTACGCGTACACTTACGCGAGACAGGTTCCTTCAACTGACATGTAACTTCGTTGCATAAAGATGGCTAGCGGGTGTCTGTCTCTCTCACTTTAGTTGAATCGATTTCAATGAAGAGGGTTCTTTTAGAAGATCAAAAAGCAATCACTACACCACGTTGTGGTTTTGCGTAGGTAAGAACGGTTCTTGCAAACCCGTAGCAGCCACATAAAATTTGCAACAACAATTAGAGGACGTCTAACTTGTTTTTGCAGGGTATGATGTGATATGATATGGCCAATTACATGATGAGATATATGTGATGTATGAGATGATCATGTGTTGTATAGAATATCACGACTTGCATGTCGATGAGTACGGCAACTGGCAGGAGCCATAGAGTTGTCTTTAATTATTGTATGACCTGCGTGTCAATCATTAAGCGCTATGTAATGCTTTACTTTATCGCTAAACGTTAGCAATAGTCGTGGAAGCAACAGTCGGCGCGACAACCTTATGGCGACACGTTGATGGAGATCAAGATGATGGAGATCATGGTGTCATGCCGGTGACGATGGAGATCATGCCGGTGCTTTGGAGATGGAGATCAAAAGCACAAGTTCATGGCCATATCATGTCACTTATGATTTGCATGTGATGTTAATCCTTTTATGCATCTTATTTTGCTTAGGACGACGGTAGCATTATAAGGTGATCCCTCACTTAAATTTCAAGATAAATTGTGTTCTCCCCGAGTGTGCACCGTTGCGAAAGTTCGTCGTTTCGAGACACGCCGTGATGATTGGGTGTGATAGACTCCACGTTCACATACAACGGGTGCAAGCCATGTTGCACACGCGGAACACTCGGGTTAAACTTGACGAGCCTAGCATGTACAGACATGGCCTCGGAACACAAGAGACCGAAAGGTCGAACATGAGTCATATAGTAGATATGATCAACATGAAGATGTTCACCATTGAAACCACCTCAACTCACGTGATGATCGGACTTGAGTTGGTGGATTTGGATCATGTTACACTCGAATGACCGGAGGGATGTCAATTTGAGTGGGAGTTTTTTAAATAATATGATTAACTAAACTCATTATCTAGAACAATAGTCTTAGTTGTCTTTGCTGTATTTATGTTGTAGATCATGGCTCGCGCAGTAGCACCCCTGAATTTTAATGCGTTCCTAGAGAAAGCTAAGTTGAAAGATGATGGAAGTAACTTTGTGGACTGGGCCCGTAATCTAAGGATTATCCTTACGGCTTCCCAGAAGGCTTATGTCCTTGATGCACCGCTTGGTGATCCACCCGCTCCAGTTGAGTCTCTAGACGTTGTGAACGCCTGGCAGGCTCGTTCTGATGATTACTCAATAGTTCAATGTGCAATGTTGTATGGCTTAGAACCGGGACTTCAAAGACGTTTTGAACGTCATAGAGCATATGAGATGTTCCAGGAGTTGAAGTTTATCTTTCAGAAGAATGCCCGGATCGAGAGATATGAGATCTCCGATAAGTTCTATGCTTGCAAGATGGAGGAGAACGGGTCTATCAGTGATCACGTGCTCAGAATGTCTGGGTACTCCACCCGTCTGGCTGAGTTAGGGATGCCCCTTCCGCCAGAGGCTATCACTGACAGAGTTCTTCAATCATTGCCACCTAGCTACAAGAGCTTCGTGTTGAACTATAACATGCACGGGATGAACAAGTCAGTCGCCGAGCTGTTTGCGATGCTGAAAGCCGCTGAGTCTGAAATTCAGAAGGAGCATCAAGTGTTGATGGTCAATAAAACCACTAGTTTCAAGAAAAATGGCAAGGGTAAGAAGGGTAACTCCAAGAAGAGTGGCAAAGCAGTTGCTCCTCTCGTGAAGAAACCCAAGGCTGGACCCAAACCAGAAACTGTGTGTTTTCATTGCAAGGGAACTGGACACTGGAAGCGGAATTGCCCCAAGTATTTGGCTGACAAGAAGGCGGCCAACAACAAACAAGGTATATATGATATACATGTTATTGATGTGTACCTTACCAACTCTCGTTGTAGTGCCTGGGTATTTGATACCGGTGCGGTTGCTCATATTTGCAACTCAAAACAGGAACTGCGGAATAGACGGAGGCTGGCAAAGGACGAAGTGACGATGCGCGTGGGAAATGGTTCCAAGGTTGATGTGATCGCCGTCGGCACGCTCGCTCTTCGATTACCGTCGGGATTAGTGATGAACCTAAATAAGTGTTATTTGGTGCCTGCGTTAAGCATGAACATTATATCTGGATCTTGTTTATTGCGAGACGGTTACTCATTTAAATCAGAGAATAATGGTTGTTCTATTTATATGAGTAATATCTTTTATGGTCATGCACCCGATGTGAGGGGTTTATTCTTATTAAATCTCGATAGTAATGATACACATGTTCATAACATTCATGCCAAAAGATGTAGAATTGATAATGATAATACCACTTTCTTGTGGCACTGCCGTTTAGGTCATATTGGCGTAAAACGCATGAGGAAGCTCCATGCTGATGGACTTTTGGAGTCACTTGATTTTGAATCACTTGACACATGTGAGCCATGCCTCATGGGCAAGATGACTAAAACGCCGTTCTCTGGAACAATGGAACGGGCAAGTGACTTATTGGAAATCATACATACTGATGTGTGTGGTTCGATGAGTATTGAGGCGCGCGGTGGTTATCGTTATTTTCTCACCTTCACTGATGACTTAAGTAGATATGGGTATATTTACTTAATGAAACACAAGTCTGAAACATTTGAAAAGTTCAAACAATTTCAGAGTGAAGTTGAGAATCATCGTAACAAGAAAATTAAATTCCTGCGATCTGATCGAGGAGGAGAATATCTGAGTTATGAGTTTGGCAGTCACTTAAGACAGTGTGGAATTGTTTCACAATTGACACCGCCTGGAACACCACAGCGTAATGGTGTGTCCGAACGTCGTAATCGAACCTTATTGGATATGGTGCGATCTATGATGTCTCTTGCCGATTTGCCACTATCGTTTTGGGGTTATGCATTAGAGACAGCTGCATTCACTTTAAATAGGGCACCATCGAAATCCGTTGAGACGACGCCATATGAACTTTGGTTTGGCAAGAAGCCAAAACTGTCGTTTCTTAAAGTTTGGGGATGTGATGCTTATGTCAAAAAGCTTCAGCCTGAAAAGCTGGAACCCAAAGCGGAGAAATGCGTCTTCATAGGATACCCAAAAGAGACAGTTGGGTATACCTTCTACCTCAGATCCGAAGGCAAAGTGTTTGTCGCTAAAAACGGAACATTTCTTGAGAAAGAGTTTCTCTCGAAAGAATTGAGTGGGAGGAAGATAGAACTTGATGAGGTTGTTGAACCTTTACTTCAACCTGAGAGTAGCGCAGTGCAGAAAGTTGTTTCTGTGGAGCCTACATTAGCTGAAGAGGAACTTAATGATGATGATCATGAAGCTTTGGATCAAGTTGCTATCGAACCTCGTAGGTCGACAAGGACGCGTACTGCTCCTGAGTGGTACGGCAACCCTGTCTTAGAGGTCATGTTGTTAGACAACGATGAACCTACGAGCTATGGAGAAGCGATGATGGGCCCGGATTCCGAGAAGTGGTTAGAGGCCATGAAATCCGAGATGGGATCCATGTATGAAAACAAAGTATGGACTTTGGAAGTATTACCTGAAGGGCATAAGGCCATTCAGAACAAATGGATTTTTAAGAGGAAGACGGACGCGGACGGTAATGTCACCGTCTATAAAGCTCGACTTGTGGCAAAGGGTTTTTCACAAGTTCAAGGAGTTGACTACGATGAGACCTTCTCACCCGTAGCGATGCTTAAGTCCGTCAGAATCATGTTAGCAATAGCTGCCTTTTTCGATTATGAAATTTGGCAGATGGATGTCAGAACAGCGTTCCTTAACGGTTACCTTAAGGAAGAGTTGTATATGATGCAACCAGAAGGTTTTGTCGATCCAGAGAATGCTGACAAAGTTTGCAAACTCCAGCGATCCAGTTATGGACTGGTGCTAGCATCTCGGAGTTGGAATCTTCGTTTTGATGAGGTGATCAAAGCGTTCGAGTTTATACAAGTTTACGGAGAAGCTTGTATTTACAAGAAAGTGAGTGGGAGCTCTATAGCGTTTCTAATATTATATGTGGATGACATATTACTGATTGGAAACAATATAGAAATGCTGGAAAGCGTAAAGGAATATTTGAACAAGAGTTTTTCAATGAAGGACCTAGGAGAAGCTGCTTTCATATTAGGCATCAAGATCTATAGAGATAGATTGAGACGCTTGATAGGACTTTCACAAAGCACATACCTTGACAAAGTTTTGAAGAAGTTCAAAATGGATCAGTCCAAGAAGGGGTTCTTGCCTGTATTGCAAGGTGTGAAGTTGAGTAAGACTCAATGCCCAGTGACTGCAGAAGATAGAGAAAAGATGAGTGTCATCCCCTATGCTTCGGCCATAGGCTCTATCATGTATGCAATGCTGTGCACAAGACCCGATGTCAGCCTTGCCATAAGTATGGTCGGAAGGTTTCAAAGTGATCCAGGAATGGAACACTGGACGGCGGTGAAGAATATCCTGAAGTACCTGAAAAGGACTAAGGATATGTTTCTCGTTTATGGAGGTGATCAAGAGCTCGTCGTAAAGGGTTACGTCGATGCAAGCTTTGACACTGATCCGGATGACTCTAAGTCTCAAACCGGATACGTGTTTATTCTTAATGGGGGTGCGGTTAGCTGGTGCAGTTCCAAGCAAAGCGTGGTAGCAGATTCTACATGCGAAGCGGAGTACATCGCTGCCTCGGAGGCGGTGAAGGAAGGTGTCTGGATGAAGGAGTTCATGACAGATCTTGGAGTAGTGCCTAGTGCGCTTAACCCAATGACTCTGTTTTGTGATAATACTGGTGCCATTGCTCTAGCCAAGGAACCAAGATTTCACAAGAGGACCAGACACATAAAGCGACGTTTCAATTCCATCCGCGATTACATCAAGGAGGACGACATAAATATTTGCAAAGTACACACGGATCTAAATGTTGCAGATCCGATGACTAAACCTCTTCCAAGGGCTAAACATGAACAACACCAGAACTGCATGGGTGTTCGATTCATTACAATGTAAATCACATAGTGATGTGAACTAGATTATTGACTCTAGTGCAAGTGGGAGACTGTTGGAAATATGCCCTAGAGGCAATAATAAATTGGTTATTATTATATTTCCTTGTTCATGATAATCGTTTATTATCCATGCTATAATTGTATTGATTGCAAACTCAAATACATGTGTGGGTACATAGACAACACTGTGTCCCTAGTAAGCCTCTAGTTGACTAGCTCGTTGATCAAAGATGGTTAAGGTTTCCTAGCCATTGACATGAGATGTCATTTGATAACGGGATCACATCATTAGGAGAATGATGTGATGGACAAGACCCAAACTAAGAACGTAGCATTTGATCGTGTCAGTTTATTGCTATTGTTTTCTGCATGTCAAGTATCTGTTCCTATGACCATGAGATCATGCAACTCCCTGACATCGGAGGAGTACCTTGTGTGTATCAAACGTCGCAACGTAACTGGGTGACTATAAAGGTGCTCTACAGGTATCTCCGAGGGTGTCTGTTGGGTTGGCATGGATCAAGACTGGGATTTGTTACTCTGTGTGACGGAGAGGTATCTCAGGGCCCACTCGGTAATACAACATCACAATGAGCCTTGCAAGCAATGTGACTAAAGTGTTAGCCACGAGATCTTGTATTACGGAACGAGTAAAGAGACTTGCCCGTAACGAGATTGAACTAGGTATAGAGATACCGACGATCGAATCTCGGGCAAGTAACATACCGAAGAACAAAGGGAACAGCATACGGGATTAACTGAATCCTTGACATAGAGGTTCGACCGATAAAGATCTTCGTAGAATATGTAGGAGCCAATATGGGCATCCAGGTCCCGCTATTGGTTATTGACCGTAGAGGTGTCTCGGTCATGTCTACATAGTTCTCGAACCCGTAGGGTCTACACACTTAACGTTTGGTGACGATATAAGTATAGTTGAGTTGTTATGTTGGTGACCGAAAGTTGTTCGGAGTCCCGGATGAGATCACGGACATGACGAGGAGTCTCGGAATGTCCGAGAGGTAAAGATCGATATATTGGACGATATGTTTGGGCCAAGAGGTGAGACCCACGGGGCGTTAGCAAAAGGCAGTTTTGCAGAGGGCAGGGTCCAGACGCCAGGAACCCTGGCGTCTGGCCCTGGGCGAGACGCCGAGGCCCATGGCGTCTGGGCCAGACGCCGGGAACCGTGGCGTTTGGTACTGGAATCCGAGAAGGACTCTTCCTTTTGTTCCAAACCGACTTTGAGGAGGCTCTTTCTCCAAGTTTCGACCCCAGGGCTCAACATATAAATAGAGGGGCAGGGCTAGCACCCGGAACACATCAAGATTTCCCCAAGCCGTGTGCGGCAACCCTAACCCTCTAGTTCCTCCGTCATAATCTCCGTAGCGCTTGGCGAAGCCCTGCAGAGATTGTTCCTCACCACCATCACCATGCCGTCGTGCTGCTGGAACTCAACCACTACTTCACCATCGCTCGCTGGATCGAGGAGGTGAAGGCGTCATCAAGCCGTACGTGTGTTGAACGCGGAGGTGCCGTCCGTTCGGCACTAGTTCGTGATCGGATCGAGGGACGACTTGCGATTTGGATCGCGGAGACGTTCGACTACATCAACCGCGTTTCTTAAACGCTTCCGCTTAGCGATCTACAAGGGTATGTAGATTTACTCTCCCTCTCGTAGATGCTCATCACCATGGATAGATCTTGTGTGTGCGTAGGAAAATTTTTGTTTCCCATGCAACGTTCCCCAACATAGGGATCTTCCCTTGATAGGGGCCTTGGCATCAATCCGGATCTTCTCACGTAGAGGGTAGTCGCTCCACGAGGGAAGGGAGATAATGGAGCTAGGCTCAACAAAGTGTATTCGCTAAACCAAAAGCTATCCCTAGAGAGAGGGGGAGGAGTTGCTTATATAGTACTAGTCGAATAAGGGGCGAGAGAGAGGGTTACATGGCCTCTAGGGCCCGAGTCTGCCCACACAGGGGCCGGACGTCCGGGCCATGGGCCGGATGTCCGGGGCTTCAGTGACCTGCCGGATGTCCGGGCTGTGGGGGCCGGACGTCCGGGGCTCGGGCGCCAGTTGCTGATGCATTCGGGATGTGGTGCGCCGGATTTCCGGGGATGGTAGCCCGGATGTCCGGGAGTCCGATGGGTCGCCGGATGTCCGGCGAGAAGGCCGGATGTCCGGGGCTCGGGCGCCTGGTTTCGCTCGGTTCTGGCTCCGAAGGGCCGGATATCCGGTGCGCGAGGGCCGGATATCCGGGGCGCGAGGGCCGGATATCCGGGGCGAGGGCCGGATGTCCGGGCCAGGGGCCGGATGTCAGGCGCCTGTAGCTCCTGCTGCTGGCCGTGGGTGCTGGTGCGGTCTCCAGGGGCCGGACGTCCGGGGCCTTGGCCGGATGTCCGGGGCCTGGAGGGTGGATTTGCCTTCCTCCGTTGCGCTTGTCCACCTTTCTCCGTGTCCGTCTCCGTGGTGACTTGGCCTTCAGTCCGAGCATCTCCTAGTCCCTCTCCGTGGTACCTAATCATGCAGAGAGTCTCCGATTGAGGTAGCATCCAAGTTCCATGAGCATCAAAGAGAGAATCGTATAGGAGAGATATCACCTCTTGTTCTATAGCACGTGCCCGGGCTCTAGTCATGGGTCCATTTGTAGCTTGATGTGATGTTGTAGAGTTCATGGGGATGATGTTGGGATGCTCCGCATCATCGCCCCTCCAAGGAGATGACATGAATCTACCCTAGGGCTTCACCGACTATGTCCAAATAAACAAACTCGAGAAGGATGAGAGCTTGGAAGACAAACTCGAAGAAGAAGCATCGCCATCAGCCCGAGCGCCAGAAGCGAGGTATAAAACTCCAAACCACAACTACTAGCCGGAGCGAAGGCAACGGGATTCCCCTCTACGCAACTGGCGGCTGGAGCGGCGGGAAGAGGAGAGGCGAATTCACGGGCTCACCAACAAAGCTTCAAGGGAAGCGTTTGCTCTTTTTGTCGTTCAGTTGGAGAGATACCCTTCACATGCCTCAGTCTCCCGTTGGGCACCACCTGGCCAATAGTGATTGATGTCATGCCGGCGGTGTGCAGAATGGAGCATAGGTTATCGACGACCCTCGGTTTCCTTTCTCAAGGTATTAAACTCTAGTTGGTGAACTCTTTCCTCTCTTCCCTTGAGGTCTATGGTACGCGTGCCATCAGCATTCAACCATAAATCGTTAAACATTTAGACAAGATCAGGAGATGTTGCCTGTAGCACAAGAAGTACGGAAACAATACCAAATGTAATCCATTGGATGCTTGGGTTGTGGTTTGTAAACCGAAACATAAGGAGATTTTGGAGCCAGAAAAGTGAAAATAAAATGAAAGGTATTGAACTCTAGTTGGTAAACTCTTTCCTCTCTTCCCTAGAGGTCTATGGTATGTGTGCCATCAACATTCCACAGTAAATCGTTGAACATTTCGACAAGACCAGGAGATGTTGCCTATGACTGGGTGTAATTGATATCTTCGTGATATTAATATATTTCCTTTATCGAAAAAGATGTTGCCTATGGCGCAAGAAGTATGGAAACAATATCAAATGTAATTCATTGTCCGCTTGGGTCGTTGTTTGTAAACCGAAGCATAAAGAGGTTTTGGAGCCGGAAAGAGAAAATAAAATAAAAGGTACTAAGCTCTAGTTGGTGAAATCTTTCCTCTCTTCCCTTGAGGTCTATGGTATGCCTGCCATCAGTATTTGATCATAAATCGTTGAAGATTTGAACAAGATCACAAGATGTTGCCTACGGCGCGGGAATTACAGAAACAATACCAGATGTAATTCAATTGCCGCTTGGGTCGTGGTTTGTAAACCGAAACATAAGAAAGTTGTGGAGACGAAAAAGAGAATAAATAAAATAAAATGAAAGAAAGAGGAAATAAAATAAGTTATTAACAAAAAAATAAAGTAACAACAGCATCGGTGTTAAATTGTATATTAAAAAAAGACTGACATCATTCCACACTTCTGGCCCCCCTCATGCTGAGTTAACAGCAACTTCAGGTGACAGACCCGTGGCTTGGCCCAGCCAGAAGTATGGTCTGACTGCTTTTTGCCTCGGCAAAGATGTTGGAACAGCTTTGCATCCTCGGCAAATAGATAGCCGGATACACGCTATTTAAGCTGCAAAACAAGTTCTATAACAGGCGATGTGGTACTATTATAATAGAAACGAGCGTGACCGATAAAAGTCACGAGCGGCCGGCCTCTCAGGGGATTTTTTTGCGCCCACCACACGTCTAGCGTCGCAGCAGAAATTAAACAGGGATTGTTATTAGAAAAACGGCAGACAACGTTTATCTAACGCCGATATCTCTCGCACCACTACGCCATCTCCTGGTTGCATGCATACCCTGTTGGGACGAACCCTAGACGAACCGCATACCACACCCCACGCCGTGCGATCCGCATGCATCGGCACTCACGCAACGCAATCACGCCAACAGCCTCCATGCTCACCGTAATAAACACACACGCACGCCACGCACACACGCACCAGACTAGTTGATCCACTAACCAACTAACTACATGCATGTCAAGATTAGTACTAACAGCGGCGTCATCGACGGGGTAGCCGAGGTCGCGCCTTGTGTCCGAGAGGGACTTTTTTTTTTTCTGAAGCAACCATATATTTTATTGGACGATTACACGTATGGTCACCATACAAGATACAAATGCTTGTCAAGCAACTTTACACAAAGAATTTTACAAGAAGTAAAACTACTATTCCACACTTGTAGAAAATTATGCCTTGCCGAAACGTAGTCCACAAACGTCCTCCACCGTCACCATGGCAACACCGGAAAAGATGAGAACAACCGCCATACCAAGATCTGGGAGAGCACCATCGCATACGAAGATGCTTTTTGAGCCGATGAAGCGGGTCGACGCAAACGACGAGACCGAGTCTTTGTGGCATGTAGGCCGGGGAACTTCCCCGTGGTCACCAGATCTCAACGCCGTCCACTTCATTCAATGTAGTCGAAGAAGAGGAACGTCGCCGCCTGCCGTCATCCACATGCTCAACTGCAAGACAGTAAACACAACTATAGCAGCCGACACGACCGCGACCTGCGTGAGCGCCGACGGCCGACTACCAGACATGAACCTCGCCAGATCCAGAGATCAGCGAGACGACCGGGCCACCTGCTCCCCGACGCTACTGGTTACAACGATGTCGAGATGAAGAAAGAGCATAGGCAAATTATTCCGACGCGGCGTTGCCTCCTCCATGAAAACAACACCTCAAGAAAGCACTAGGCCAACCCTAACTACAGCCTGAACCGAAGCACCAGGGTCCCCACCCCTTCCCGCCGCCGGAGCGGCAGACGGAGGAGGTAGGGAACGGCCGCAGCGGCTTGGAGGCCGGTGAGGTTGGGGGCAGATGGGATCGCTCCCGATCCACTTTTCTCGAGGGATGCGCTTCATTGCTAACCGATTCCCGGGAAAGGACTTGAGTCGGCTGCGGTACGCCGAGACGGACAGCCCGTTCTGGCTGAGCCGTCCTGGCTGAGCAATGCTACATTCACTGAAGGTTACGTATGGGGATGCTTAGCTGGGGTCAATTGATTGGGAGGAAAGGGCATCCCCTGAAAATCAGGGTGGGTGAGATTAGTTAACGAGAAGGAATCGCGTAAAACCCCGTATTAGAGCATCTCCGACAGGCGCGCTACGGCACGACGTGATATAAAAATTTGCAGCGCTGAAATGCACTTTTTTAGCGCGCGGCAAGGCGCCCTCTCCAGCAGGCGCCGCAAAATGCAGCGCGACGTTGCCGCTCCAGCAGGCGCTGCAAAATGCAGCGCGCGAGAGCATACAAACGCTATAAAATATTTCAAATTTAAATAAAAACAAGAAGATCAAACAGAAAAAAATAAATCAATAATAAATAGTTTAATTATTATTACAACTCAAACAAATAATTTATTTTGGAATACAACAAATAGTTCAACAATACAACATGAAACATACAACATCAAACTAATTTTGATGGCCATGCCATGCCCACCACTTCTCGATTAGATCCTTCTGAAGATCAGTATGCGTTTCGGCACGTCGAATGGCATGATATGAGGCAACAAATTGGGCTACCCTTGCAGCACTCCTCCGCACTCGCACGGGATGTCCCATCAATTCATACTGAGAATAGTCTAAATCTTTCCCACGCTCATTCTCGATGATCATGTTATGCATGATCACGCAAGCTTTCATGATGCATCAAAGGATCTTTTGATCTCAAAATCTAGCCGGTCCTCTCACAATAGCAAATTGGGCTTGCAAAATCCCAAAAGCTCTCTCCACATCTTTCCTAGCCGCCGACTGAGCATTGTGAAAATCTAGATTTTTCTTACCTTGTGATTTCGACAACGGCTTCACAAATGTTTGCCACCTTGGGTAGATGTCATCCGCAAGATAGTAGCCATAATTGTATGTATGACCATTTGCTACAAACTTCACCGGTGTAGTTTCACCATTTGCAATCTTATTCATGTGTGGTGACTGATTAAGAATGTTGATGTCATTCAAAGATCCAGGCATTCCAAAAAAAAAGCATGGCATATCCAAGTCTCCTGATCGGGCCACTGCTTCAAGGATTATAGTGGAACCTTTTTTTTGCCGTGTGTCGGGGATATAACTCCACGGTATAACCCGCCATACTGGTCCGGGTTAACATATCAACAACTTTGCAACTAAATTTAAGCGGGCCGTGTCCTGAATACAAGATAAGTAAGCCGATGGCTGACCCGAGTCGCCAGAAGGCCCAATACCCAAAGACGGCAGCTCAAAGCCCATGAAGCTAAAGACGCCAGTTCAGTTTCCTTGAGATCCAAGACAAGTTTAGAGATGTTGTCGGTCACTGGTCACGATATAACCCGGACTCTATTGTAAAACCCTAGGGCCTGACCTTTATATAAAGGCTGGCCCCTAGAACCGAAAGACTCAAGTTACAACCTCTCGATAGCTAGGTTAGCGATTCCGCACCCTTGTAATCAAGATCTACTCATCAAATACACACAAAGCAGCACGTAGGCTATTACCTCCATAGGAGGGGCCGAACCTGGGTAAACCCGACTCTCTCGTTCAACCCCTTCGAGTCGCCACCAAGCGGCGATGGCGTCACACCTAAGTCCTGTTACAAGGACATCTTCCGGGTTGACAAAACCACAACAGTTGGCGCCCACCGTGGGGCCCTCGCCCGGTGGAGTTGAGTTTTCGAAGGGGATCCAACCAGGATTCGAGAGGTTTGCAGTGAACCAGGTGATCAAGAACTACCGCGACAAGATCTATGAGCCATCTTGGAGCATCAAGGACAACCCGATCGGACGTGGGTTTCGAGATCCCGTGGGAGAGATTGTTTTGGAAACTTCTGAGTCGGACATCTACATCAACATCGACGAGCCGGCTCGGAGCGCCCGATCCGATCAACGCCAAGGCGGTCTTCACCATGTATTCGTCGGCTTCACTCAAGGGGTCAGCCTCTCGGATGAGCCAGCTTCTAGCGGCGACGTCCTCGTCAATTCGGACGGGACATCATCCACAGGAGATACGGAGTCAATCTGCCCTCTTTATGCTGGCAGACTTGGGGGCTCATTGGAGACCGAAGCCCCTGAGGAATACAATGAGTCGCCTCGACAAGTCGCCGTCTACATGCGGCCACAGCCGGAGGTTCTGGCGGGTCAACTAAAACGCCGGCTCAAGCCATGACTGATCTCATGGCCGAGATGGCGAAACTCGTGGATACCCCGGTCACTGCGGAAAACCAAGAAGAGCGCAATGTGGAGCTAACCAAATTGCGTAGTTAAATAATTGAGGTACAGAAGGAGATTGATGCTGAAAACGCACGGATGGCAGATTTGCAGGCTCGCATACATCAAGAGACGGAGCGCCTTAAGGCCGAGGCCTGGCGGTTAGGAGTTCAGAGAGAGGCATCGGAGGCGGTTTACGAGAGAAGACGCCACCGTGGACTCCCTCCAAACCTTGATCCACAACAGCTTTTTAACACCCCACAACAGACACCAGGAACTGTTCAGCAACCCGGGAATCGGCAAGAGGAACCAGCTCAACCCCCGCTGGCTCAATCCCCGCCTCGGCGATTTAAGAGGCCGCGGGGCCACTTTTCCAATCCTGTTGACAACATGTTGGCTGCAACCCGGAATTTGGAAGCGTTGCCCATTAACGGAAACTCCCCTCTTGAGGTTGAAGCTAGAAACGCTATCGAGATGCTAAAGACTATTGTGGTTCAACAGGCACAATATTCGTACAGCAGGAATCGGATGCATTCCACTCCCTATGCTAGTAAGGGTCATCATGTGGAATCCCCGGCTGTTTCTAGCAGTGGGCGAAGACAGCAGCTTCAGGTCTCTCCAACCCGTCTCATGCCATCAGACGCCCAGGAAGTTGTTGATGTTGTGAGAGGCGCACGACAGGCAGAAGCGGCAACACGGGCTATCCAGCAGCTTCACCCTCAACCGGCGAGTTTGGGGGCTGGGTCCAACAGAACGATTGGTATACCATGCTTATCCCCAGCACTCCGCGCTGAGCGCATGCCCAAAGATTTCAAGGGGCCTCGTAAGGTGTCAAACTACACGACAGATCTTGAGCCGGCATCTTGGATCGAAAGTTATGAGTTAGCAATGGACATGCTGGATGTCAGTGACGTTGTATGTGCTAAATACTTAACCATGATGTTGGAAGGACCGACTCGGACATGGTTGAAAAACTTGCCGCCTAACTCCATCAACACATGGGCCGAGCTGAAAAAGTGATTCATCAAGAATTTCCAAGGGACCTGCAAGAAGCCTATGACAATAGTAGACCTGCAGCATTGCGTTCAACGAGTAGACGAGTCGGCTCACCATTGGACTCGCCGGGTCACGGAAATCATCCATTCATTGGACAGCATCACGGCGGCTCAGGCAGTCTTAATATTGGAAAAGAACTGTCACTTCCAGCCTTTGGTCCAGAAGCTCGGGCGGCTCAAGCGAAAGGTTCAATACATGGGCGACTTGATTGACGTTCTCACCAGATATGCTAAGTCGGATAGCACGAAGGATCCCGGCTCAGATGAGGACAAGACCACCAAAGGCAAAAAAGCTGAAGGAGGGAAAGGTCAGCACAGTTCAGGAGGCAACCAGGGGGCTCAAAACAATAAGCGGAAGCAGCCGGACGGCGGGTCAGACTTTGTGGCCAACACTAATACAGGTTGCAAGAACCAGCGCCGGAACGGTCGACCCGGAGGAGCTTACAATGGGAATAAAACTTGCAATTATGAGGAGGCGCTTAAAGCACCTTGCCCTAAGCACAGCACCCAAGATAAGCCGGCTAGCCACTCTTGGGAGAATTGTTATATCATGCAAGAGTTCCATAGCCAAGCTTTCCAGAATAACTCAGGAGGCAATGGTGGAGGACACCCGGGTCAACATGGACCTGGCAGGTCAGAAGGTGGCCCAGGGGCTGGTCTTCAACATTAGGGAAATCATAGCAATGGGCAACATCCTAGCCATGGCAATCAGCATAATAACCCAGGAGGATTTCAAAGTAATCCCAAGCAGTTGAATAACAGTCAGTACCACTAGCACCTGAATCCCTGAATAAAATTCGTACTCTGGAGGGTATCAAAGAAGAAATTTTTTGTCTCCAAGAGGGAAATAAACCGGCCCTGTAACACTAGTGGTCTTATTAAAATTAGCTCCGCGGACTCCTTTTTGTAATTTCTTTGTCCCTTGCAGACTTTTGTATATACTTCTTTACGTTTCGAGTATAAATAAAACCGGCATATTTTGGCGTTTTTCAACCTATAAATTTGAAGTTTGAGTCTTTATTTTCCGAAACAGAGGGCACCTGGGGGCTTCCGACTCATCGAGTCTAGCTTTCTCACCCTTGTGACCCGGCATAATAATGCCACCTTATAAAGGGCATTTGGGGGATTCCAGCCCACCGGGCTTAGCTTTCTCACCCTCTTGACCCGGCAAAAATAAATGCCATATATGGTTAAACCTGCCTGTATGCTTGATGCGACTCCGATCAGATGACCCCGTGAACTCTTGACAAGTCAATCCTTTTTGGACCCTGAACTTGTTAAGGTTAAAACACCGTCTTGAGTCATGAGAGAGCCGGCATACAGAAAGCTAGGATAAACCATGGGTTATCATACCCGCTTCATTGAAGCAAGACCCAAGCCTCGAAAGCCGGTCTTTTCTGTCGAGCCTCGAAACTCGGCAGATTATCTCAGTATTATGATCATACGTCCTTTGCATTAAAGCTAGGACCATCAAAGGTGCTTTCAAAGGGGGCTACCTTATATTTCTAACTTTCGAGAAGCAGTCCCCAAAACGAATACTATGTGCTGAATCTCATCACATAAAAGTTTTGGCCATGCCCTGTTTTTCATTACCAGTTTATGTATAAAATAACCAGGTTATCAGCTGCATGACAACACAAAATTATGTTATGGCTTAAGAGGCTAACAAAGGACCTCAAAGCTTGGACATCAATTTCGGCCAAGAATCATTGAGCCGGCTTATCAATATTGTTTTATTTGGCTTGTTTATTATAGCAAGCTTCAGGTTCAAAATCATTACCGGCCCGTGCTTTCAAGGACCGGGTTGAACAATTGAGTATGCATGAGCAACCAATTGACAAGGCACACAAATCCTCAACATCGTGGAAAGAAGAACAAGTTGTTAAATCCGCAATATCAAAGACCGGCTCATTTTGCCCAGTTTTATCCTATCAAAAAGCTCATCAATAGAAAGCCGGTGAGCAGACAGGGTGGTGAAGCGGCAAATAAAGTATCTTGCATCAAAAGTGCAAAACGCACACGATGGTACGACAATAGTTTTCGGCTATCCCTATTAAATGCTTAAGGAAGCCACGAATTGTTTTTCCACCCATAGTTGGGGGGCTTAAGTTGACAAGGTAACGATTGAGGAAATGTAAATCGCCGACCGCATCATTCAGGACTGTGGCGGCTAATCTTGTGCGTGAGACGCCTCCGAGTTGTCCACCGATTGGTCTTCTGGCTCCTGTATCTGAAGGTTGTCCACATCCCAGTTGCAGTGAGACAGAGTCTGGAATACAGCCTCGTCATCTAGAATTGAAGATGGGTCAACTTCACAGGCAAAGACATGCTCGCACCGTTGAGGAGCTAGACTCTTTGTTATCAAAACAGGTGGTGGAATCCAAGTATGATTGGCGCCATAAGCTGCTTGATAGTTCCTCAGTTTCATCTCGGAAACCAGCTGTGTTGACAGAATTTGAGCATCCTTGACACAGGCCGCGTAATCCTCCTGGGAGAATTCTGACCCGTCATTTTTAAATTCGGGGAAGCCCTTTGCCAGCTCAGCTGGATCAAGCTCCTCTCCGTAAGCTAAAGCCCCGCTCAATGCATATATCGCTCCAGATCGGGCGGCTGATCTTTTTAGCTCTGGAATGCGCTGAGGGATAATGGAGAGACTTTCCAACACATTCCCGATATACTTTAAAGACTGCTTATCCCCTAGTGACGCCTTGATTGCAAGATGACTCCCAGCGTAGAGTTGCTCCGTCAGAGAATAAACAGCCTTGAGCATGAGCAGACTGTTATCATAAAAACTGCTAGTCCGGGGGCTGCAAAATAGAATCAATGCATGAGTCGCCGGGCGCATTATATCTATATTTCAAGAAGACCAGAGGCTATATACACTTACCAAAAATAGCTTCGGCCATCTGGGCAATATGTCATTTTAACCCGGACAACTCCTCGGTAAGGGGTTTAAGCCGGCCCTCAGCATCCTCTGCACGCTTCAGCAGAGTCATCTTTTCGTCTTCAAATGATTTCTTCTCTTTTAAGAAGCCTGCTTTGGTATTTTCCAGCTCGATCAAAGAGAGGCGAAGTTTTTCTTCAACTTCTGCCTAGGAAGTCTGCCCTTTTTCCATGTCTTTTTTCAAACTGGCCACGCTGGATTCGACTATCTTCTAAGCTTCCTGCATCATACATAAAGTTTATATCAAGTCCTAAACAAACTGTAAAGCAATATATTTGGCACTTGGGGGCTAATGTATCTCAGCTCTTTTTGACATTGAAGATGTGAACAAGACCCGACTCATCTCAAGAGGATGAGCCAGCCCTTGGGGACTACAGGTCGAAGTTCTTCAAAATTATTACAGAAGACCCGACTCGTCTCAAGAAGATGAGCCGGCCCTTGGGGGCTATAGGTCGAAGTTCTTCAAAATTATTACAGAAGACCCGACTCATCTCAAGAAGATGAGCCGGCCCTTGGGAGCTACAGGTCGAAATTCTTCAAAGTTATTACAAAAAGATCCGTCTCATCTCAAGGAGATGAGCCGGCCCTTGGGGGCTACAGGTCAAGTCAGTCAAACATTCGCAAGACCCAGCTTATCTTAGAAAGATAAAGTTTTTTTTTACCACCGAAAACAGTAGGGAAAGCCCCCTACTACATATTTGTATTACTTATATAAGGTGTACAGTTACATTGTTACATGTGTACAATTCACCCCAGTAGGGGAGAAGAAAGAAGAAAACGCTAGAAAAGAAAGGTGTCTACAAAATTAGGGTGGTGTATTTAAGCTATGTAGAAAGGCAGTGACAAACTGTCTTTTATTGCCAGAGGTCCTTTACTGGAAAGAGGAGAAATCTTTAGTAAATCTTCTCTGCCAGGAGGTAATAGTCGGCTGGATCCTTCTAAAATGATTGTTGTTGCGTTCTTTTCATAAACTCCAAGCAGCAGCTAGGAAGACTTCCATGAACATTGATTTCCTCCAATTTGTTTTCGCTTGATCCACCAGAGTAACTCGATGGTCAAGGTTCTCCCACTGAATAAGCAAGTCTTACTGAACTCACAGCGAAAGAAGAGATGTTCCACCGTTTCTTCTGTATTGGTTTAGCAGAGAAGGCAATCCAGCACTGGTCCAATGTTATAGTGTCTTCTTTTTAGCATGTTTCGTGTGTTGAGCCTATCAGAGAAAAGGAGCCAGCCGAAGACCTTGAGTTTTGGGGTGCATTTAGATTTCCATAGCCATCAAAAAACATCATGCGCCTGCACATCCTTGAAGTAGTGATTGTAATAGTCCTTTGCTTTGAATTCAATCTTGCCCCAGGTGTAGGTCCATTCGTCATTGCTATTTTGGGCGAGAGTTGTGTCACTAGTCAGACTTTGCATCATCCTTACTTCCTCGTGAGCTTGCACCGATAGCGGGAGGTGAAAAATATCATGTAGGTTGGTTGTGAGTAAGAACTCACGGACAGATACGTCTTCTTTACAGGAGTATGAGTATGCTCTTGGGCAGCGTTGGTCCAGTGTACTCTGAAGGTAGAGGTCATTCCAAAACAGCGTAGTTGTTCCACATTTGATCTGCACCCTAGAGATCCCTCTGAATGATGGGCTCATGTTGTTAATATCACACCACCAAAATGATCCACATGATCCCAGAGTATGGGGGATAGAGGTCTGATAATAGGTGTTCCATATGAGGGAGACCCAAGGGATGTCTAACTTGTTGTAGAATTTGTGTAGGAATTTCATGAGGAGCGCTTCATTCTGGATCTTCAGATCAATCACACCCAATCCACCATGTTTTTTGGGTCGGCAAATCATCTCCCATGCAGCGAGAGAGTTACACTTATCGCCATTGTCAGTTTGCTTGTTCCATAGGCAGTGTCTTCGAATTTTGTCTAACTGCTCTAGGATTTTGGGATTGATCTTGATTGCACACATGGCGTAGATCATCAATGAGGTGACAATGGAGTTGACTAGTGAGAGCTTCCCACCATACGACATCATTGACATGGTGGCTGTGATCCTCTTCTCAGCCCGACAAACAATCGGCATGAGGTCTTGTACCGATGGTCTTTCAGTTCCAAGCGGCAGACCTAAGTAAGTGAATGGCATACTTGCAATGGCACATCCAAAGGTGTTAGCAATGGCTTGGCTAAGGTCAGGAGGCGTGTTTATGGGGATCAGAGTGGTCTTATGAAAGTTGATACGTAACCCAATGGACGCAGCATAATCCGACAAAATTGATTTCACAGTGGTTGCCTGTTGTAGACAAGCCGGCATGACGATGATGGTATCATCCGCGTATTGTATCACAGGATAGTCTGTATTTCCCTTGGGCGGAATGGGATGAAAGATTAAGCCCCGTCTAGCTGCATCGTTGATGGCAGCTTGAAGTAAATCGGCAGCTAGAACAAAGATTAGGGGGGAGAGTGGGTCTCCTTGTCTGACGCCGCAGTGGCAATGGAATTGACGTCCGGGCACACCATTGAGGAGAACGGATGATTTTCCGGAAGAGAAGATATTCTGCATCCACCCAATCCATTTTTCATTAAATCCCATATGACTCATGATCTGCAGCATGGCCTTGTGATCAATTGTATCAAATGCCTTAGCAAAGTCTAGTTTGATCAGCACAATTTCTCTTTTAGAAGCTTGGCATTGGTGGATATATTCATAAGCCCAAGCGATGCAGTCTTGGATGGGTCGTTTCTTAAGAAATCCATATTGGTTACGATGCACAAGGGTGAGGATTATTTTCTGCAGCCTATTTGCCAGTATCTTGGTAATCAGTTTCAGGCAGCAGTTAAGGAGTGTTATAGGTCAGAAATCATTCACAGTTTCTGGAGAGGTCGTCTTGGGAATAAGAGTTATATATATCCATAGTTGAGACATTCCAGATTGAGGTGGCCAGTGTGAAACTCCGAGCAGAGGTTGTAGAACTCAGGTTTGATTATATGCCAGCAAGCCTTAAGAAATGCCCCATTAAAGCCATCCGGCCCGGGTGCATGATCCACTGGCATATCTTTCGTTGCTGCATCAATTTCTGCTTCAGTGAACGGCTCTGTTAGTGTGTCTAACTGGGCCTTCGGCTGTATGAGTTCAGTGAGGTTCAAGCGCATATCTCAATTGGATTGTACCCCTAGCCGTTGTTTGAAGGAGTTGAACAGGATTGACTCTTTTCCTTCATGATCATCCACTATCGAACCGTCCACTGTTTTAAGAGATGCAACACAATTCCTTCGGTATCTGTCTGTAGCCATTGCCTGGAAAAATTTCGTGTTTTCGTCCCCGAATTTAATCCAACGGATGGTACATCTTTTTTTCATCATGCTAACAAAAGGATATATGATGAGAGCATGCAAAGGGATAATATAGCTCGTATTTATTTTTCATCATGCTAACAAGGCCAATTTCCATCTCACGGCTTGTAGCCAGGCGATCCAAACAAGCAGCATGAAGATCCTCAACGCTAAAGCTCTCATAATTTGGAAGAACTAACTTGGTCTTCCCTTTTTCTTGCAGTACCGCTTCATCCTTAGCAACAACCTTTGTTAACACCTTGCAAATCTCAGGAGCAGTATAACTTGTCCCAGTAATAATAACTTCAGGGGTATCTTTGTTTGTTGCTGAAGGATTGGGCGGGTCAAGGTTAACTGCTGGTGTAGCTTCAACGGTTACAACATCAGTATTGGTTGGTTCAGATGGAGGAGCTAAATCTTTTTGGATATCCTGAGGATCTTCAGGATGATCAACATGGATTCCATGAGCCGCCGGATCAGAAAGCTCCGGCTCAGGGGCCTCCGGGTTAGCAGAAGACCCGTCAGTCTTCCTTTTCTTGGCTTTAGCCCTGTCAAGTTAAAAAGTATAATATGAAAAATGGGAAGAGACAATAGTCTACTCAAACAGAGAAGTTGATAGGGAATTTACCCATAGTTGATAACGAAGGGCGTCAGTTTGGACGCGGTTGAGTCGTCTGACGAAGGTGGTGTTTCGTGATTAACCAAGGCATAGGAGTCAAAAGTTGACACATCAAGTCAGAACTTCCTTGGACATTTGGAATATTAAGTACCTTGGCTGGTCGTTTCCGGGTGGCTGATTTATCAGATAAACCCTCGACAAGATCACCACTCCCACTTCGGGTCTGACGCCTAGACTGGTGCTGGTTTTTCTTCAAAATAAAGTAAGGATCTAGATGAGCGTCCGGGTGAGAAAAGCCTACTTTCCGAACAACCCGCCTTGTTTTTAACGGAGGCGAAGGTTCTGAGTCGGAAGAGATGGAAATTACCTGAACATTGCCTACCCGTCTTGTTTCAATATCACCCTAAGAGGAAAAGGCATCAGATAGATTCAATAAAGTATAAACAAAACACTATTTTACCTCCAATCGGGTGTCAGTGGCAGCTGTTTCGTCCATATGAGACGTTCCTTCTGCAGCCGCCTTATTTTTCTTCTTGCTTGGGGCGGCTTTGGACTTGTTAGCCGCGGTCTTGATGCGTCTCCGATTCCAGAAAGAAGAGGTAGCCTGCAAAATTAAAACATTCAGGTCAAGAAAGCAAAGGCTCAAAGTTTGTTCAAAAAAGCCGGATTAAGATCTTAAAGGTTTTATACCGGAGGAGCCAGGTTAAGGGCGTAGAAAGGTTTCAACCCGTCCTTGCTGCAAGTCTCCTGGTTTTCGCCTAGCAGCTTCTTCACCATCCCGTTTATTTTGCCGGCCTCCAAGGAAAAATTGTTGTACCGTTGAGCGTCGTTCAAGTCGCCAGAGTAAGTACACAATAAGCCACTACACAGGCTTAACGGAGGAATCCTCCAAGAGACCCAACACCGGGTTAAGTCGACCCCAGTCAACCCGCTGGCTAGCAGAGCCCTCAACTTTGGATAAACATGGGCGTGTTGGGAGCGTTCCTTTGGAGGAGCCCAACCCGGAAGCTCAAGATCCATGGGGAGGCGGTTGGGCCTATAACCCGGCAAGGGATTTCCATTAGCAGGAGTTGTGTTTCGACAATAAAAACAAGTCTTGTTCCACCCTTTAGGGTGGCTTGCTAAGGTGGCAACTGGGAAAAGGACGTCCTTCCGCCTTTGAATTGAAACCCCGCCAAGTTCCAAGCCGGGACCATCCGCACAATCTGTTTGCCAATTCAAATAGAAGAACTCCCTGAAGAGGGAGACAGTGGGTTCCGTTTGGAGATACATCTCACAAAATACTTGGAAATGGCAGAGGTTCGATATAGAGTTAGGGGCAAGGTCTTGAGGATGAAGATGAAAGAAATGTAAGACGTCCTGGAAGAATTTTGACCCGGGAGGTGAAAAACCCCTCTGAAGGTGATCCAAAAATATCACCACTTCCCCCTCCCGGGGGTTTGGGATTTCCTCTCCAAGGACGACTCGCTAGCCAACCACATTTTGAGGTGGTAGAAGCCCATGTTCCTCATAATCCTTTAAGTGAACATCAGAAACTTGAGTCCGCACCTAGTTGCAGGCTTTTGACTCCGACATAATGAGTCGCCTGGATAAAGTAAAAGAGGGCGGCTTAAGTAAATGGTTCAAGTAAAATGATCTAAGTATTTGCAATCAAAGGGCAAGCCTTATAAAGAGCCAGAGTCTATACAATGACGGTTTACAATTATGAAGCCGGCAGACGTAAGGGCGACTTGTGCTAAGGACCAATGATTCCTAAGAAAATTTTGCTAAGTATTAGACAAACAAGTTTCTCCCAAAGCTGCAACAATTTTGGATCTAAGAATAGTTCAAAAATGCGAGAATATTCGCTAGCCCTAGCAGGAGGGCATGGAAGCAATGACGGTATGGTTCATCTAATACTAGGAAGGATTGAAACATGTCATACATGAAACGGAGTTGGTGTCTCTACCGCTCTACTTTGGTGGTTACGTTCGCGAAATCTGCCCGCAGAGTTAGCAATGGTGATGAACTGAAGAAGGGTTGCCGAAGAACTCAAAGAACCTCGTGGTGCTATGATGGATCTAGGTTAGAAGAAGGATAACTTACTCGAGTGGTCGCTGACGGCGGCGGAAGCACGCAGAGGATTTGACTGGCAAAGAAGAGACACCGCGACGACCTCAAGGGAGATTGCCGGGATGACGAAGTTGCGGCGATGGCACGAGAAGCCTCCGGACTCGAGGAAGAAGAAGAAGCGAAGAGAAGAAGTGGAAAGTGAATCCAGGGCCTTTTAGTAAATGTTTAAGGGGAAGGAGCCCGAAGGGGCAACTGACAGGCGCGACAATCGAGGAACACAGTAAAATTCGGGAAACAAAAACGCCTCGATTTTTGGGATAAAGATATATGACCAGATTCGCCATGATGTCATTATTGTTTTTCCGGATTGACGACAGATGATGTCACAACAATTGAACGCTGGAAAAATGACAATTGAGGAAGTGGAACAAGCCGGCGTTATGAAATTCATAGAAGATAAACAGTCCAAGGATGAGCCGCCAAAGGAAGGAAAGATCTATTGACATGAATGAATTCAAATCAATCTGGGGCCTAATGTCGGGGATATAACTCCACAGTATAACCCGCCATACTGGGCCGGGTTAACATATCAACAACTTTGCAACTAAGTTTAAGTGGGTTGTGTCCTGAATACAAGATAAGTAAGGCGGCAGCTGACCCGAGTCGCCAGAAGGCCCAATACCCAAAGACAGTGGCTCAAAGCCCATGAAGCTAAAGACGCCAGTTCAGTTTCCTTGAGATACAAGACAAGTTTAGAGATGTTGTCGGTCTCGGGTCACGATATGACCCGGACTCTATTGTAAAACCCTAGGGCCTGACCTGTATATAAAGGCTCGCCCCTAGGACCGAAAGACTCAAGTTACAACCTCTCGATAGCTAGGTTAGTGATTCCGCACCCTTGTAATCGAGATCTACTCATCAAATACACACAAAGCAGGACGTAGGCTATTACCTCCATAGGAGGGGCCGAACCTGGGTAAACCCGACTCTCTCTCGTTCAACCCCTTCGAGTCGCCACCAAGCGGCGATGGCCTCACACCTAAGTCCTGTTACGAGGACATCTGCCGGGTTGACAAAACCACGACACCGTGGAATTGACCATGCCATGCCCTAGGGCAGTTCTTCCAACTCCAATGCATGCAATATATTGAGCCAAGCTTACCTGGGAACCCGCGAGTTTTTTTCATCTCCAAAATCCTTGCGGTGTCTTCAACATTGGGAGCTCTCAAATATTCCAGACCAAACACTTGCACAATTCCGACTGCGAAGCGCTTCACACACATGATGGCTTAACTCTCACCCATGGCCAAGTGGTCATCAACGAGATCCACCGGAATACCGTATGCCAACATACGCAAAGCGACAGTCACCTTTTGAAATGTGCTATGCCCGAGTTCTCCGGTGGCATTCCTCCTTTGCTGAAAAAAAACGATCATGGCTCGCCAGTTTCTCCGCAATGCGTTTGAACAGCTCGATGCTCATCCTGAAACGGCGTCAAAAGTAGGACTTTGCGTATGTGGCATTCTCCGCAAAATAGTTCCTTATCAATCTGTTATGGGCATCGATCTTATCCCTCCATAATTTCTGACGACCCATAACCGAATCATCATGCCTTGGTTTTTTATTGACGTGCATAGTTACGATTATTGTGAGGTCCTCCTCCTCTTGAATATCAAATTCTTCGTCGGAAGAATCGTAGGACGAACTCATCTATAATATTTTATTTAAACTAGTTTAAAACTACGAACAAATTGCATGAAATTCATCAACAAAATATAAAGTTGAAGTATACATACCTTGCAAGCGTTTTGTTGAACACCTTGTGGGCGCCGAGCTCCAAACGGCCGCCGGGCGCTGTTCCTCGGAAAGATGGTGCGCTAGAGCGGCGGCGGCGAGCGGGGGAGCTGGAGAAAGCTCCGGCGGCGTGCGGGGAAGGACGTGGAAAGCGGCGGCGGCGCGCCGGAGCAAGGGGGAAAGTATCCGGGCGGCGGCGGCGGCGCCTGCGAGTGAGATCTGGCGGTGGGGAGGTGGTGGAGTAGAGTCGCGTGCGCATCGTCGCTGTCCAGCGGGCGGTAGCGGGCGCACCAAATACACTGCACGCGATGCGGTTTTGGCCCGCGCGCTGGAACGCTTTTAGCGCGCGCCCAATTTTGCAGCGCCTGCTGGAGCGTCCAACTCGGCTCCGCGCGCGCGATAAAAGCCAGTTATTTGCGGCGCGCCGCTTTAGCGGCGCGCCTGCTGGAGATGCTCTTAGTCCGTTGCTCTAGAATTTTCGCGTCCTGGCTGGTGTTGTGGAAGTCGTGCTGGACGTACACATTGCGGTACATGCGATTGTCAAGGAAGACCGTGGTGATGGCGGGCCAGAGGGAATAGGCCGTGTCATCCCGCTTGATGACCATCTGAAGAATCTCCTTGCAGATGGTGGCGTAGAGACACGAGACGAAGAAGAAATCCTTCTTCCAGAGCACGTCGGCGCGGCGGGAGTGCTCATCGACGGTGCCGTCAATATTTTGCACATACGGAATACACATGTGTGAGAGTGTATACAAAATTCCAAAATTTTCATGCTGTGGAAATTCATATTTTAAAAACGTGCTCAGTGGAGCTCGGCCTTCAAAAGCCCTCGGCCTACTGGAGAGGAGAAATCATGTGATTTGTGGAACGGCTTATCACAGAAGCTATTACGACTTCCTTTGCAATTGCTTTGTTTGACCAACCACACGTTACCGGCGGGAAACATGACCGCGACTCTTCTACACCATTACATAATGGAGAAGTCCATTCTTGTCACGATCGCAACCAATTGTCGAACTCCAAATATTTCATTCGTAGGGGCATGAAGAACTTGTTAAACCGGGTGTAAAGTGGTTCTGATAAAAGCCATCACAAAGTACATAACCGGTGGGCCTATGTAGTTATTTTTTGCAATTTTTTTTGTCCAATCTGTGAGTATGCATACACGAGGGATATTTGAATTGTTGAGTAGATGTGTAGTCAAGCGACTACATAGCCATAACGTGGATGTGCCCTTGAGAGCAGGTGCACCCCATGACACCGGCTCATGGCCGTCGCAGAACCGGTCGCCGTCCACTTACCGACATTACTGTTTGGCGTCAAACTTGCCGAAACGATATATATGAGGTGACAGGCATGTCGACCAGAGAAGCGAGGCGGCACTGACGGAGATTGAGACGATCGGCGATTTGGGAGACCACATTGGCCTCGGTTGCAGCCCAACATGCCAGGCGAGCTAAACATGCAAGGTGTTGGATGAGCGTCGTGCAAGAGCCTATGCATGCTTGTATGTGGGTATCTAGTTCATGCATGACAATGAATTCTTGTTTAGTACTCCATTAGCTCATGTTCGGTTTTTTTATATACTACCTCGGTAGACAATTTGGCTAGCTAAATATGCGAGATAAAAAATTTGTTTAGAAACTACATCCGCATATAAATCTAATGATATCCTTTTTATGGCATATAATGAAAGTAGTGAGTACTACTACCTGCTCCCCCCCCCCCCCCCCCCCACTCTCTCGCCATAGCTCCCCCTACTCCTATATATAACAGAAAGAAAATGATTCGGCCATGCCAACATGGACATGCCGCTACTACAGAACCAGGCAGAGGCGATGCATGCATGTTTATTCTAAATTGTCGGCGTACGACACCTATGGGATCGCGTGGATCCCTTTTACGGTCGGCAGGGAAAAGGTATGCACAAAGAGCAGATCCAACGATCAACGCAAGGGATTTTTACCCAGGTTCGAGCCGCTGAGAAGCGTAAAACCCTACTCCTTCCTTATTGTATTGTGAGTCTTTGAACTCTGGCTCCAGGAGCGCTATGTGATGAACAGTACACAGCTGCTGCACGTCCAACTGGCCCAGAAGGTCCTCCTCCCTGTAGATACGCCTTGGGCCTCCTTTTATATGTCGAAGGGGTCACCAACAGTGGCGCACAGTACATACCAGTGGTGTAAAGTTGCTACAGCGTTTACACAAATATCACTGATGTCTTAGGACAAACGCATTAAACACTCCGTTTAGGTGTCCCTAACTTTCTCGGGGACGGAAAAAGAGCCCGTCCCATCAGCACCGCTTAACCCCATCGCCGTTAACTCCCTGACACGCACCCAGGAGGACAAAAGCTAAACGACAAGCTGGTCGCTGTGCTGGAGCGGTGACAGGATGGTGAGGTCTTGTCGGGTGCAAATCTTGCCGGGGCTTCGCAAGCCATCCCGGCAAGAATTCTTGCCGGGATCCCAGCCTTTGGTCTTCTGTTTCTGATTATTGACTTGAATGCTTTCTTGACATTCTTGCACTTGCATTCAGCTGTCTCCCGGCAGGCCTTGCCGCTGGTGTGGCTACAACCGTCCGTGCACAAGTATGGGGTACTAAAAGACCCAACCTTTAGTACACCGACAGGAGCCCCCGGGCCTAGGCCATACACGGGTGCGAGGCGTTGTTGGGCTAGGCCCAAACAGTGCACGGGCATGCGTGGCAGGAGTTAACCGTTGCAATCATTCCGCTTACTGCGCCCCCCCACGACGCGCGTTGAATGCGGGACGTGGGATACGTGCGCGGAGCGGCCGTAATAGCAGCGCGCTCGCAAAAGCGTTTCCATATTGACTAGTAAGGAGACAGCCCCGTGCCTTCCCCATAAAAAGGAATCGCAGAGGCGCTTGCTCATTTACCTCCTGTCTTTTCCAATCTGGAAACCGCCGTCGTCTCCTTCCTTGAGCTCGAAACAGAGCCTCCCCCACTCATCCGCCACCTCCACACCTTCACCATCCTCGGCCTCTGCTCCCATAGCCCCCATGCCGCCCAAGGCGAGCAAGGGCAAGGGGGCGAAAGCTGCAGTCTCGGAGAGTGATCTGGCGAAGATGCGGAGGGAGCACGACGTCTTCACTTCGGCGCTCGACGCGAGCGCTCTGAAGGAGCGATACCAGTGCATGTGGGCGAGAGAGATGAAGGCTCATCCTGCTACTCGCGTGAGCCCAGGTACCTCCAAGGGTGGCTCAGATAAATTCCCCTTCTTTGTCAACTACTTTTACTGCGGGCTCTGTCCACCGTTTTCTGATTTCTTCAATGACATCATGTACACATACGGCTTCCATCTCTTGGATTTTACGCCGAATGTCGTGGCATGCATGTCAGTCTTTGTCCATCTTTGTAAAAAAAATTGCCGGAGTAGTCCCTAGCACAGCCCTCTTCCGCCATTATTTTGTTCCCCGCATTCAAAAGGGAGAGGCCCTTTCTGGTTCTATCACCTGGATTCCAAGGGCATGGAACAAGGAGATATACCCGGACGGGGTCTATCGCGAGAAGTGGGAAGAATGTCGGGGCAAGTGGTGCTGGATTCAGGAGAAAGACCCTCAGCCCTTCTGTTTGCCTCGAGAAGCAAAGATGACGCGCGGTAGCGACTGGAGCGCCCTCGATCTTCAAGATGAGAAGCTCACAATCGCAATTACCCGGATCCACCGCCTCAGAGCTGTCGGGATCACAATAGAGATGATTGGCACCGATTTCCTTCGCCGGCGCATTGCCCCTTTACAGAACAAGGGGAGACCAGCCTGGGAGTTCCGGAATGCGACAGATGTCATGAGGCTGCGCCCTGGTCTGAACAATAACTTGACGGTCATGCAGCACACAGCTCTCTGCCAGAAACTGTTCAGGTCTCACGCGAAATTCCAGTTGCCGGCTAGTGTAATTCTTTTGTGCAACAACTCCGCCTTGGCCTCAATCATCGCCATGATGCCGGTGTGTAATGCTCACGGCCTTGACGGAACCTGAGACGAGCCATCCGCAGAGCAGGCACATGAATTCTTCGACAACTTGTCAGAGAGGGCCATCCGGTAAGAAACGAACCTCATCCGCCCCACCACTGAGGAAGAAGTGGCGTATATCGCCAGCAGGGTGGAAGAGGCGAATCTTGCCGCGGAGGCCAGCAGCGCTGGCTTCATGGAAGGGGAAGCCAGCGAAGAAGAAGACGCGATGTCAGAGGGAAAGCTTGTCGGGCAGGGCGAGGTTGCCGGAGAGCAGAGTGGCACAGCTGCCGGGGACCCTTCTGCTGAAGATACAGCCGAGGGGCAGCTGCACAAGGAGCCCCCAGCTCCCGAGGAGAAGAGGAAGAAACGTGTTCTTCGGAAAGCCACCTCTGGTGCCTCAACCCAGCAACCTTCTTCTTCCGCCGCAGCCAAACGACCCAGGACCACTCCTTCACCTCCTCACACGGACACCGTGGCGGAAGTCGACTTCGACCTCTCTGCCTTTAGCTCGGAAGAAGAAGAGTATGGGTCCTGTCGCATCTTTTAGCTTCTGAATTTCTGGTTTTGCTTAATTAATTTGCTTTGCTTTGGCCTGTCCCCGTAGAGATACGGAAACGTTGACGCAAAGGATGGCAAAGAAGGCGAAGACTTCGACGGGCGATGAGCCGCCGGCAAGCACCACAGGTGCGCCAGAGCCAATCACCATCAGCCCAGAGCCCAGCCCTCAACGCAGCCCCCGACGCAGCCCCCGGTGTGAGATCACTACTCACTTTCCGCTGGCAAGCGTCGGGGTATCTATCTTTTCTACTGACATCACCGGGCTTGTAGGAGGGGAGCGGCAACGAGGAGAGCCGTCGAAGGCCGCCCCTGATGTGCCGCCTCCGTCAACTACGCCGCCCAGAGACGGATCTTCGGCAAGGGCTTCCACTGGCGATCCCATTCTTGTTGAGGGGGAGCCGGCAAGCACAGGCACCGGCAGTCCTACATCGGCAACCAATGTTGCCGGGAAGGGAGAAACCACCTCTCAACAGCTTGGCGCAGGTAAACCGTTTGCCTCGGAGTACTTGTCATTCTGTCTTTCTTTTTGTCTTCTTGAACTTCCACCTCAGCCTTATCTTGTTTGTTTTCTTGGCCTTCAGATCCTCCCTCGACGGAACACATGGATGTTGATGCCGTTATCGAGGAGACCGCCAGGGATGCTGCCGCCAAGGCCGGCAGAGTTGCCGTTGACGAGGCCACCAAGAATGTTGCCGCCGAGGCCGCCAAGGATGCTGCTGCTGAGGTCGCCAAGGCCGCACAGGAAGAGGCCACCAAGGAGTCTGCTGAGAGGGCCGGCAAGGAAACCGGTGACCATACTGGCGGCATTCCTGCCGCAGGAGCGCCAGGCGCTATGCCGGCCATGGAGCCCCCAGCTGCCGGTGAGACGGCTGTTGAGGATCAGCCGTCAACATCCGAAGCCCCTTCTTCAAGCAGATACCCTAAGGTTGGCGAGAACCTGTTTGTCAGCATACCAGGAATGGCAAGCATTGGGGTGCCAACTGAAGGGGAAATCTTTGACGAAGACGTCATCGCCGCTGCTGGGCTCAAGATTGTCGATGAGCCACGCACCAGTAGCAGCAAATCCGAAGAAGAAAAGCTCCTCCAGGCCAAGAGTAACAACTTTCAGAAGCTCCAAGTGCTTCACCGCGCCCGGAAAGAGAAGCTGGACTCCAGGGCAGTAGTTGTCGAAGCAGCGGAGGCGGATTTCCAGAAGCGCGTCGAGAAAACGCAAGTCTGGTATGCCGAAGCTTTTCAAGAGCTGAAGGCGAGTCAAGAGCAGCTGAATCAAAGGTGGAATGAGCTCCTCATGAAGCAGTCTGATGTTGAGAAGGCACAAGAGGAGGCCGCAAAACAGGCTTCTGCAGAGGAAGCTCGCCTAACAGAGCGCCGTGTCGGGCTTGATGCCTACGAAGAGGACCTTAACGCTCGCGAGAGGGCGCTTGCCGACAAGCTTCGGGCAAGGATGAAGAAATTGAAAAGCTTGTCGCGCAGTGGACCCAAGAGCTAGAGAAGAAACACAAGGTAGCCCTCGAGGCTCTGGTTACAGACCACGCCGGCAAGCTGAAGAAAGCCGTCAATGCTGCCGAAGCTGCAGAGGCCGCCAAGAGCGAGCTTGACGATAAGGTGAAGAGGCTGGAGGCAGACCTTGTGGATCACGGCAAGGAGATCTGGACGCTCAAAACCGAAAGAGAGAAAGCTCTCTACAGCCTGGCGGAGATACAGGTCGCCATATCCGACAAGACCAAGCAACTCACCTTAGCCAAGGAATCCATCGCTGATCTGGAACTGAAGCTGACAACGCTGAAAGAGTCCCTTGAGAACAGCGAGGCTCGTGAGAAGGTCTTGATCAAAGATCCCCGGAATGAGAAGGACCTGCTCAAGAGTGCTGCTGCCACCTATAATGACTTCGAGAAAGGCGTCAAGATCTGGACTGAACGCCTTGTTGATGTCACGGAAAGGCTTGCAGCAGAACTATCCTCCATGGGCCTGCATAACTTCGGGTATTCTTCTGATGAAAGAGTGTCTCCGAGCGCCAAGGTGACCCTGTTCTTCGAGGGCTTGATCGATGCGCTCAAGCTACTCCACTCTGATCGAGCAACCCATCTGGCCAACGAATCCCGCAAACTCTGCCGGGCCGTCCTCCTCAAGGTGCTCACCAAGGTGGTGTACAAGAACCCTGGCATCAACCTCACCAACGTTCTTGACCACTTGCCGAAGGATGTGGACCTCAAGGCACTCAAAGAACTTGTCGCGCCCATCGTCGACAAGGTGAACCAAGTCAAGAGGGTCGAAGGCCAGCGCAGGGACTAGCCGCTTGACTTCTCCCTGCGGCCACCATTCCATGCCAAAGACAATTTTGTCTTATGTTAGAATCGCGGTAGCTATTAATGTAATATAACTTGCTATGTTCTGGATGAATGTATGCTATTTCCTTTGTCTTATTTCTTTCTGTATGGTACACGCCCTACGCTTTATTGGAAACTTGCCGGTGCGCGCACCCTTGCCGCGAGCGCTAGGTGCGGGACTTTAGCAGCCTGCTGGAGGTGCCGCTGCCGGCAAGATACCTTTGCATTTTCAGTGCAGCCACTTAAGCTGTTGAGCGGACTTGAAACAGAGTAAGTGCGCAACCGATCATGACAAGGTTCCTTCGCGTGCAGGTTTTCCATACAAAAGTCGAAATCGTCCAAGGAAAATAACTTTACAAAACAAAAAATTTGTTTAAAGTTTCTACAACTTAGCTTTTCGTTGATGTACTCCTTCCGGCAAGATGTCAACCTTGAACGTCGTCTGTCGGTATCCATACCATCATTCCCCCTCGGCAAACTTGCATGCGAGGGAACCTTCTGTCCTTTGAGAAAAAGAAAGAAGAGAAAACAGAGATATGGAACCTTGGCGGTTCGTTAATGCTTACCAGAAGCAAGTGTAATACAATGTCTCAGATAAGCATGCATATAGATTAACATGGAAATCGATAAGAACTGTAAAACACTTAATCTTATTCAACTATGCACAGGGTCTGCGCCTGGCTTTGTACAAAGGATTATATGCCCTGTCGGCAAGACTTGTACAAAAGATGGTTGCCGGGGGACCGCGCCTTATGGATAGAACTTACGAAGATGTTCGATATTCCAGGAATTGCTCACTGGAACGCCATCTTTGGTCTCCAGGCGGACTGCGCCAGGCCTGGTGACTCGCACTACCCGATAAGAGCCTTCCCACTTCGGCGTCAACTTGTTGGAATTCTTGGCCTACTGAACGTGCCAAAGAACAAGGTCGCCTTCCTCAAGACTTCGGGCATGAACCTTGCGGCTATGGTAGCAGCGCAAGGCTTGCTAGTAGCGTGCAGCTCGCACAACAGACTGAAGACGATCGTCCTCAAGGAGCGTAACGTCATCTTGCCGCAACTGCTCTTGCTCAAGCTCATCATAGGCGAGCACTCGAGGTGACCCGTATGTGAGTTCTGTGGGGAGAACTGCTTCCGCCCCGTATACTAGGGAGAAGGGTGTCTGGCCGGTGGCTCGATTTGGTGTCGTTCTGATTGACCAAAGAACTGCCGGCAGCTCATCAATCCAGCGTCTTCCGCACTTGCGCAGCTTGTCGAAAGTTCTTGTCTTGAGACCTCGCAACACTTCAACATTTGCCCTTTCCGCCTGGTCGTTGCTCCTTGGATGAGCAACAGAAGCAAAACAGATCTTGCCGCCAAGGTCTTGGACGTACTGCATGAAGGTGTGGCTCATGAACCGTGTGCCGTTGTCAGTGATGATCCTGTTTGGTACACCAAAACGGCAAACTATTCCTTTGAAGAACTTGACGGCTGATTGTGCTGTCACCTTTCTCACTGCTTCCACTTCCGGCCACTTTGTGAACTTGTCGATTGCGACGTACAAGTACTCAAAGCCCCCGGTAGCACGGGGGAAAGGGCCCAAAATGACGAGCCCCCAGACCAAAAATGGCCAAGAAAGAGGGATTGTCTGAAGAGCTTGAGCTGGTTGATGCAATTTCTTTGAATGAAACTGGCACGCTTCACACTTGGTTACTAGTGCAATTGCATCCTGGAGAGCAGTGGGCCAAAAGAAACCTTGCCGGAATGCCTTACCAACAAGAGCTCTTGATCCTATGTGGGAGCCACATATGCCTCCATGTATCTCTGCCAACAGCTCCAGTCCATCCTCCCGAGGAATGCACTTCAATTTCACACCGTTCGGTCTCTTTCTGTACAGGACATTGTCCACAAACTGGTACATATTAGACCGACGGGCTACTTTCTCCGCTTCTTCCTGTTCTTCGGGGAGTTCTCCTGTTTGGAGGAACTGAACAATGTGCTGCGCCCATGCTAGAGCCTGAGGCTCGACAGCAAGGACTAAAGGCATGTCTTCTGCCGCGGGAGCATTTGTCTCTACGGCAAGGGCTCGAGGCCTTGCCGGAGCCTGTTGCCCCCCGGCAGGCTTGGCATTGTTCCCGGCAACTTCCTTGCCGGCAAGGTTCTTGCCGGCAGCTTCTGGGAGCTCTGCAGGAAAGTACTGGCCGGAATTCAACTTCCTTCTCTTATCTTGCTTCGCTGATGGTGCTACGGATGGCTGAGTCAATTGGAGCACAAAAGTTCCTGGTTCCACAGGTAACTTGAGGGCAGCACGCTTTGACAGGTCGTCGGCAATGCTGTTCTCTACGCGAGGAACATGCTGTGTTTGCAGACCGTCAAAGCGCTCCTCCAACTTCCTCACTTCATCTATGTAAGCTTCCATCAACGGGCTCTGATAATATTTGTTAACTTGCTTGACGACAAGCTGTGCATCACCTCTGACGATGAGCTTCTTAATTCCAAGGTCTGTCGCGATCCTGAGACCGGCAAGCAGCCCTTCATATTCCGCAGTGTTGTTTCTCGACCTCTCCTGGGGAAAATGCATCTGAATTACATATTTGAGGTGCTCTCCGGTGGGTGCGACAAGCAGCACGCCAGCACCGGCGCCTTGCTGCGAGAAAGCTCCATCAAAATACATAATCCATTCTTGACTCGTTTCCTTGCCGGGGAGAGTTGTTTCTTGAATCTCTTCGTCTGGCGTTGGGGTCCATTCTGCAATGAACTCCGCCAAGGCTCTGCTCTGAATAGTTGAAGTACTTTCAAATTTGAGAGCAAAGCTTGACAGTTCCAACGCCCATTCCACAATCCTACCGGTCGCATCTGGATTTCGTAAAATCCGTTGCAACGGAAAGCGAGTGATGACGGTGACCTCATGTGCCTGGAAATAATGGCGCTGCTTCCTCAAGGCCATAAGGAGGTCGAAGAGAAACTTTTGCACGCCAGAGTATCTTGACCTAGCCCCCTGCAAAAGGGAGCTGACAAAATAAACTGGGCGCTGCACCATTTTCTTCTTCTGTGTTGCTTCATTTGACTACGCAGATCTTGTTTTGTCGGCACCAGACTCTGGCGGGGAGTGTCCTGGCTCATCGCTTGACGGTCCTGCCCCTACCGCTGCTTCTTCGTCGATTTCTCTCTGCGCCACTAACGCAGCACTAACCACTTGATTCGTTGCCGCCAAGTATAGCAACAATGGCTCTTGCGGTTTAGGCGCGACTAGTGTTGGCGGAGAGGAGAGGTACCTCTTCAAATCCTGCAGCGCTGCCTCCGCTTCCGGAGTCCATTTCATTGGACCTGTCTTTTTCAAGATTTTAAAAAGGGCAGGGCGCGCTCAGCAGATTTGGAGATGAGCCTACTCAGAGCAGCAACGTAGCCGGCAAGACGACGCACATCTTTAACACGTCTTGGCGCTTCAATATGCTCAATTGCTTTGATCTTGTCGGGATTCGCATCGATCCCACACTGAGACACAAAGAACCCGAGAAGCTTGCCGGACGGAACGTCAAACACACACTTCTCAGGATTGAGCTTCAAATTGATCTTGCGCAGATTTGCAAACGTCTCTTCTAGATCTTGTATGAGCGTTGCTTTGTCCTTGGTCTTAACCACTATGTCATCCATATAAGCTTCCATATTTCTATGTAGCTGGGGCTCAAAACCAATCTGAACCGCTCTTGCAAACGTTGAACCAGCACTTTTCAACCCGAAAGGCATACGTAAGAAGCAATACGTACCACATGGGGTGATAAATGCGGTCTTCTCTTCGTCTTCCTTGGCCATGAAAATTTGATGATACCCTGAATAAGCTTCGAGAAATGACAGCAAATCACAGCCGGCAGTGGAGTCCACAATCTGGTCGATGCGCGGCAAGGGAAAAGGATCTTTTGGACATGCTTTATTGATATCTGTATAATCAATACACAGCCTCCATTTTCCATTCGCCTTGCGCACTACAACTAGATTGGCCAACCATGTTGGATGGAGCACTCCTCTAACCAAACCTGTCGCTTCCAACTTCTTGATTTCCTCGGCAATAAATTCTTGCCGCTCCAAGGCTTGCTTCCTAACTTTCTGCTTGACGGGCCGTGCATGAGGACAGACAGCAAGATGGTGCTCAATTACCTCCCTGGGAACACCGGGGATATCAGATGGTTGCCATGCAAACACATCGACATTCGCCCGCAGGAAGGCAATGAGCGCGCTATCCTATTTGTCATCGAGGGTGGAACTTATGGTGAAAGTTCCTCCCGTACCATCCTCCTTGACGGGCACCTTCTTAGTCTCTGGTGGAGCTGCCTTGGATTTCTTGCTCTTGCCGGTGGGGCTCTCTGGCACATCCTCAACAGGAGCGTAGCACTCCGAGGAGGTGCGCTTGCCAGAGTGTGTGCTAGAGACCTTGCCGGTCCTCTTCCCCCCGGGAGCTACAGCGGCAGGAGCAAGTGCCTTGGCGGCAGGTGCTGCAACTGCCTCCCGGTAGAGTTGGTCGGTGCAGATAAGTGCATCCTTCTTGTCGGAGTTGATAGTGATGACGCTCATCGGCCCGGGCATCTTCAATGTATTATAAGTGTAGTGCGATGCCGCCATGAACTTGGCCAGTGTTGGACGGCCAAGGATCCCATTATATGGCAGTGGAATCTTGGCGACGTCGAAAACAATATTTTATGTTCTGAAGTTCAGGTCACTACCAAATGTTACTGGTAGTGTGATCTTGCCCTTCGGCTGGCACCTTCCTGGATTGACCCCCTGAAACGTGCCCGTTTCCTCGAGATCTCCATCAGGAATTTGCAACCTTTTGTTCACATCAGGCGAGATCAAGTTCAAACCGGCCCCACCGTCAACTAACATTTTCGTTACTTTGAGGTTGCGAATCGTTGGTGAAACCAACAATGGCAGACACCCGACCGCAGTTGTGCGATCAGGGTGATCCTCAGCGTCGAAAATGATAGGCGTGTTGGACCACTTCAATGGTTTCCGGGCATCGACAGATGGCTCTATTGCATTAACCTCGCGCGCCCACTGTTTAAGTCGGCGGTGGGAAGAATGCAACGAGGCGCCCCCGTCAATGCACATGGTGTCTGTAGCTCTTTGGAATTCGTGCTCACTGGACTCGTCGTCCTCCTCGTTGTCACCGTCACCCCCCTCTTGCTTGTCGCGGCCTCGAGTGGGCCTCTCCTTCTGTTGCTTGGCCTTGCCGCGGCAACCTCCCCGGCCACCGCGTTTCTTGCCAGATCCCTCTGCACCATCCTGGGCCTTCTCCTTATCTCGCCTTTCACACTCAGCTTTCTGCTTCTCGACACGCTGCTCAACTTGCCAGCAGTTCTGGAGATCATGGCCCTTGGTGCGATGGATCTTGAAGTACTGCTTGTCGGAGCCCTCCGGCTTGTCGGTAGCCGCCAAGGCCTGACAGGAGGCGCACCCAGCAACCTCCTTGCCGGGGCCGTCAACCTTGGTTTTCTTGGCGGTGTCAAGGTTGTCGGATTCCTCGACGGCAAGCATGGCCTTGCCCTTACATTTTCTGTTACGCCGTCGGCCTTTCTTTGCCGGGGTGGCGGCGTCTTCGTCTTCAGAGTCGATTCCTGCGCCAGCATCCTCGCCGGGGAATCTCCTCCCTTCTTCTGCTCGAGCACACTTATCAGCCAGAGCATAGAGCTCAGCAACATCCCTGACTTTGTTCATCGCCAGCTCTTCGCGCATCCTGCGGTTGCGCATGTTTTGATGGAACGCGCTGACAACAGCGACAGGATGAACGTCCGAGATGTTGTGGTGTATGCGGCTGAATCTATAGATATACTTGCGCAATGTTTCGCCCTCCTTCCGGGGGATGAGATGCAAATCGCTTCCCTGGCCAGGAGCTTGGTGACCTCCGGTGAAGGCGCCAACAAACTCATGACACAGATCTGCCCAGGAAGAAATAGAATTTTCCGGCAGATGCATCAGCCACGACCTGACGTTGGGCTTAAGTACCAACGTGAAGTAGTTGGCGAGTATCTTGTCGTCGCGAGCCCCGGCAGGCTGCACCGCAATGGTGTAGACGCTCAAGAACTTCGACTGGTGAGTCTTGCCGTCATATTTCTCCAGGACCTCCGGTTTGAACGTTCGGGAATTGGGCCACTGGACTCGCCGCAGCTCACAGGTAAAAGCTGGACAACCCACCTCATAAGGTAAGTCACCAGGATACCCTGGCACAGGCTTGTCAACAGTGGGTCCTGCACGCTTATCAGATTGATAACGCGCTTCCCGTCGCCGCTCGATGGTAGTCCGAGCGTCTTCTTTGCTTCGTTCCTGAAGAACTTGACGTTGATCGCGGCGAGTTCGCGGATCAGACGACGCCGTTGAATCGTCATCTCCGGTGCCGGTCCGTCGAGTCAGCGATCGCTATTGCTGCCGTGGAGGAGAGTGCACCGTGGTCGCACCGCCTCCAGTCTTTTCGCCATCGGCGCGTGCCAGCTCGATGGACCGCCGTCGCGAAGGCTCCGCCCGCTGTGGCCCATCTTCGTTAGCGAGGCCGACGAGGCTCTGAATAGCAGCTCTCCATTCTTCGAGCTTCTCCGCAACAGGAGGAAAATTCAGGAGCAGTTGTGCTCGCGCCAACGCCTCTGCTGGTGTAGGCGGCGGCGAAAGGTGCGAGGAACGCGAGGTGCTCTGACTCCTAACCATGTTAGAAGGAGCTCCATCACGGTCCCGCGACCGCGCGCCGCTTCCACCAGCGTTTTGGCGTGCATGTTGGCCCCGCGCATCTTGAGAGTGATGCGCAGGAGTCTTTCCATGGGGACGCTTAGAACCACCAACGTCACGGCGCTGTTCATCGCGTGCGACCTGAGAAAACCGCGGCGCATGCGCCGGCATGGGTGTCTTAGAAGGCGCCCTTCCGTCCCTGGAGTTCAGTGAACCACCCGTAGGCAGCACAGCTCTGTCCTTAGATCTAGCGGCACGCGGGTTGCCGTCGCCGCCGCGAACGACACCGCTCTCCTGGCTTTGATCAACAGAACGTCGTGGAGGCTCAAGACCTCCGCCTCCTCCGCCTGCGTCCACACCGTCGCCCGTCCGTGTAGATACAGGCATAGCGGACGCGGATGGATCAACCGCCGTAAAACCCTTCTTCTTGGGAGCCATGGCGATGATGATGATGAAGAAGCTGGCGCGCTGATCGCTAGGTCAGGTTCACGCAACCCTTTCCCCCTACCTGGCGCGCCAAAGATGTCGGCGTACGACACCTATGGGATCGCGTGGATCCCTTTTACGGTTTGGCAGGGAAAAGGTATGCACAAAGAGCAGATCCAACGATCAACGCAAGGGATTTTTACCCAGGTTCGGGCCGCTGAGAAGCGTAAAACCCTACTCCTGCTTTAGTGTATTGCGAGTCTTTGAACTCTGGCTCCAGAAGCGCTATGTGATGAACAGTACACAGCTGTTGCACGTCCAACTGGCCCAGAAGGTCCTCCTCCCTGTAGCTACGCCTTGGGCCTCCTTTTATATGTCGAAGGGGTCACCAACAGTGGCGCACAGTACATACAAGAGGTGTAAAGTTGCTACAGCGTTTACACAAATATCACTGACGTCTTAGGACAAACGCATTAAATGCTCCGTTTAGGTGTCTCTAACTTTCTCGGGGACGGAAAAAGAGCCCGTCCCATCAGCACCGCTTAACCCCATCGCCGTTAACTCCCTGACACGCACCCAGGAGGACAAAAGCTAAACGACAAGCTGGTCGCTGCGCTGGAGCGGTGACAGGGTGGCGAGGTCTTGCCGGGTGCAAATCTTGTCGGGGCTTCGCAAGCCATCCCGGCAAGAATGCTTGCCGGGATCCCAGCCTTTGGTCTTCTGTTTCTGATTATTGACTTGAATACGTTCTTGACATTCTTGCACTTGCATTCAGCTGTCTTTCGGCAGGCCTTGCCGCTTGTGTGGCTACAACCGTCCGCGCACAAGTATGGGGTACTAAAAGACCCAAACTTTAGTACACCGACATAAATACATAATGATTCTTTTCCGGAATAACTTATATATTAAATATGATATATTTACTCCAAAAAACCAGGAAAATGTTAGCTTGCCTGGACACGCTAGCTTGCCTGGACACGCTAGCTTGCCTCGCTTGTAAACCAAGAAAACAAGAAAATGCCTAAGAAAAAGTAAACCAGGGAGCAAAAAACCAACACTCTGGTTTTCTGTGTGTGAAATAAATTCATTTTTATGAAAAAATCTAAAAGAACCGCCAAGGGAAACCAAACAAAATGTTTATTAATATGAAAAAATAGTTCGCAAATATAAAAAGGTTCATAAACTTGAAAACGTTTATCGATGTTGAAAATAAATACATCAAATTTTGAAAAACAAAATCCACGACCTTGCAAAAAAGGTCATCGATTTTGATATATTTTTAAAAAACTTTTCAAAATGTTCGTTGATTTTGCAAAAATATCAACAATTTTGAAAAAAAGAACCAATTTCCAACAATGTTCATCGATTTAAAACAATTCAAACGAATTTGGGAAAAGTTCATCAATTTTGACAAAATATAATGTAAAAGAAACAATGCTTATACAATTTGTATAAAGTACACGAATTTGAAACTAAGTTCATATATTCTGAAGAACATTTCACGAATTTGAAACAAAACATCAATTTGGATTATTATTTTTCGAAACTTTATAAAAAATACTAAAAATAAATGAAAACAAAATTTTAGATTTTTAACAAAAGTTCATCAATTCGGAAAAAACGTACACTAAAAATTGAAACGTTCATCATTTTCTATAACAATTTGTCTATTTTTAAAATGCTCACGCATTAGAAATATAAACAAGAAAATGAAAAGGGAATAAAAAAATGCTAACGTAAAAAAGACAGGTGAAAAACGCAGGAAAACACCAAACAGTAAGTATATGGGCCAGCCCGTTAACAGACCTAGTGTATAGGGTGGTGTGCCCCCTGTATAAAAACACCTTTAAGCGGCGCTTAAGGCCCTGAATAGGTTTTGCCGGCAGCAACTATTCAGCAGGTTCAGCCCACTAGTGCTCGCAGGCTCACGCGCTCGCGACCTGGGCCTGGCCAAACAAGGGGCGCTCTGCGTTGTTCGCTTGCCTAAAAGAACAACCGTTGAATTTTGTAATTTGTAAAACCAGTGAATCCGGAAAAATCGTAAAAGTTGAAAAAAAGAAAAACTGATTTATTTTAAAAAGGTCATCGATTTTGAAGAGAAGTTCAAAATTTATAACAAATAATTGATTTAGGAAAAATGCATCGGTTTTGAAAAATATTCACAAAATTGGAAAAAGGTCATCAATTTTGAAAAAAAGTTCATAAATTTGAAAATATTTCATAAATTGAATAAAATTTAATCAATTTTTAAAAAAAATTAGTTGGTAAAAATGTTCACGGATTTTGAGAAAAACAAACTGTCTGATTTCGAAAAAGAAATCACAAATTGAAAGAATAGTTCACGGTTTTGAAAAAAATATTGAATTTAACATAGTTTACGATTTTTAGAATAAACACGAATTTTTGAAGTACAATAAAATGAAAATTCAATGATAAAAGACCAGAAGAAAAACCACCCAAAACGAAAACCGAAAAACCAAAACCAAAACAGGGAAACCACCAAGTTTTTGGGCTTTATTGTAGAAAAGAAAAGAAGTATAAATGTCACGATTGCTTAGGTGTCCCATTGGTTACCGATGTTTGTATGCTTCCTGTGGCTCTCGAGTTCCAATCATGTATGTCGCGTGTTTTTTGGGTTTTAGCATAACATGAAAAAGTGTGTAAATGGACCGGGGTGTGCGTGTTGGTTGGCGAGTTCGTCTATGCAGAAATAATTTGCCATCCATGGTGATAGCCAGTGCCGTAGCCAGGTTTCGTCCATGCCCCGGGCCAACCTGCTTAGCTACCGTGTATATGCCTGCTACACTGTCAAAATCTCCGAAAAAGGGTTTCCCCCCGCTTAGTATTACAAAAGCAACCAACCGAACCATTCAGGGATAGGTGCTGGGGCGGAAGCAGCACAGTCACGCCCAAAAGAAACGACAGAGAAAGAACAAAAGAAACAAAAGCCGACAACGGCGGATCAACAAAAACGAAGAAGCCTCGCGACCGTCGCGCCCACCGGGGATCTTCCACTAAGCTCCAAGACTCCGAAGCGCTGGCACCAATCAACACCTCCAAGAAGGATTGCGACGATGACGACGCTGCTGCCAAGGGTTTCCCCCGGTACACGACGAGGCGAGAGGAATGGTAGCCCCCGACGCCATCCAGGAAGGTCAGGCGGGACCCACAGGCGCCACCGCGCCGGTGTCGGCCATGCCGACAGGGGTTTCCCCCGATCCCAACCCGCACCTCGGGCGCTCCGGAGCCTGCCACCAAACCAACCACCACCCTGCGCCAACACGGTCTTGAAGCCCCCACGCCGTCTCACCACGGCACCGCGAAGTGAGGATAGCACGGCGATGATTCGGAGCCGGGACTAGGGCAGCAGCACCGTCGGCACGCGGGAGGGCTCAACCTCCACCGTCAGCGACGGTAGCCGTCCGGACGCAATAGCAGGAGCACACCAGGCCCGTGAGGCCACAGGCCCGGCCGGGCCCTCATAGGCCCGTAAAGCTCCCGCCCTCGCGCTGCTGCAGGCACGCCGTCGGCGCCGCCGCTCCTCCTCCTCACCGCGCAGCAGACAACGAGGCCACGCCAGGGGGCCGGCCCGCTAGGACCCAGATGGGGCCCGCAGGGCCCAGATCTGGGCCGGGGGCACGTCGCCGGCCACCCTGCGCCACCATGCCGCCCCGCCGCCAAGGAGCTGCGCCGCCACTACGCCTGCCGCCGGCCGCCGCCGCAGGGCCGCCGGACCACTGCCAAACCGGGTTGCGCCCGCGCCGCTGCGAGCCAGATCTGGCTGAGCCGCCGCCGCGCCAGCCGCGACCGCCGTCCCTGACCTCCAGCACGCCCATCACCTCCCACCTCCACCAGCCGAGATGGCCGCAGCAGAGGTGGCCGCCCGCTGACCACGCCGCCTTCGGCCCGCGCCGCCATGGGACCAGATCCGGCCGAGGCGCCGCACCCCGGCCCCAGGCGCGCACCGCCACCACGCAGCCCACCACGCACGAGGCAGACCTCCACGCCGCCCGCAGAGCCGCCGCCGCGCCGCCGCGTCCCGCGCTCCGCGACGCCCCGGCCCGACAGCGCCGGCCCGCGCTGGCCCCTGCCGCGCGAGGGGGTGAGAGAGCCCCGCCGCCGCCGCCGCCGGCCGGGCTTTGCCCGGGCGCGCCCTCTGGCGGCGGCGGGAGGAGGGAGACGAGAGGGGAAGGGCTGGGGTGGCCGGCGGCTAGGGTTCCTCCCCTGCCGCTCGCGGGAGCGCAAGAGGAGGAGTCGTCGGTTCCCTACACTGTCAAAATCAGCTACAATACACAAAGGATTTCATAGCCACGCCCCAGGCCATGACCCCCGTTGCCTGGGGCTTGGCTACGCCCTGGTGGTAGCTATGCACGGTCTTAATTTTTATCTCTAATTATTTTAGTAATTTATTTTGTACTATGGAAAATAAATCTATAATGAGAATATATATATAGAATAAACATGCATGCATCGCCTCTGCCTGGTTCTGTAATAGCGGCATGTCCACGGTTTGTAGTAGCGGCATGTCCACGTCGGCATTATCAAATCCTTTTCCTTCTGTTATATATAGAAGTAGGGGGGTACTATAGTGAGTGAGTGTGTGGGGGAACTGTAGGTAGTTGTACTCACTACTTTCGTTATATGCCTGGATATAGCATGGCAAGTTTAATAATTAGATCATGGAAAACTTAATTTATGTACTATAGCAAATTTAATTCATGTATCATCACAAAATTCATTTATGGACCATGTCAAGCTTAGTTCAAGCTAAATCATGTGGACATGGTCATTGTTTACACTTGTTTTGGTAATGTCCATGGCAAAAAAAATCATGTTTAGATGGAAAAGTTCTGTTTTTTGGAGTGTGAGTCGTGGCGTTTTTTCACATTCAAGGGTAAAAAAATGAATATGTCCACATGGTTTTACTTTAACAAAGCTTGACATGGTCCATAAATTAAATTCACAATGATACTTGAATTAAACTTCCCATACTACATAAATTAAGTTTTCCATGGTCTAATTAGTAAAATTATCATGTTATACCAGAAATCCAAATTATCTACGAATTGCCATGGGGAAAACATTTGAAAACATTTTCCATGGCAAAAGAAAACTACATTTGCCATGGCAAACGAAATACTACATTTGCCATGGCAATAAAAATTGAAGATTTTTCCCTTCCTAACATTATTTTGCGTCATGGTATGCAGAATGTACTCGATGATTTTAGAAATGGCCATGCACGACCTACTTGAAGTAAAAATTGCCATGGAAAAACTACCATGGTCCAAGGAAAGAATAAAAAGTTTCCATGAGCTATTAAATTGACATGTAAAAAGTAAATTTTTCATGGCAATGTAGGTACTTTTTTCTTGGTAATGAATGTAAATTTGCCATGGCAAGTGAAAACTATATTTTGCCACGGCAATAAAATTGAATAATTTTCCATGGCGGTGTAGTTACATTTGCCATGTCCACAAACATAGAATTGCCATTGAAATGTAAAAAAACAGTTACTTTTTTCATGGCAAATAAACGTGAAAAACTGCCATGATTCACACACCAAAAAACAGAATTTTGCCATATTAGCATGATTTTTTTTGCCATGTGGACATTACCAAACAAGTGTAAAAAATGACCATGTCCACATTATTTTACTTGAATTATGCTTGACATTATGGTCCATAAATTAAGTTCGTGATGGTACTTAACTAAGCTTCCCATACTACAAAAAATTAAGTTTGACATGGTCTAGTTTGAGAAATACCGCCATGGGGAAAAGCATTTGAAAAACTTTTATAAAATTGGCATGAGAACAGTCATTTTAAGAACTTGCCATGAGAGCATTAGAAAAAAAAACTAAAGTTGCCATGTTCGGAAGACAAAATGCGATGAACTTGCCATGTGATCACAATGCACAAACAGAAAACATGAACACGTGGCAACATAAAACACTTGTATAAAATGGCGCAGAGGACTACATGATCCTCTCCATATGTATTTGAATTGCCATGCCAACTACTATGTCCCTTTCAATACTCCCTCCGTTCCAAAATATAGTGCGCCCGTGCTTCCCGAGGTTCAACTTTGACCATAAATTTAACCAACGAGACCGACTGCGGCGGGAGCAAAAAATATATAATTGAAAACTTCTTTCGAATACGAATTCACCGGTATAATTTTTGCTCCCGCCGCAGTTAGTCTCGTTGGTTAAATTTATGGTCAAAGTTGAAGCGCGGGAACCGAGGACGCACTATATTTCGGAACGGAGGGAGTACTAAAACATGAAAAAACTATGGATTGAAAATTACCACGACAATTATTATTGATTGAACTTGGGAGGTAGGATATCAAAACTATCACTCCCATCATCATTAAAAAGTAATTTTTATCATTTATGACAATGGTTGTGTGTCACTACTCAGTTTTGCCACTAGGAATTTCAACAGCTCAAAAATGTCATCGCTTCGTTAGGTGCATGCTCAAAAATGCCACTGGACACCATTACTTTGAGCTCAAATCTCGTTTGGCTGTTATAATGACCAAAATACTTGTAGACTGTAACACCCCCAGTGTCATACTACAGTAATCCCGCACTAATATTACCACGTCACCGCGTTTACTGTTGTTAAACTTGCGTTGGTTCAAACATCGTTCAAATTTCGTTTTGAATTTAAATTCATTTAAAAGGTGGACTTAAAAGTTGAGCAAAATCAGAATTAAAAATGTTGGATGGGTTGCAAATATTCCCTAAGATTTTACAAAATTGAAACCGGCATTTTTGGAAATTATTTTAGTGCCCCAATTTGTTTTAAAACGGTCGTTGTTGAATTTAAAAAATGGGACTACTAGGCCTAAAACGGGCCGGCCCATCAGTCAGTTATAAGAGGGCCAGGGGCAAACCCTAACGCCCCCAGCCCCGCAGCGCCCCGATTCCCCACTCCCCCGCCAGCGCCGCCAGCTCCTGAGGCGCCTCGCTCGGTCCCCCCCCCCCCCCCCGCCCGCCCCCGCCGCGCGACGCGGCCGCCAGCCCTGGCCGTCCCGCCCCGGGCCACACCACCGCGCCGCCCCGCGCCGCGCTCCTCCGCCGCCGCCGCTCGCCTGCCGCACCGCGGCCCCGTCCCCGCGGGCCGCGGCGCTCCACGCCGCTGCGTCGCCACCTCGCCCCGCCGCCTCCTGCCGTGGCGCTCGCCGCTCCTCTGTCGCCGCCTCCCGCCGTCGCTGCGCCGCCTCGCTTCCCCCTCGGTGAGCCACCGCCGCCCCCTTCCCCCCCCCCCCCCGGCGGCGACCGTCGCGCCGCCGCGCCGTTCGGCTGTGCGTGTGCTTCCGTGCGGGCGGACGCGTCCCCGGCCGGACGTGTCCGGCGCCCGAATGGGTGCGGCCGGACATTGTCCGGCCTGCCCACTGACACGCGGGGCCCAGTGCCCCTGTTAAAAATATACAAATATAAATAATAATAATAATATATATATATATAAATATATATATTTACTAATATTAATAATTAATTAATTAATTAGGTAATTAATTAGTTAATTAGATGATTAAGTTTAATTAGATTAATTAGTTAAACTGTTAATTAATCTGTTAATAAATTGAATTTAAACAGTAATTACTGTTTTGGATAATTCGGATTAAATAATTAAAAGAATTTCAGAATATTGTTTAATCTTTGACAATTAATAGAAAATAAACCGTAGCTCGGATGAAAAAGTTTTGAACATGAAAGTTGCTCAGAAAAATCCCACGAACCCGAATACGCTGTCCGTTAGTATGTCACACGCCTCTAGCATAGCAAACATAGAACATTTCCCCTCCGGATCGTCTGTCCGATAAATCCAAAGACCCGGGAAATATCGTCAGATATTCTCCCGTTTCGTCTGATACGTGTAGTACTGCGTTAGACTACCCCTAGCACTGTGTATTGCCATGTCATACATCGTGTTGCATCTGTTTGCTTGTATTTATTGTTTCTTCCCCCTCTTCTCTCCGGTAGCCTCCGAGACTGACGCTGCTCTCGAGTGCGACTACGCCCCTGACGACCAGCCTTTTGCAGCAGAGCAACAAGGCAAGCAAAACCCCCTTGAGCATTCCGATATCACCTATTCTTCCTCCCTCATGGTTGCATTAGAGTTTGCTACTGTATTTAAACAAGTACCTATTCTGATGCATAGCCTGTTTTTGAGTACTGCTTTCATACCTGCTTTCATATAATGTTGTAGTATAGGTATGGATAGTATCCCCCTGTGACTTCCACTTTACTATGGTCGATGCCCCTGCTTTCATCACCGTCGTCATCGAGGACTTGAAGATAGAAGACTCAGTCATCATGACTGACAAGCCGTTACCGATACATCACCACACATACCCCGAGTGAGGTATATCGAGAGTGATTCCTCGGATATCCACTTGGAGTACTGACACACAGCCTATGACTTGTTACTGAATTATATGTGAATGACAGGTCGGCCCCAAGGGTATGCGTGTGTGTGAAATGTGGTGGGATGCGCCGGTAAGGCATCCAAGGGATATAGACGAGGCGTGGCCGGACCTACTTTGTCCTTGCCGCAAGTTCTCGAGACGGGGCGACGGGATGGAGGGATCGCTCGTCACCGCAATAGTACTAACTCACTAACGGGTTTGGATATGTGATCTGGGAAGGCCTCTCGCCTCTTTCGCACTAACCACCACGCGGGAAAAGTTATGGGCACTCTACGGCGTACATTCTTCCGAAAGCTCTTCAGATGTCACATTGAGCGACTTGCGCCCGGGTGGCCCGAGTTAACGCAGGGACCTTGATGGAAGGCATGCTAGGACTGACACCGGCCGAGGGCATAATGCGCAGGATGGCGAGGGCGATGGCCCAAGACCCCGAGCCATTAGGATATAGACTGACGTGCTGGCCTCTCTGTTGAGCCTAGGTAGGACTACGTCGTGTCGATCGGCCGAGGCCGGGTATGACCCGAAAATTGTATCCGGCCAGAGTTTATCGAGCGTGTTTGGTAAGTTTGTGCACCCCTGCAGGGAAGTCAATCTAATCGATTAGCCGTGTCCACGGTAACGGACGCTCAGAGTTGTATCCTGATCTATGATAACTAGAACTGGATACTTATGTTGTTACTTGAATTATTGGCTCCGGGATTACTTTCTCGCAGGGAGTCGAGGAAGGATCTCTGGGCCTTGCTACTTATACCCCTGTTAATTAAAATACGCTGCTTTGAACTCTCGTCTTATGCTGCAAGACGCTGAAGATGCTAGTCTTCAATAGGACTAGGCCTTCTCCCCTATTCTGGCATTTCTGCAGTTTAGTCCAAAGATATAGCCCCATTCCTTTGATACTGGTGCATATCTAGCATAGTTCTGATGTAAGTCTTGCGAGTACTTTGGATGAGTACTCACCGTTGCTTTGCTTCCATTTTCCCCTTGATACGATACCGCGACCAGATGATGGAGCCCAGGAGACCCAGGATGCAATTCACCCCGCCGACGACTACTACTACCCCGACGGAGGCCACTACTACCAGGATGGAGCCTACTACGACGTAGACTTCTCTGACGTCCAGGAGTAGTTAGGAGGTTCCCAGGCAGGAGGCCTCGCCTCTTTCGATCCGTTGCTTATGTTTGTGCTAGCCTTCTTAAGGCAAAAACTTGTGTACCTTTATGTCTATACTCAGATATTTTTTGCTTCCACTGACTTGTGCTTGTCGAGCTTTGTATTCAAGCCCTCGAGGCCCCTGGCTTGTAATATGAAGCTGTATGACTTTAAATTATGTTTAGTGTTGTGTTGTGATATCTTCCCGTGAGTCCCTAATGTTGGTCGTACGCATTTGTGTGCATGATTAGCGTACGGTCAAGATGGGGGCGTCACAAGTTGGTATCAGAGCCGATTGCCTGTAGGTAGCCCCCTTTCCACATCCTTGGCCGAAGTTGAGTCTAGTCGTTGAAAAACTTTTACTAACACTGATGCTATGGCTTACGGGCCCACATCTCAATCGGGTGGTATTAGGATCTTTTATTCCTCGTCTATACTCTGGGTTCTGATCTCTCTTCTCTTTCGGGTTAAAGATTTTATTAACTCTAACTCTAGGTTCTCGTAACTACTTTCTCCCAGAGAGCCCCTCCTTCCAGATGATCGCCTGCTTCATCAGAAGATTCCGAAGATACTCGCCGATGTTCTTTCGAGAACTTGTGCTCATCGCTTTTGCGATTCCTTCCATTGTCAACCCCTATGGATGACTACATGCAATTGTCGCTCATACTTTCATGTCCAGTTGCTCTTGTTAGTACCGGGTACATCGAATTATCTTACCGGAGATTCGTTCTTCCTCGGTTGTTCATGTGCTTCACAAATCCTTCAAACTGCTATTCGATCTTTGAAATCCTCAGTAGCCTTTGACTCTTAACCTTTCTCACCGGCCTGCATTATGGTTAATTCCATATGTCTAGCAATATTGATTAAATCCTTTGCGATTGTCATTTGATTTCATTTGATTCAACCTGTGTGTGAATGCACGCAGTCATCAGTGGTTTTCATAAATTATCTCTCCGGCTCAGACGTCTTTCCAAACATGAGTTGGTTCTCGACAAATCAACTTAGATTGATTGTCCATCTAAGTCCATTCAACTTACTTGTATTTGATCGGAGCATCTATTTCCGATACACCAATTTGGAAATCTTAATTCCTTTGGTTATTTAAGCCTCTAATCAATTGGATATTCTGTGATCTAATGCCTTGCATTCGTTCTCTCTCTGATTGAGCATCGATATTCACATCAGGTCCTTTGTGAACCGTCAGACCCATTGCTGGGTTGTTATCCGATAGTATCCTTTGCATTCGAATCTTATGAGTTCTCTCCCTGATACTTAAAATGCCTTTGATAAAATTGTATCATCTGCTTTTGTCAACGATGCTCTACCTTCGAGCTTGTGTTATTTATTTTTGAAGTTTGTGATATATATTCCTAAGATGCCCCTAAGTGTTGAACCTATGCTTTTCCTTAATCCGTGTGAACTCGAGAATTTTCACGAGTCATACTCTTCTGTTGGTCTACCCGATAAAATTTCATCACCACAACTTCTTCGAAAAGTGAGAAGTGAATGAGAGGTTATGCCTTGAAGAAGTGGGAGTCGACCTTGAACTTTGTGTTCATGCCCATGGACCCGGTGTATGACTTATCATGGAGCTTCTTGTAACAATAATCTTTCTTTTTGTATGGATTGATCTTGTATCTATGTTTTGGTACTTTGCAACCGTGGTTTCGACCATGATTGTTCTTCTTTGATCCCATTTCTTAGACCAGTTAAAGCACTTGTCTTCAGCAGATCAATATGCCTGCCCAACCTCTGTTCTGATCTGCCTCCGAGTATTGTCCCTGGTATCTTGATAAATATCATGGAGCTACCTAGCTTCTTATAAGCTCCTCATCAGCTATGTTTTCCTTCACTGATTCCAGTTTCCTCGTGTTCTGAGTTGTTGGACACTCAAGGACACCGATAATTGAATTGAGTCTGCATTGCGATTCAACAACTCTTAGTAATCTTTTGCTTATGAGTTTGTGCTCGATCATGTCTCTCCCAACTGATTGGCTACCTCATCATCGTCATGCTGAAGCTTGACCATGCTACCTAAGTCCTTCATCCCTGGAACACAATTCCAACAGTGTGCTAAGCTTACATCGAGTTTTCAACATCATGATTAGTTGTCCTGAAGGGCAATATCGATTTTAAGCTACCAATCTTATCTGTGGTTCCGATAACCTTTCGCTTCACCATTCCTTTGCTTGATGTCATCGCTGATCGATTACATCTTCATGAAACTTCTCGACAAATGTGTCGTGATCATCATCATCATTCTGAGTTCTTTCAGGATATCAATCGAATTCGTGATGAGAAATACCATCCTTGTCCCTCGATGATTTGAGTTATCATCGACAACATTATTGCCTTCCCTACAACACAAACTTGTTTATGCTTTATGTTGTATGTTTAGTTCCTTGGTATCCCGCTTATGTCCTGTTCTAACACTGATCGTGCTACCCCATCCTTATTTCATGGTGCACTTTTCTATCAATGTTTAAATTGCGGATGTTCTCCCCGAACATTCATTGTTATATCATTCGCGCCTTGGTCACATAATTCTGGAAATCCATCCTTATGAAATCCCGATGAATTGTTGCTGAGTCCATCAGCCACATTCTCATCTTCTTCCTAGTTAATCATGGGCTCCTGTTTCCGAGCCTGCTACCATACTTCATTTCCCGAGAATCCTGTAACGTCATCTCATGATTGGTGTTGATGACCATGTCATTGCTATTTCGAAGCATGCCTGTGGTACCCCGATCCTCGAACAAGAACATTGGAGGCATAATGCTAAATGTTTCTTGATCAATTATCCAAACATCGTTGTATGGGTAAACATCATAAATTCCTTGCCCCTTAGTCTTAATGGTTACCTACCTGGAGCCTTGTCATGATTGTCTCGCTCTGCTTGCTCTTGGAAAGGATATACACCTAATGCTCGTGTATACACATTTTCCTTTCCATTGGTCTGTTTAATGTGATAATCACATTTTCCTTTCCATTGGTCTGTTTAACCTTTCTTGAGATTTATTTGATCTGAGCAGTGATAATTCCCTGCTTAGGTAAATACCTCGGTGTACTACTCTGTCAGTAAGACCCTGTTACTATTGTTGTTAACATTTCGGTAACCGCCGGTGGACGAGAACCTTGCCTATTGGTCCGCCTCGTATCGACGAGCAGGAAGATGGTTCTCTTCGTCCCCCGCCCTTGGTACCAATGTTGTTGCCGACATAGTTGACAGACTATCCTCTGACATGTCTTGCTAGCATGACCGTGCAAGATGTCACCGCTCTTCCTACTCTTAATCCACATGATGGGCCCATAACCCATAGTTCCACAGGATCGAAACCTGACTCTCCTGTACCACTTTGATTCCAAGGTATCTTTTGCACTTGGCTTCGTATGTAATTCCCAAGCCGCCACCGAAGGGATGATCTATTCTTGTGTCAGACGCAATATTTATTTCGTTGCTCTGAACCCTTCCATCTTTGATTAGACATAGAATGATTGCCTACCCATTTGAAACTTCTGTACCATCGCATTTTGCTCTCAATGAATTCCCAGAGTAACAACTCGAGAAATAATTCATGTCTTCTTCCTTGAGTTCACTGTCAGGTGCCCAACTTGGTGGAGATACGTTCTACCTGAGTTTCTCCCTCTAATCGCATTCGTAGGACGATGAAGATCCCGAAGAAAGGATGACGACTTCATCAGGATGACCTGGAACAGAAAATTGAAGACTTCAACATAAGGGGATCAACCTCTTCGATGAGAACAACAAGAACAAGAAGACTCGTTAGAATTTCGTGACCAAACTTTCTCCCACTTACTCTATCTCTAAATTCTCGGGACGAGAATTCTTGTTAGACGAGGAGAGTTGTAACACCCCCAGTGTCATACTACAGTAATCCCGCACTAATGTTGCCATGTCACCGCGTTTACTGTTGTTAAACTCGCGTTGGTTCAAACACCGTTCAAATTTCGTTTCGAATTTAAATTCATTTAAAAGGTGGATTTAAAAGTTGAGCAAAATCAGATTTAAAAATGTTGGATGGGTTGCAAATATTCCCTAAGATTTTATAAAATTGAAACCGGCATTTTTGGAAATTATTTTAGTGCCCCAATTTGTTTGAAAACGGTCGTTGTTGAATTTAAAAAATGGGACTACTAGGGCTAAAGCGGGCCGGCCCAGCATTCTGTTATAAGCGGGCCAGGGGCAAACCCTAACGCCCCCAGCCCCGCAGCATCTCGATTCCCCCCCCCCCGCCAGCGCCGCCAGCTCCTGAGGCGGCCCGCTCGGTCCCCCCCCCCCCGCCCCCGCCGCGCGACGCGGCCGCCAGCCCCGGCCGTCCCGCCCCGGGCCACACCACCGCGCCGCCTCGCGCCGCGCTCCTCCGCCGCCGCCGCTCGCCTACCGCGCCACCGCCCGCGCCGCGGCCCCGTCCCCGTGGCCCGCCGCGCTCCATGCCGCTGCGTCACCACCTCGCCCCGCCGCCTCCCGCCGCGGCGCTCGTCGCTCCTCCGTCGCCGCCTCCCGCCGTCGCCGCGCCGCCTCGCTTCCCCCTCGGTGAGCCGCCGCCGCCCCCTTCCCCCCCCCCCCCCGGCGGCGACCGTCGCGCCGCCGCGCCGTTCGGCTGTGCGCGTGCGTCCGTGTGGGCGGACGCGTCCCCGGCCGGACGTGTCCGGCGCCCGAATGGGTGCGCGCGGACATTGTCCGGCCTGCCCACTGAGACGCGGGGCCCAGTGCCCCTGTTAAAAAAAATATTAAATAATAATAATAATATATATAAATAAATAAATAAATATATTTACTAATATTAATAATTAATTAATTAGGTAATTAATTAGTTAATTAGATGATTAAGTTTAATTAGATTAATTAGTTTAACTGTTAATTAATCCGTTAATAAATTGAATTTAAACAGTAATTACTGTTTTGGATAATTTGGATTAAATAATTAAAAGAATTTCAGAATATTGTTTAATCTTTGACAATTAATAGAAAATAAACCGTAGCTCGGATGAAAAAGTTTTGAACATGAAAGTTGCTCAGAAAAATCCCACGAACCCGAATACGCTGTCCGTTAGTATGTCACACGCCTCTAGCATAGCAAACATAGAACTTTTCCCCTCCGGATCGTCTGTCCGATAAATCCAAAGACCCGGGAAATATCGTCAGATATTCTCCCGTTTCGTCTGATACGTGTAGTATTGCGTTAGACTACCCCTAGCACTGTGTATTGTCATGTCATACATCGTGTTGCATCTGTTTGCTTGTATTTATTGTTTCTTCCCCCCTCTTCTCTCCGGTAGCCTCCGAGACTGACGCTGCTCCCGAGTGCGACTACGCCCCTGACGACCAGCCTTTTGCAGCAGAGCAACAAGGCAAGCAAAACCCCCTTGAGCATTCCGATATCACCTATTCTTCCCCCCTCATGGTTGCATTAGAGTTTGCTACTGTATTTAAACAAGTACCTATTCTGATGCATAGCCTGTTTTTGAGTACTGCTTTCATACCTGCTTTCATATAATGTTGTAGTATAGGTATGGATAGTATCCCCTGTGACTTCCACTTTACTATGGTCGATGCCCCTGCTTTCATCACTGTCGTCATCGAGGACTTGAAGATAGAAGACTCAGTCATCATGACTGACAAGCCGTTACCGACACATCACCACACATACCCCGAGTGAGGTATATCGAGAGTGATTCCTCGGATATCCACTTGGAGTACTGACACACAGCCTATGACTTGTTACTGAATTATATGTGAATGACAGGTTGGCCCCAAGGGTATGCGTGTGTGTGAAATTTGGTGGGATGCGCCGGTAAGGCATCCAAGGGATATAGACGAGGCTTGGCCGGACCTACTTTGTCCTTGCCGCAAGTTCTCGAGACGGGGCGACGGGATGGAGGGACCGCTCGTCACCGCAATAGTACTAAGTCACTAACGGGTTTGGATATGTGATCTGGGAAGGCCTCTCGCCTCTTTCGCACTAACCACCACGCGGGAAAAGTTATGGGCACTCTACGGCGTACATTCTTCCGAAAGCTCTTCAGATGTCACATTGAGCGACTTGCGCCCGGGTGGCCCGAGTTAACGCAGGGACCTTGATGGAAGGCATTCTAGGACTGACACCGGCCGAGGGCATAATGCGCAGGATGGCGAGGGCGATGGCCCAAGACCCCGAGCCATTAGGATATAGACTGACGTGCTGGCCTCTCTGTTGAGCCTAGGTAGGACTACGTCGTGTCGATCGGCCGAGGCCGGGTATGACCCGAAAATTGTATCCGGCCAGAGTTTATCGAGCGTGTTGGGTAAGTTTGTGCACCCCTGCAGGGAAGTCAATCTAATCGATTAGCCGTGTCCACGGTAACGGACGCTCAGAGTTGTATCCTGATCTATGATAACTAGAACTGGATACTTATGTTGTTACTTGAATTATTGGCTCCGGGATTACTTTCTCGCAGGGAGTCGAGGAAGGATCTCTGGGCCTTGCTACTTATACCCCTGTTAATTAAAATATGCTGCTTTGAACTCTCATCTTATGCTGCAAGACGCTGAAGATGCTAGTCTTCGATAGGACTAGGCCTTCTCCCCTATTCTGGCATTTCTGCAGTTTAGTCCAAAGATATAGCCCCATTCCTTTGATACTGGTGCATATCTAGCATAGTTCTGATGTAAGTCTTGCGAGTACTTTGGATGAGTACTCACCGTTGCTTTGCTCCCATTTTCCCCTTGATACGATACCGCGACCAAATGATGGAGCCCAGGAGACCCAGGATGCAATTCACCCCGCCGACGACTACTACTACCCCGACGGAGGCCACTACTACTAGGATGGAGCCTACTACGACGTAGACTTCTCTGACGTCCAGGAGTAGTTAGGAGGTTCCCAGGCAGGAGGCCTCACCTCTTTCGATCCGTTGCTTATGTTTGTGCTAGCCTTCTTAAGGCAAAAACTTGTGTACCTTTATGTCTATACTCAGATATTTTTTGCTTCCGCTGACTTGTGCTTGTCGAGCTTTGTATTCAAGCCCTCGAGGCCCCTGGCTTGTAATATGAAGCTGTATGACTTTAAATTGTGTTTAGTGTTGTGTTGTGATATCTTCCCGTGAGTCCCTAATGTTGGTCGTACGCATTTGCGTGCATGATTAGCGTACGGTCAAGATGGGGGCGTCACAAGTTGGTATCAGAGCCGACTGCCTGTAGGTAGCCCCCTTTCCACATCCTTGGCCGAAGTTGAGTCTAGTCGTTGAAAAACTTTTACTAACACTGATGCTATGGCTTACGGGCCCACATCTCAATCGGGTGGTATTAGGATCTTTTATTCCTCGTCTATACTCTGGGTTCTGATCTCTCTTCTCTTTCGGGTTAAAGATTTTATTAACTCTAACTCTAGGTTCTCGTAACTACTTTCTCCCGGAGAGCCCCTCCTTCCAGATAATCGCCTGCTTCATCAGAAGATTCCGAAGATACTCGCCGATGTTCTTTCGAGAACTTGTGCTCATCGCTTTTGCGATTCCTTCCATTGTCAACCCCTATGGATGACTACATGCAATTGTCGCTCATACTTTCATGTCCAGTTGCTCTTGTTAGTACCGGGTACATCGAATTATCTTACCGGAGATTCGTTCTTCCTCGGTTGTTCATGTGCTTCACAAATCCTTCAAACTGCTATTCGATCTTTGAAATCCTCAGTAGCCTTTGACTCTTAACCTTTCTCACCGGCCTGCATTATGGTTAATTCCATATGTCTAGCAATATTGATTAAATCCTTTGCGATTGTCATTTGATTCCATTTGATTCAACCTGTGTGTGAATGCACGCAGTCATCAGTGGTTTTCATAAATTATCTCTCCGGCTCAGACGTCTTTCCAAACATGAGTTGGTTCTCGACAAATCAACTTAGATTGATTGTCCATCTAAGTCCATTCAACTTACTTGTATTTGATCGGAGCATCTATTTCCGATACACCAATTTGGAAATCTTAATTCCTTTGGTTATTTAAGCCTCTAATCAATTGGATATTCTGTGATCTAATGCCTTGCATTCGTTCTCTCTCTGATTGAGCATCGATATTCACATCAGGTCCTTTGTGAACCGTCAGACCCATTGCTGGGTTGTTATCCGATAGTATCCTTTGCATTCGAATCTTATGAGTTCTCTCCCTGATACTTAAAATGCCTTTGATAAAATTGTATCATCTGCTTTTGTCAACGATGCTCTACCTTCGAGCTTGTGTTATTTATTTTTGAAGTTTGTGATATATATTCCTAAGATGCCCCTAAGTGTTGAACCTATGCTTTTCCTTAATCCGTGTGAACTCGAGAATTTTCACGAGTCATACTCTTCTGTTGGTCTACCCGATAAAATTTCATCACCACAACTTCTTCGAAAAGTGAGAAGTGAATGAGAGGTTATGCCTTGAAGAAGTGGGAGTCGACCTTGAACTTTGTGTTCATGCCCATGGACCCGGTGTATGACTTATCATGGAGCTTCTTGTAACAATAATCTTTCTTTTTGTATGGATTGATCTTGTATCTATGTTTTGGTACTTTGCAACCGTGGTTTCGACCATGATTGTTCTTCTTTGATCCCATTTCTTAGACCAGTTAAAGCACTTGTCTTCAGCAGATCAATATGCCTGCCCAACCTCTGTTCTGATCTGCCTCCGAGTATTGTCCCTGGTATCTTGATAAATATCATGGAGCTACCTAGCTTCTTATAAGCTCCTCATCAGCTATGTTTTCCTTCACTGATTCCAGTTTCCTCGTGTTCTGAGTTGTTGGACACTCAAGGACACCGATAATTGAATTGAGTCTGCATTGCGATTCAACAACTCTTAGTAATCTTTTGCTTATGAGTTTGTGCTCGATCATGTCTCTCCCAACTGATTGGCTACCTCATCATCGTCATGCTGAAGCTTGACCATGCTACCTAAGTCCTTCATCCCTGGAACACAATTCCAACAGTGTGCTAAGCTTACATCGAGTTTTCAACATCATGATTAGTTGTCCTGAAGGGCAATATCGATTTTAAGCTACCAATCTTATCTGTGGTTCCGATAACCTTTCGCTTCACCATTCCTTTGCTTGATGTCATCGCTGATCGATTACATCTTCATGAAACTTCTCGACAAATGTGTCGTGATCATCATCATCATTCTGAGTTCTTTCAGGATATCAATCGAATTCGTGATGAGAAATACCATCCTTGTCCCTCGATGATTTGAGTTATCATCGACAACATTATTGCCTTCCCTACAACACAAACTTATTTATGCTTTGTGTTGTATGTTTAGTTCCTTGCTATCCCGCTGATGTCCTGTTCTAACACTGATCGTGCTACCCCATCCTTATTTCATGGTGCACTTTTCTATCAATGTTTAAATTGCGGATGTTCTCCCCGAACATTCATTGTTATATCATTCGCGCCTTGGTCACATAATTCTGGAAATCCATCCTTATGAAATCCCGATGAATTGTTGCTGAGTCCATCAGCCACATTCTCATCTTCTTCCTAGTTAATCATGGGCTCCTGTTTCCGAGCCTGCTACCATACTTCATTTCCCGAGAATCCTGTAACGTCATCTCATGATTGGTGTTGATGACCATGTCATTGCTATTTCGAAGCATGCCTGTGGTACCCCGATCCTCGAACAAGAACATTGGAGTCATAATGCTAAATGTTTCTTGATCAATTATCCAAACATCGTTGTATGGGTAAACATCATAAATTCCTTGCCCCTTAGTCTTAATGGTTACCTACCTGGAGCCTTGTCATGATTGTCTCGCTCTGCTTGCTCTTGGAAAGGATATACACCTAATGCTCGTGTATACACATTTTCCTTTCCATTGGTCTGTTTAATGTGATAATCACATTTTCCTTTCCATTGGTCTGTTTAACCTTTCTTGAGATTTATTTGATCTGAGCAGTGATAATTCCCTGCTTAGGTAAATACCTCGGTGTACTACTCTGTCAGTAAGACCCTGTTACTATTGTTGTTAACATTTCGGTAACCGCCGGTGGACGAGAACCTTGCCTATTGGTCCGCCTCGTATCGACGAGCAGGAAGATGGTTCTCTTCGTCCCCCGCCCTTGGTACCAATGTTGTTGCCGACATAGTTGACAGACTATCCTCTGACATGTCTTGCTAGCATGACCGTGCAAGATGTCACCGCTCTTCCTACTCTTAATCCACATGATGGGCCCATAACCCATAGTTCCACAGGATCGAAACCTGACTCTCCTGTACCACTTTGATTCCAAGGTATCTTTTGCACTTGGCTTCGTATGTAATTCCCAAGCCGCCACCGAAGGGATGATCTATTCTTGTGTCAGACGCAATATTTATTTCGTTGCTCTGAACCCTTCCATCTTTGATTAGACATAGAATGATTGCCTACCCATTTGAAACTTCTGTATCATCGCATTTTGCTCTCAATGAATTCCCAGAGTAACAACTCGAGAAATAATTCATGTCTTCTTCCTTGAGTTCACTGTCAGGTGCCCAACTTGGTGGAGATACGTTCTACCCGAGTTTCTCCCTCTAATCGCATTCGTAGGACGATGAAGATCCCGAAGAAAGGATGACGACTTCATCAGGATGACCTGGAACAGAAAATTGAAGACTTCAACATAAGGGGATCAACCTCTTCGATGAGAACAACAAGAACAAGAAGACTCGTTAGAATTTCGTGACCAAACTTTCTCCCACTTACTCTATCTCTAAATTCTCGGGACGAGAATTCTTGTTAGACGAGGAGAGTTGTAACACCCCCAGTGTCATACTACAGTAATCCCGCACTAATGTTGCCACGTCACCGCGTTTACTGTTGTTAAACTCGCGTTGGTTCAAACACCGTTCAAATTTCGTTTCGAATTTAAATTCATTTAAAAGGTGGATTTAAAAGTTGAGCAACATCAGATTTAAAAATGTTGGATGGGTTGCAAATATTCCCTAAGATTTTATAAAATTGAAACCGGCATTTTTGGAAATTATTTTAGTGCCCCAATTTGTTTTAAAACGGTCGTTGTTGAATTTAAAAAATGGGACTACTAGGCCTAAAACGGGCCGGCCCAGCATTCTGTTATAAGGGGGCCAGGGGCAAACCCTAACGCCCCCAGCCCCGCAGCATCTCGATCCCCCCCCCCCCGCGAGCGCCGCCAGCTCCTGAGGCGGCCCGCTCGGTTCCCCCCCCCCGCCCCCGCCGCGCGACGCGGCCGCCAGCCCCGGCCGTCCCGCCCCGGGCCACACCATCGCGCCGCCTCGTGCCGCGCTCATCCGCCGCCGCCGCTCGCCTGCCGCGCCGCCGCCCGCGCCGCCGCCCCGTCCCCGCGGCCCGCCGCGCTCCATGCCGCTGCGTCACCACCTCGCCCCGCCGCCTCCCGCCGCGGCGCTCGTCGCTCCTCCGTCGCCGCCTCCCGCCGTCGCCACGCCGCCTCGCTTCCCCCTCAGTGAGCTGCCCCCGCCCCCTTCCCCCCCCCCCCCCCCGGCGGCGACCGTCGCGCCGCCGTGCCGTTCGGCTGTGCGCGTGCGTTCGTGTGGGCGGACGCGTCCCCGGCCGGACGTGTCCGGCGCCCGAATGGGTGCGCGCGGACATTGTCCGGCCTGCCCACTGAGACGCGGGGCCCAGTGCCCCTGTTAAAAAAAATATTAAATAATAATAATAATATATATAAATAAATAAATATATATATTTACTAATATTAATTTTTAAGTAATTAGGTAATTAATTAGTTAATTAGATGATTAAGTTTAATTACATTAATTAGTTTAACTGTTAATTAATCTGTTAATAAATTGAATTTAAACAGTAATTACTGATTTGGATAATTTGGATTAAATAATTAAAAGAATTTCAGAATATTGTTTAATCTTTGACAATTAATAGAAAATAAACCGTAGCTCGGATGAAAAAGTTTTGAACATGAAAGTTGCTCAGAAAAATCCCACGAACCCGAATACGCTGTCCGTTAGTATGTCACACGCCTCTAGCATAGCAAACATAGAACTTTTCCCCTCCGGATCGTCTGTCCGATAAATCCAAAGACCCGGGAAATATCGTCAGATATTCTCCCGTTTCGTCTAATACGTGTAGTACTGCGTTAGACTACCCCTAGCACTGTGTATTGCCATGTCATACATCGTGTTGCATCTGTTTGCTTGTATTTATTGTTTCTTCCCCCTCTTCTCTCCGGTAGCCTCCGAGACTGACGCTGCTGCCGAGTGCGACTACGCTCCTGACGACCAGCCTTTTGCAGCAGAGCAACAAGGCAAGCAAAACCCCCTTGAGCATTCCGATATCACCTATTCTTCCTCCCTCATGGTTGCATTAGAGTTTGCTACTGTATTTAAACGAGTACCTATTCTGATGCATAGCCTGTTTTTGAGTACTGCTTTCATACCTGCTTTCATATAATGTTGTAGTATAGGTATGGATAGTATCCCCTTGTGACTTCCACTTTACTATGGTCGATGCCCCTGCTTTCATCACCGTCGTCATCGAGGACTTGAAGATAGAAGACTCAGTCATCATGACTGACAAGCCGTTACCGACACATCACCACACATACCCCGAGTGAGATATATCGAGAGTGATTCCTCGGATATCCACTTGGAGTACTGACACACAGCCTATGACTTGTTACTGAATTATATGTGAAAGACGGGTCGGCCCCAAGGGTACCTGTCCTGGATTTGTCACGGCAAGATGTCCTAGTGTAAGGACTTAGTCGTGAGGCCAACGCATCTAACTGGTAGCTTGAGAGGGGTTGAGTGGGACGAGAGACGCGAGGTTTTACCCAGGTTCGGCCCCTCCGATGGAGGTAAAAGCCTACGTCCTGCTTGTCTTGCATTGATGACGATGACGATCTCGGTTACAAGGGTGCGGAGTTGCTACCTCTAATCTCGAGAGTCTCTAACCTGACTATCTTTTCTGACTTGTCTGTCTAAGACCCGTCTATGGAGACGTCTAAGAAACTTGACCCTCTTCGGGTGACCCGCCCCTCCTTATATAAGTTAAAGGGGCGGTTTACATATAGAGTCTAAGTCGGATTGAGACTTAACTTATTATGACTTGCCATCGCGTGCTTCTCTTCATGGGCTTCTGAGTCCCGGGCTTCTTATCTCAGACGGGCGGCTTAACCGGGCGGCTTAACTGGGCGGCTTACAACCGAGCAGCTTAACCGGGCGGCTTACAACCAGGGCTTATCTTCAAGACTCATCTCAGGGACTCGTCTCCGGGACTTAACTCTCTCCGGGTCATAACTGTCTGACGGGTCATAACTGTCTGCCGGTTCATAACTGTCTGCTGGGTTATAACTGTCTGTCGGGTTATAACTGTCTGTCGGGTTATAACTGTCTACCGGGTTATAACTGTCTGCCGGGTTAACTATCTGTCGGGTTAACTGTGTGTTGGGTTATTCGTCTGCCGGGTTAACTGTCAGCCGGGTTAACTGTCTGCCGGGTTAACTGTCAGCCGGGTTAACTGTCAGCCGGGTTAACTGTCTGTCGGGTCATACCACGGGGTATATCCCCGACATTAGCCCCCAGGTTAGCTTGAATTTATTCATGGTAACCTCCTAAAATAAGAAAATGTAAAGGGACCGGTTCACTCAAAAATACCAGTTGACCAGCTCCTGAAAATTCTGAAACTCTGTCATATCAATACACTGACACTGATTCCTTGTAGAAAAATAACCCTTATTATCAACTGCCTTTGTTTGAAAAATTCGTCTGGTTCCCTCATAACTGACAATTTGAATGCATATCTTCCTCATATTCATATTGCCTGTAGCCCCCAAGTCTTAAGAGGGGAAACGTAGTGATAGCCTTAAGACTTGCTTCAATATAAATATTGCAACTCTAGAGAAATCTGGATTGCTCGTCTGAGTCACCAGTCATAAGTTGAATGTTCCAGATATGTAGCCCCCAAGTACCGGGTTGTCTTGCCTGCGGCAACCTGGGACTTGTAACTGTCTTATACTTTATAAAGCTTCAGCTGGTGCAGCCCCCAAGGGCCGGCTCATCAGTATGTGATGGGCCGGGTCTTCAATTTGAAGCTCATAGTCTGTTTAAACAGCTGAATACTGTAGCCCCCAAGTGCCGGGTCAGTAAGAAGTACTGGGCTGGGACTTAGAAAAATACAGAAAGGCTGACTCATCTCCTTGAGACAACAAGGTCTGTTGACAATGTAATGACTTGGAAAACAGCCTGCATTAGCCCCCAAGTGCCGTGGTGCGTGCTTGCAGTGACATGGGACTTGCATGGTTGATATAAACTGGACTTGAATAATGTAGCCCCCAAGTGCCGGGTTGCATGCCTGCGGCGACTCGGGACTATTCCTTCCATTGCAGAATAAAATCTTATCCACTCTCCAGCTGATGTTGCTGAAAGCCTTGCATATCAATGTTGAACCATGCTCCTTGCTGTAAGCTGGTTTTTCTTGGACGAAGGAATTATAGCCATTACTCTGAAGGGGCTTTGAAAACCTCAATCATCCAATGCTGGTCATGACAACCATAATGAAAATCCAGCCATGTTGGCTATTTAATATCTTTTTGTTCTGGCGGCTTATCTTAGGAGACAAGACCTGCAAAAATAAACAAGACAGAATATATTCTGCATTGTTGTAAGGGCGGCTTGAAAAAGCACAACCTAGAGATGTTAAAATCTTTTGTAGCCTTGCTTCTTCTTTCATAATCTTGCTCTGACCCGGTTTGGCAAATCGGCATGATATGTAAGTATGATGAAATACATGATGTAATGCACGATGCAATGCACGATGCATTGTATGATGCAATGTATGATGTTCTTGCTTTTCTTTTCAAAAAAACTCATATGATGGTTCTTCCTAGCTGGACTCGATGCTTGAACTCATACTAGTACAGGGTCTCTAACGAGAGTGACCGTCAACTCCTTTGAGCGGCTCCGGGTCTCTAGGCGAGATTAACTGATAAGAGCGCAACGAACCAGAAAAAGACACATCTGCCGGTTCTGCTGGGTGGACTCATTGCTTGAACTCATAACAATACTCGGTTTCCAGGCGAGGATTGCTGAGCGCAACGTCTCAGAAAGAGACACGGACGCTGGTTCCGCTGGGTGGACTCGCTACTTGAACTCATAATAATACTCGGTTTCCAGGCGAGGATTTGATGAGCGCAGCGTCCCAGCAAGAGACACAGCAGGGCATGAGTATCCCTAGGGCCCATAACTACCTCTCATGGAGAGTTGGCAGCTGATGGGGGAGTTTATCCTCGCTTTCCGTAAGCCGGCCCTTACGTGACGAGAGCCGTCGGTTTAACCTTGACTAGTACAGGGTCTAGTGAGAGTGACTGTCAAATACTTTGAACAGTTCAGGGTCTCTAGTCGAGATTAACTGGTAAGAGTTCGGCGGGTCACCTGGTGGAGCAGCAGCATACAGGCAGGTTTAACTCCAACTTGCGGTGGCTGAAGAGCCGATCAAGAGGGTGTGTAAGCTAAACCCGGTGTGTTGGAAGCCCCCAAATGACCTTGTTGACGGAGTCAACTTTTTGGGTATATAACCCGGCCTTACGGTGGCTGAAGAGCCGATCAAGAGGGTGTGTAAGCTAAACCCGGTGGGTTGGAAGCCCCCAAATGACCTTGTTGACAGAGTCAACTTTTTGCACCATCTTGTAAGCCGCCATCTTGTATGAAGAAATGGCAGAAGCCTCCAAGGGACTTTATGATGATCAGGGTACCCATGTTTGAACGGTGCATCATGGTGGCTCGTCCTCTTGGGCAACCTTTAATTTTTGCTGAGAACTCGAACTTGCAAGAGATAGACTCCTTTTGAACCGGACGTTTGAGCCGGATATTGAGAGCTCAGAACTTTGTGAGAGATAGATTTCTTTTGAACCGGATGTTGAACCGGAAATTTTCGCCAAATGTGATAATAGTCCCTGGGTATCGGGGTCTTGAATTTGTGATAACGGCCAATTCTGTCGAGTCATATCGGTAGCCCCTGAGTCTTAGGTTGACTCGAAGAGGTGGCTTGAGAGTCTCCACTGAAGGTTGAGGTTAACCGTGGCGGATTATATATGATCCTGTATGAATTGTTTCAATAATCCGGTCGATGATTCATCCCGGCTGGTTGTTGAAGTTTAACCAAACTGCAGTGGCGGCGACTTGTGCGCCTGTCCGTCGGGCGGCTCATATAGACGAACACTGCACCGATATGCTGATGTAGATCAGACTATGGGTGGCGTCTTGCGCGCGTCCGTTAGGCGGTTTGTATGGATAGCTCCGGTGTGTTGATGTAGACGTAGAAGTCAATCGTGGCGCTTGAAGACGACGCGGTCGCAAGAGATGGCCTCGGCATTGTAAGCTGGTGCGGTCGTGAGAGAGTCGGCCGTAGGGGCGGACGGGCGAGTTGACCGCGTGCGGGCAAAGATGAGTCGGCCGTGGCATTGTAAGCCGGCACGGGCAGGCGCGTCGGCCACGGCGTTTGTAAGACGGCGTTGAAGCACGAGTTAGCTACGGCATGTTGATGTTGGATCTGACCACGGGCGGCTTCCGCGCGTCTGTTGGACAACTCGTACAGGCGGGTGCTGACGTGAGCTTTGTATCCGCGATACGACTGTCACTTTGACAGTCCTGCATAAAAGACATGCAGACGAGAGTAATTGTTCTCGAAAGGATAAAAATGCATCAATAAAAATTGACTGGATTGACTTCACCTGACTCGGCGGAGACGGTGATTTGAAATACAACCGCAGCAGAGCCAAAGCTAGGCGACTCAGAACAGACCCTCCAGGTCGTATAGACCAACATTTTTTTTTCAACTCATCCAACCGCACCCCACCCCTATTTTCTATCATCCTCCAACTGGCCGCACGGGCTGGAAGCGAGGGGCATCCCCGCCAGGGAGAAGCAGGTGGAGCAAGGGTGAGGCGGAGCAGAACGGAGGCGAGGGAGGGGAGGTGGAAATACCGGTCGTGGCGAGCCAACCATGGCGCCGCGGCGGACGCGGCGAGCCACCGTGGCGGAAGTAGCCAGGCGGTGCCATGGGGAAGGCTCGGCCAGGGCGTTTTGGAGGCGCCGGTGGAGGCGACTGGAGAAGGTGGCTTGGAGGCGGCTGGCGGAGGCGGCGGCCCGACGAAAGCGAGGAGAGGCTGCTCCGGCGAGGGCGGCTCGAGGCGGGATGAGCGGCGAGTCGGCCGGCGGCTCAGGCGGCGCGGGTGGAGTGGCGAGGCGGCCGCCGGCCGGCCGGCGGCTCAGGCGGCTCGGGAGGAGCGGTGAGGCTGGCCCGGAGCGGTGCGTAGCGGGGTGTAGGCTCGCGTGGGGACGCACGGCGGCGGCTGGCCAACCGTGTTGGATCAGCAGCAGAGGCGAGGCATGGTGGCGGAGAGCCATGGCACGGAGGTGCTCGGTGAGGAGAGCCATGGCCTGGCCTGGCGGCTCACAGCGCGGGGCTGCTCTCCGGCGGCGGCTCAACGTGAGGTCCGCGCAGGGGGGACTCGACGCGATGCGCGACACAGGTGGCGCGAACGGGACGGAGGCAGAGGCGAAGACCGCGACTCGGACGGCGGAGGCAGCGCGAGGTGAGGCGGGTCGAGGCTGACCAAGCATAGCCGGGACGCAGAGACGGTCGAGGCCGGCGCTGCCGGATGTGGGGTGTGCGACGGCAGCCGGAGCCAGCTGCTACAAGGGCATGGACGACCGGTGTGGTGGACGGGAGGACGCTCAGGGGTGCAGGGCGGCTGCGGAAGAGCTCGGCGTCGGGAGCGGCTTTGGAGATGCGCGAGGTGAGGCGGGTCTAGCTCGAAGCAAAGAGGCGAGCCAGCGACAGCAAGGGCGGATTAACGACAGCGCGTGGTCGAGGCGGCCGTGGCCGGCTCAAGGCGCGGCCGTTGACTAGACAGCGGCGGCTTTGGAGGCGAAGGCGACCCGGCGACGGGCGGCTTTAGTGAGGCAGCTGGCGACTCGAGGCGCGGCAGCAACCGACGAGGGCGGTGACTCGCCCGTGGCGGCGGCCGAGGCGGGCGGGTCACCGGCTCGGAGGTGGCTCTGGAGGGCTCGTCGCACGGGAGAGCCGGCGCTTGCGCGAGACAGAGGCGGAGTCCGGCGGCTCGAGGCAAGGTCCACGCGGGGTGAGGAGGCCTGGCCCGAGGCGGGGGCGAGGACCAAGACTCGGACGGCGGCTCGAGGTAGAGCAAGGCGGCTCGGAAGAAGGCGTCTCAACGACGCGGCCGCGGCGAGCCACGTCGGAAGCCACCCGATGGCTGGGGCGACTCGCGCCAGAGGCCATGATGGCGGGTTGGAAACTGAGGCGGAGCCCGGCAAACCATAGGTCGTGGCTGGCTTTTCCGGGTCGTGGTTGGTCGGGAGACCCCACGTCCGTGTAAATATGTATATACTTTTTTCTTTTGTCTGATTGTTGAAACTGCAGCGTATGCACGCGAGATCTCGTGGAAACATGCAGACTTTGACCTCTGCTGGTCCTATGTTTGATTACGCGACGTAGTACCAACAGATACGGTCGATGGATCTTGGCGATTTAGCATTAACTTGACTGTTCTCTGCAGTATGCTGCAAAAATTCTTCTCGTACTCCTGTCGGTTTTCGCGACTTGATCTCTGGATTGAATCAATCTCGGGCACGTTGTTCCGACTGCCATTGAAGCTACTTTTTAACTCCGGTCTGATTTACATTGAACACCTTTCCATCTTGAGCGCCGGCTCTTCTTCATCCGGCTAATTGCGAATTTTCGATCCCTTGGAGAGATCCCTCCAAGAACTCGACACCACCATGCGTGAGCCCCACGGTGGGCGCCAACTGTCGGGGATTTGTCACGGCAAGATGTCCTAGTGTAAGGACTTAGTCGTGAGGCCAACGCATCTAACTGGTAGCTTGAGAGGGGTTGAGTGGGACGAGAGACGCAAGGTTTAACCCAGGTTCGGGCCCTCCGATGGAGGTAAAAGCCTACGTCCGGAGGGCGGTCTGGCTTGTCGTATGGGGTATGTTTGGGAGACAGCGTATCAGTGAGCTTGTCCTCGAATTGTGGCAGCAGCCTTCTGCGTGGATAGCTCTTAGGTTGGTCCAATAGACCGGTACAGTATCCTTCCTCAGCTGAGAAGACTCTCGTCCATCGATCGTTGATGTTGTCTTGTTCGGCTTTAAGCTGCCGTTCTTTTGCTTTCAGGCTGCGGGCCGTGGCTATAAGCTGTTGCCTGAACAGTTCCTGATCTTCAAGATTATCGGGGATGGCGAAGTCATCGGCTTCCGGGATGTCCTCCTCCTCAACAGGGGGGAGGTAATTGTCGTCCTCAGAATCATTGAGATCGTCGGGGTTGCGCCGTGATACGTCTCCAACGTATCTATAATTTTTGCTTGTTCCATGCTGTTATATTATAATTCTTGGATGTTTTACAATCATTTTAGTACAACTTTATATTATTTTTGGGACTAATCTATTAACCCAGAGCCCAGGAATATCAATCGGGGTCCAAACGGAATAAAAATTTACGGTGATTTTTTATGGACCAGAAGAGACCCACGGAGCATCGTAGTTGGGCCAGAAGAGCCACGAGGCAGCCACAAGCCCCTAGGGTGCCCCTCCCCCTAGGGCGCGCCCTGCTGGCTTGTCGCCGCCTCGTGGACCCCCCTGACGTGTTTCCGCCGCCAAAAATTCCTATAAATACAGAAACCCCCCAGAAACAAACCTAGATGGGGAGTTCCGCCGTCGCAAGCCTCCAGAGCCACGAAAAACCAATCGGGAGCCCGTTCCGGCACCCTGCCGGAGGGGGAAACCATCATCGGAGGCCATCTTCATCATCCCGGCGGTCTCCATGACGAGGAGGGAGTAGTTCACCCTCGGGGCTGAGGGTATGTACCAGTAGCTATGTGTTTGATCTCTCTCTCTCTCTCGTGTTCTTGAGATGACATGATCTTGATGTAGCGCGAGCTTTATTAATATAGATGAATCATATGGAGTTTTCCCCTCTCTATCTTCTTGTGATGAATTGAGTTTTCCCTTTGAAGTTTACTTATCGGATTGAGTCTTTAAGGATTTGAGAACACTTGATGTATGTCTTGCGATGGGATATCCGTGGTGACAATGGGATGTTCTATTGATCCACTTGATGTATGTTTTGGTGATCAACTTGCAGGTTCTGTGACCTTGGGAATCTATGCATAGGGTTGGCACATGTTTTCGTCTTGATTCTCCGGTAGAAACTTTGGGGCACTCTTTGAAGTTCTTTGTGTTGGATTGAACATGATGAATCTGAAATTGTGTGATTCATATCGTATAATCAAGCCCATGGGTACTTGTGGTGACATTGGAGTATCTAGGTGACATTAGGGTTTTGGTTGATGTGTATCTTAAGGTGTTATTTTAGTATGAACTCTAGGGCTGTTCGTGACACTTATAGGGATAGCTCATACGATTGATCGGAAAAGATAACTTTGAGGTGGTTTCGTACCCTACAATAATTTTTTCGTTTGTTCTCCGCTATTTGTGACTTTGGAGTGAACTCTTTGTCGCACGTGAGGGATTAACATTTGATTCAACTGTTCGCACACGAACACGTCACCGTGTACCCTCGACGCCGGGGGTGATGCACCGCAGCTCACGTCGAAGGAGACCCGTCCGGAAGCGCGGTACGCAACCAATCCGGCGGGCGCTTTTGTAGATCCGAAACCCCACACGCCCGGGAGGGACCCCGTCAGGGCGCGCGGCGGCTATGGGCTGCCCTAGGTCGACCTGATCGCCCCTAGGGCCTCGTGGATCGCTGGCCTTCAAGAGAAGAACGAACGAAGAACGAGAAGAAAGATACAAGGGTAGGAGATAGATGAACACGAAAAAGTAGTAGATGTGTTTGTTCGATTGGTGTTGTTCAATCGGCCGTCATCTCTCATCTATTTATGAGGCGGCTGGACTTCCCGTACAATAAAAGGACTCCAAATCACGTCCAAATCTTCCCAAAATTAACCGAACTCGGATTTAGGTATGTCTGGGACATTAGTTCGGTTTTTAGGTCCCACAGGCCACAAACGACCTCAGATGAAGCTGATCCCAAAAGAAAATTTGACCGCTTCGACGAGACGAACAACTTTCGTGTTGAACGTTTTTCGAATCGAAGCCATCTTGAGGGCCGAATCTCTTACGCAAAACAGCTGATTGGTGGCGCTACCCATCAGACACGTGTCTGGTGGGGCGCGCCATATTTTGCCTCCTGGCAGGGCTGCATTCCGATGGCTCTAACTTTTGCATACGAACTCCGATTGAAAATATATTTATATCAAAATCGACCGTTTCGACGAGACGAAGACAATCCCTGTAGAAAGTTTTCTCATATGAGGCCGTCTTGGGGGCGTAATCAGCCGAATAGTGTTCTGCATACAAAATCTCAATACTTCGAACACAACTTCGGCCTTAGAGATGAGATCGGCTGGCTATGGCCCAAATATCATAGTTTCTCCTTTCGACGATATGGAACTTTCTCACTTTGAGCACTTTTCCATTTGAGGCCTTCTTAATTACGTTTTCGACCATGCCAAAATCGGGTGTCAACATCAACTATGTTATTATTGTTGAGAGAACTTGCACTAGTGAAAGTATGAACCCTAGGCCTTGTTTTCAAGCATTGCAATACCGTTTTTGCTCACTTTTGTTACTTGCTACCTTGCTGTTTTTATATTTTCAGATTACAAAAACCTATATCTACCATACATATTGCACTTGTATCACCATCTCTTCGCCGAACTAGTGCACCTATACAATTTACCATTGTATTGGGTATGTTGGGGACACAAGAGACTCTTTGTTATTTGGTTGCAGGGTTGCTTGAGAGAGACCATCTTCATCCTACGCCTCCCACGGATTGATAAACCTTAGGTCCTCCACTTGAGGAAAATTTGCTACTGTCCTACAAAACTCTGCGCTTGGAGGCCCAACACGAGTCTACAAGAAGAAGGTTGCGTAGTAGACATCACGCCGGTCTTCCGGCCTCTCCTGACCCTCTAACGGGTGTTCGGGGATTTCGGGATCGCCGAGGTCTTCCGGGGTATCTCTGTCCTCGGTGCCATCGATATATTTTCTTCCCTTTTTCCCTTTCGACCGTTTATGCGGCTTCCGGCGCCTTGACGGCGCTTCACCCGATTTGTTGCCATCGTTTTTCGGAGTGTCCACCATGTAAACGTTGTATGTGGAGGTGGCAGTCCACCGCCCAGTGTTAATGGGGGTGAGGGCGCGATCCTCCTCATCCATGTATTCGGCCTCCTCAGAGGCGTAGTACAACATGTCGGTTAAATCCTCGACAGTGGCTACCAAGTGGGTGGTGGGTGGCACGAAAAATTCATCCTGACCCGCCTTGAGCCCGATCTGAGCATAGATCGGGGTTGGGTCGTCGGCAATCTTCATCGACGAGATCCGATCTAGGGCCTCATTGAGTATCGAGAGCTCGATCGGGTCAGCCTGCTCAGAGCTTTCGGAGTTAACCTCCGATGAGTCCGCGCGGGGGGAGTGTTTAGCAGGAACAGGTGTCCAGACGTCTGGCACTATGACTGGATCCGGACCGAGAGTCAGGTCCTCGCAGGGGTAGATCCCGTGGGCGGGACCGAAAGATGGATCTAAGGTTAAAGCCTCAAAGTCTTCGGGCGTGGCAGGCGAGACTGCGAGCCCAGTAAGTGACAGGTCGCCCCGAGAGTCTACGAAAAACTCTAGGTTCCCGAATCTGACCTCTTGATCAGGGGCGAAACTTCCGACGTGGCCTAGATGGCCGGTCGGGTCGGTGTGCAGCACAATGCTGCCGAAAGCGAAGATCTGTCTGGGGACGAAAGTGTCCGTATTGCGGACCTCTACGTTGATGCCAAGGCGAGCCATCGATTCCTCTGGCGATCACAGCGGAACTCTCAATGAAAGCACCAATGTCGCTGTCAAAACCGGCGGATCTTGGGTAGGGGGTCCCGAGCTATGAGACTACGTTCGATGGTAACAGGAAACGAGGCAGACGATGTTTACCCACGTTCGGACCCTCCTATCACTACTAGGGAAAACCTTATACACAGAATGTTATCAGTAGTGAGTTTATGGGATAGGCGCTACTGCTACTTATCAGTAGCGCGCTAATAATCAACGCGCTACTACTATAGAGTTACCTGTAGCGCGTGCTGTCAAACAAGCGCTACTGCTAACCGGGGCCCAGGTGCCTCTCGTGGTGGAGCATTTGTAGCAGCGTTGGCATAGAACCCGCGCTACAACTAACGATGTAGTTGTAGCGCTTGTTAGGCAGGCCGCGCTACTGCTACGTTTAGTCCCACCTTATCCACCCGCGTGCCCCCCTCTCCCTCACTCTCCCCCTCACACTCTCGTTGCTCTCTGCACCACCCCCGCCGTCGCCAACCGCCGCCACCAGCACCACCGCCGCCGTCGCCAACCGCCGCCCGCACCACCGCCGCCGTCCACCGCCGCCGTCGGCCGCCACAGAGCGAGGTAGCCTACTCCCTCCTCCTCCCTCCTCCTCCCTCCCTCCTCCCTCCCTCCTGCCTCCCTCCTCCCTCCCTCCTCCCTCCCTTCTGCCTCCCTCCCTCCCTCCCAAGCTCCCTTCTCTCTCTGTTATTTAGAATGTAAATTATTTGAATGTAGATTGATGGATGGATTGATTGTGATGAGTAGTTGTGATGTAGGTTATGAACCCTAGTTGATTAGAGTAATATGAACCCTAGTTAAAAAATGTTGGTTCTTAGAATAATGTAGGTTCTTAGAGTAGTTATTTGAATGTAGGTTATGAACCCTAGTTAATTAGGTGGTATGAATCCTAGTTAAAAAAACCTAGTTATTTGAATGTTGGTTCTAGGTATTTGAATGTTGGTTCTAGGTATTTTAGGTGTTTTAGGTGTAGTTAACAGAATTCTAGGTATTTATTTATTTTAGTTAAAGCAATTGTTGCTATTGTATTAGTTAAAGCAATTGTTGGGACATGTCATATTTTGAACATGTCACATTTTGGACATGTAATATTTTTTCAAGTGGCCTATGTTTTATGTTGATTCGTTTCCGTTCTGTCAAATTTCGGGCGCTCGATATGTCCTGTTTTTAGCAAAGGTCATGCCGAATTTTTTTCATGAATTTTAGCATGACTTGTGCTACAATGTAGGACATATCGAGTGCTTGTAATTTTTCAGAACGGGAATTCAATGATATTCCGGCAAAACATAGGGCATTTTTTCTGTCATTACTCGATATATGCAACGGGTTGACTTTCAGTCTGGGGGTGCGATTACGGCAGCGACGACAGGGGTATGTGCGAAAGACAACCGCACCTAGATGACCATACATGCTTCTCCCTCACGCTTAAGGTGGGCTTCAAAGTGGTTACGGTATTTCAGTAGCACATGATTCTTCTTAATTGAGCATGGCTTAAGAGTTTTGCTTTAACGTGTAATTTCCATTTTTTATAATTCTACTAGTGCATACCCTGCTATGCAAGACTATATGTCCTTGACAAGCTAGCTTTCGAAGAGATGAACAAGGTGGACACGAAGATAGCTCACCTGAAAACGCAACATGGTTTCGATTTCGAGGTTGAGATCTTCAATAAAGTAGGTTGGACTCATTTTGGAGGTTCAAATTGGGAAAGATTATGCAAGGCATATGGATTTGAGGAGGATATGAAGATAACATTCGATCTTGGCAATTCTGAAGCAGATGGAAACATTTGGCTTGATCCGAACATGATTCCGATTCTGCCTCCGTGTGAGTTTGTTAAATATATTTATTATGTAATTTATATTGTTTATTTCAAAATAGTTGACAGCTTATTTCCATTGACAGCTTATTTTCATTCTTCAAAAAATGTACGGAAGATGGTAGACAGAACCTACTGCTACAATGATGAAGCAGAATTAACTTATAAGGAGAAAGATCATCTTATCGCATTTATTAATGATCTTGAGAATTACAATAGCTATTATCAAACTCCTCGACATTATGGTCAATACGTGCCACTAGTGCACGTGGTGAACTACGGTAACATCAATGGAGATTGCATGGTAAGATTTTCTACTATTACGACATCCATGCATCTTTTGCATAAATTCTTCTAAAACTAAACTACATTGCTAACTACAAAGTTATTACTATGTTTTTCAACAGAAAATCCCGAAGGATTGTGTGCCTTATCTGATGTTTCCGAGAGGTCGCGTTGATGTTATGAGCTTACGGCCAGCACGGCCAGGTCAGCCTACGCATCACTCATGTCCATACCGGATTTCTATAACCGATGAAGACATGACAATCAAAGATTGGAAAAAATGTATGGTCAATCGTAGAGAGCTACTTGGAAGCAACATTGTGCGTAGGCCAAGAATTGGAGACAGGATGATCTCCATTCTCCATAATGGAGAGTCAGGGCCTATCTTGTTTTATGATATTTTACCTAAGAGAGGGTATAGTAGGTCCTATGAGAGAGGAGTAGGTCCTAGGTACAATGTGTTATTATGTGCTACAATGTGTTAGAGTTGATGATGATGAGGAGGAGGAGTTGTGATTATGACTAGTGACCAACTTGTTATATGATGTCTCATTGACGAAAATGATGATTAAATAGTGTTGGTGGTAATGACTATGATGATTATTAGCTATAGTGTTGTTGGTGATGATATGATGCAAGAGTTTTTATAGTAATATGATGATGATGTTGATCATGATTATCATGATGATTTGTTATTATGATCATGATTAGTTATTATATCATTGGGGGAGGAAAACAGATTAGATTCATGTGGATGGATCAAAAGTGACCAAAAGTTGAATTAGTAGGATCGTCGTCCTACTAATTCAACTTTTGATCACTTTTGATTCATTTGGATGAATAAAATCCATGTTTCTTCCTCACAATGATATAATAATTCATCATGAACATAATGATATAACAACCTCTTAATTGGTACTGTATCAAAATTTGTATAGCGGCGTATAAATAAACTAAAAATTAAAAAAAATGAAAAACAGATTACTAGTAGCGCGGGTTTGCAAGAACGCTACTAATAGTTGTCTTATCAGTAGCGCTGGTATGATACACGCTACAGCTATATGTCTTAGTAGTAGCGCGTCTTACACGCGCTACTGGTAAGTAATAGCTGTAGCGCCTTACTAGTAGCGCGTCCACCCGTGCTACTAGTAGGCACTAAACCCACACTACTACTAGGCTTTTCCCTAGTAGTGTATGGAGGTAATACCCTACGTCCTGCTTGATTACATTGAAGGTATGAGGATTACAGAGTTGATCTACCTCGAGATCGAATAGCTAAAACCCTAGATGAGTTCCCTATGTCCTACAACCTAAAACCCTCCGGCTTATATAGACGCCGAGGGTACCTAGCGTTTACACATGGTCGGTTACACATTGAAGGGATAAACATGCCTATTCACTACTCCAAACGTGGAGGACACACCAAGATTCCAGAAGCTTCCTTCTTGGAGGCAGGGTCGTTGATCAATCCAATGCTCAGTAAGTGGCCCATATAGTCCGGCCCATATGAGATAAGTCGGCCTCTCGAGGACCCCCTACCCGAGATCCACCGGTTTTGACACCGACAGTAGTCACTTAAGACAGTGTGGAATTGTTTCACAATTGACACCGCCAGGAACACCACAGCGCAATGGTGTGTCCAAATGTCGTAATCGAACCTTATTGGATATGGTGCGATCTATGATGTCACTTGCCGATTTGCCACTATCGTTTTGGGGTTATGCATTAGAGACAGCTGCATTCACTTTAAATAGGACACCATCGAAATCCGTTGAGACGACGCCATATGAACTGTGGTTTGGCAAGAAGCCAAAGTTGTCGTTTCTTAAAGTTTGGGGATGTGATGCTTATGTCAAAAAGCTTCAGCCTGAAAAGCTGGAACCCAAAGCGGAGAAATGCGTCTTCATAGGATACCCAAAAGAGACAGTTGGGTATACCTTCTATCTAAGATCCGAAGGCAAAGTGTTTGTCGCTAAAAACGAAACATTTCTTGAGAAAGAGTTTCTCTCGAAAGAATCGAGTGGGAGGAAGATACAACTTGATGACGTTGTTGAACCTTTACTTCAACCTGAGAGTAGTGCAGCGCTGAAAGATGTTTCTATAGAGCCTACATCGGTTGAAGAGGAAGTTAATGATGATGATCATGAAGCTTCGGATCAAGTTGCTATCAAACCTCGTAGGTCGACAAGGACGTGTACTGCTCCTGAGTGGTACGGCAACCCTCTCTTAGAGGTCATGTTGTTGTACAACGATGAACCTACGAGCTATGAAGAAGCGATGATAGGCCCGGATTCCGATAAATGGTTAGAGGCCATGAAATCCGAGATGGATCCATGTATGAAAACAAAGTATGGTCTTTGGAAGTATTACCTAAAGGGCGAAAGGCCATTCTGAACAAATGGATCTTTAAGAGGAAGATGGACGCGGACGGTAATGTCACCGTCTATAAAGCTCGACATGTGGCAAAGGGTTTTTCACAAGTTCAAGGAGTTGACTACGATGAGAACTTCTCACCCGTAGTGATGCTTAAGCCCGTTAGAATCCTGTTGGCAATAGCTGCATTTTTCGATTATGAAATTTGGCAGATGGATGTCAAAACAGCGTTCCTTAACGGTTTCCTTAAGGAAGAGTTGTATATGATGCAACCAGAAGGTTTTGTCGATCCAGAGAATGTTGACAAAGTTTGCAAACTCCATCGATCCATTTATGGACTGGTGCAAGCATCTCGGAGTTGGAATCTTCGCTTTGATGAGGTGATCAAAGCGTTCGGGTTTATACAAGTTTACGGAGAAACTTGTATTTACAAGAAAGTGAGTGGGAGCTCTATAGCGTTTCTAATATTATATGTGGATGACATATTGCTGATTGGAAACAATATAGAAATGTTGGAAAGCATGAAGGAATATTTGAACAAGAGTTTTTCAGTGAAGGACCTAGGAGAAGTTGCTTTCATATTAGGCATCAAGATCTATAGAGATAGATCGAGATGCTTAATAGGACTTTCACAGAGCACATACCTCGACAAAGTTTTGAAGAAGTTCAAAATGGATCAGTCCAAGAAGGGGTTCTTGCCTGTATTGCAAAGTGTGAAGTTGAGTAAGACTCAATGCCCAGTGACTCCAGAAGATAGAGAAAAGATGAGTGTCGTCCCCTATGCTTCAGCCATATGCTCTATCATGTATGCAATGCTGTGCACAAGACCCGATGTCAGCCTTGCCATAAGTATGGCCGGAAGGTTTCAAAGTGATCCAGGAATGGAACACTGGATGGCGGTCAAGAATATCCTGAAGTACCTGAAAAGGACTAAGGACATCTTTCTCGTTTATGGAGGTGATCAAGAGGTCGTCGTAAAGGGTTACGTCGATGCAAGCTTTGACACTGATCCGGATGACTCTAAGTCTCAAACCGGATACGTATTTATTCTTAATGGGGGTGCGGTAAGCTGGTGCAGTTCCAAGCAGAGCGTGGTAGCTGATTCTACATGAGAAGCGGAGTACATCGCTGCCTCGGAGGCGGCGAAGGAAGGTGTCTGGATGAAGGAGTTCGTGACAGATCTTGGAGTAGTGCCTAGTGCACTAAGTCCAATGACTCTGTTCTGTGACAACACTGGTGCCATTGGTCTAACCAAGGAACCAAGGTTTCACAAGAGGATCAGACACATAAAGCGACGTTTCAATTCCATCCGCGATTACATCAAGGAGGACGACATAAATATTTGCAAAGTGCACACGGATCTGAATGTTGCAGATCCGATGACTAAACCTCTTCCAAGGGCTAAACATGAGCAACACCAGAACTGTATGGGTGTTAGATTCATTACAATGTAAATCACATAGTGATGTGAGCTAGATTATTGACTTTAGTGCAAGTGGGAGACTGTTGGAAATATGCCCTAGAGGCAATAATAAAAGTAGTTATTATTATATTTCCTTTTTCATGATAATCGTTTATTGTCCATACTATAATTGTATTAATTGGAAACGCTGGTACATGTGTGGATATATAGACAACACTCTGTCCCTAGTGTGCCTCTAGTAGACTAGCTCATTGATCAAAGATGGTCAAGGTTTCCTAGCCATAGACATGAGATGTCATTTGATAACAGGATCACATCATTAGGAGAATGATGTGATGGACAAGACCCAAACTATAAACGTAGCATATGATCATGTCAGTTTATTGCTATTGTTTTCTGCATGTCAAGTATCTGCTCCTATGACCATGAGATCATGCAACTCACTGACACCGGAGGAATACCTTGTGTGTATCAAACGTCACAACGTAACTGGGTGACTATAAATATGCTCTACATGTATCTCTGAGGCTGTCTGTTGAGTGGGCATGGATCAAGACAGGGATTTGTTACTCCGTGTGACGGAGAGGTATCTCAGGGCCCACTCGGTAATACAACATCACCACAAGCCTTGCAAGCAATGTGACTAAAGTGTTAGCCACGGGATCTTGTATTACGGAACGAGTAAAGAGACTTGCCCGTAACGAGGTTGAACTAGGTATAGAGATACCGACGATCGAATCTTGGGCAAGTAACATACTGAAGAACAAAGGGAACTGCTTACGTGATTAACTGAATCCTTGACATAGAGGTTCAACCGATAAAGATCTTCATAGAATATGTAGGAACCAATATGGGCATCCAGGTCCCGCTATTGGTTATTGACCGTAGAGGTGTCTCGGTAATGTCTACATAGTTCTCGAACCCGCAGGGTCTGCACACTTAAGGTTCGGTGACGTTTCGGTATAGTTGAGTTATGTATGTTAGTGACCGAAGGTTGTTCGAAGTCCCGGATGAGATCCCGGATGTCACGAGGAGCTCCGGAATGGTCCGGAGGTAAAGATTAATATATAGGAAGGTGGTGTTTGAACTCCGGAAAAGTTTCGGGCATTTCCGACAGTGTACCGGGAGTGACGAATGAGTTCCGGGGGTCCACCAAGTGGGCCCACCACACCCCAAGTGGGTCACATGGACCTGAGGGTGGCGCACCAGCCCCTGGTGGACTGGGCGGCCGGCCGAAGAAGTCCTATGCGGCTGGGCTTGAGGGAAAGGAAAGTCCAAGTGGGGGAAGGGAAGGAATCCTACTAGGAGTAGGATTGGAGGTGGACTCCTCCACGTCCTCCTCCTTGCGGCCGACTCCTAGTAGGCTTCCTAGGCTGGCTGGCCCCTCCCCTCCCTCCTTTATATACTAGAGGGGAGAGAGGGCAGCAGCACAAGAAACTTTAGCCACGGTGCAGCCCTCCCTCCCCGATAGATCAAGTCGTCTAGTTTTCAGCAGTGCTTACACTAGTAGGAAACCCCCATTTATCCCGGTTCGTAAGGGCCTTTAGTCCCGGTTCTAGAACCGGGACTAAAGGGTCGGGACTAAAGCCCAAAACCTTAAGTCCCGGTTCGCTTACCAACCGGGACAAAAGGGGCTCCACGTGGCCGGTGCTGGGAGCCCAGGCAGGAGGACCTTTAGTCCCGGTTGGTAACACCAACCGGGACCAAAAGGTAGGACCTTTAGTCCCGGTTGGCAACACCAACCGGGACCAAAAGGCACTGGGGTTTTTGTTTTTTTTGAAAGGGGGGGGGGTTTAGGGGGGTTTGTAGGGTTAATTGAGGTGTTTCATATTGTGTTAGCTAGCTAATAGAGAGAAGTGTCCTCTCTTTCTCCATGCTTGGTCGACGCTAGCTACTATAGAGAGAACTCGACACGCTAGCTAGTAAGCAAATGAAGGAACCATTAAGTACACAAGATCGTCATGAACATATACACAGAGAAGTGATCGACCTCTCTTTCTCCGAGAGATTGGTCGAACAACAAGTTTTCGTATATCTATCCGATGCTACTAGCTACATATATATAATATAAGATCTCTTACAATCCCAAACATTTAATTTCAAATTCCAGATGGTATTCTCCGGCTTTATTTATGACGTGGTCAAGAAAGAATCCCGCCAATTCCTCTTGAATTGCTCGTATGCGATCATGTGGTAGGAGTTCATCCCACATCTGCCACGTCTAATTTGAAGAAGGGGGTCAATACATATATATGAATGAAACTCAACACAAATCATGGTAACAACATAAAATTGTGAATATTATTGCTTACTCACTTGAAATTGTTTTTCAGAGTAGCCCCGCTTAGGGATCGTCGCATTGTAGATGAACTCGCAAACATAGTATCCACAAAAATCATTCCCTTTTTCCTGCCACAAGCACTTTACAAGAAATAGAGTTCAATCAAACTGATAATCAAGCATGATAAATGGTATTGATGGAACTAGAATCAATGGGAGATGCGCGGAACTAGCTAGTAGTACTTACTTTTGGGTGTGTAAATCGCAGCTCCCTCGGCAGTGCCGGAACAATTGCGGTGAACTCTTTCCAAACCCTGCCAGACAAAGAAAATAATTACTTGATATCAGGAAATGAACAAGGTTGCCGATATGATGCGATAATGATCGATTGAACTTACTTCTGGAGCATTTCAGTCATGTCCGCATATTCCTGGGGATCTTTTCGTTTCGAGTCTAAGACGATTACTACTCCCCACTCAAGCTTAATCTCTAGCAGAATAAAGTGGAACCTGCGCACGCATGCATAACTCATCAATTACATTACTATAACCTCGAGTAATAAGGGAAACCAAATATGCACAAGACAGTAACACTCACTTGAAGTTGTAAGGAAAGCGTATTGTCCCTTTGTTTTGATTTTTAAGCAACGATTGTAGCAAGTTGTCCTCGGTTTGTGTGACATTGGTTTTAACCGTAAACTCATGTATGATATTTGGGTTAATGAACCCAATGTCATAGATTTGTGCTTTTCTGCATTCGACGATCTTCAATCGGCATAATACAGTGAGGATAATTATATATACATGCAATGAAAGAGCTGAGCTATATATATAGAGAGACTTAATTACAGAAGTAGTACTTACAGACAGTAGCAAGTCACGATTGTTTTGTCGAGGGCCTTTTGATTGTATAACTGGAATATCTCCTCAAATTCAACATTCAACTGCTCCATTCCAACGAGGTCGTGCTCCTCTTTAATTCTCAGCGTCAAAGCATCCTTCCCAGACTCCCGGCATGTTTTCATGTACCATTCATGCAATGTTCGCATCATCGTTGTTAGAGGAGGATGATCAGGTTTGACGAGAGGCCGCCCGTACCGGTAACTGAAGTCGTCCACCTCCAACGGCTCAAACTGTACATCATCGCTCAGGTAATCACCAGTATTGGTACCGGGCACCATCCCCGGATGATTAGCGACGATATCGCTAGACACCTTGAGCGGGGGGCACGATTGGTTCGCCTGTTTGCCGAGCTAGGGAATTTTTTCCCACTTCTTCATTTTGCTAACCTTGCATCACTGGAAGTACTTCCCGACCGCCGCGCGTCTTGATATGTCTTTTTAACACAGCGGTCAAAGTTAGAATCCGGCGGAGGCGGTGGTGGTCGCTTCAGGGCATCGATAGTGCGCATTACTTTCACCGGATCTAGCTTCTCCTTCGGAGGTGGAGTTTTCTTTGCAAAATGGGCCCTCAATTCGGCCTGACATATCTCCTCGTTTTCGGACTCGGTCCTCTCATATGGTAATTTTTCCAGAGGCTTGAAAGATGGACCGTATTTGTATTCCCTCCCGCCTCTTCTTGTACTACTAGCCACCGGAGCGGCGGCGTCTCTCTTCCGTCGTTGCTTACGAGGCGGAGCAGGAGGCGGAGTGCTCCGACGCGCCGGAGGAGCCGGAGCGGCGGCGTCTGTCTTCTGCCATTGCCGACGAGGCTGAGGAGGAGGCGTACTGCTCCGACGTGCCGGAGTAGGCGAAGGAGGAGGCGGAGTGCCCTCATGCGTCGGAGGAGCCGGAGAAGGAGGCGGTGTGCCCTGATCACTCACCGGAGGAGGAGGAGGAGAAGGCGGAGAGCCCTGATTCGCCTGAGGAAGAGGAGGAGGCGGAGGCGTCCAGTTTGGAAGCTTGATGTACTCCTTCTGCCATAGACATGTACTCCTCAGAGCACGAGCCAGCTTATTCTCTCCTTCACCTGTAGACCGGTCAAGCTCGAGCTCCTCAAATCCCTCCATTACTTCATCCACCATCACAACAGCATAGCCATGTGGAATCGGTGAGCAGTGAAAAGTTCCGTTGGGTTGAGGAGGTGCAACAGAGCCGACAACCGCCTTGAAAGTGAGGTTCCGGCATTTCGTCATGAGCTCGCAATGTTGAGCCTCCGTGATAGTATCCACTGGGCAGATAGGAACCGTGAAGTTAGGCTGAACGGGCTCCGTGGAAGCGACGCTGCTTCTCCGCTGAGATGGCGGGGTAGCTTCTGGGGTAGCTTCGTGCCGCTGAGATGGTTGGCCGGCAGCTCGCTGGCTCTCGTCTTGCATTCAGCTTCTGAATTTCGCTCAGCTCCGCTTTCCTCTTTCTCTCCCGGCTTCTGTAACCACCTGCGTCGGGAAACCCAACCTTCCACGGAACGGAGCCTGGTGTGCCTCGTGTTCGTCCAGGGTGCTCAACATTCCCTAGGGCCTCAGTCAGCTCGTCCTTCTCTCTGTCGGGAATGAACGTCCCTTCCTGCGCTGCGGTGATATACTCCTGAAGCTTGTTCATGGGTATCGCAAGTTGCTCGTTCGTCCAACGGCACTTCCCTGTTTCAGGGTCCAAAGTTCTCCCAACCCTGAAGAACCAAGTCCTTGAACGGTCTGGCCAGTTCAATGTCTGTGGTACGACTTTTTTAGCAATCAGGTCATTCTCAGCTTTGTCCCACAACGGCCGGGCTTTGAGGTAGCCACCTGACCCCGTGTGATTGTGATACTGCTTCTTTGCAGCATTGATCTTGTTTGTCTCTGACATTTTCTTACTCTTGTCCGATGTCTTGTAGGCCACAAATGCGGGCCAGTGATCACGTATCTTCTCAAATCGGCCGGTGAATTCTGGAGTCTCCCCTTTGTCGACAAACTTTGATTTCAACTCATTCTTCCACCTCCTGAATAGATCTGCCATCTTCTTAAGAGCACACGCCTTTACCAATGGCTCTATAACTGGCTTATTCGGATCCTCCTCTGGCGGTAGGGTGAAATTTGCCTTCAGCGCGGTCCAAAGATCATCTTTCTGTCTATCGGTGACATAATCACCATCAGGGGCGCCGTCCTTAGGCTTATTCCATTGCTTGATGCTGATCGGGATGTAGTCCCTAACAATAGCTCCGCACTGAGCAGAAAATGCGTCCTTGGTCCGCTAGGGTTCAATCGGATGGCCATCGTGCGCGAGTGCTGTGATCGTGAACCTTTCTTCCTTGCGCAACCTCTTCTTCGGGCCTCGTCTCGTTACCGAAGTTTGGCTCGATCCGGAGGGCTATAAAAGAAGAAAGAAGAGTTAATTAATATATGTACATACCAAAACAATTAATGCATCAATTAGCTAGTCAGCACGGGCTTAATTAATATATATACCTCGCCGGACTTTGCAACAGCTCCCTCCTCCGTTCGGTCACCGGAGCCGTCATCATGGTCTCCATCTTCCTCCGGCATTCGGTCACCGGAGCCATCATGATCATGTCCTTCCTCCTCCATTGTTCGATCACCGGAGCCATCATCGTCTCCTTCCAGACCATCGGTGTCGTTGAGATACGACATGACATCACGTCGTTGCAGATTATATCCCCCAACAACTATTCTTGTTCCAAGTCTCTTTGATCCATAGTTTCTGCAAATATTACAACATGGCAAAAAATTGGACAACTTCTGCACATCCATAATGGGGGCATTCTTGATAAATCTATGTTACCGGAGCTTTCTTCATTTAACTTGGTAAATTTGGGTGGCCTCGACAACGCTTCTAGGGTTTGGGGTGGCCTCGACAACACTTCTAGGGTTTGGGGTGGCCTCGACAACGCTTTTCAGTCCCGGTTTGCCGAGAGGGGGTTGATCGATCGACGTCCCCCCTCATGTTGGAGAGTTACCGGAGTTTTCTATGAACAAAAAAAAATACTACCTATCACATCTCAGTCCCGGCGCGTCGGCGAGGGCTCGAGAGTTGGTCGCTCGATATGTCCGACGTCCCCCCTCATGTCGAAGTTACCAGAGTTTTCTTCTAGGGGTTTGGGTGGCACGAACCGGGACCAAAATTCTAACTTTTGCATATTCTTTGCATATGAACATAATACATTCATTTTCTTTTTTCCTTAAATATAACTTTTGCATATATGAACATACATACACAATTTTTTTCTAAAAATGCACATATATATGAGCATATACATCAATCGACCCCCCCCCCTCATGTCGAAGTTATCGGGGAGGGGGTATATCGACCCCCCCCCTCATGTCGAAGTTATCGGGGAGGGGGGTATATCGACCCCCCCCCCTCATGTCGAAGTTATCGGGGAGTGGGTAGATCGACAACGACGTCGCTCTTTCTTCTATGAATAAAAAAAACATCATCTCTAGAGCACAAGAGCTCCGATCGAGACTATTCCGGATCCGTTGGAAAGCTCTCGGGGAGCCGATGCCAACGTGATGATACGGGGGGTGCTCCCATGGCCTTGTTGGCATCTCTAGAAACATACATCTATGATCCCTCATACATACAAAACATACATCTATAATCCCTCATACATACATACATACAAACAAAAAATACATCTAAAAAAATACATATATGATCCCTCATACATACATACATCTAATAAAAATACTCCCTCATACATACATACATCTAATCTATGAACAAATTATGAACAAAAAAACAGCATATAAGAAAAAAAACAGAGGGGGCAGGGGCGGCGAGCTCACTGGGGGCGGCGAGGCGACGGCGACGTCGGGCGGGCAGGGGACGGGGCGGCGCGGCGACGGGGACGGCGCGGCGACGGGGACGGGGCGGCGCTGCGACGGGGACGACGATGGCGACGGGGACGGCGCGGCGCGGCGACGGGGACGGCGCAGCGACGGGGAGGCGACGGGGACGGGGCGGCGACGGGGCGGCTCGGGGCGGCGCGCGGCGACGGGGACGACGACGGCGACGGGGACGGGGCGGCGCGGCGACGGGGACGGGGTGGCGCGGCGACGGGGAGGGGGCGGCGCGGCGACGGGGACGGGGCGGCGACGGCGACGGGGACGGGGCGGCGACGGCGATGGGGACGGGGCGGCTCGGGGCGGCGCGCGGCGACGGGGACGACGACGGCGCGGCGACGGGGAGGCGACGGGGATGGGGCGGCGACGGGGCGGCTCGGGGCGGCGCGCGTCGACGGCGACGAGGAGCGGGCGGCGACGGCGACGAGGAGCGGCGCGGCGACGGGGACGGGGCGGCGACGGGCTCGGGGCGGCGACGGGGACGGCGGGCTCGTGGCAATGGCAGATGAAAACTGAAATTTTCTAAGTGTTTACTTATATAGAAGAAGAATTGGTCCCGGTTAGGGGCACCAACCGGGACCAATGCCCACCTTTAGTCCCGGTTGGTGCCACCAACCGGGACCAAAGGTCTCTTTTCAGCAGCCCAAAGGGCGGGAAGCGGAGACCTTTGGTCCTGGTTGGTGCCACCAACCGAGACCAAAGGGAGGCATTGGTCCCGGTTGGTGGCAACAACCAGGACCAAAGGGTGGCATTGGTCCCGGTTGGTGGCACCAACCGGGACTAAAGCCCTGTTCCTGGCACGGTGGGAGTTTAGTCCCACCTCGCCGAGCGAGGAGCAGTCGTACTGGTTTATAAGCGCGGCTGCACCCACCGTCTCGAGCTCCTCTCTACCGCAGGCTTACGGGCCTAACCGCTTTGCAACTGCCTGTGGGCCTATTGGGCCTTCTGCGGGCTTGAATGCCGTGGTGGCCCAGTAGGCGGCATTTTTTTTAATTTTTTTTCCGGTATTTTTGTTTTGTTTTTTGCTTTATTTATTTTTTTAATTTTTTTCCAATATTTTTCTACTGTTATTTTAGTTCATTCTTTTTAACAAATAAATACTTTGATAATTTTAGTTGCATAATTTCTATTATTTTGTTTTGTTTTTTGCGTTATTTATTTTTGTTTTATTTTTTGCTTTATTTATTTCCAGTGTGTTTTATCATTATATTCTTTTTCCTATTAATGTTTTGAACAAAAAATACTTGGATAATTTTAGTTGCATAATTTCCATTATTTTTGTTTTGTTTTTTGCTTTATTTATTTTTGTTTTATTTTTTGCTTTATTTATTTCCAGTGTGTTTTATCATTATATTCTTTTTGCTATTAATGTTTTGAACAAAAAATACTTTGATAATTTTAGTTGCATAATTTTTATATAATTATAGTTTCAAAAATACTAGAGGTTTATAAAAGCTTTTTAGTTGATTCTTTTTTGAACTCCACTCCCACGATGTTTTGATAGAAATTAAAAAGCACTTCAAATGAACTCTGAAAAGGTTGAAAGTTGGCATGGTATCATCATTTCACCCACATAGCATGTGCTAAAAAGTTGAGTGGGTTACGGCAAAAACTGGATGCACTTCCTGTACAAAATGGACAATCTCTTTCGAAGTATCAGGGTTTCGGACGAAAACTCATCTGTTACAAAGGGATTTCGTTTTTTTGAACTTATTTGAACTCCAGACTTTTTGTGTATTCAAAATGCACCATTCAAAGCCACATCATCAATTTTCAACCCTTTCTGACTTCATTTGGTATTTTTCATGCATTTACTGATTTTTTTGAGCTAAATGACCCTGAAATTGAAAAGCACTACAAATGAACTCTGAAAAGGTTGAAAGTTGGCATGGTATCATCATTTCAACCACATAGCACGTTATAAAAAGTTGAGAGGGTTACGGCAAAAACTGGATGCACTTCGTGTACAAAATGGACAATCTCTTTCGAAGTATCAGGGTTTCGGACGAAAACTCATTTGTTACAAAGGGATTTCATTTTTTTGAACTTATTTGAACTCCAGACTTTTTGTGTGTTCAAAATGCACCATTCAAAGCCACAACATCAATTTTCAACCCTTTCTGACTTCATTTGGTATTTTTCATGCATTTACTGATTTTTTTGAGCTAAATGACCCTGAAATTGAAAAGCACTACAAATGAACTCTGAAAAGGTTGAAAGTTGGCATGGTATCATCATTTCACCCACATATCATGTTATAAAAAGTTGAGATGGTTACGGCAAAAACTGGATGCACTTCGTGTATAAAATGGACAATCTCTTTCGAAGTATCAGGGTTTCGGACGAAAACTCATCTGTTACAAAGGGATTTCATTTTTTTGAACTTATTTGAACTCCAGACTTTTTGTGTGTTCAAAATGCACCATTCAAATCCACATCATCAATTTTCAACCCTTTCTGACTTCATTTGGTATTTTTCATGCATTTACTGATTTTTTTTGAGCTAAATGACCCTGAAATTGAAAAGCACTACAAATAAACTCTGAAAAGGTTGAAAGTTGGCATGGTATCATCATTCCAGACGAACCGGGAGCAATGCCCCACGAGGCCCGGCCGGCCCCCTGGCCTCACGAACCGGGACCGTTGCCCCCATTGGTCCCGGTTCGTGACTGAACCGGGACTAATGGGCTGGCTCGGCCTGGACCAATGCCCTGTTATGTACTAGTGTTAGGCGAAGCCCTGCTGGAATAGTTCCACCACCACCACCGCCGCGCCTTCGTGCTGCCGGAGAACTCACCTACCTCTCCGCTCCCTGTTGCTAGATCAAGAAGGCAGAGATCGTCATCGAGCTGTACGTGTGCTGAACGCGGAGGTGCCGTCCGTTCGGTGCTAGATCGGGACGGATCATGATTGGATCGCGAGACGCTCGGCTATTTGGATCGCGAAGACGTTCAACTACATCAACCGCGTTTCTTAACACTTCCCGCTTAGCGATCTACAAGGGTATGTAGATCCGCTCTCCCCCTCGTAGATGCTCATCACCATGGATAGATCTTGCTTGTGCGTAGGAAATTTTTTGTTTCCCATGCAACGTTCCCCAACAGTTAACACCTCTTCATTAACGGTATTTGGGTCAATGAACCCAATGCCATGGACTCCATCTCTATTCAATTCAAAAATCTTCATTCTGCATAATACCACACAAAAGAATATAGTGAGGATAATTAATTACAGGCAATGAAAGAGCTGAGCTAGAGACTTAAATTACAGCAGAAACAAATCACTTACAGACATTACCAACTGACGAGAGATTTGTCGAGTGCGTCTTGATTGAGTAACTGAAAAGGTTCTACATTTTCAATCCACAAGTCTTTAGCATGGTAGTAATGCTCTGGCTTGACTTTCACCATGAGGCTCTCTCGCCTGACCTTTATTTCTCTCAGGTACCAGTGATGCAAGTTGTACATTTGCGTTGACAGAAGCTTCTCCACTTCAGGACTGACCAGAAGCTTCCCGGGGACATATTTCCATGCTAGTTCCTTTGCATCCATCGTGGGGATTTCCTCAATGCCTAGGAGTGCTTCAACAGTGATACCGATCTCTCTAGCATTCTTTCTATCCTTGTCGGTTATCTCCTTATAGGTACTCACCTTGAGCTGGGGGATCGACTGCACTTCCTGTTCTCCGAGCTGGGGAACAGTTTTCCCACATTTATTACTACATGTACTCGGCGAATGTTGTTTATTATATGACTTGCTAATAGAGTGATCATAGTCTGATCGCATTTTCTTTGGAGCCGGCGGTTCAGCAAGATCCAAAAAGTGTTGTAAGACATTCTCGGGTATTATCTCCTTTGGCGGCGGGGGCGGTTTCGGTCCAAAATGGTCCCGTAATTGGGCAGCCACTTCGATTTTGAGTTCCTCGTCAGTCATGTCGTAAACTAGCTTCTTTTTGGCAGGAGGATCGGGTTTCTTCTTTGGTGCTCTCTTCCGCTTTGGAGTCGGCTGATGCGGCGCAGATCGATATCGCGGAATCGCACTAGGCTGCGTCTCGGGGTGGGGTGGATTGGGCGAGGGCGGCGGACTGGCGCTGCGCTCCGTCTTGGGGTGGGGTGGATTCGGCGGTGGCAGCGGACTCGCGCTGCGCTCCATCTCGGGGTGGGGTGGATTCGGCGGCGGCGGCGGACTTGGAGGAGGAGTCGGTGGCGTTGACACCGAGTTTGGAAACACGATGCATTCCTTACTCCATACAATGAGACACCGTATGACTTCTCCGAGTGTACGCTCCCCTTCACCTCCAGGATAGTCAAGCTCTAGTGAGTCATATCCCGGCAGAACTTCATCCACCCCGACACGAGCATAGCCAGGTGGAATCGGATTGCCGTGGATGGTTGCTCCAGGTGGATTCGGTATAGCATAGCCGTTCGCCACCTTCATGAATATGTTCTTCATCTTCATGTGTAGCTCACAAGTTGTCTTCTCTTGGATATCATCCATGGGGTAGTGAGCCAGCAGTGCATCATCAGCCGGGACCCCTGTGGAACCCATGCTGCTTTTCGGCATATATGATGGAATGGTACCATCCAATGCTGGATCTGGTTGCTCCTGCCACTGGGACGGGCTTTGTTGGCTACGTCTGTTGGTCTGCTCTTACTGTAGCATGTATTTGCGTTCCAACTCTGTGTTCTTTGTTTCTACCATTTGAATCCGGTCTAGTTCGTGCTTCCTCTTTCTCTTACGGGTTCGGTACGTCTCATACCACTCCATAAACCCCTCAACCCACGGAACAAGGCCTTTGCCTCAAATTTGAGGCCAACCCTCTGTTTTTGGAGCGACCCCTGTGGAATCATCTTTGCCTCAAATTCACCCTTGCGGAATCATCTTTGCCTCAAATTCATCCCACTTAGGCAACCCAGCCTTGTAGCCACCTGTCCCCAGCTTATGGTGATGTTGTTTTTTGTCAGTATTTATCTTGTTCTTTCTCGACCGTTCCTTAGCTGCTTCCGATTCCTTGAACTCCACAAATAAGACCCAATGATCTCTTGACTTGTCTAGTTGTCCAATGAATTGTGGAGTCTTCTATCCTTCGCTGACGTATTTGGTCCATGTTCTTTTCTTAAAAGACTGGAATTGCATGGCCATCTTCTTAAGAGCACACTTCTTGACTTTCTCCCGTTGGAGATCTGTCAAACTCTCTGGTAGGGTGAAATGTGACATGAGCATCTCCCAAAGTGTATCCTTTGCTCTTTGGTCGACAGAACTAACTCTTCGACCTTCCTTTGGCTTATTCCATTCTTGAACGTTGATCGGGATTTGGTCCCTAACAATAACTCCGCATTGAGCTGTAAATTTGTCCGCATTCTTTTTAGGAGCAATTGGTTCACCATCTTCTCCGATTACATCGATGTTGAACTTTATGCCAGCGTCCAACTTTTTGGCCGGGCCTCGTTTAACCCTTGTAGAAGATTTGCTCGATCCGGAGGGCTAAAAGAAGAAAGATTCATTAATATATATACAAATCAATTAATACATGTAATGATCACCAGAGGCCTTATATATTTATATATATATATATATACCTCGCTGGACTTCGTTAATTGAAGAACATTTCCTTCGTCATCATTGTTTGTGTGCCCTTCGTCTCTTGGTTCTTCGTCAATTCCCTCACCGGAATCGTTCAGATATTGGGTCGTATATAGTTCATTCTCTGGGTTTTCTCGTATCATCTCGAAGAGATCCTCTTCACGGTCTCTGCCACTACCATCCATAGCTTTAACTAATCCATAAGAAAGATATATAAAACAATTTAGTATTCAAATTATAATGCATTGATTGTTTTTAGCAACATCTTCATATAATATCACTAATATATATCTCGAATAATCCAGTTAATGAATCATCGAACATTATAAAATATTGTCACTAATACACCTCGAATATTTATTATCATATAACATTAGTACTACAGCTCGAATATTATAGGTCGACACCCAAAGAGAAGGAACCCTCATGGGATCATAGCTCGGGTGAGATCCCTGAAGAACCTGCCATGTATTGGAGAACCTGGCATCCAACGCAGCCATGTAGCGTCGGACGTGCTCGTCCTCCTCCCTGACACGACGACGTACCTCTTCCGCAGGGGCCGGCTCCCACCGCACCGACAGTGGTCCACGCGCTCGCCACAAAAGAACCTCCGGGTCAACGACGGGAGCCTGATTCCTCACCAAGCTATGCGCCCCGGAAGGTAGCACCTCCCAGTGCCAGCCCGGCGGAGCCCAGTCCCGGACATGGCGCCTCTCAAGCAGGTGGTTGCCGCCGAGTCGAGGACGAGGATGCGGGATGGGCATCGTTGACTCGAGAACTTATAAACGTGGGATTTGCATAACAATGGTTATCATTTTATTATGCTACTCATATTTGTAAACAAATTCCTACTCATCTATCACATCTAAACATCAAACATGTAAACACATCTAAACAAACGTGGGATTAGCAAATCAGCAACATCTAAACACATCTAACTATCAAACATCTAAACATCTACCAATTTTGTTGGAGCTAAACATCTATCAAACATCTAAACATCAAACATCTATCTAAACATCAAACATCTATCTAAACATCAAACATCTAACATCTAAACATCTAAACATCTATCAAACATCTAAACATGTGAATGGATTTGGGGATCAAGGGCCTCACCTTGACGAACGGGCCGGCCGGACGGGAAGAGCTGGAGGCAGGGGGGTCGATGGAGGCGGCGGCACCGGGGTCGGCCGGCGGCATCGGGGTAGATGCTGTAAAAAATGCTAGTAGGATCAAACAATAATAAAATTCTAGTGCTTGCATACAAATTCATCATTTTTTATAGCAAGTATAAACTTAATTAGAACATGACCAAAAACTGTTTCAAAACTGATGAGTTCACACGTGGGACCACACAAATAAACAAATGCACTATCCACATGTAAGACTAGCAACCTTTCAAGAGACATAAATAAACAAATGTTACTTTTACTAAATGTGAGACCTATGTCAAATAAACAAATACACTACTATCCTAATGTGAGAATAACATTCTTGTAACAAATTATAAATGTAAGTATGCCTTCAATTCAAAAGCATGGTCTTAATTTTAGTTTCTTTGCCCAACCAGTTCTTCCAGTTCCATGTCATAGCAGAAGAGGGCAAACACATTACAATTCAATGCGGCGATATAGGGCAGGCGATTGCAGCATATAGGGCAGGCCAACGGCCATGGCACCGCCGCGCGTGCTCGGGCATGGCGAGGGGGCATGACGAGGGGTCGGGGCGGCCGAACAGAGTGGGGGAAAGGAGGCGGAGGCTCACCGTGGGAGGAGTGGGCGCAGCACGGGCTCGTCGGCGGGCAGCAGGGGGTGGGCCGACGTCGTGGTCTGGCGGCGAGGAGCGGTGACGAAGACGAGCAGCCTGGCGGTGTGGTGTGGTTTCGGCGTCGGGGGGGGGGGGGAATGAGGAGGGAGCGCGCGTTTTAAATACACCGGGACTCTTTAGTCCCGGTTGGTATCAGGAACCGGGACTAAAGACCCTTTAGTCCCGGTTGCTATCACCAACCGGGACTAAAGGGGTGACCTTTAGTCCCGGTTGGTGTATCCAATCGGGACTAAAGGTCCATCTTTCGGCGGCGGCCCAAATCCCGTGCGGGAAGGGACCTTTAGTCTCGGTTGGATACACTAACCGGTACTAAAGGCCAATTTTCGATTTTTTTTGTTTTGTTTTTCTAAACAGGAAAATTTCTGTTTTAGATTTCGATTAACTTTTAGAATATTTAGAGTTTTTGAATGAATCCTTTTGCTTTAGGTCAAAAAAATTATAAACTTTGTGTTCGTGATAGTATTTTTCATATTTAAATAGTTTAAATTTGAATTCTTTTGAAATTTGTGTGAATCACTAGTTTGTGAATAACTTTAGTTTAAAATTGGATTTTTGAGTGATTATTTTTCCTGTTGTTTAATATTAGTATGTTTTATCATTATGTTAAATCTGGAAATTTTTAGGATAATTTAAATAGGTGTTTTAATTAAATCCAGATTCTGCACTAGTAGAAAACATGGCTTTGAAACGGGCCAAAATATTGCATTAGTCCCGGTCGTGTTACGAACCGGGACTAATGGGTGCATCAGTCCCAGTTCGAGCGGCCAAGGCGCCGGCCGGGGTTCGTCATGAACCAGTCCCGGTTCGTGTGACACCTTTAGTCTCGGTTCCAGACACGAACCGGGACTAAAGGGCGTCGCTCATGGCCCAGTACCTTTAGTCCCGGTTCTAGAAACAAACCGGGAGTAAAGATATGCCTATATATATGCTCGCCCCTGCCCGCTCACTCCTCTGTTTTTTGGCCGGCCGGCATGTGCGAGGTGTGTGCTGCTCTGCCTCACCTCCTATGCACACGAGGTGTTTGATGAAATGCCCGAGCCACGCTTAAGCTTTCTCCTCTCCAAGCTCGACCTCCAAGCTCCATTTTCCCCAAGATTTGTCTAGGTTTGGCGGTCCGTCATGTCCCGTCCCCGTCCTCACCGTCGTCGATCGCCCGCGCCGATCTCGTCGCCAGCACCACCGTGGTGAGCCTCTTGTTCTTATCTTCTTTTTAAAAGAAAAAAATTCTTACTTGTATGATTTACATAGATACTTGTATAAATTTCTTACTTTTATTATTGTTTGTTATTATATAGTGCCATGGTCATGGTATCCGCCCGCGTCGGCCCTCGTCCAGTCTATGATTCGGATGTGGTATATTATCTTTTATAACTATTTGTTTCATTTAGTCTTTATGACAATTGTGCCGACCAACATGACATAGATGTGTTTATCTAGGAGGTATGTGAACCGGAAATTCCAACCGACCCTCTTGTCGACAGGTTAAATTTAGTTGAAAAAGAAAATGAGGATTTGAAAGAAAAATTGAAAAGAATTGAGGAGGAGAAGACGAAATTGGAGTTGCATGTTGCCGATGTCGTCGATGACCACAAGATCAAGATGGATGCAATGCGCTTGAACATTAGAAAGATAAGAAAATATGACATTGATAATGAGGCTTGGTATCATTATGATGTTGGATCAATTGTTACCTTAGTTGCGATTATTATCACATCTATTGTTGCATTTAAATGTTTTAGATAGTTGTATGTTAGTTTCAATTTATGTTTTAATTAGATGCTCTAGAGAGTTGTATGTTGTTCTATGAGAACTATGTATGAACTTTATGTATTTATTTTTTCAGTAATAACATTTGATCACTTCTCTATTCATGATGTTCTGTAATGGTTTTTGATACATTTAATTAGATAATGCACGCAGATGAACCGGCAATGGATGTGGGTGAAATTATGATACCATGACAACTTTCAACCATTTCAGGGTTCATTTGCAGTGCTTTTTAATTCAGGGTCATTTTAGCTCAAAATAAATCGTGAAATGCATGAAACCTAGCAAATGAAGTCAGAAAAGGGTTGAAAAGTGATTATGTGGCTTTGAATGGTGCATATTGAATGCAGAAAAAGTCTTGAGTTAAAATATGTTCAAAAACTTGAAATCCCTTTGTAATAGACGTGTTTTCGTCCGAAACCTTGATACTTCGAAAGAGATTGTCCAGTTTGTACACGAAGTGCATCCAGTTTTTCCGGTAACCCTCTCAACTTTTTAGCACATGCTATGTGGGTGAAATTATGATACCATGCCAACTTTCAACCATTTCAGAGTTCATTTGCAGTGCTTTTCAATTCAGGGTCATTTTAGCTCAAAATAAATCATGAAATGCATGAAACCTAGCAAATGAAGTCAGAAAAGGGTTGAAAAGTGATCATGTGGCTTTGAATGGTGCATATTGAATGCAGAAAAAGTCTTGAGTTAAAATATGTTCAAAAATTTGAAATCCCTTTGTAATAGACATGTTTTCGTCCGAAACCCTGATACTTCGAAATAGATTGTCCAGTTTGTACACGAAGAGCATCCAGTTTTTCCGGTAACCCTCTCAACTTTTTAGCACATGCTATGTGGGTGAAATTATGATACCATGCCAACTTTCAACCATTTCAGAGTTCATTTGTAGTGCTTTTCAATTCAGGGTCATTTTAGCTCAAAATAAATCATGAAATGCATGAAACCTAGCAAATGAAGACAGAAAAGGGTTGAAAAGTGATGATGTGGCTTTGAATGGTGCATATTGAATGCAGAAAAAGTCTTGAGTTAAAATATGTTCAAAAATTTGAAATCCCTTTGTAATAGACGTGTTTTCGTCCGAAACCCTGACTCTTCTAAAGAGATTGTCCAGTTTGTACACGAAGTGCATCCAGTTTTTTCGGTAACCCTCTCAACTTTTTAGCACATGCTATGTGGGTGAAATTATGATACCATGCCAACTTTCAACCATTTCAGAGCTCATTTGCAGTGCTTTTCAATTCAGGGTCATTTTAGCTCAAAACAAATCATGAAATGCATGAACGAAACCTAGCAAATGAAGTCAGAAAAGGGTTGAAAAGTGATGGTGTGGCTTTGAATGATGCATATTGAATGCAGAAAAAGTCTTGAGTTAAAATATGTTCAAAAAATTGAAATCCCTTTGTAATAGACGTGTTTTCGTCTGAAACCCTGATACTTCGAAAGATATTGTCCAGTTTGTACACGAAGTGCATCCAGTTTTTCCGTTAACCCTCTCAACTTTTTAGCACATGCTATGTGGGTGAAATTATGATACCATGCCAACTTTCAACTAGTTCAGAGTTCATTTGCAGTGCTTTTCAATTCAGGGTCATTTTAGCTCAAAATAAATCATGAAATGCATGAAACCTAGCAAATGAAGTCAGAAAAGGGTTGAAAAGTGATGATGTGGCTTTGAATGGTGCATATTGAATGCAGAAAAAGTCTTGAGTTAAAATATGTTCAAAAATTTGAAATCCCTTTGTAATAGACGTGTTTTCGTCCGAAACCCTGACTCTTCTAAAGAGATTGTCCAGTTTGTACACGAAGTGCATCCAGTTTTTTCGGTAACCCTCTCAACTTTTTAGCACATGCTATGTGGGTGAAATTATGATACCATGCCAACTTTCAACCATTTCAGAGCTCATTTGCAGTGCTTTTCAATTCAGGGTCATTTTAGCTCAAAACAAATCATGAAATGCATGAACGAAACCTAGCAAATGAAGTCAGAAAAGGGTTGAAAAGTGATGGTGTGGCTTTGAATGATGCATATTGAATGCAGAAAAAGTCTTGAGTTAAAATATGTTCAAAAAATTGAAATCCCTTTGTAATAGACGTGTTTTCGTCTGAAACCCTGATACTTCGAAAGATATTGTCCAGTTTGTACACGAAGTGCATCCAGTTTTTCCGTTAACCCTCTCAACTTTTTAGCACATGCTATGTGGGTGAAATTATGATACCATGCCAACTTTCAACTAGTTCAGAGTTCATTTGCAGTGCTTTTCAATTCAGGGTCATTTTAGCTCAAAATAAATCATGAAATGCATGAAACCTAGCAAATGAAGTCAGAAAAGGGTTGAAAAGTGATGATGTGGCTTTGAATGGTGCATATTGAATGCAGAAAAAGTCTTGAGTTAAAATATGTTCAAAAATTTGAAATCCCTTTGTAATAGACGTGTTTTCGTCCGAAACCCTGACTCTTCTAAAGAGATTGTCCAGTTTGTACACGAAGTGCATCCAGTTTTTTCGGTAACCCTCTCAACTTTTTAGCACATGCTATGTGGGTGAAATTATGATACCATGCCAACTTTCAACCATTTCAGAGCTCATTTGCAGTGCTTTTCAATTCAGGGTCATTTTAGCTCAAAACAAATCATGAAATGCATGAACGAAACCTAGCAAATGAAGTCAGAAAAGGGTTGAAAAGTGATGGTGTGGCTTTGAATGATGCATATTGAATGCAGAAAAAGTCTTGAGTTAAAATATGTTCAAAAAATTGAAATCCCTTTGTAATAGACGTGTTTTCGTCTGAAACCCTGATACTTCGAAAGATATTGTCCAGTTTGTACACGAAGTGCATCCAGTTTTTCCGTTAACCCTCTCAACTTTTTAGCACATGCTATGTGGGTGAAATTATGATACCATGCCAACTTTCAACTAGTTCAGAGTTCATTTGCAGTGCTTTTCAATTCAGGGTCATTTTAGCTCAAAATAAATCATGAAATGCATGAAACCTAGCAAATGAAGTCAGAAAAGGGTTGAAAAGTGATGATGTGGCTTTGAATGGTGCATATTGAATGCAGAAAAAGTCTTGAGTTAAAATATGTTCAAAAATTTGAAATCCCTTTGTAATAGACGTGTTTTCGTCCGAAACCCTGACTCTTCTAAAGAGATTGTCCAGTTTGTACACGAAGTGCATCCAGTTTTTTCGGTAACCCTCTCAACTTTTTAGCACATGCTATGTGGGTGAAATTATGATACCATGCCAACTTTCAACCATTTCAGAGCTCATTTGCAGTGCTTTTCAATTCAGGGTCATTTTAGCTCAAAACAAATCATGAAATGCATGAACGAAACCTAGCAAATGAAGTCAGAAAAGGGTTGAAAAGTGATGGTGTGGCTTTGAATGATGCATATTGAATGCAGAAAAAGTCTTGAGTTAAAATATGTTCAAAAAATTGAAATCCCTTTGTAATAGACGTGTTTTCGTCTGAAACCCTGATACTTCGAAAGATATTGTCCAGTTTGTACACGAAGTGCATCCAGTTTTTCCGTTAACCCTCTCAACTTTTTAGCACATGCTATGTGGGTGAAATTATGATACCATGCCAACTTTCAACTAGTTCAGAGTTCATTTGCAGTGCTTTTCAATTCAGGGTCATTTTAGCTCAAAATAAATCATGAAATGCATGAAACCTAGCAAATGAAGTCAGGAAAGGGTTGAAAAGTGATGATGTGGCTTTGAATGGTGCATATTGAATGCAGAAAAAGTCTTGAGTTAAAATATGTTCAAAAATTTGAAATCCCTTTGTAATAGACGTGTTTTCGTCCGAAACCCTGATACCTCGAAAGAGATTGTCCAGTTTGTACACGAAGTGCATCCAGTTTTTCCAGTAACCCTCTCAACTTTTTAGCACATGCTATGTGGGTGAAATTATGATACCATGCCAACTTTCAACCATTTCAGAGTTCATTTGAAGTGCTTTTCAATTCAGGGTCATTTTAGCTCAAAATAAATCATGAAATGCATGAAACCTAGCAAATGAAGTCAGAAAAGGGTTGAAAAGTGATGATGTGGCTTTTAATGGTGCATATTGAATGCAGAAAAAGTCTTGAGTTAAAAGATGTTCAAAAAATTGAAATCCCTTTGTAATAGACGTGTTTTCGTCTGATCAAAGTTATTTAACTTACTATTATATAAAATTTATGCAACTAAAATTATCAAAGTTATTTTTGTTAAAAATTTAATAGGAAAAAGAATGTTCATAAAGTATTTTTTGTTAAGAACTTTTAATATGCAAAAAAATAACATAAAAAATAGCAAAAGTGAAAATAGATGCGCTTATAGAGAAAATTCAACCTAAATTCAAAGTGCTAGTAATTCGAAGTGCTACTTGCACTTTGAATTTAGGTTGAATTTTCTCTACAAGCACATCTATTTTCACTTTGAATTTAGGATTTGAGAGGAACTTAACAAGGCAGAGAGGGCCGGGCTTATAAACAGGTGCGAGCGCTTCTCGCTTGGCGACGTAGGACTAAACTCCCACCACAGCCAACCCTTTAGTCCCGGTTGGTTGGTTGGAACTAATTCCCCCCTTTAGTCCCGGTTAGAGCCACCAAATGGGACTAAAGGGCTGGGCTTCCCGCCCTTTCGGGCTGGCGAAAACTACCTTTAGTCCCGGTTTGTGGCTCTAACCAGGACTAAAGGGGGGACTTTAGTCCCGGTTGGAACTACCAACCGGGACTAAAGGTTGCACTATATAAGCGGGACTTGGAAAAGTTTCCAAATCCATCTGCTTTCGCTCTCCCCCGACGGCGCCGAAAACCACCATGACGCCGCCAGGCTGCCGGATCTCACCGTCGCCTCCCCGACGCCGTCGCCTCCCCGAGCCCGCTCGCTCCTTGTCGCCGCCCCCGACGCCGTCCCCATTGCCGCCCCCGACGCCGTCGCCTTCCCGAGTCTGCTCCGGCCTCCTCCTCCTCCTAGGCGAGCCGCCGGCCACACTGCCGTTCCCCTCCTCCTCCTAGCTATCCTCCCTCCCCCCCCCCCGCGGTTACCGTCGTCGCCCGCGTCCGTCGCCAGCCAAAGCAGTGGCGGTCAGCGGCGGATCCAGGGCTAGTTAGAAAATTAAGATGGCATTTTAAGTTAGTTAGGAAATTAAGATGGCATTTTAAGTTGATTTGTTGATCTATGAGGAAGATGCTTCTTTATTTGCTAACTTACACATCAATAGGCTTTGTTATTAAAAATGTTATTGTTGTTTTGTTGTTGTTAAATAAAATGATATTTGCTATAGCCACAATTTCTTTTCGTCGACGATGCCAATCCCGCATTTCTAAAAAAGCAAAACATTAAACGATAAGAAAATTTTCTCATAGGAATTTGTCTCGACGTCGACGATGCCTGGCCCCCATCCTCGTCGTCGTCGAGTCGGCGGCGACATCATGCTTGAGAGGCGCAATGTCGGGGACTGGGCTCCGCCGGGCTGGCACTAGGAGGTGCTGCCTTCCCGGGCTCGGAGCTTGGTGAGGAATCCTGGTCTTGTCGTCAACCCGAAGCTTCTTTGGTGGCGGTCGCGTGGGCCACTTTCGGTGCAGAGGCAGTGGGCCCCCGCGGAGGTGGTACGTCGCCGTGTCAGGGAGGAGGACGAGCACGTCCGTCGCTACATGGTGGCGGTGGACGCCAGGTTCTCCAATACCTGGCAGGTTCTTCAGGGATCTCACCCGAGTTATGATCCGGTGATGGTTCCTTATCTTTGGGTGTCCACCGTCAGCGACTTAGAGACCGCTAGTGAACCGAGTTCACCGTCCTCCACTTTGGATTCTAGGATATTCGATCTATATTAGTAATCTTATATGATAATATTCGAGATGCGTTAGTTAATATTTGATGATGCATTAACTGGATTAGTGATATTATATTTGAGTTCATTATAAATGTATTAGTGATATTATATTCGAGTTCATTATAATTGTATTAGTGATATTATATTGTTATAATGCGTGTGTGACTTTCGGTCTGTCGTTGCTCCTTGTGTGACTTTCATGTGTGTTCTTGATGGAGGAATCCCGACTATTGTCGTGGGAAGCACTTCTTCCTCTTCTCTTCTTGCGATATATACCTCGGTATAATGTGCAAGGAGAGAAGAGGGAGTGCGCCCATCACCGACGGTCGAACTATTAGTGTGAGAGAGTGTCCACCAATATATACACCACCATATTAGTTTGAGAGAGTGCGGACCAACACACCATGAGATATGAGAGTTATTTAAGGAAAGCCTCGACAGACCGAAAGTAATAATCAATTTATATGTCATGTGCGTATGTTATTGCAATTAGGTCTATTTGGTCATGTGCATATGTTATTGTAGGGAACACCTCCTAGTGCCTGTATTTTGTAGGAAATGTCGTCGTCTGATGACGACCATAGGTGCCGAACGTGCGAATAGTGCGGCGAAGATAAGGGTCTTTGCGACCGGCCTGGGCTGCGAGACGGCAGGTTCTTCACCATGAAGCTTTACGAGGACTTCGATATTTCTACGGTACGCAACGATGACAAGTGTTTTTTCGTAATTAAGCATGACTTTTGTTTCTTTGCTTCAATGTGTAATTTCTGTTTTATACAATTCAACTAGTTCATCCCCTGTCATGCAAGACGATATTTCTTGGAGAGGCTCGGTTTCGAAGAGCACGACGGTTTCGAGACGAGGAGAGCCAACCTGAGGACTAAACATGGTCACACATTTCTGGTCAAAGTAGTGAATGCAGTTAATAACACAGAATTAGGGTGCTCAAATTGGGAAGGTCTTTGCAAGGTATATGGATTTCAGGAGGATATGGAAATAACCTTCGATCTTCGTCCTGAAGATCATATTGAAGGTAACATCGACATTTGGGTGGATGTCGATATGCTTCCTGTTTTACCTCAATGTGAGTTTATCAACCATGCATATTTGTCAAGTAATTTGCATTCTATATTTAAAAATAGTTGGTATTCATACATACTAAATTTGTTAATTTATAATTTACAGCTTATTTCGTTTCTTCGAGTGAAACACAGAAAATAATTGACATGACACACTACACGTATGGATCACATCTAACTTGGGAGGAGAAGGATGATCTTATCAACTTTGTTATTGGTGTCCTAGTTGGTAGGGAGATCTTCCCGTATAATTTGGGAACTGGCCCAAATTATACATTGTACAGGACACTAGTGCATAGGTTGAAGGCGGATGACATTCGCCGAAATATCTTGGTAAGAGTTGCTAATTAAGTACACTACTATTGTGTAAATGGTATTGATTACATTGCTAACTAGGCTACTATTATGTTCTTCAACAGAAACTGCCAAATGAAGTTGTGCCTCTGTTGATGCAACCCGCAGGTAATATGACAATTAAAAGCCCCTTCCAGCCTGAGTTCTCTTTTGCATACTCGACTGAGCGCAAACCACCAAGACGGCTCCAAATTGAACATGGGGACAAATAAAGAAGGATCGCAAGCCACAAGTTGAAGACTGTTGGATCTCTTTGCTTCATCATGGAGACATAGGTGTTATTCTGTTTTATGTCATTTTACCTAGGAGGGGCGACTAGGTCCTATGAGAGAGAAGTTTTTCTGGTTTATTTGAACTTGCACGATCGATTAGGATGATTACTATTATGATGTTTTTCTGTTTTATGAGATTTTAACTTGGTATAATTAAGATGATGATGAGTTGTTAGATGAGTAAGATGAGTAAGCTGATGAGTTATATGACATATATTTGATTAAGGTGGATGGATGCAAGTGATCATATGAATTAGAGGAAAATATGATGTTGCGATTGGCCCTTTCCAAAAATGAAAACCTGCGTGAAAATACAATATAAATATAAAAGAAAATGAAAACAAAAAATGAAACATGGCCCTTTCCAAAAAAAAACAGCGCCAAAAGCGATCGGCATTAGTCCCGATCATTTTGTCCCGGTTGCAGAACCTGGACTAAAGGCACTCTGGAACCGGGACAGGTGCCCTGTTCTCTACTAGTGCTGTTTAACTCTTTTAGTTTTATACCTTCATCTGTTACAAAGGCATTTCATTTTTTTAAACTTATTTCAACTCCAGACTTTTTGTGCATTCAATATGCACCATTCAAAGCAACATCCACAAATTCAAACATTTTCTAACTTCATTTTCTATTTTTCATGCTTTTAATAAAAAAATTGCGCTTAATGACCTTGAAATTGAAAAGCAGTACAAATGAACTCTAAAAATGTTGAAACTTGGCTTGGTATCATCTTTTCACACACATAGCATGTGCTAAAAAGTTGAGAGGGTTACAACAAAAACTGGATGCACTTCGTGTACAAACTGGACCATCTCCTTCGAAGTATGAGGGTTTCGGACGAAAACTCATCTGTTACAAAGGCATTTCATTTTTTTAAACTTATTTCAACTCCAGACTTTTTGTGCATTCAATATGCACCATTCAAAGCCACATCCTCAAATTTCAAACATTTTCTAACTTCATTTGCTATTTTTCATGCTTTTAATGATTTTTCTTTGCGCTGAATGACCCTGAAATTGAAAAGCAGTACAAATGAACTCTGAAAAGGTTGAAACTTGGCATGGTATCATCATTTCACACACATAGCATGTGCTAAAAAGTTGAGAGGGTTACGACAAAAACAGGATGCACTTCGTGTACAAACTGGCCTATCTCTTTTTCTTCACGTGTATCCCTTTGCGCCGTAACCATGGACAATCTTCATCATTTAACAGGACGCTTGGGTCAGTCTTCACTGTGAAGGGAGGAATTTCATGAAACTTTTCATAATCTTCTGACATGTCTGTCTTGTCCTCCTCTCCCACGATGTTTTTCCCTAAAAGAACTATGTGGCGCTTTGGCTCACTGTATGTATTCGCTTCCTTATCTTTCCTTTTTCTCGGTTTGGTAGACATGTCCTTCACATAGAAAACCTGCGCCACATCATTGGCTAGGACGAATGGTTCCTCTGTGTACCCAAGATTGTTGAGATCCACTGTTGTCATTCCATACTTCTGGTCTACCTTAACCCCTATCAGATTGACCCATTTGCACCGAAACAAAGGTATCTGTAATTCAGGTCCATAGTCAAGTTCCCATATCTCCTCTATGTAACCATAATATGTGTCCTTTTCCCTATTGTTGTTTGTTGCATCAAAGCGGACACTACTGTTTTGGTTGGTGCTCTTTTTATCTTGGGCGATCGTGTAAAATGTATTCCCATTAATCTCGTACCCTTTGAAAGTTAATATAGTCAAAAATGGTGATTTGGACAACAAGTACAGCTCATCTCCAACACTGTCGTCATTCATGAGATGTGTTTGCAACCAACCGCCAAAAGTCCCCATGTGTTCATGTGTAATCCAGTCGTCAGACTGCTCCGAGTGTTTGGAGCGTAGAATATTCTTGTGTTCATTTATATACGGGCCCACCAAGGTGGAACCCTGTAGAACTACGTAGTGTGCTTGAGTGAAAGAATGCCCGTCCCTATATATTATTAATTTCTTTCCTAGCGTGCCTTTTCCACTCAGTCCCCCCTCATGCCGCGATTCTGGAACACCAATCGGCTTAAGCTCAGGAATATAGTCAACAACAAAACTCAATAACCTCCTCTGTCTCATGGCCCTTGGAGATGCTTCCTTTTGGCCTAGCACGGTTATGAACATATTTCTTTAAGACTCCCATGAACCTCTCAAAGGGGAACATATTGTGTAGAAATACAGGACCCAGAATGGCAATCTCTTCGACTAGGTGAGCCAGGACATGCGTCATGATATTGAAGAAGGATGGTGGAAACACCAACTCAAAACTGACAAGACATTGCACCAAATCATTCTGTAACCTTGGTAGGATTTCTGGATCGATTACCTTCTAAGAAATTGCATTGAGGAATGCACATAGCTTCACAATGGCTAATCGAACATTATACGGTAGAAGCCCCCTCAATGCAACCGGAAGTAACTGTGTCATAATCACGTGGCAGTCATGAGACTTTAGGTTTTGAAAATTTTTCTCTGCCATATTTATTATTCCCTTTATATTCGACGAGAAGCCAGACGGGACCTTCATACTAAGCAGGCATTCAAAAAAGATTTCCTTCTCTTGTTTGGTAAGAGCGTAGCTGGCAGGACCTTCATACTGCTTTGGATGGATGCCGTCTTTTTCGTGCATACGTTGCTGGTCCTCCCGTGACTCCGGTGTATCTTTTTTATTCCCATACACGCCCAGGAAGCCAAGCAGGTTCACGCAAAGATTCTTCGTCACGTGCATCACGTCGATTGCAGAGCGGACCTCTAGGACTTTCCAATACTCTAGCTCCCAAAATATAGATTTCTTCTTCCACATGGGTGTGTGCCCGTCAGCGTCATTCGGAACAGATTGACCGCCAGGACCCTTTCCAAAGATTACTTTTAAATCCTTGACCATATCAAGTATATCATCACCAGTACGGTGGCCAGGCTTCTTCCGGTTATCCGCCTCACCTTTGAAATGCTTGCCTTTCTTTCTTAAGGCATGCTTGATCGGAAGAAACCGACGATGTCCCAGGTATACAACCTTCTCACATTTATCCAAATATATACCTTCACTCTCATCTAAACAGTGCGTGCATGCATTGTATCCCTTGTTTGTCTGTCCTGAAAGGTTACTAAGAGAAGGCCAATCATTGATGGTTACAAACAGCAACGCTCGTAGGTCAAATTCCTCATGTTCGTGCTCATCCCATACAGGTACACCTTTTAAATCCCACAACTGTAAAAGTTCATCAACTAATGGCCTTAGGTACACATCAATGTCGTTTCCGGGTTGCTTAGGGCCTTGGATGAGCACGGGCATCATGATGAACTTCCGCTTCATGCACAACCAAGGAGGAAGGTTATAGATACATAGAGTCACAGGCCAGGTGCTATGATTGCTGCTCTGCTCCCCAAAAGGATTGATGCCATCTGCACTTAGACCAAACCATAAGTTCCTTGCGTCATCTGCAAAGTCCGGCCACTTTCTCTCGATTTTTCTCCACTGCGACCCATCAGCGGGTACTCTCAACTTCCCGTCTTTCTTACGGTCATCTTTGTGCCATCGCAACAACTTGGCATGCTATTTGTTTTGGAACAAACGTTTCAACCGTGGTATTATAGGAGCATACCACATCACCTTGGCAGGAATCCACTTCCTGGGGCGCTCGCCCTCAACATCATCAATAGGGTCATCGCCCCTGGTCTTATAGCGCAATGTACCGCATACCGGGCATGCATTCAAATTCTCGTACTCCTCATCACGGTAGAGGATGCAGTCATTAGGGCATGCATGTATCTTCTGCAGCTCTAATCCTAGAGGGCAGACAACCTTCTTTGCTTCGTACGTACTTTCAGGCAATTCGTTGTCCTTTGGAAGCTTATTCTTCATTATTTTCAGCAACTTTTCAAATCCCTTGTCATTTACACCATTCTCTTCCTTCCATAGCAGCAATTCCAGTGTCGTACCCAGCTTTTTCTTCTCATCTTCGCAATTTGGGTACAACATTTTTTTGTGATCCTCTAACATGCGCTGCAACTTCAACTTCTCCTTTCCACTTTTGCAATTTCTCTTTGCATCAGCAATGCCCGACCAAGATCATCAACGGGGTCATTTGATGCCTCTTCTTTAGCTTCTTCTTCTTCTTCTTCATTCTCTCCCCCCATTGTAGTACCATCGTATTCAGGGAACCCAGGATAGTTGTCATCATCCTCTTATTCTTCATTCTCTTCCATTAGAACCCCTCTTTCTCCGTGCTTGGTCCAACAGTTATAGCTGGACATGAAACCGGACGTAAACAGGTGGACGTGAATGTCTTTTGAGCTAGAGTAATTCTTATCATTCTTACATACAGCACATGGACAACACATAAAACCATTCCGCTTGTTTGCCTCAGCCGCATGCAGAAAACTATGCACGCCATTAATAAACTAGGGAGAGCGTCGGTCTTCGTACATCCATTGCCGACTCATCTTCATTACATAACAGCAAAGTGACCAAATTAATACAAGTTCATACATAAAGTTCATACACACTTATTCTCATAAAACAACATACAACAACCTAGCTAAAGCATTTAAATGCAACAACAAATGCGATCAAAATCGCAACGAAGGTAACAATTGATCCAACAGCATAATGATACCAAGCCTCTTAATTTATTAATGTAATATTTTCTAATCTTTCTAATCTTCAAGCGCATTGCATCCATCTTGATCTTGTGATCATCGACGACATCGGCAACATACAACTCCAATTTCATCTTCTCTTCTTCAACTCTTTTCATTTTTTTTTCAAATAATCGTTTTCTTTTTCAACTAAATTTAACTTCTCGACAATAGGGTCGGTTGGAATTTCCGGTTCACATACCTCCTAGATAAAAATATGTATGTCAACTTGATGGTCATAATTGTCATTAACACGATCGAAATGCAACAAATAGTTATAAAAGAGAATATACCACATCCGAATCATAAACCGGACAAGGGCCGACGGGCATGGATACCAAAACCATGGCACTATGTATAACAAACAATCATACAAGTAAGAATATTATACAAATAACTATCTAAATCATACAAATAAGATTTTCTTTTATAAAAAGGATAAGAACAAGAGGCTCACCAAGGTGGTGCCGGTGACGGGAAGGTGTGGGCGATCGATGGTGGTTAGGACGGTGACGGGAAGGCACTAAGTAAACCACACCTACACATATGCAAACTAAGAAGTTAATTTGAGCTCAAATTGCATATAAATCAAATAAACTCTCACATAATTACTCCCAAACTAAAACCCACAAATCACTATAATTATAGAGCATTGCACGAGCTAATCTAGCAATGAGAGATGAAAGGACAAAGTTGCTAACCTTTGTGAACATTTGGATGGATGGGGTGCCTCAAATCTTGACAAATCTTGGCAAAAATGGAGGATGAGCTCGAGCAAGGGAAGAGAACAGAGGAGAGAAATGCGAAAATAGAGAGCTTCGGCTCGGGCTGGACGAAGCACTATTTATAGTGATACCTTTATAGTCCCAGTTGGTAATACCAACCGGGACTAGAGATTGATCTTTAGTCCCGGCTGGTATTACCAACCGGGACTAAAGTGGCTCGCGGGGGCCCCATCCTAACGCAACCCTGCCACCACCCCCTTAGTCCCGGTTGGTGACACCAACCGGGACTAGAGGGTCCTCACGAACCGGGACTAATGCTTATCCTCATGAACCGGGACTAGTGGACACATTAGTCCCGGTCCAAAACACGACTGGGACTAATGCTCCGGTCCAAAGGCCGGTTTTCTACTAGTGTTGTGGCCGGAAAATCTTCTTCGTGTGGAGGCGGACGCGAGCACACCAACGGCAAGACCGATGCAAGGTATAACCAACTGTAGTTGCATGTATTCGAGATTTGCAATAAATGGTATCGCTATTTTGAGATGATGATGAGACATTTGTGTTGGATCATTATTATGATGATGAGATTATGTTGTAGCATTATGATGATGTTGATGGTGCTGTTGATGATGATGATGAGACATTGTTGTCTCGTATAGTTTCAATGTATGTGTATGTTGCTATTGTATAAAGCATGTATAAATACCGATAATCCACTTCTGGGCCCAGACTCATCTGCACCTGCGCTGAAGAAAAAAATCAAAACAAATACTAGAAAAAATAAAAAAATTCAAGCTTTTTTGTATGGTAGATAATTTGATGCGTGAGGTCCGCTCCAATTTTCAAATCATTTAGACATTTGAGCAGCTCTCGGGAAAAAAGACAACTTCGGGGTCTGTAAAACGTTTATTGTTCATGCACTATTCTGGCATGATTTTTCTTTCTTGCTGAGTGTTGCTCAGATGTCCAAATAATCAGAAAATCAGAGCAGATGAGGTGGTACCGAAACGCTCCACTCGTATAAATATTGTGTAAATACGCATAAAAAATACAAAAAAGATTAACAGTGGCGTTGGGTAAGAGGGTAGCAGTAACGCTGGGTCTGCGCTACTGCTACATAGACTTCTCAGTAGCGCCGGTCCCAAGCCGCCGCTGCAGCTAATTAGCAGTAGCGCCGGATGGGACCGCCCTACTGCTAAGCAGTAGCGCGGGATACAACCCTGCGCTACTGCTAGAAATTAGCTGCAACGTGCTAGTAGTAGTGCGCCCTCCTGCGTTACTGCTAAGCCTTTACCCGGCGCCACTACTAGGCTTTTTCCTAGTAGTGACGTGCCCCTAAGGACCAACGATCTCGAGCCGTAGTCGTCGTTGTTGAACCTTTGAATATATCTGAAGCAACACACACCAAATCTTGTTGTCACACGACGAGAGACCCTAACCCCGTCGCCCCAAGGAGACAAGGGGCGACAACATGAATCTACGCCAGAGCTCCGCCGACAATGTAGAGATGAACAAACTCGATGAGGATCAAAGCCTGAAAGACAAACTCGAAAAAGAAGTGCCACCATTCTCATGAGCACCTCACCTGCGAGGAATAAAATCACAAACCTAAACTACTAGCCGGAGAGAAGGCACCGGGATTTCCCTCTCTACCACTGGCCGTCGGAGCAGCAGTAAGAGGGGAGGCGAATTTACAGGCTCACCGATGAAGCTCAGAGGAGGGAGTATGACGTTTTTGGTCATTAGGTTGAGAGTTCACTTACCTTGGTCTCTCATTGGGCACCACCAGTCCAACAATGCTTGATCTGATGCCGGTGGTCGACATAATGGAGCGTAGGTTATGCACGACCCTCAGTTTCATTTCTCAACAACGCATTAAACTCAAGTTGGTGAACTCATCCTCTCTTCACTTGACGTCTATGCATGATATGCATTCGACCATAAATCGTTGAACATTTGGACAAGATCAAGAAATGTTGACCATAAAACGAAATATAAGAAGGTTTTGAGCTGAGAAAGAGAGAGAAAAAAGACTGACGTCATTCCACACTTCTAGCCCCCCTCATGCTGAGTTAACAGCAACTTCAGGTGACAGACCCGTGGCTTGGCCCAGCCAGAAGTATGGTGTGACTGCTTTTTGCCTCGGCAAAGATGTTGGAACAGCTTTGCGTCCTCGGCAAATAAATAGCCGGATACACGCTATTTAAGCTGCAAAACAAGTTCTATAACAGGCGATGTGGTACTATTAATAGACGGGAAACACTTTACATCCTACGATCTGATGCGAGGCCTTCCGTCAGACCAGTCGGTAGATGTTGATACGTTTAATTCTCACGGCTGAGATGATTCCAAAATCTGCCGTGGCATTCACAATCAGTGCCGAGTTTCTCGCCAATTAATCAATCCCGCATTAACCTCACCTCTTCCACCCACGTGACCCTCGTCCCCATCTTGCCTGCCCCCGACGCATCCCTCTCCGGCGAGCTCGCCATGCCCGTCGTCGCTCCGGCTATTCCCACTGCGGCTGTGAGATATCCTTCGTCGTTGTCCCGTCTGATCTAGTAGCTGCGCCAGCCACTATCCACGGAGGCCCAACAGCTCGCTCCAACCCCTTCCCTAGCTTTCCCGGTCTTCTCCGCCAGCTCCTGGCCCCACGGCCTTGGGTCCACCGCGTCGAAATGGCGTCTCGCTTGGGAAAACAAGCCACCACACGTGGTCCATTACAGGATCTCCACACATACACAGCGCGGGGAACAACCTCATCTGAATATGGCGGTAATGTTGGTTCATGCTTCCTTCTCGCATATCTTTGTTGAGATAGTATTGTATTCATGCTTTCTTTCACATATCTATGTTGAGATAGTATTGTATTCATGCTTCCCACAGATGGAGCTTCCAAATTGCAATAATAATCTACCAATTATGATGAGATGTGTTGATGTAGTGTTGTTTTCATGCTTCCAGAGATATACATGTTACAAAATAGTAATAATACATATGCTACTTTCGGTCAATATAGTTTGCTTCCATAGTCCACAAAATAATGCATCCTCATGTTGGTGATATTCTTTGTTTATTCCCATTATCAATTTATGTTCTTCCAAGTATGATGAGTTATACTGCATATGCTTCTTTGGCCTAGATTATTTGCTTCATTATTTTTAACCAAATTCTGTAAATTTGGAATGTAGTCATCCCCAGGATGGCACCAGCCTAAGTTAATTTTCATTATCAAATTCCTCTGCTTCCAATATAGATGTGCCATATTTGGAAGTAGCACATTTTCATGTTGTCTACCTACTGGATCCAAAATTGTACCGCATATGATTCAAAATTGTACTTCATATACTACCGGCTTGTTTTTTTAACTACATGACCCGTTGCGCCCATGGCACAAAAATCGAGAGCGAGCCGAGTATTCAAACCTTGCATATGTGATTGATTTAGAACCAACTTAATAGATGCTGATATCCATGGTACCATGGTAGACTAAAATCAAGTAATGAGGTCACTTGATAATAGCATACATTGGCTTTATAAAGTAAGCTATAGTAGCAGAGATGCATGTTTCATCGGTATCGTCTAAGCAACTCTTCATGGTAGGTGTGTTTGGTGGGCTGTCATTGGCGAAAGCACAAATGTTTTCCATTTGACTGAACTGATAGTCGTCTTGCAGTACTATGTTGTGAGAGCTTGGAAGGCCAAAACCGATAGACCAAAAAAGCATTACAACAATTTATTTAGATTGCTTCTATAACCTGCAGTACTTTGTTGTGAGAGCTTGGAAGGCGAAAACCGATATACCAGAAAAAGATTACAATAATTTCTTTAGATTGCTTCCATAACCTTATCCAAATTGTGCGACAATGCGGGAAACGTCTTACCCTTTCGAGGGAGACGGGTGCGTGTTATATATGCAGGTTGCGAGCCTGATCACACGTACAATTAGTTAGAGATACAACTTGAGGATCAAGGAATAAGAGAGATAAGCTAGGAGGTTACAACAGAATATCATAGAGCTATGCCGACGGTTAAGCTATGCCGACGGCCATGCCGTGAGCCTATCTATGTCTATCTATCTCTAACTGAATATCTCTTTGTTTGACACCCTCCCTTAATCACAACTTCATCAAGTTGAGATTATGCTTGAAGTCTTCAAAACTTCTTGTGGGTAGAGCCTTGGTAAACCCATCTGCAACCTGGTCTTTGGAGTGATAAAACCGAATGTCTAAGAGTTTATTTGCAACTCTTTCTCGGACAAAGTGAAAATCTATCTCAATGTGTTTGGTTCTAGCATGGAAGACTAGATTTGCTGATAGATAGGTAGCACCTAGATTATCACACCATAAGCATGGAGCTCTAGTGCTTTTCATGCCTAGTTCCTTCAAAATAGACTGCACCCATATGATCTCTGCTGTTGCATTGGCCAATGCCTTGTATTCTGCTTCTGTGCTGGACCTGGAAACACTGGCTTGCTTCCTTGCACACCAAGATATCAAGTTGGGTCCAAAGAATACTGCAAAACCACCAGTTGAGCGTCTGTCATCCAGACATCCTGCCCAGTCTAAGTCAGAAAAAGCACTGATAAGTGTAGAGGATGACTTGCTGAAATTTAGACCAATGCTCAAGGTATTTTTCACATATCTTACTATACGCTTTGCAGCAGTTAAGTGAACTGTAGTAGGTGCATGGAGGAACTGACATACTTTGTTAACAGCAAATGAAATGTCTGGTCTGGTGAGTGTCAAATACTGAAGTGCACCTACTAAGCTTCTGTATTTTGTACTATCTTCTGAGTTCAGAAGTTCTCCTTCAGCAAGAGATAACTTTTGTGCTAGATAAAGGAGTAGGTGCAAGCTTACAACTTTGCAAACCAGCCTTTTTTACGAGATCTGTTGCATACTTTGCTTGAGAGAGGTGAAGGCCATCCTTGTGCTGCTTGACCTCAATCCCAAGAAAGTAGTGTAGATCCCCTAGATCCTTGAGAGCAAATTCTGCACTCAAATCCTTCAACAGTCCTGTTATGGCTTCATCAGATGAGCTTGTCACAATGATATCATCAACATATATGAGAACAAATATGGATGTATTTGACTTGTTATAAATAAAGAACGAAGTGTCAGACTTTGAAGGAACAAAACCAAGTGCTTGCATCTTTTTACTGAGACGAGAATACCATGCTCTTGGAGCCTGTTTCAGTCCATACAAGGCTTTGTCAAGTTTGCACACATGAGAAGGTGCACGTGCATTTTCAAACCCAGGAGGTTGTTTCATGTAGACCTCTTCTTCCAGAACACCATGGAGGAACGCGTTATGCACATCTAGCTGTCGTAGACTCCATCCCCTGGACACAGCAATAGACAAAACAAGACGGATGGTGGCAGCTTTAACAACTAGACTAAACGTGTCCTCATAGTCAAATACCATACCGTTGTTTAAAACCCTTTGCAACAAGTCTAGCCTTGTAGCGATCAATGGTTCCATCAGCTTTCCTCTTTATCCTGAAGGCCCACTTACAGTCAATAAGATTTTTACCTTGTTGTGGGGGAACCAGATGCCATGTTTTATTTTTCTTAAGTGCCATGAATTCATCATGCATTGCCTTTCTCCAACTTTCATTGCCAAGAGCCTCTTCAAGAGTGTTGGGTTCTCCTGGTTCACCTGTTGAACATACCAGCCCATATTTTGTAACATGTTTGTAATCAACAGGTTTAATTACCCCTTCTTGTAGACGTGTATGATGCGGAGCAGCAATAACAAGCGCTTTTGCAGAGACCGCCGGCGCAGAAGATCCAGGGCCTGAACCAGGCTGATCCTCTCCTGATCCCGAGGAGGATCCGTCCACCGTGGCATAATCTGCTTCGGCTGCGGCCGGCGCGTCCGCTGTCGAGGCCGGATCTTGATCTGGCCCCGCATCCGTCTGGCGAACCGCGGCGCGCCGCTTGTACACCCGCGGCTGGACCGCAAGCCATGCGCGGCTCGTCACGCCCGTACGCCCATCTGCGCCTGTTGCAGCTGTCGCGGCAGATTCGCTACCAGGCGCTGATCCCATAGGAGATCGGCTGCGCTGCAGCTCCTGAACAAATCCCGAGGGAGATTTGCCCCCCAGGCCAGGGCACATGAAATACCGTTCTGCTGCACCGTTTTCTTCGCCATTTTCTGCAATATTTCCAACAGTTTTCTGCATCATCACAAGGCTCATGAAGGCTGTTAAGAGGGTTAGTCAACATATGATCATCACAATTATTAATGCCCCCTTGATCATAGCTAGAGAGATGAGACGGTAGAAGTAAGATTTCTTTGCGAAGGAGGGCACCGGCGTTAGGATGGAGATCCGCAAAAGGGAACTTGGTCTCATCGAAAACAACATCGCGAGAGATGTACACACGACCAGTAGAGATGTCAAGGCACTTGACACCTTTGTGTTGAGCACTATACCCAAGAAAGACACATTGCTTTGATCAAAACATGAGCTTGCGATGATGCAAGGACGGAGATTTGGCCAACAAGCACACCCAAAGACACGGAGAGATGTGTAGTCTGGTTTGACGTGGAGGAGACGTTCTATGGGTGTTTCATTGTTGATGACACGGCTAGGTAACATGTTTATGATGTGAACGGCTGTAAGAAAAGCCTCATCCCAAAATTTGAGAGGCATGGAGGCACCTGCTAGGAGAGCCAAACCGACTTCAACTATATGCCTATGCTTGCGTTCGGCTGACCCGTTTTGTTGGTGAGCATGTGGGCAAGACACATGATGAGATATGCCTGGATTTTGGAAGAAGGAATTGAGCTTCTCATATTCCCCTCCCCAATCAGATTGGACAGCTATGATCTTACTGTCAAACTTTCTTTCAACGAGTGCTTGAAAGTTTTGAAAAACTTGAAACACATTGGACCTTTTCTTAAGAAGATAGATCCATGAGAATTTGCTGTAGCCATCGATAAAACTCACATAATATGTGTGTCTGCCGACAGAGGAGGGAGTAGGGCCCCACACATCAGAAAAAATTAATTGTAAAGGCTTGGTAGAGACACTAGTAGATATGGGATAAGGTTACTGATGACTCTTAGCACGTTGACATGAATCACAAATAGTTTCAATATTGCGCTCACCAACAAACGGGAGCTTATTTTTCCTAAGCAATTTTTCAACCAAAGAAAAAGAGGCATGTCCTAAACGATCGTGCCATCGTGTGGACGAAAGCTTGATAGCACCACAAGCTTGCTTATTGGATCTTCTAAACTCCGGAATCAACGGGTAGAGCCCTCGAACACATCTACCTCAATAGAGAATTTTCTTCGTTGCCTGATCCTTGATCAAAAAGAAATAAGGATGAAACTCGAGAAAAACATGATTTTCAATGGCAATTCTATGAACGGAAAGAAGATTTTTGTGTGCTCTAGGAACATGCAGGATTCTTTTAAGATGAATTTTTCGACTACGGGTATTAAAAATTGAATGGCCAATGTGACGTATACCCATACCTTCACCACTGGCAGTGTGGATTTGGTCCTTGCCACGGTATTTCTCCTTCATGGTGACCTTCTCGAGCTCGTTGGTGATGTGGTTTGTGGCGCCACTGTCGACGTACCAATTTGTGTCAACTCCATAGGAGCCATCGGCCGCCGTAGCAACCTTTTCTTCATCTTGCGAGGAGTCATCATCCTCATCGTAGCGGTACCAGCAGTCCTTCGCCGTGTGACCAAGCTTGCCACAGATTTGGCAGCGAGGCATGTCCGGACGGGATATGTTGGAGCCGCCACCGCGACGTCCTTTTGAGCTGGCGGAGTGTCCGCCGCTGCGGGGGTTGTTGGAGCCGCCACCACCACCACCGGATCCGGACCTCCCCTTGCCACGGGAAGAGCCACACGAACGAGAGCCGCCGCCGCGGCCCCAGGAAGCAGAGTTGGCCGACGACTTGAAGCCGCTGCCGGAGCCATGGTACTGTGCCATACGCTGGTCAAAGTTACTAAGCATAGCAAAAAGCTCGTCGAGGGTTACCGGAGTACCGCGGGCGTCCAAGGCAGAGACCAGGGGCTGGTAATCTTGGTCCAGCCCGTGGATGATGTAGGACATGAGCTCGTCATCCTGGATGGCCTTGCCGGCCGCGGCGAGTTCATCGGCGAGACCTTGCATGGCGGTGAAGTAGGAGGCCACCGATTGATTTCCCATCTGCGCGTTGATCAGCGCAGTGCGGATGTAGTTGACGCGGCTGAGTGACTGCGACGAGAACATGCTCGTCAGTGCCACCCAGAGTTCCCACGCCGTGGTGATCGTAGTCACCGTGACGAGCACCTCCTTGGAGAGGTTTTGGAGCAGGTATCCAAGGACCTGTTGGTCCTCCCTCACCCAGATCGGATGAAGAGGATTCGGCTCAGAGGTCTCCTTCCCGGCGGTGTCCTTGGTGACGAGGACTTTGGCCGGTTCGGTCACCGTGCCGTCGACGTAGTGGAAGACGCCGGCGCCCCGCAGCTGCGGCGTGATCTGCGTTCGCCACAGAACATAGTTGGTGCGGGAGAGCTTCTCCGGGACTCCACCGTTGAGCGTCGGCTGGAAGGAGGCGGAGGAAGACATGGCTACTGCGCACTTTTGGTGGAGATGGACTAGCTAGATTGATGGAAGAAGATTGCTCTGTATACCATGTGCGACAATGCGGGAAACGTCTTACCCTTTCGAGGGAGACGGGTGCGTGTTATATATGCAGGTTGCGAGCCTGATCACGCGTACAATCAGTTAGAGATACAACTTGAGGATCGAGGAATAAGAGAGATAAGCTAGAAGGTTACAACAGAATATCATAGAGCTATGCCGACGGTTAAGCTATGCTGACGGCCATGCCGTGAGCCTATCTATCTCTATCTATCTCTAACTGAATATCTCTTTGTTTGACACAAATGGCTTGCCGTCTCAGGTAGAGTGTTAGCTATTTTATGCATACAAATTACAATGTGTTGAATAATTCTAATGTTAGAAAACCCACGGGGAGGAAGATGGAAAAGAGCAAGACCAACAGAGTGTCCTCATATGAATGGTGAACAGAATCAGAGTAGCAATTCTGAAATCAAAATATAATCAAATCGCTGTGAACCAATGAAGAACTCTAACATCCTTTAGGTATTGTATATGGACTGATTAACAGTTCAATGGGAATTTGGACAAGGGTGCATTATCTCCGTGTACGTCCAGTTCTCATCGCTCTAATGATTAGATTCTTGACAGTACCTCCTAACTTAATGTCGTCTCTCCCTGAGTGTGTATATATTTATTTTGTTTATAAATGACACAAATGCTTTTAGGATTTATATGGCCTCTCCACTTACTAATTATTGGCAAACAAAGGTGTTCTAATTTACAATCCAGTATGATACAATTCCTTTTCTTTTTTACTTTGTAGGCTGATTGGTGTAGATGATGTAGGATGTGCTTGACGAGCTTGAATGCGACCAAACCACATTGGTTTCGACATTAAACATTTGTATCTTACCATGTTGCAGTATTTTGTTATGGTTTCGTTGCAATGCTTGTGGCCAGTAAGATGTTTTCTTAGAACGCAGTTCCGGGGCTGATTGATTGCTGGGTGAAATGTTTGTGGACTTTGTACAAGAAATAAGAGACAGAAGTAAGATTCAACTGCAACTTTGACGACGGTGGCCAGCTGCGAGGCAAGCCCTCCTAATCCCCTTCTCCTCACTTTCCTTTTAAACCTAGATTTTGGTTTCCAATAGTATAACCAGTGCGTACTTCGATTGCTCTCATGCACCTTGATTTCCATTAAGCAATATTCTGCATCTGCCACTGGGCAGTATGATGTGCTCAAACTTTTCAGTGACGCTTGTGGAGTTTGAATTGCTTACAGGTTGGTGGGAATTCATTTTTCAAGTGAGCCAATTATTAGATGTTCACTGGAATAAAAATATGTATGTGCGACCCCTATGTGTTCGTTTAAAGGCCACAAACGAGTTGATGTTTCAGACAACAATGTAGTATAGTCTGTAAATAACATAATCATATTCCTCCAGTGTGGCCTACATATCTTTTACCTGTACTCATAGTCCCATGGTGAACTGTGAGAAGATGATTATCCTCTGTGGATTTTGCTGAGTTGGACATGTTGCACACATTTAAGCCACATAGATCATTAGCAGATTTTTATTCCTGAAGCACATAGGCACTTTGTGTCTTTTCTTATTTAGAAAGATAAAAAATATTTTGTACTGATGCAACTGCATAACTGCCAATATAGAATGAGTTATATACGATTATGCGAGTTATAGCATCGCTGAATACATTACAGGACTACAGAGACTAAGAGGTCTTGATGAGATGCTTACATGACGTGAATACTTAGTTTGACGTGTATCATGGGCGCTGCCGGGACCCCGATCCTAAGCCATATGAATCTAGCATGTAACACATCATATCACATTGCGACCTCACGCACGGCAATCCCCACGGCTGCCACCTTACCTTGGCCGGGACCGTTTGTGCTTTTTGGCTCACTTATATGAATATGTCGCTAGCAATCATACGTCAAAGAACCCGGGTCGACATGACTAGTTATAGACCCAAGTGGCACAACCGTACAGGGACATGCATACGTAACCCAACAATGCAGGCGTCGGCCATCAGCGTGTGTAGACGAGTCGTAGCAAGCTACAAGGACTCCATTACACCGTGTGACATTTACCCGTAGGGACAGACACAGCAGCAAAGAAGGATACACATCGGTCAATCAATGTGTCCGGAGCAGTAGCAAGCTACCAAGGCTCAGTGGAAGTACAAAGAGGCATTTCCCTGTAAAGAAGGCTACTAAAGGTATACAGCTAGGTGTCGAATCCCACACATATCAATGCATTTCAACCATACACGCAATATGCATGATATGCGTAAATACAACATGGCATCACAACAAAACTCTACAACATAACATGTATTTAGAAGGCTCCGAAGAGCCAACATGGTATAATGTTACAAGCAGGGGTCACATGACCCAACATTCAGAGCATACAAACAACAAGCGGAAGTCACATGTCTGAGTACAGACATCTACTAAAAGCGGCTGGAAGAGCCTAAAAAGCTACAACAACCCTACCAAAGGAGACAGACTCATGTCTGGGTTTCCAAGCTAATCCGTCGATGTCAACGTCAAGAAGAACATAAAATGAACAACGTCTATCTCTGCAAAAACGTATTTAAGCAACAGTGAGTACGAAGGTACTCAGCAAGTCTTACATCAGAACTATCTACTTATGCATCATGTATCAAAGAACGGGATTGTGGGGTTTATTGCAGAAATGCCAGCTTTGACCTTTGGCTATTCTAGACTACGACAATGTATCCAATGTACCATTCCTCTCTCGTCTCCCTACGCGAGAGCACACACGAGTCCACATATTCACCACATCAATACACCACTATGGATCCTCTCTTGTCTTCCTACGAGAAGCCATCCATAGCACTCACATTTATCTGGAGCATTTTAGAGTATCCGTTAAAGTTGTCTATGAACTGCATAAACATCCAAGTAGTCCATATCCGCGGACGCGGCTAGTCGAATAGATAGTTAACCCTGCAGGGGTGTACTTCGTCACACATGCTCCCGCCACTTATCGCCATGTGCACGTAAAAAGGCACCTCGGCAACCTTCAAGCGGAAGCCAGGCGAGGGAGTCGGCCACGGACGTTAACTTATAACGACTCACGTCCAAGGTAGTCGCCTATCTGAGTTGGAACCCACAATGGAAGTCCGGCCGAGGTTTCCAACATGGCCTCAAACGTTGTGAGCAGGGCCCCAAGCCGGTCCCGATTGGGCCGTTCATCCACTTCGCAGGCCCGGCCACACCTATCAACGTTTTGAACTACTATGACTCTTGGACTGAGAACAGGGTAGGTTAATAGGTCGAGAGAGCTCGAGTTACCGGAGCCCAATGTGCGGTAGTAGCTAGTCTTGGAACACAAACACGGAACTCGGTTCCTATGAGCGGTTTCAATGAGAGAACCCACCATGTACTCCTACATGGCCTCTCATCGCTAACTTTACCAAAACAGGTTCAACACTTAACCCTCATCTTCAGGACACATCCATTTAACTCCGGTTCATCACCCCGATGAATCAGACCTGACACAACTCTAAGCATAGCGCGCATAACAGGGTTATAACACAACATGGCTCAAGCATCTACCAGGTATGCTAGGTTGCTTGGTTCAGCCATTTACTATGACAATGACAGGTCATGCAAAGGAATGGGTTCGGCTACCGGAACACAAGTAACAATTGAATCATTTGTCCTAATGCATTGAAATGAGAGCAAGAGGGAGAGAGTAGGTTGGTATATAAATGCTCAAGGGGGGCTGCTTGCCTGTTTATCGGAAGAACTCAATTGTTCTTCGATGTGGATAACTATGTCTCGCAAGTCTATCGACAAGATCAAACAAGGTACAAATTAAGCATGGCAAATGCTTCACAATGATGCATGAGCATGGCATGTTTACATGTAGCTAGTTTTGTCTAATGAAAGTGATTACAAGTTAAATGGAGTAAATTGGATCAATATAGCTCAAGTTCAACTCCATATATAAGGATTTAAATGCCTTTATTGAGATTGACCTAAACAGTGGGTATAAGTTGCTCAAACATGCATGAAAATGGCACCATCATATTCCTTGAATTTTTCTGATAATTGTTCATATATAATTTACTTCATTTGGAGCTAGGGTTGATTTTCTATGATTTTTAGAAGTTTAGGCTATTTTCTGGAATTAAATAAATCCAGAAACAGATTATTGCATCAGCACTGCATCATGCCTACGTCAGCAGGTCAGCAGTGTCTGTCCCGGTTCAAACCTGACCAATGGGGTCCACTGGTCAGTGACCCAGGGGCTAATCCTGCGCTGACCGGGGGTTTGACCCCCTTTTGGGGCCCACTGTCAGCCTCTACGGGGTTTAGTTAGTGGCTGAGGGGGCTGGTTAGTGGCTAAGCAAGCCGGCCACATCGGCGTCGCCGGCGTTTAAATGCCGGTGACCAAAACGGCGGTCGGGCTTCGCCGGAGATGCTTGGTTTTGGGCTACGGTTGGCCGTTTGGCGCGCTGAGAGCACCGGGGTGTAGCCCATACTCGACCGTGTCGAGTGGGGCTGGCCAGGGGGCTCGGAGTCGTCGGAGTGCTCGCCGACAAGCACATACGCGGCGGTCGGAGCTCGGGCGAAGTGCGCGCGAGGCTACCAGGCACGGGGAGGGCGGTCCGATGCTCTATGGGCTCCTGGGAACTCCAGGAGTTCAGTGCCACGCTCAAACGTGAGCTTAGGGCGCTCTAGGCACGGCGGAGCCATGGACGACGGCGAGGGGTCTCGGGTTCGCTGTCTAGCATGGTTAGAGAAAGGAATCGATGGCGTCTCTAGGGGAAAGGGGGCTGGTGGCTCACCGTTGTTCGGTTGGAGCTGACGGCGAGGCAGGGGAGGCGTCGAGGCTCGCGAATCGTCGGGGGCGAGCTCCGGTGGTCGGAGATGGAAACGGCAACGGTGGCGGTGATGAGGAGCTCCCGGGCTCGATTCCGTCAGCTTGGAGGAGCAGGGCGATGCGGAGGACTCCGTAGACAGCTCGAGGAGGCCGGGGGAGGCCGGAGGCCACGGCGTAAGCGACGGCGGCGACGAGCTCCGCTCGGTGCGCGCGCAAGAGAGAGAGGCGAGGAGAGGGACAGCAGGGAGAGAGCGAGAGTGAGCAGGATGGGTTCGTCGACGTGCGTGGAGACCTCAGGGCAAAGGGGAGGCAAGCAAGGAGGCAGGAGGTGGTCTCGCGCGTGGCTGCACGCTTCGGGCGCGTGCCCCTCTCCTCCTGGCGGGAGGTTAGGGATGACTGGCCACTGGGCCGCCCAGTGCCAGGCCTCAGGTAAGCCAGGTAACTCTTTGCTTTTTCTTTTATTTGTTTTCTTTTCTATTTCTGACATTTGTTCTGGCTCTAAATAAAATATTTAGCCATTTGTAAAAATCCTGAAAATATTTATGTGGTCTAAGTGGAATTAACCGCTGCCACACATTAGTTTCAGAATATTTGGATCAATATTTTATATATGGTAAATATCTTCCAGTGCAAATAATTGTTTGATTAATTCAAATGCCCAATATAAAATGTTTCTGTGATTCCAAAATATTGGTTGGCACTTTTACCTCAGTCCAATATTTTATTAGAATATCAGGGACATTTTCTTGGTTCACTTTGGTGCAATTTCTATATTGCCTATTTGACAAAATTTTGAATGATGAGGCTTGATCACTCATCATTTCATTTTCAAAGAAAAATAACAATGCATGCATGAATGCATTTGCAAGCATGAAGAAACTAGGGCTGTGACAGGCACTGCTTGTACTCGTGGATCAATTGCTGGACATAATTCAGCTTTCACGGATAGCAAAAGCTGCAAAACTCGGTGCGCTGGATTTTGTGCAAAGTGCAACCTTCTATTTGATGAACCAGATCAGGATTACCTATATACCAACTGTGAAAGAGTTACAACACAAGGTCCAAATCACTTTTTTTTGTAGTACACCCACAGTAAAAGAGTTACAACTTACAACACAAGGTCAATATCACATTTTTGTATTACACTGGGATTGAACATGTATGTTGTTGTGGCAACCCTCTTTTCTTTTGATATTTTAACTGGTGTATTTTTTCTTATTGTAAACAGATGGCAATTCTAGCATATGATTACATTGCCTGACTTGCCCTTGACAGTTTGCAGTGTGTGCACCGCATCTTATATACACTATGTGTGTCTAATTTAGGTGGTTACGACCACTATCTGGACTTTCTTCTTTCTTGGGAGGGAGGGGTTGAAGAAGAAGTATGCCCACTTGACAATCAATGATAAATCATCAAAATATGTGTAGGAGAATTTTCAAATTTTAATACTCCCTCCGTAAACAAATATAAGAGCGTTTAGATGTTTACGGAGGGAGTACATTGTTACTGCAGTCCGTACAATTCTTTCGCAGTTGCAGTTAATCTACTTCCCGCATTTTTCTGAGAAAAACCAGACTTTACATTGTGGATCTAGAGATAGGGAAAAAAAACATATTTTGACTACTAGAAAGTATAGTTTGTTTTACAATCTTATTGATACTCCTATGGCTTCACCCATTAGATAGTACTGTAGTCACTTGAGCATCAGGCTGTAGGTTTTTACTATGAACAACTTTTTGGGCTTCTAGAAGACAGAAATATTCAATTCAGATAGTGATTTCTTCTAAATAAGGAATGGTACTAATAATTCACACTACATGCGATGTTCAATATAATTAATTTAGCACGACATTGGCATAGCTAAATGTATAGTTGCAAAATGTTTTTTAATTAGAAGGTTTCCCTACTTTCTCACTCACCACTCAGTTGCTTTTCATGCATGAAATGCACAATATTTTGCTATAGTGCGCTAGAATATGACAATAGTAATTAGCACATACCAGGGTGTGGGTGGTAGCGCAACCATTATAAAATGTTCACCCTAATATGGAAGAGTAAGAGCTCACCAAAGCAAAATAAATCATGTGGCTCCTGCTTGTGGACCGCCTCAACACAAGTGATATGTTGGAGAGACTTATTTGGTTGCTGGACTCTGGTGTTAATTGTGCACTTGTCCTAGCAGCTCAAGAGAAAGAGCAAATAGCCAAAATACCACTAGTGAAAACCGAACATGCCAAAATGCCACTAGTGAAAACCAACTTGCCAAAATAACACTACTCACTCAATTTTTCAGGCCAAAATGACACTGCCGTTAGATGTCAAAGAAATTTTGTGAGTCAACCCGTTAGTGACTTGTCAGTTTTTTTTGTTATTCCAAATTTGCACCTGCTTCCCTAACTCAACCTCTCCTCTCCCAATCTCTCCCGCACGCATAGCAGAAGCCAAACAAGCCATGGCGGCGCATGGAAGCAGCCCACGCCGGCGCCTCCCTGCCGCTCCCCTCCCCATCTGACCTTGCTCTGCCACCCGTCGACCTTGCTCCGCCGCGCTCCGCCTGTCTCCCTCCTCCGTCCGCCCGTCTCCCTCCTCCGCCCGGCCACCCGCTCGTCGCCCTACTCCGCCCGCCCGGCCGCTCGACCGTCTCCCTCCTCCGTCCGCTCGTCTCCCTCCTCCGCCCGGTCGCCCGCCCAACCCTCTCCCTCCTCCGTCCACCAAGGCCACGCGCGCCGCTTTCGGACCGTCTCTTCCCCTCATCCCCTACAGTGACCGCCACATACCGGACCGGCTCGTCCCCGCGCCTCCAGTTCTCACCGACGCCAGACCGGCTTGCCCACATCGACCTCGACCTCGACAGGCTCATCAGCAAAAGTATGAATTTTTTCAACCTATTTCTCTAGTATCTGTCATTGCAAGTGCAGCAAATTTTAGAATTTGCTGTCTTTGTGTTTCAGAGTTGATTTGATGGACGAATTCAGAGTCGAAGTAGATGTTCAGTCTTACTTGACTGTTCTAGATGGCAGAAAAACATATACAAGGGGCAAAACATGGGATTTTATGGCTGGTCGGGACTTGTCCGTGGCTCAGATAAATGTTGTTGTGGAGGAGAAGTTCAGGTGGTCTAGTGATCAAAGAATGACTATTTGGTATGGAACCGGTGATGACACAGTCCCACTAATTTGTGAAACAGAGATAGCTGAATTATTTGATAGATGTTCTGGAACGAAAGTTGTACGGTTTGGTGTGACCGTTGAGAGCAAACAACCACACAATGAACGTGCTCCTGCTGTAGCTGAGAAGGAGCATGCTCCTAGCACTGCCGAGAAGGATAATTAGTACTTTTGTTTGCTGTTTGCTTAGTACCTTTCACAATTTTGCCGATTTCTTTCATTTTATTGTTGTTTATTTGACACTTATGTTTCTTGATGTTATTGTAGGTAAAGAAACTTCCCGTTGACCATACTTGTGGGAGTGCTAATTGCAGCAAAGGAATGGCAAATAGAAATTGGCTTGCGGATAAAGGGAAGGCTGCACTTCAGGAGGATGGTACGGTTAGTGCAAAACAACTTAGAGACCGTTTGCAAAAGGAGTATGATATCAAGCTTCAGTACAGCGATGTTTGGAAAGGGAGAGCTCGTGCAAAGGATCAATTGGAAGGTACATAAAAGGAGAACTTTCAATTGTTGTGGAGCTTCAGGGCTGAATTGTTGGCAGCCAATCCTGGAAGTGTATTTGAGATAGACATCAAAACAATTAAAAACAAGAAGGGTGATATTGTGCATGTTTTCAAAAGGTTGTTCATTGCCTTGAAGCCATGCATTGATGGGTTCTTGACAGGTTGTAGACCATATTTGGGGGTTGATGCAACTTTTCTAAGTGGGAAATACACCGGGCAGTTGGCAGCCGCAATTGGTGTGGATGGGCATAGTTGGATGTTTCCGGTAGCATTTGGTATTTTCGAGAAGGAAACTACAAAGAATTGGGTGTGGTTCATGGAACAACTGAAATTGGCCATCGGAGAGCCACCAGGGCTTGCAATACATACGGATGCATGCAAGGGGTTGGAGAATGCTATTTCTATGGTCTACCCAAACTGTGAACATAGAGAATGCATGATGCATCTAATGCTTAACTTCAAGAAAAAGTTCAAAGGTGATATACTGGATAATATGTGGCCTGCAGCTTGGACATATGAAGTAGAGAAGCATGATGCACTAATGGCAGAAATAGAAGCACAAAGCGCTGAACCAATAACCTATTTGCACATGCATCACAACCGTGTGTGGACAAGAAGCAAATTTTCAGCAATTACAACCGTTATGTGTTGATGTCATCATCTTTTGGACCATTATGTTATGTATCTATCGTTGTAGTTGCTGAAATGTTGTCAAAATGACTTGAAATGAAGTCAGAATGCCTGCTGAAATGTTGCCCAATTGTGCTGAAATGGTGTATATTTTGCTGTCAAAGTGTGCTGAAATGTTTTGGAAATCTGTTGGTTTGTTGTGGAAGTGTGTTGAAATGCTGTCAAAATATGCTGAAATGCTGATAAGTGTGCTGATATGCTGATAAAGTGTGCTGAAATGCTGTCCAAGTGTGTTGAAATGTTGTCCAAATGTGTTGAATTATTGTCATACTTGCTACTAAGTTGTAAGTGTAACACGTGAAGAGGTAAGGGCACATATGTCCTTTTTGGATGATGTTAGACCCAGTTAACAACAAGTGGCATTTTGGCTACAAAAAACTGTATTGAGTGTTATTTTGGCAAGTTGGTTTTCACTAGTGGCATTTTGGCATGTTCGGTTTTCACTAGTGGTATTTTGGCTATTTGCTCCAAGAGAAACCAAGGAACATTTATTTTTTGATTGCAGATTTTCCCTGCAGTGTTGGTGACGTATTCATAATTCCTTTGGGAGAGGGGGGGGGGGGGGGGGGACAAGTTCAGATATTATGGCTCCTTTTCTTTTAGAGGTATCCTCTAAACCTACGTAATGATGTTACTTTCTACAATCCTCCCCTCTTCCTCCATTTATTAATGAAAATAACTTAGTAGAGGATTCCCCTACTGTTTGACCATCAATTGTTTTGAAAAAGCATCACTGAAAAGGCTTATTTTTAACTTCATTTAATTTGGGATATTCAAGTTCATGCTCTTTTTGCACACAGAGCGGAGGCAACTATGGTAGAGTCATCGAGGGGCATCCTGATAAAGGTACACATTACATTGTATATATATGGTCACAATATATAACCATGTTCTCTCTACAATGCACGATGAATACTCTATGTTGCACATTCATAAATCTTCAACGTGAAACTTTCATGCTAACTATATATATTGCTCATGCAGGATGGTGATGAGTTGTCAATGAAAGTTGCATTATGCTTGCTGAAGTACCATCTGAATGAAGCAAAACAAAACATTTCTGACGTCGTACAAGAATTTCTTGAGCGGCATTGTACAGGAATATCTCAAGTGCATCAAGTATATCTTAGTTTGTAACAGATAATTACCATTGCTCTCTTTGTATACATCGGCAAATTACATGTGAAATTTGAGTATCGAGTTATACATTTATTATTTGAGCGTAGTACTACGGTGGGCTTCCATATGCATTATATTTATATGTGCAATCAAGACAGAAAAAGGCCCGTGACAATGTACGGGCGTTCAACTAATACAAATTAATAGGGGACGCGGAGACAAAGGAAAAGCTATTGTGGAGTCTTGGGCCTAAAGTCAGATCTCGTCCGTATCTAATTGGGCCGAACCAATCAACGTCCACTTCAGCCGAAAAAGGTAAAAAACAGCGTCCGCTTCAACCAATCGCAACAATCGGGTCCTATGCCCGTGCTACAGGTAATGGGATTAGCAGTAGCGGCCTCGTGCCCTGCGCTACTGCTATCGTGTATAATTGGAAAAGTAATTAAATAAAAATGTTAGCTGTAGTGCAGGATACGGTGTCCCGCGCTATAGCTATACGTTAGCGGTAGCGCGGCGAATTTACCCAGCGCTACAACTAACATTGACTTTATATCCCGACGCCGCCCGATCCATTCCCCTCCTGATTCATACCTCCCCAACTCCCTCTCCTCTCACTCCTCTAGATGTCGTCGCAAGACCCCGCGACCGCGGTCGCCGCGCTGTCCTCGTCGCCGTCGCCGGACCCCTTTGAGCCTGTCCTCATTGTCCTGTCGCCATCTCCCTCGAGCTTGCCTCCGTCCCCGTCTCGTCTCCACCCGCTGCAGCCCCCTCTGACGTCGCTGCCCCCTCCTATGCCTGCGGCCGTCTCCAGCTCACCGACGCCGTCTCCCCCCCCCCCCCTCTATAAGTCCGGCGCCCCTCCATCTCTCTCCTTTGCATCTCTCTTATTAGCGCTAGGGTTAGTTTAGTTAACGAATTTTTTGGACAATTTTAGTTAACTAAACCATCGATAAAATTTGAGCTCAAAAGGAGTTTTAGTTAGGACATAATTTTAGTTCCTTTGCCTCTGGGATCTCTGACGCCGCACATGTGTTCACAGGCCGACGAAACTCCATGCACCCTCCTATGGCACATCAATGACCAGTTGGTGGATGTGGCAAGGGATACAATAGTGAAGCCATTAGATCGCATGTTCCACGGCCGGCCGATGCCTGGTGGCGTCTTCAGGGTTTGCTTGGATCGTGTAGAAGCGACCTATGATGATTTGACTCCTCCGTTTAAAACCGGGGGAGAGGGTGACCTGAGCTCATTGCTGCTGGGACAATGCAAGAATTGCGCGATGTTGTGGCCAAAAAATCTTCTTCGTGTAGAGGCGAACACGAGCACACCAACGGCAAGACCGATGCAAGGCATAACCACCCCACCTAAGCAATTACAAACGACACCACCAATGCAAGGTATTTCCACCGCTAGTTGCATGTATTCGAGATTTGTAATAACTTGAATCGCTATTTCAAGATGACGATAAGACATTTGTGTTGGATCATTATTATTATGATGATGATGAGATTATGTTGTACAATTATGATGATGATGATGATGATGAGACATTGTTATCTCATATAAATTCAATGTATGTGTATGTTTCTATTGTATAAAGAATGTATAAATACCGTGCAAATAGGCAGAAGAAGAAAAAATACAAAAAAGTAGAACTGGCGCTGGGTAAGAGGGTAATAGCAATGTTGGGCCTGCGCTGCAGCTAATTAGCAGTAGCGCCGGATGGGACCGCGCAACTACTAACTCTGTGTAGCAGTAGCGCGTGATATAACCCTGCGCTACTACTAAAAATTAGTCACAACGTGCTAGGGGTAGCGCTTCCTCCTGTGTTACAGCTAAGGCTTTACCCAACACCACTATTAGGATTTTCCCTAGTAGTGACATGCCCCTAAGGACCAACGATCTGGAGTCGTAGTCTTCATCGTTGAACCCATGGATATATCTGAAGTAACATACACCAAATCCTACCATCGCGCACACACGACGATAGACCCAAACCCTGCCACCCCAAGGAGACAACATGAATCTACGTCAGAGCTTCGTTGACAATGTCGAGATGAACAAACTCGAGGAGGATCGAAGCCTGAAAATACAAATTCAAAGAAGAAATGTCTCCATCTGCATGAGCATCATACCTGCGAGGAATAAAATCCCAAACCTAAACTACTAGCTAGAGCGAAGGCACCAGGATTCCCCTCTCTGCCACTGGCCGTCGGAGCAGCAGTAAGTGGGGAGGATAATTTACAGGCTCACCGATGAAGGTCGGAGGAGAGAGTATGCCCTTTTTGTTGTTCGGTTGAAGAGTTCACATCCCTCGGTCTCCCATTGGGCACCACCAGTCCAATAGTGCTTGATTTTATGCCGGTGATCGACATAATGGAGCGTAGGTTATCCACAACTCTCAGTTTCATTAGTCAAGGCATTAAACACAAGTTGGTGAACTCTCCTCTCTCCCCTTGAGGTCCATGGTATGCATGCCACCATAATTCTACCATAAATCGTTGAACATTTGGACAAGATCAAGAGATGTTGCCTATGGCACAACAAGTACTGAAAGAATACCAAATGTAATTCATTATCCGCTTGGCTCGTGGTCTGTAAACCGAAATATAAGAAGGACCATAAATTATTCAACATTTGGACAAGATCAAGAAATGTTGCTTATGGCACAACAAGTACCGAAACAATACCAAATGTAATTCATTAGCCGCTCGGGTCGTGGTCTGTAAACCGAAATACAATAAATCGTTGAACATTTGGACAAGATCAAGAGATGTTGCTTATGGCACAACAAGTACTGAAACAATACCAAATGTAATTCATTAGCTGCTCGGGTCGTGGTCTGTAAACCGAAATACAATAAATCGTTGAACATTTGGACAAGATCAAGAGATGTTGCTTATGGCATACCCAATGTAGTTCATTAGCTGCTTGGGTCGTGGTTTGTAAACCAAAATATAAGAAGGTTTTGAAGCTGGGAAATGTAATTCATTAGCTGCTCGGGTCGTGGTCTGTAAACCGAAATACAATAAATCGTTGAACATTTGGACAAGATCAAGAGATGTTGCTTATGGCATACCCAATGTAGTTCATTAGCCGCTTGGGTCGTGGTTTGTAAACCAAAATATAAGAATGTAAACCGAAATACAATAAATCGTTGAACATTTGGACAAGATCGAGAGATGTTGCTTATGGCATACCCAATGTAGTTCATTAGCCGCTTGGGTCGTGGTTTGTAAACCAAAATATAAGAAGGTTTTGAAGCTGGGAAAGAGACCATAAAAAGACTGACGTTAGTCCACACTTCTGACCCCCCTCATGCTGAGTTAACAGCAACTTCAGGTTACAGACCTGTGGCTTGGCCCAGCCAGAAGTATGGTGTGACTGCTTTTTGCCTTGGCAAAGATGTTGGAACAGCTTTGCGTCATCGGCAAATAGATTGCCGGATACACGCTATTTAAACTGCAAAACAAGTTTTTTTTTTGAAAATGGAACACCTTGCATTCCAGACTTACGGTGAGCCAGCCAGGTCGGCGGCCACAGCACGGATTACACCACGCGGGAAACCAGATAGCCAGACATGTTGGCCATCGGGATTGTTCCGGCAATCATGGGCAGCTAGCACATGCGCTGGGGTATTACAAGCTCTCGGGCAGTACACTACAGCCTGTTGAATAAAACTAAACTGCAGCTGGAACTTTACTTCTCTGAATAGGACACCCAGGGCGCTCCGATCTGCCGATGAGGAGGAGATAGCCTGCTTCAGGGGTAGACAGTCTGTTTCGAAAACAACTCGGCCCATGCCCATCTGTTCGGCGAGCGCGATGGCCTTCAGCAGAGCTAGGGTCTCGGCCTGCAGCGCGTCCTGCATATTCTCTAGGCGCCCAGCTGCTGCCACCAGAACCTCTCCATCAGCTCCCCTCGCAATAACGCCCCAGCCACCCGAGCCAGTATCCGCATGGAAGGAAGCATCCAGGTTGAGCTTAACCATTTCCCCGGACGGTGGTACCCAGCGGTTCACGGGCGTTTGCTTGGCTGCTTTGTTCGGGCTCAGGAACTCCCTCCATTCGGCTACATCGTGGCCAACTTTTGCAGCGAATCCATCCGGAGTCAGCCTCCGCGTCTTGTGGTTGGCCTTGTTCCTCTCCGTCCACCACGACCACAGAAGGGAGATTACTCGAAGCATGGACTCCTCAGGCAGTTTGAAGATCACTTGCAGCATGCGCATGGGTGTTGGTTCTGACAGTAGTTGGATACGCACCTGTTCCAAGCCGGCGGCCCTCCACATCTTTTTTGCTTCCTTGCATCGTAGGAATAGATGTCCGCCATCCTCCGGGACCCGCTGACAGAGCAGGCACTTGGTATCCAGTTGGACTCCTATTCTCTCAACATTCCTTAGGAGGGGATGACTATTATGCGCCAGACGCCACAGGAAATGATGCACGCGACCCGGGCACCGAATCTGCCATAGCTTCCTCCAGAAGACCTCGGTCTGGTTGTGGCCCTCCACACTTTCTCCCCTTGGGCATGTGCTTTGCTGCATTAGGAGGTTCCCATACACTCTATAAGCCGAACGAACCGAGAACATGCCTCTCTTGTCGAAGTGCCAGGCAATGAAATCCTCATACTGCTCACAAATTGGGATAGAGAGGATTGTAGCCGCATCAGCTGGTGTGAAAGTTTGCCTTACTAGCTGGGCGTCCCACTAGTTTGTTACTGGGTCAATCAGCTCTGAAACCCGGGTTAGAAGATGGCCACCTTGGAGAGTGCTCGGCAACCTGGTGTCATTTGATGGCAACCAAGGGTCCTTCCAGATGAGTATGTTCTCTCCTGATCCTACACGCCAAATCATGCCGGCCTGGATGACCTCAACACCCTTCAGGATACTACGCCAGACATAACTCATCCCCGGTTGCGCCGTAGCCGTGAAGATATCCCCAGATGGATAGTACTTAGCCCGGAGCACCTGTGCACACAAAGACTCCGGCACTTGTATCAGCCGCCACACCTGCTTCGCAAGCATGGCCACATTGAAGGTGTGTAGGTCCCGGAACCCCAGCCCCCCCTGCTCCTTGGGGAGGCACATCCTTTCCCAACTTAGCCAATGGTGTTTGTTATCATCCTCCTGATTGGCCCACCAGAATTTGCATACCATCCTGCTGATACTCTCACACAATTCTTTGGTCAGATCAAAACATGCCATAGCATATGTGGGTACCGCCTGGATCACTGCCTTTATGAGTATCTCCTTAGCCGCCTTAGAAAGCAGCTTAATCTTCCAGCCCTTCAGAATTTCCCAGATCCTGTCCCTCAGATATTCAAAGCACTTCTGGCGAGATTGTCCAATATAACTCGGTAGACCCAAATACTTCCCGTTCAGGCTCTCTGAGCGTAAGCCCAGGAGGTTCAGAAGAACTCGCTTTTTAGTGTTAGAGGTGTTTTTGTTGAACAGGACTGCCGACTTGTCTCGATTGATCATCTGGCCGGATCCAGCTTCGTAAACATGCAGAATTTGGGACACAGCATTGATGCTCTCCGGGGTCGCCTCCAGGAGCAGGAGTGAGTCATCGGCAAAGAGCAGATGACTGATCGGGGGCGCCAATGGCGCTAGCTGGATCCCCTTGATGATTCCCTCCTGTTCCGCATGGTGCAGAAGTGCAGACAGTCCCTCGGCGTAGATGAGGAACAGGTGGGGTGATATCGGGTCCCCCTGGCGGAGACCCCGCCCTGGGATCACTTCCTCCGTGCATGATCCATTCACTTTAAACATGAACCTAACTGACCGAATGCACTTGCTGATGAGCTGAACGAATGGTGCTGCAAACCCCAACTTCTCCACCACTTTCTCAAGGAAGCTCCATTCGACGCGATCATAGGCTTTACTCATATCAAGCTTGAGTGCTGCATAACACGTACCGCCCGTACGTTTCCTCTTTAAGAAGTGCGTCATCTCATAGGCCAGAATAGTATTGTCCGAGATGAGCCTCCCCGAAACAAACGCACTTTGATTCGGTGAAATTATCTCTCCCAGAATGCACTTCAGCCTGTTCGCCAGGACCTTTGACACTAGTTTATACACCACGTTGCAGAGGCTAATCGGGCGTAGATCTTTCAATCTCTCGGGGTTCTGAACCTTTGGGATTAGCACCACAAGGGTGTCGTTCCATCCCTCCGGAATACTGTCGCCTCGCAACACACGTAAAACTTCCCGTGTCACCTCGTCACCGACCAACTGCCAATAGTGTTTATAGAAGAGAGCCGGGAGTCCATCAATACCGGGGGCTTTGAGGTCACCAATGTCATCCAGTGCTTGTTTCACTTCCTCCGCGGAAAACTCGGCCGTGAGGACGGCGTTCATTTCACTAGTGACCTTGGGAGCAATAAGATTTAAGGTCTCGCTCCCATTCATACCTGCCATGGGGGTAAAAAGAGAAGAAAAATAGTTAGTAACAAGGTCCTTGATGGCCGTCTCTCCTACAACCTCCACCCCATCCTCCCGCTTCAGCTTATGTATAGTATTCTTCCTCTTCCTCTCCGATGCATAGGCCTGGAAATACTTCGTGTTACGATCGCCATACATCAGCCAATTAACATGTGCGCGCTGTCGCCAGACTAGATCTTGATGCTCCTCCAGGCGCTCCAACTTGAAACTCAATGTCTGCTCCTTACGAACCTGGCCATCCGAAATCGGCTCCCTCCTTACTGCCTCCAGCTCACCCTTTAACTTCTTAATGCGTTTTCCCAGATCGCCAAGGACCTCCCTACTCCAAGTGTTCAGAGCTTTGACGACCCCCTTGAGCTTCTCCTTCACACTCGACCCCCTGCCATCATCCCAAGCTTCCTTCACTATATTGTCACAGTTCTCTTCCAACAGCCACCTCGCCTCAAAGCGTTCCAGACACTCCCCCCCCTGACGACGTCCCCAGGATCGGGAACGCCCCTCCAGTAGCAGAGTGACCGGCCTATGATCAGACTTCTTGGGATCACCGTGAACTACTTTATATGCTGGAAATCTTGCACTCCAATCAGGTGTCGCCACCACCCTATCAAGACGTTCACGAATGTAACCATCAACACGGTAGTTCTTATTCCGCCAAGTAAAAATGTCACCCTCGAAACCGAGGTCATGCAGGTTACAATCATCAAGGGCATCACGAAAATTTTGCATGAACCTATGAGACCTGGGTGCACCACCTTGCTTCTCATGACTAAATAAAATCTCATTGAAATCGCCTAAGCACACCCACGGAAGCTGGAGTTGATGCTGAAGGGTACGGAGTAGGCGCCAAGTCTCAACCTTTTTCTCCATGTGTGATTCACCATAGATGCCTGTGAGCCTCCACTTGAAACCATCTTCCTCCTCCACCACAGCGTCGATGTGCATACGACCCATCCATCTCACTGATACATTTATTCCCCATCGCCAAAACAGCGCCAGACCTCCACTCTTTCCTTTATTATTTTGCACCACCACATGATGCAGACCTAACTTATCTCTAAATCTCTCCATCCTCCCCTTGTCAAGTTTTGTTTCTGACAAGAACAGGATATCGGGGTCCTCCTCCTTCTGGAGCTCCAGAAGGCCACGAACTGCCGGCCCATTCCCCAAACCCCGGCAGTTCCAGGCCATGATCTTCATTGGGGCGTGCAGGGCTGACCCGGCAGCCCCGCATTCTTCTCTGGAACATCTTCCGACTGAGTCACCACCACCTCCCGTTTCAGCTTCTTTGCTTCCTCCATCGCCTCCTCATCTATCACCTCCCCTCCCCTCTTCTGCCCCCCCCAGCTTCTCATTGGTCTCCCCAACCACCCCTTGCAGCCCTAGCACTGTCCTCTCCCTCCGGATCTTTGTATAGGTGCCCTTTGGCTTCAGTTTCCCACCAGAGTTGCCTCCGCTACTTGTATCCTGTCCAGAGCCTCCCGACGCAGCGTCCACTTTGGCCTGGATGTCGATCTGCATGGGATTAGTCTGCTGCATGGCCTCGGTACGCACAGCCGACACCCGGTTTTCCTCCAGGGGCCCCTCCTGCTTCCTCCCGCCATCCCGGCCCTCCTTATCCTCCGCTCGTACCCCTCCCTCTTCCCCATGTCCCTTCTGCATTTCTTTATTCTCCTCTGTCGTCGTCTCATAAGTGAGCCGCATGGTAACACCCTTCCTCATACTGTTGTCCTGTCCGGTTACCGCACCTTTCTTCAAGGGGCTCGTTACCTCCTGCTCCCGCTCATCTTCCCCCGCCACCTCACCTCGACTCCCTGAATCCTTGCGCCATGAGGGCGCGTCACTGGCTGACACCGTTCGACCTTTCCAAGCTCCCATACCCCTGCTACTCGAGCTCCGACCGCCATGGGCCACTCTTCCATCAAACCATCTGCCCCTGACCTCCGCATTATTGCGCTTCGGCATGAAGGCTCTCAGCCAGGAGCCAAACTGCTTCCTTTCCCCCCTCCGCACTTTAACAGAACAAGCTTTGTCCACATGTCCAATGATGCCGCACACATAGCAGAAATCGGGCAGATATCCATATGCAAATGGGCACCAGTTCTTATCCTCCTCTTCTTCCGTACGTGCGCCCTTCCCTACTGGATCAGTACCTTCCTCCTCATCCTCCAATGTAAAGCCCCTCATCAATGGATTCTTGATGTTCATCCGTACCTTGACCCGCAAGAACTTGCCAACAGCCCTGCCATCCGCTCGAGCATCCACGTCTAGAACCTCGCCGATCACCTTCCCAATGGCTTCCCCCGCCTCACGGCACATCATACCCAGCGGTAACCTCATGATCCGCACCCAGATTGGAATAGTCTCAAAGCTATAATCTTCAACTCGTTTCCGTGGCACAAAATCCTCCACCACCAACAGATCATTCCCAAACTCCCACGGGCCATTCTCCAGCGCCATCACCTTGCCTGATTCCTGTCCAAAGGTAAACAAGAACGTGTTCTCCCCAACCTCCTTGCAATCAACCCCTTTGATGGAACACCAGATCCGCCCCAGGGTCTCCGCCATGGCCTCCACAAAGACAGGTTTCTCCGACAGAAGCTTAGCAAGGGCTTGTGGTTCCACCATCCCCACCTTACCCGAACCCCTCCATCCGATCTTCACCCCCTTCTTCTCCTTCTCTGAAAGCTTTAGGTCGCGCAGCAATCCCTCCACCTTCTCCATCGCTTCAGACCGCCACAACAAAGACGAAACTCACCTAGGGAAGACTCCGGTGTTTTACGATCGCGTGCCCTAGAACACACGAAAGGCTTTTTGTGGGGGTTTACGACGAGGCACAAAGAGATCGTAGACACGAGAGGCACCTCGGCACCAGAGAGACGGCGCACCGGGGCCAGACCGATGGGACGACGGCGGGGGACGGGCTGGAGATGGCGGCGGCTTGGGGGAACCCTAGATCGCCTCCCCAGTCGCAGGACAAACCAACCGTCACCCTAGGGACGGACCAAGTACGTATTACTATAACTGCAAAACAAGTTTTATAACAGGCGATGTGGTACTATTTATATAGAAACGATAAGGTCACGAGCACATTTGTAGGAACGGCTGGCCTCTCGGGTGGATTTTTTCGGCCCACCAGATGTCTCGGGTGGATTAGTAAACGCGAAACCCTCGCTCACCATATCTCCTCGGATCTGGCCTGCTGCAGAGGACGACGACAACCATCACATCGGCTCAAGTAGTGACGGATCGAGGGCGCTTTGTCGTTCCCGAGCTTCATGTGGGCGCTGCTCGTCCTCGAGCTCCCAGCTTCCCATGGTGGCGGATCCGGCAGACGTGATGCGGCGCTGCTGGTGGGGACCACGAACGCCATGGTGTGGTCAGGAAAGACATTACAGAAGTTGCCAAGGGCTACCGGCGGACGGGATGCAGCGCTGTTTGCGGCCGCGGCTTCAGGTCGGCGCCGCCTGGAGATCTATTCCATTGGACTTGGGAGCCCGCGGGGAGGAGCCGGACGGAATAGCACGAGCCACACGTAGTGTTCACCGTCTCCACTTCACGCGAGCCAAGCGATGACATTGTCCTTCTCTTTTTGCAGTTGAATAGGAGTTTTATTAACCAATCATAGGATTACAATCAGTAGCCAGCGTGCTAATCAGATCCTCTGGGTCATCATGCAACCACAAGTCGGTTTGATGCTCCGCTCTCGACATATAGGCAAGCCGATCTGCAGCCCTATTCTACAAACGATTGATACATAAAAATATGTGCTCCCTTTCTCTCAACAACTCCTTTATCTCTTCTACCAAATGGCCTATGTACGAATTATTTCGTCCAGCCTCCGTCAACACCTTAATAACAGCCACACAGTCAGTTTGAATGATAAATGGCAAGGAAGTGAGCTCCAGCGCCAATTTTAGTCCCTCTCTGACTGCCACCATCTCTGCTTCGAAACCATCCGCACAATGTGGGATATACCAACAGGCTGATAGCACATGCTCACCATTACTATCGCGTGCTACCACAGCCGCACCGGCTCCTTCATCACATGTTCCAAATGATCCATCAGTCGTAATAGCCAGCCAACCCACCTGGGGTGGTGACCATGGTTTTTGTTTCTTGGGATGTTTTACCTGCACGTTCCTGAACACGTGGTCTTCCATAATAGCCGGCCCTTTTCCTTTCACCACATCCCTGCCATCATTTAATTTAATTTGTAGCAAGGATAACAAATAACTTTGAAGGAACTTACGAGTTGCTTCAACTGGAGCTGGGGCCTTATCATGCAATAGATCAATTCGCACTTGCCAATTCCTCCATATCATCATAAGGACCTTGTACGCTCCACCTCTGTAAGTGTAACCAACAGATCAAACAGCCATTCATGCCCGGTGTCCATTATTGTTTCCTTTGCAGGAATAGTCCATATCTCACTCATGGCATCCCAGACAACACTTGCCATCGGGCAGGCCACAACCGCATGAAAGGTATACTCGGCTGCATGCCCACAACTCTAGCATTGATCAATGACTTCCAAGTGTCGATGCTTTTTCACATGGCGTGTGGGTAGACCACCCGTAAAAGTTTCCAAGCGCATATCTTAACTTTCTGAGGCACATCTATTTTCCAAAGCATACGCCAGACTAGGCGATCCCCATCAGGTCGTGTTCTTGATGCTTCCCCACCTTGCTGCTGGATATGGTGTGTAACTGCAAGGTGGTAAGCACCCCACATGGCAAAGCAGCCATCCTTTTCCGGATACCATGCCGGAAAATCTTCAGTCATTCTGGGTGACACTTTTATCTTCAAGATTTCTCTACTGTCCGCCATGATGATGTGCTCGTTCACCCTCTCTTCGTCCCAAGACCCATCCGGTATAAGAAACTGATCCACCCTAGTCAACCGACAATTACCTTTCTCTCTCAAAGACCTTCGTGAGCCCCCTCTAGGTATCCATGGGTCTCGCCATACTCGCACATTTTCACTCCCAATCCTCCATATCATACCCTTCTTCAGAAGTTCTAGGCCATGTTCTATTCCTTTCCACTTCAGAAGTTCTCCTGTGCAGGTTATTCATGCATGCACACGATGGCTCCGTACTTGGTCTATCTTGCAGAGGCCGGAGGACAGAGACCTTTTTATGATGGCGTCTACCCGGCTGGAGCGTACGGCCAGGGAGGTTTTCTCCCTCCATGGATGGCAGTGTAATCTCCGGATAGGATCTACCCCACCCAAGGCTGGATTGATTTATTTTTGCTTCAAAACAATTTTTATTTTATTTTTTTGGTCTTTTGAACTTGTTGGCTGTGTGCATCATGCTATGCAGAGGCCGGGCATTCTTTAGATGTGGTTGTATCACCTTGATAAATCAATTAAATGAAATGTCCTTTATCGAAAAAAATGTTCTATTCCTTTCCACACAGGAGAAGCATTGCCTAGAAAAACTGTGTCGAGTAGATTTCCACGTCGATAATATTTTGCTTTCAGTAATCTTGCACACAAACTCTCTGGTTTTTCCAACAATCTCCATGCCTGCCTCACTAACAGACGTTGGTTGAACATTTTCATGTCACGAAATCCAAGACCACCTTGATTCTTTGGGCATATCATTTTTTTCCCATGCCGTCCAGTGTGTCTTGTGCTTCCCATTTTCTACTCCCCACCAATAACTCCGAATCATGCGAGTAAGATTAACAGAAAGTGTCACCGGCAACTTACGTATGCTCATAATGTAAGTTGGTATTTCCTGCATCACGGAATTGATTAAGGTCTCCTTGACCCCTGAGGATGACTGCCTCTCTCCCCAATCGCCATTTTTTTTACTCAATGAGGCCTCCAATGACTGGAACTTGCCCCTGTTCATGTGCCCCTCCGACACTGGAAGGCCTAGATAACGATCCTCAAAGTATTCACTGATCACCCCCAAGATATGCTTAACTTCCTGTGGCCGACACAAAGGGCAACACTCTCCAAACATGACGATGCACTTAGCTTGATTAATTAGCTGACCCATGCCTTTTGCATACCTGGAGATAATATTCTTTACAATCCCAACCTTCTCTTGTATCGCCTGAAAGAATAACATAGTGTCGTCTGCAAACAATAAATGTGACACTACCGGTGCAGTTCGGCAAATCACCACCGGCCTTAGACCCCGGTTTTGCACCGCCTCCTGGATTAAGCTTGATAACGAATGAGCAACAAACATGAATGAAAAAGATGATAATAGGTCACCTTGTCTTAGACACCTTGTTGGTGAGAACGACTCCAGCAGCTTCCCATTAAAATTCACTGCAAGCCGCACAGTTGTGACACATTGCATAACCCATTGTATCCACCTTGCAGAGAACCCAATCTTCCTCATCAAATTTTTCAGGAATTGCCAATCAACTAGGTCATACGCCTTCGAAAGATCCAACTTGTATGCACAGTTTGTGTGATCTGGATTGCGCTCTTGCTGGATATGGTGCATAACTTCGAACTCCACAGTAGCATTATCTAAGATCAAGTGGTCGGGAACAAAGGCGCTTTGATTCTCATAGATTATCCCATCCAAAATATTTCCGAACCTATTCAACATGCATTTAGAAACGATTTTATAGATGACATTACATAGGGAAATAGGGCAAAAATCCTTCAAGCTTTCCGGCTGGCTGATTTTTGGAATCAGCACTATGCTTGTTTCATTCACACCCTACGGCATTCTTCCTTCACTAAAAAATTCCTTTACAGCCGTTATCACCTCATCCTTCACAGTAGCCCAATTTGTTTGGACAAATCGGGCTGGGATTCCATCTGATACAGGTGCTTTCAGAGGGATGATCTGGAAAAGTGCATCACCAATCTCCTCATCTGAGAAGTCTTTTGTCAGCATATCATTCATCGCCTCCGATACCCGCCCTTGGAGGAGCTCCAAGATCACCCCCGGCTCCAACGTTGGATCTTTTGTGTAGATCTCCTGGAAATAAGACGATGCCATTCTCTCCATAACTGACGGCACCGAGCACCAAGCACCATCATCCCTTTTCAATTTGCTTATGCGATTCCTCCTCGCTTGCCACACAGCTTGTCTCTGAAAAAACCGAGTGTTTCGGTCACCTTCTTTCAGCCAATTTATGCGAGAACGCTGCAGCCACATCATCCCTTCTCTATAAAGTAATTCATCCATTCTATACATTTTTCGCGGATCAGTGCATGGTTAGCGTCAGTTCGGTTTAGCTCCGCCAGTTCCTGCCTTAGCTTTTCGAGTTCCCTACGAACATGTCCAAACTTTCGCTTGCTCCACTCATGCAACTCACCCATCACTAGTTTAAAGGATATAGCCACTGCTCCTAGATAACCTCGTCGCTTATCCTTCACCCAAGCATTAATTACTAATCACTTCCGACAATGAAGCATCTTCTTCCCACATTATTTCGTAACGAGGTCCACGACGACGCAGTCTAGGGTCCGGCTGTACTAGCCGAAGCAAGATAGGACAATGATCTGACCGTGATGACGTGAGATGCTCCAACTCGGCATTTGGGAACAACTCCATCCACTCCAAATCAGCACCCAATCGGTCTAACCGCACCTTGACATTGTGATCTCCCCTCTGGTGGTTATCACAAGTATATGGAAAGCCTTTGAAACCCACGTCCATCAGCTCACATACATCTAAAGCATCCCTGAACGCCACCATTTGAGGCAGGGCTCAGGTCTAGCTCGCGCCGAATAGTGCTCATATTGCCAAAGCGCTTCATTATAATCACTGATTACCATCCATGGCAGCGTAGAGGCTGCCCACAAGTCTGAGAGCAACCTCCACATGAGATGACGATTTTCAACCCTAGGTTCCGCATAGACAAAGTTGAACGCCATGTGGGTTCATCTTTTTGTCCTTTAATAGCCACATCTATGAAACGATTATTCTTGTCCAAAACTTCAACATCAAGTGACTCATGCCAGTAGAGCAAGCCACCGCTCAAACCATCAGTTCCAACACCAGTGAAGCTCCGTAAACCAAGCCTCCACCGTGATTGTTCATTCTATCTTCCGAGTAATGAGTCTCGAACAAGAATACAAGACTGGGTGATGGCATTGTCCTTGACGCCGAAGTTGCTGCGTTGTCCCTGCCGGGGTGCTGGGACGGGAGGAGGCAGAGCCGCCGCTTCACGGCATGGCCGCGCGCGCATACCACGCGAAGGATATCGGCCGAGGAGCCATGGCCCTGGGTCTTGGAGCGTCACGTGCCATGGCCCCATGCGGAGCGCGTCGGTGTGCCATGGCCGTTGGTCTTAGAGCCCTGCACGGCGCACACCAGGTTGGAGCTGCTCAGAGCAGCGAGATAACCTCCTTTGCCTCGGCCTCGCGCAACTCGGAGTGATGCCGAGCTCCGAGGGCTCGGCTAATGTTCTACGACTCTCGGATTGCTTAGATATGTGTTCTCCGGTGCAGGCCTTCTCTGGCGCCACCATCGACTATGGAGCGCGACACGTGACGGCGGCTGAGAACGCTTCATGTGGCGGCGCATGGGAGTGACCCTTGGGAGGCTCCCGAAGAAGCGCTCGTTGGATAGGTGCTCCCAATCTACTTATGTGAAGCTACGTTCTTTCCCTTCTAAACCAATCAGCCCCCCCTGATTTTCACCGTGTGGGCCAGGGCTTCCAACCAAATTAGACCAAGTGAGCTTTTACTAAGTTATGTAACAAAAGTTCACGTAGGTGTAGCAAAGTCCTTTGCAAAAATAATATGTTTGCGTACGGTAAATTCTGCAGCGAAATCATACAAATAAGTTAATGCCACAATTGTGATGGTTCTGTGCAATTCACTCATACAATGTAGAGAAAACAAACAAGAAGCACAGATTTGTTACTCGTGAAGGTATAAATTTGCTTGCGCAAAAACGGCATTTTTTGTCTTTCACTAGAAGCACATAGTTGCTATTTTTTTTTATGGCTCTGGTTTTTTCTTCCTGTTGTGTTTAGGTTTGTTTTTTAAAAAAAATCATCCAAACATATAACATGGATCTAGTTTCAAAGATCTCGACATGAGAAATCCAATGGATTTAAACACATGGTTCAAGAGACAAACTTTTTGAAGAAACTAATCTAGAAAAAAGGAAAACTTTTAGGTTGCAACAAGTGGCGCACGTGCAGTGCATCACTTGTGAGTGTACCTGGGCATTCCTCGGGCCGGGCCGGGTTTCGGGCCGGGCCTGTAAAAGCCCGACGGGCAAAGTCTAGGCCCGAGCCCGGCCCGGCCCGACCATCGGGCCTACTAAATCGGGCCCAAGCCCGGCCCGATTCTAAAAAAGCCCGACCCGGCCCGACTACGGCTAAAAACTGCCTTCTCGCAAGCCCGAGCCCGGCCCGGTCCGACTGCCGGGTTCCGTTTCCAGGCCCGAGCCCGGCCCGAAGGCAAAGCCCGACCCGGCCCGGCCCGGGATTTTCGGGCCGGGTTCGGGCTGGGTCATCGGGCCGGGTTCGGGCTGGGTCGTCGGGCCGGGCTGCCCATGCCCAGGTATACTTGTGAGTGCTTGAGAATGTGAGAGTAATTTTTGCAAGGATACCCCTTAACTACTTCGCGCAAACTACAGGGCTGCTCGTAATTGGTGCTTCAGGCGATGATTAGCGCTTCTGGCGCTCACGTGTGAGTCCGTTGGGCCCGGCTCATTAGTACTCTCCACTCCTTGCTCGCTCGTTCGAGCCGCTCGGTCTTCCCTCGCTCAGTTGACTAGGTGAAGGGCTCTGTTGAATAGTGAAACATTGACTGGACGATCTTTGTCCATAGACTTTTGAAAAAGTTCATAGATTTGTAAACATATCACAAATTTGGAAAAAGTTTACTAAAATATGAACAAAGGTTCATCGATTTGAAGAAAAAAGTTACGAATATAAAAAAAGTCAGCGAAAGTTAAAAAGCTCATTGGTTTGAAAAAAAGTTCATGATTTGACAAAGAAGTTCATAAATTAGAAACAAGTTCAATATTAGAAATATTCACTTATTTCAAAAAAAGTTTACGAAATTAAAAAAAAATTCAAAACAAATCACGGATTTTACAAAACAATATTCATGAATTTTAAAAAGATTGCGAAACTGACAAATATTCTTGCATTTGATTGTTTTTTTCATAGATTCAAAAATAAGTTCACGGATTTGCTAAAGGTTCGCGAAATTGAAAATTGTTTACTTATTTAAAAAAAGGTCATGAATTTGATAAACAAGTTCACGTATTTGAAAATTTAACAAGGTTTGTGAAGATTAAAGACATTCATGCATTTGAAAAAAGTTCACGGATTCAAAAACTAAGTTTATAAATTTGAAAAAAGTTTGCGATTTTAATAAAATGTTCACTAATTTAATAAAAAGAAAAAATCTCAAAAAATTAAGCAACCGGAAAAGACCGAACATAGGGTCCCTGGCAGGTAAGTTTCGGGAGCTAGTTGATACGACGGTGAGGAGAGGAGTTCATATCCTTTGCGTCCAAGAAACCAAATGAAGGGGACACAAGGTGAAGGAGGCGGAGGGTACCGGCTTCAAGCTATGGTACACGAGGATGACTGCAAACAGAAATGGAGTAGACATCTTGATCAACAAGAGCCTCAAGTATGGAGTGATAGACATTAAGAGATGTGGGGACCGGATTATCCTTGTCAAGCTGGTAGTTGGGGACTTAGTTCTCAATGTTATCAGCGCGTATGCCCCACAGGTAGTCCATAATGAGAACACCAAGAGAGAGTTCTGGGAAGGCCCGGAGAACGTGATTAGGAGTGTACCGATTGGCGAGAGGCTCGTCATATGAGGGGACCTCAATGGCCACATGGGAACATGTAACACAGGTTTTGAAGGGGTGCAATGGGGCTTTGGCTATGGCATCAGGAATCAAGAAGTAGAAGATGTCTTAAGCTTTGATCTATCCTACGACATGATTGTAGCTAACACCCTCATTAAGAAGAGAGAATCACATCTAGCGACTTTTAATACTGGTCAACACTCTAGCCAGATTGATTTCATCCTCTCGAAAAGAGAAGATAGGCGTGCATGCCTGGATTGTAAGGTGACCTAGAGAGAGTGTTGTCCCTCAGCATAAGCTCGTGGTTGCTGACTTCTGTTTTTGGATTCATATCCAATGGAACAAGCGTGCCAAAGTTGCTAGAACAAAATGGTGGAAGCTCAAGGGGGAGGTAGCTCAGGCGTTCAAGGAAAGAGTCATTAAAGAGGGCCCTTGGGAGGAAGGAGGTGATGCACACAATATGTGGTTGAAGATGATGAGTTGCATTCGTAAGGTGGCCTCAGAGGAGTTTGGAGTGTCCAAGGGAAATAGAAGCAAAGCTAAAGATACCTGGTGATGAAACGATGATGTCTGATAATCCACAAGTATAGGGGGTCGTAACAGTCTTCAAGGGAAGTATTTTACCCAAATTTATTGATTTGACACAAGGAGAGCCAAAGAATATTTATTGGTCTTAGCAGCTGAGTTGTCAATTCAACCACACTCAAGATATCCTCTGTAGCAAAAGTTTTAGTAGCAAAGCAGAACAGCAGTAGTAACGGTAATAGAAATAGCTCCAGATTTGTAGTGGTAGTAAAAGTAACATTAGCAATAGTAACTTGGCAAGATTCAGTATATGAAAAGCGTAGGCACGTGGACCGTTGATGGATAATGATTTAGATGACATTTATCATGTAACAGTTACACACTAGAGCGACACAGAACTAGCTCCAATTCATCAATATAATGTAGGCGTGTATTCCGTATATAGTCATCCGTGCTTGCAATAAGAACTTGCATGACATCTTTTGTCCTACCCTCCCGTGGCAGCGTGGTCCAAAAGGAAATCTAAGGGATATTAAGGCCTACTTTTAATATAGAACCAGAACAAAGCATTAACACATGGTGAATACATGGAATCCTCAAACTACGGCAATCACCGGAAAGAATCCCAATTATTGTCACCTTGGGGTATGCGGACACGTAATAGGTGCATACAAATTGCAAGCTAGGACCCAAAACACTCTCATATTTATGAAAACATAATAGGTTCAGATTTGAAATCATGGCACTCGGGCCCTAGTGACAAGCATTAAGTATAGAAAAGTCATAGCAACATCAATCTCAGAACATAGTGGATACTAGGGATCAAGCCCTATCAAAATAACTCGATTACATGATCAATCTCATCTAATCCCATCACCTTTCAACAAGGCTACAAAGGAATTACTCACTCCCGGTGGTGAGCATCATGGAATTTGATACGTCTCCAACGTATCGATAATTTCTGAAGTATACATGCCATATTTTCCTATGTTTACAATACTTTTATATGGTTTTGATGCACTTTATATGATTTATTTAGAACTAACCCGGACTGATGTTGTTTTCAGCAGAATTCCCATGGTGTGTTTTTTTATGCAGAAAATGAAAGTTCTCGGAATCGCCCGAAACTTGTTTGTGATTTTCTCTGGACAATATGAGAAATACCAAAGCGAAGAACCACCGGAGGGGAGCCACCTATGGGCCACAAGCCAACAAGGCGCGCCCACCGCCCTGGGCGTGCCATGTTAGCTTGTGGGGTTCCAGTTGACGTGATTCCTATGCTGAAAAATCCAATAAATCCAGAAACCCCCGAATAACCTAGAACTTGCGCTCTGTCGCCGTAACTCTCTGTATCGAGGAAAAACCCATCTGGAGCCTTTTTGGTACTCTGCCGGAGAGGGAATTCATCATCGATGGCCATCTTCATCATCCCGACGAAGGCCATGACAAGGAGGGAGTAGTTCACCCTCGGGGCTGAGGGTATGTACCAGTAGCTATGTGTTTTATCCCTTTCTCTCGTGTTCTTGAGATGGCATGATCTTGATGTATCGCAGGCTTTGTTAATATAGTTGAATCATATGGTGTTCTTCCCTTGCCATCTTGTTGTGATGAATTGAATCTTTCCCTTTGAGATTTTGTTATGTCGGCATATTGCATTTGAGATCACTTGATGTATGTCTTGAATGTGGATACCCGTAGTGACAATGGGGTGTTCTATTGATTCACTTCATATATATTTTTGTACTCAACTTGCGGATTCCGGTGGTGACAATGGGGTAATCTATGCATAGGGGTTGATACACGTTGTTGTCCTTCTTTCTCTGATAGAAATCTTGGGGTACTCTTTGAAGTTCTTTGTGTTGGATTGAATATGATGAACCTGAAATTGTTTGATGCATGTCGAATAATTAACCCACGGATACTGGTTGTGACATTGGAGTATCTAGGTGACATTAGTGTTGATTGATATGTATCATTGGTGTTATTTTAGTACGAACTCTAGGGCTGTTTCTGACACCCATAGGGATAGCCCAATAGATTGATCGGAAAGCGTAACTTTGAGGTGGTTCTACTACCTACACCAATTTCATCATATTTTAACTGCTAGATATGAACTTTCGAGTGATTCTTTGTTGCACGTTGAGGGATGATCATATGATTCTATTATGTTAGCATTGTTGAGAGAATGAAGTAGTGAAAGTATGATACCTAGGCCTTATTTACAAGAATTTATACAACGTTTTTCCCGTTGTTTGCCACTTGCTACCTTGCTATTTTTATATTTTCATATTACAAAAACCTATATCTACCATCCATATTGCGCTTGTATCACCATCTCTTTGCCGAACTAGTGCACCTATACAATTTGTCAGTGTATTGGGTGTGTTGGGGACACAAGAGATTTCCTCTATTTGATTGCAAGGTTGTTTGAGAGAGACCATCTTCATCCTACACCTCTCACGGATTGATAAACCTTAGGTCACCCACTTGCGGGAAAATTGCTAGTGTCCTACAAAACTCTGTGCTTCGAGGCCCAATAAAGTCTAAAATAAAGTTGTGTAGTAGACATCAAGCTATTTTCTGGCGTCGTTGCCGGGGAGGTGAGTTCTTGAAGGTATATCTTTAGATCTTGTAATTAAATATTTTAGTTTCTTGTTTTTCACTAGTTTTGTTTTATAAAAGAAAACTACAAAAAAATGGAATTGAGGTGGCCTCAAATGCTTCATCTTTATAATGTCTTTCATGAAAATAATGGTTCGAAAAATTGTTCTCAATTTTTAGAGGAAGAATTTATAAAACTACTGAATGGGAAATCCTTGAATGATGAGCATGATAGAAATATTGTTAGTATGAATTCTCTGAATATCCATGATGCTAACGATGATTGAACTAGTCATGATAAATATGTTTCCTATAAGCATTTCAGCAGGTTCTATTTCCACATCATTATCAGGTACTTTATTACTATCTGGTTGAGCATCTCCGTGAGTATAATTGTCATCATTCTCATTTTCATTATCACTAATGCTCGCTACCAGATTGTGTCTCAGCATCCAAAATAGAAACATCATTATGATTCTCAGTTGGTTTTTCTATAACAGGTTCACTAGAAGCATTCATAGTCCTATCATTTTTCTTTTTCTTTTTCTTTATAGTTGAACTAGGTGCATCTTCATTAATTCTCTGAGAATCTTGTTCTATTCTTTTAGGATGACCTTCGGGATAAAGAGGGTCCTGAGTCATTCTACCTCATCTAGTCATTACTCTAGCAGCATGGTCATTCATGTTCTCATTTTGTTCAGCAAGCAAATCATTTTGTGACTTAGCAACTTGGTCTAGTTGAGTGTGAACCATGGAAGCATGTTTACCTAGAGCTTTAACATCATTAGCTATTCTAAACATCAAGTCACTCCAATGATCTATCATCATAGCATTGTGTTGTAATTGATCTTTGACATAATTATTAAAGTGCTCTTGCTTAACAATGTAATTATCAAATTCAACCATGCATTGACTAGGAGTTTTAGTATAAGGTATGTCACTTTCATTAAATCTACGGAGAGAATTTACCTCTACTACCTGTGTCGGGATATCGAGTCCATGTATTTCTTCTATAGGTGGTAAATTCCTGACATCTTCAGATTTAATACCTTTTTCTTTCATAGTTCTCTTGGCTTCTTGAATATCTTCAGGAATAAGGAATAGGATCTCTCTTCTTTTGAATAGGTTCCGACGGTGGTTCAGGAAGTGTCCAATCATCAGCATTTTCCAATATTAATTCGTCAACTTGTCCAATAGTTCATTCCCTGAAAACACAACCAGCACAACTATCTAGGTAGTACCTAGAAGCATCGGTTAGTCCATTATACAAGATATCAAGTATTTCATTTTTCTTGAGAGGATAATCAGGCAAAGCTCTAAGTAACTCGAGAAGCCTCCCCCAAGCTTGAGGGAGGTTCTCTTCTTCAATTTCAATAAAGTTAAATATTTCCTATAAAGCAACTTGTTTTTTATGAACAGGAAAATATTTTTCAAAGAAGTAATATATCATATCCTGGGGGCTACGTAGACAACCAGGAGCAAGAGTGAGGAACCATTCCTTAGCATCGCCTTTTAGTTATAAAGGAAAAAGCTTAAGGATATAATAGTAATGTGTCTTTTCCTCATGAGCAAACAAAGTGGCAATATCATTCAATTTAGTGAGGTGTCCCACAACAGTTTCAGTTTCATAACCATGGAAAGGATCAGATTCTACTATAGTGATTAACTCGGGATCCACAGAGAATTATCAGTAACACATATAGGAAAAGTAGCAAATTTAGGATCATGTTTCATTTTCTCCGTCATAGATTTTTCTTTTAGTTTGCATAGTAGTTTCTTCAAATCATCTCTATCATTACAAGTAAGAAAGTCTCTAGCTATCTCCCCTAACATAACCCGCAGGTACATCAGGCAATTCATATCTATTAGGAGAGCTAGGCATAATAGATGATTCATAATCTTCATCAGTTTCAGCATTTTCAAGTTCTCTGGCTTTAGCAATATGAGCATTAAGTAATTCATTTAGTGGCACAGATTCATTTTTATCATGCATAGCAGCAGCAATATCATAAGTTTCAGAAGTAGCATCATCAAGTACTTGCGACATATCAGAACGAGTATCAAGTGGTGGTGTCATAAGCCGATTCAAAACGCTAGGTGAATCAAAACCAGAGCTAGACGGTAGTTCCTTACCTCCCCTTGTCTTAGAGGATGTGATCTTGGTCCTTGCATCTTTTCGATTCTTCATAGTGACTATTTGATAACCTTGAGTGAACACAATAAATAGAGCTATGCTCCCCGACAACGGCACTAGAAAACATACTTGATAACCCACAAGTATAGGGGATCATAACAGTCTTCGAGGAAAGTATTTTACCAAAATTTGTTGATTCGACACAAGGGGAGCCGAAAAATATTTATTGGTCTTAGCAGCTGAGTTGTCAATTCAAGCACAATATATCCTCTATAGAAAAAAAATTAGTAGCAAAAGAGAACATCAATAGTAAATGTAACAGTAATAGCAGCAGATTTGTAGTGATTGTAATAGTAACAGTAGCAATAGTAACTTGGAAAGATTCATTATATGAATAGCATAGGCACATGGACTCGTGATGGATAATGATTTAGATGAGATTAATCATGTAACAGTTACACACTAGAGCGACACGGAACTTGCTCCGATTCATCAATATAATGTAGGCATGTATTCCGTATATAGTCATACGTGCTTGCAATAAGAACTTGCATGACATCTTTTGTCCTACCCTCCCGTGGCAGCGGGATCCATAAGGAAATCTAAGGGATATTAAGGTCTCCTTTTAATAGAGAACCGGAACAAAGCATTAACACATGATGAATACATGAACTCCTCGAACTACGGCAATCAACGAAAAGAGTCCCAATTATTGACCAAAACCCAAGCCCCATGGATCGTACGTCTGCACCGTAGGATGGACCTAGATCGAACGACTGTCCTTATCCTTCTCGTCAACACACGTAGTTGCAGTTCAGATTTGATTTATCTGCAGTAAATGCTCGGTAAATGCTAAAAATGGCTTAAACGAGCCCAGAAATGCGCCAGAAAATCAAACCTAGCGTATAATGATGATTGCCTACCGTGGGGAAAAATGGAGGAGAGGCGATGACGAGACCGTCGATTGGATTTCGATTTTCCACTTCTTTTGAAACTAAGATCCTTCTACTGAGATGCTATGATTTCAAAGGAGCGATTATCGCAACTTGTGCCAAAGTTTACCAAAAGTTTTTCACGGGGTCTCGAGATCATACCACGATGACACACCAATTTTCTTGATTTGCAGAGCCCATCAACATTCTCTATAATTAAAATACCAACAAGCCATTCTTCAGCCAGTGCACATGAGACCACTGGCGCCAATACAGGTTATACTAATCCTCCAGCCTGCTCAGCATATGTCTTAACAAATGCTCTCGGTTAACTTGATACTGATTTGGGTGGCCACGCCTACACTGTTCAAGATCTTTTGTTTCTTTTTTAAAGCATCCCTTCAGTTCTCCAAGAACCTAATGATCCCATTTTGTAAGCTCCCACCCACTTTCCCTCAAGCATTTCCGTATCGAAAAACTTCCTTGCTTGGAACCTTTCTTTCACATACATGGACTGCTTCTTTAATTCGATCCCGCTAGATTTGTAGTTTCTAATTTTCTATTTCTCTCTTACGTGGTAATTTATCAAGAGTCTCACAAATCATTGCGGGCCATGGAAAGTTTTTTTTTTCACAGCGCAGCCAAATTTTAACCGAGAATTATATGGATCGATATAATCTGATCCCATCATATTAACGGCTCATAATTTCTAACGCGGTATTTTCTAGGGAGTATCTAATTGATATAGGTATAGATAGATAGATTTACTATGTTTGTTTTGATTTCTTGGGGTAGTAGTAGAACACATGAAGTACTACTAAATTGCATGACACATTGGGGCAGGATCCCATTGGATTGATCTTTGGCCGGATTTGAAGAAGTAGCGGCAATCACCTTCGGAGCTGAAGCAATCAGGGTTGTTACCTACATCCTTTTTTGATCCGTGCATGTCTGATTCAGTTGGGCTTGGCTGAGAAGTTGTAGGATAAAAAGCATGTTGTGCACATAGTCTGGTTGCCTGCATCCTCCCCAACCCGACTGCAAAGAAATGCAAGTCACGTTGTTGGGTTGCGGCGTGTTTAGGAAGATGCAGAGTGTATGTTGTTTGGTCACATGCAATACACGTTGTCTCGTAACCTCCTTTTGGAGTGATGGGATTACTGGCACACTCATAAGCATCAGATAGATAAATAGCATACCGATCTTAAACACAAATAGTTCAACGTACTCCCACTAATTAGACACCAGTCTTAAACCAAGAGTTCAATGCTTAACTGAAGTCGTCCATGCAAGAGAGAACTTCCTACACATCCATGACGAAGGCCTCTCATGCTTCTTGCACTTGGTCACCTCCTCGACACCCTCATCGTTGAAGACGATCACCTTAAGGGTGTCAGGTGTCAGCGGCTTGAAGGTGTAGAGGTACTCAATCCTAATCTGGTGAACATCGGCGAAGGGGGTCCAACCTTGATAATGTTAGCATGTCTTTGATCACCCAGACCGTCACCCTTCAGGCGCCGCCAGTGTCCATCTTCAGCTAGAATTTCTCTAGAATGGCGGCAAAGTGCTTGATGAACTCCACTAGAATCGGCAAGCACTCCAGCTTCGGTGCAAGGATGACATCGCAGAAGTGGGTTGGCCCGACCTCCTCATGGAAATGCCCGTAGTTCTTCGACCAATTGTGGGTGCTGCTGAGTTGCACCACCTCCTTGCCCTTGTAGTACTCTGAAGTGTTCATCTTCAGCTAGAATTTCTGTAGGATGGCGGCAAAGTGCTTGATGAACTCCACTAGAATCGGCAAGCACTCCAGCTTCGGTGCAAGAATGACCTCGCAGAAGTGGGTTGGCCCGGCCTCCTCATGGAAATGCCCGTAGTTCTTCGACCAATTGTGGGTGTTGCTGAGTTGCACCACCTCCGTGACCTTGGAGTACTCTAAAGTAGCCTGGTCAATCTACATTATGAACAACATGAATGAAGGTCAATTAAGGCACAAATGCAACAAACATAAGAGTAAGATCAATGAGGGCCGTAAACTTGTTTGACTGGTCAAAGTCGATGCAGTGGAGATGGTTGTGAGAGCGCCAGAGCCAGGCGACCGTATACTACTCATGGAGGTGGACGACTACAAGCCACAGGGCTACCGCTGCTCTGTGCTCCTCTAGGCTTGATGGGCTAGTATGTAGTGTTTGTAAACTTGATTTACGTCAACCACCACCCCCTCCCACGTACTCAATCCCACTCGAATCGCTAAAATCAATCGGATATTCCTAACCCGAGATGGTGCCCAATCCCTTTAGAACCCCTACCCTCCATTGCATATGCCTAAATACATATGGTAGTCAATTCCCGCTCGAACCCACAAATTCAATCGGATCCCTTCAAATCGAATGCGGAAAACCATCATATAGAGGGCTTACCACCATTGTCAAAGACTATCTGTGAGGTGGTCAAGCCGGTGATCGACGTCGGTGCCTGCCATTCAATTATTTGGTTTGCATCTCCCCGTCGTTGGTGTGAGAGTGGAGAGAGGCAAAAGAGAGCGGTGAGAGAAGTGAGGGTAATTATGTTGTTGTGCCTAGTTACTTTCTTTCGTTTTCTTGTTGTGCTTCTTCTCTGTCCAGGTTTCTTCTTTTTTTGACCTGTTTTCTCACTACAACAGGACAGAGCTTTGGTAACACCGTGTTCCGTTAGATCGTGTTACTAAGTGGTATCCACTCTCACATATAGTAAGTGTTACCAAACACTAAAAATTGTGTTACAATTGCGTTATAGTAACATGCATATTATGTGTTACCAAACGCACCGGTAACACATTTTTCTAGCTATAGTAACACAACTAGTAACATATTTTTGTAAAAGTAGAACATTGTGGTAACACATTTTTGTAACTACGGTAACACTACTTGTAACGTTATATCCAAATATCATACCACTATAATTTATAATTTTCAACTACCTTAGTAACACATTTTGTAACTATCCAGTAACACTATTATATTAGTTTGGCAACATAATTCATGTATTTATTTTTTAATTAGTAAAACAGAATTATGTACCCATTTTATTGAATATACATTTATTTAATAAAATCGGTGCAATTTCTCAAATAGTCAATTACTCAAATATTTTATTATGATGCTTGGCACCATTAAAATGGTAAAGAAATTGAAGCAGCACACGTAGACAAATTGAAAATATTAAGATATTTATTATGAATATACAAGAGTGTAGGATATGTATGCATTGCAATAAACAAATACCAATATTATTGGTTCAACAACAAATCATTCATAAGACTTTGACTATAGAGAACACATCTATGGAGAATATTACACCATAGCATTTGCATAGAAAATGATCTGTGAATTATATTACATTTGTCAATCTATCGATGTAAACTACAGTTATTGCCAAGTAAAATCTTCCAACTTTATTTGCTTCTTGATCCAACCAAGAGTTCAGCTGCAACTCAATTATCGTTCGTTTGAATCTGTAGAAGAGAATTTGACATTACAGTTATGTAATTAAATATACAAACAAATACAATTTTGGAATATGGAAGAAAATACTTTAACTTACAAAAGCTCAAGGCCATGCAATTAAGTATCCTGAAGCAAAAGCATCCCCAAAGTACTCGCAAGAAGTTCCCTAACAGTAGAGAGTAGACACTCCATGGCAAGGTTATAAAGAATATAAACATTATATATGAATTACAAACGAGTGCGTCCATATGACTACATAAACATATACATGGAAATGAGTAGCCATCATTACATATACCTGCAAGCAACATGGTACTGATATGCATAAACCCTTGAGGTGTCCACACTAATCAAGCTCCCTGCAAACATTCTGTAAGAGTAGAATGATAAATAACTTGAGATAGAAATTGATGTAATCAGCCAAAAGCTACAACCAATGAGCACGGGAATAAACCACATATTCAACAGATTTGGAATTTAATGTAGAACCGATTTTCCACATGATGCAACCAGGATGTGTACTTGGTAAAAGGTGATGGTATCTTACATTTACCTAAATAACAAAGTTACCAGGATGTGTATTTGGTAAAAGGTGATGCTATCACCCATTGGATTATATCAAACTAGCAGATGAGATTGAGATATGAGATGTAACATCCTACTAGATTTCCACTCTCTGGCTGTGCTACTATGCTACTCTACAAATCACCAAGTTCACAAACTACTCTAAACTTCAGCAGCACCTCCTTTGTTTTGAAGGGCATCCGCAAGAAGGATAACATTAAGTAGTATACATATAACCATAATAAACAGTTAACATCATCCACCTAGTCTAAATAATGGGTAGGCTCTAGCACACAAGCGGCCTTATGCAACCAAATAGATATTACTCAACGGTTGAACATTCTATGGCAAACATAATAAAAGGGTATATTAGTTTGACAGCAGAGCCGAAGCCTAATCAAATGAACTGAATTGCTATCACCCATTGGAGTATATCAAACTAGCAGATGAGATTGAGATGCACGGAACATAAGAATTGAAGTGGAAATAAACAAGACAAGCTTTGGCTGCAGTTTCATAGTGATAATTGGGATATACAGTACTACGGTAAAATGATCGTACCTCCACTATTGCATCGCCCTGTAGAACCCTTACTTTATCAATGTGCCATGAAAGGCACTCTGTATTGTGCCTATATTCTCGGTCAGTAAAGTAGATATCTGGATTGCTCATCCCAGTCTTTATTACCCAATTTGGGACATCGTCTCCAACATTGCCTCTGCGTTCACGGAGTGGCATGACCACCTAAGTATGTCGAGCAGAAGAATAACTCAGCAAAGGAACTCAAACTAATGATACATGCTTTCTGCAAGATACTTATGTTCCTGAAAGGTTTCGCTACGCTACACCGAATTTGTGATACTTGCTTGCTTTAAATATATGTATTAGGCCAGACCGAACCTGCACCAGATTATTATCACTAGACGAACAAGAAAGACACATACAACAACGATTTGTGCTAAATCAATTGCACGGACAATTAATTTGATACTTAAATTGCTAACCGGCTGGGACACAATGCATGCTGACTTAAACAGAAATGAGTGACAAATGAGATGCACTACAATAACCATGTTAAAGAATAAAGATGCTGCAGAACTATATCAATATATCATGCGACATCAAACCTGCAGAGGACAGAAATGTCAGGGTGCAGCGCAGTGGTGTGACCTGCCGCATAGGGGAAGGAGGGGCAGTGGTGTTTTCGGACGAGTCACCGATGGAGCGCGAATGGGTGCTGGGCGGAGAGGGTGGCGTGGTAGTCGCCGGCGGGGTCGTCAGAGGGCGCGGGGGTGGATGGCAGGTCGAGGTAGAAGGAAGGGGAGAGTACCTGCAGGAGAAGGAAGGCCCCCTCCTGCAGCTGCAGGTACTCCTCCGGCATGGCGACCCAGGCCAGGAGAGACAGTGGTCGACGGAGGCCAGGCTAGCAGCAGTGACGACTATGACGATGCCACGGCGGCGCTCAATCTCGGCGCAGATCCTAACGGAGCTCCGATGGCTCTGAAACTACGGGCTCCGCGTGCACGCCGACATCAATGAGGTTGTCGCCGCGCTCGCCCGCGAGGCCAGCTGGGTCGTCCTCCTCGATGGCACGGCAGGTAATGGCAGGGGCGGCGCGGCCGCGCGGTGAAGGATTAGGGATTAGGGATTGGATCTGGATCTTCTTTTTACGTCAGGATTGGAGTAATGCATCGTGGCTGTTGGGCTTGTTGGACCGGTTTGGATCCGGATAATGGTTTTACCTAAAGTTTGGGCCCATTTCCATCTTTTATTTAGTTAGAACTTCAAAAGAACTTCATGCTTTTGGAAATGCCCTCATGATTATACAACAACAACAACAACAAAGCCTTTAGTCTCAAACAAAGCCTTATGGAGATGAAACCCAAAATGCCCTCATGATTATCTCAAATGAAAATGTCATGAACATAGATATTGTTTGTCTCGTCAGGGAATCTTTTTATATTATTTCAATCTGATATAGCACGAGGATTATACAATAGAATTACTAAACCAATGGTACATATATGGAAACTTCTCTGGCCAACTTAAAAATTAAACATTGAGAACGTATACATAGTCACAATAGATTAAAACAACCAAAGTATGAGACAATTTCCTCGCTTATGTGATCAATCAAGCTAGTCATGGCTAATAAATAGTTAATTTATTAGTCCATGTTATTGGTTTATATATGTCAATGATCAAGGACACTTACTCCGAGGAAGCTATGAGTTTATCCGGACCAAGTCAGCTCGGAAGATCATGAAGCTCATCGCATTACCAATGACCATTAGCGCCCGACGGAGTCGAGCATGTAAGGAGGAATAGACGACCTATAATTAGGGCAACAGAGTCCCCCCCCCCCCCCCCCCCCCGCGTCGTCTCTTCTGAGAGGCGACTCGGGGGCTAACCCTAGCTGCCGCCAGCGCTCCCTCTCCCCTCACTACCTCTCCTCCTCCGCTGCCAGAGGTGAGCTCTGGCGCGAGCGTGCTTCACCGATGAAGGTGGCGGCGGGGACTTCGCGGCTCCACCTCGCGTGGAGGGCTTCGGCTCCCGGGGCGGGGGCCCCGCCGGTGGCGCTCGGCGTAGTCGGAGCGACGCGTTGTGCCGGCGTGTGCAGGTGGGGCGTCCCTCGGTCGTGCGGGCGGCGAGGGGCGGCGGTCATTGGTTGTGGGCGTTGGCCCCGTATTGGCCATCTTCTGGATCTTGGAGCTGCTCTGTCCTTTGCCCGATATCTACTCCGTTTCGCGCCGGCTCCGGCTTCCGGCGACTTTCGGTGCTTCAAGCTCTCGCCTGGGGTTGTCGCTGCCTTGGAGCTTGTTCCACATTGTATCGTGTACCCTTTATTTCCTCTTCGCTTTTTATTTTCTCTGTAATGTCCTGCTTCGGTACTCCTGGCCGGTTGATGGCTTTGTTAATTCAAAGTCGGGCAAGGTTCGAGCCTTTTCTCGGGCTCGGCCCGTGCCTTTTCTCTAAAAAATAATTAGGGCAACACATAGCCATCATAAGGAGGAGCAAAATGGCAGCATCGTGATACCATGAAGCGACACCGCTAAAGCCCTCGGCAACACCATCATAACTAAGCACGATGCTCCCTCGTCCCCTGCAAACAAGCCAATAAACCAATCATAAAAAATCAACCAGAGCACCACCATAGTCCGATCTAGGAAACCTAGATCAGAGGACTCCCATAGATCATGGGCCCCAAAGGGAGTACTCGCCTCAAGGAGATGACACACCAACAACACCTCACACGATGATAACACCCACAAACGTTGCCATTGTTGTTCCGGCCAAACCATCATTCCTCGCCCCATAGTACACGGACGAGGCAATCCTAAGCTTGCATGCGTGTAACCAGCCACAATCGAGTCAGCTCAGATTTGTGACGAACTTTGAATATGGTACCGCACAATCTTCGTAGCACTCCGTAGTGAAGTTTAAAAAGATTATAAACGTTTTCTGGCTCGTACAATTATTTTTCACGCCACAATTAATTGCTTTTCTTAGCTTAACTAATTGTTTTCTTGGCTAATTGGAAAAAAAATGTTTTCTTGGCGAAGAGATTCCCGAGTATCTCATTTTTTTTGTGGGGCGGTAAAAGAACCGCGTACAATATCTCCAGTCCTCGTCTTCGCGCCAGTTGTTCGCCGCTAACAAACCAAATCAGCCCCCTTTCTCCAGTCTCCTTCTCACGTCCTCTAGATCTGAATCCTCTCCCCTTTTCGCTCCTGGACACCTAGATCGGCCGCATCCTCCACAAATCATACCCCCGTTCTCCTCCCAGATCCACCTCCGCCCACTTTCAGTGGCGCCCCAAGGATGTTTCCCGAGCAGGTAGGCGAGGAGGTGTTCCACCCGAATTGGCAATTGTGCAGTATGGTCCCGAGGAGTGTCAGCACGTGGATTGCCCTCAATAGCTACCGCACCATGGCGTGGAAGAGTTGTATTCGAGCAAGCAGTAGTGCAGCTTTCCGGTGATGAAAGTCAGCCGCACGGAGCACTCGCTCGGTGCCGACTCCGTGGCAGCGAACAAATCAAGATCTTGAATTAGCTACCGTCCAATCCCTGTCAACAAGGTGAAGTTTGATTACTCCATCTATTTAATTATCGCAGTTATCAGTTTGCATGGGAGCCCCTATTAACAAGGTAAGTTCTTCTTTCTCAATGAAAGCTTTAAGGAGGGAATGCATGCAGTTTCGAGGAAGAAGAAGGTGTCAGTTCTAACATGCTTAGTCTTAAAGCAGCAATTGGCTCGAGAAGAGGTAGAATAGAGGGCAAGGGTATTCTGCTCAATGTTTTAAATAGCGGGCTATGGCAAATAGCGGCGGACCTCCAAAAAGGCTATAGTGGAGCTATAGCGGGCATTTTGTACATGAGACCATTTAGCGGCACCCTGCTGAAAAGGCTATAGCAAGGCTATAGCGGGGCTATAGTGGGCTATTTAAAACTATGATTCTGCTTCACATGATAGAAGTATACAACACATGGATGATAAAAAGTTTTAATGCTTGGAATGGAATCAGCTTAGTAACTTTATTAGTATAAAAGGAATATATCTATGGTACATCTACAATTATTACAGTACCAATTTATATTTTTATCCATTAATAATGTAATTTCATTTTCTTCCAAAAAATGGACCAGGATCCATATGGTGATGGCTGTCCAAAGTTGCGGAGATATGCTGCTGGATTTCTGAGCTAACCTGTTTGGAGGACTTCTAGTCATTTAGTTATTGTTCGCTTGGTAGTAGTAATTTACTTTCCATCTAGCCGTGTCAAAACTTTGACTTCTTTGTTTTTGTTATTTTTTATGCATATTATTTGTCACAAGTTGTTTATGATATTTTTACAATCATGTACTCCCTTTGGCCCATAATATAAGACATTATTACATCCAATGTACTCACATATTGGATGTAATAGTGTCTTGTATCATAGGACGGTGGGAGTACATGTTAGTTTGCATATAGTTCATTTGTACATGTAAATAGAAAAACAACATACTCATCTCCCAACCAAAAAGGTATATCTGTTTTCATGAGGTATCTGGATATATTATATTTACTATATTATATTCTGATCAAGGGCCGGAACATGGTTTTGATTACTGGTGTGTTATCTCGCGATATCATCCCTTATGTTTGAATACTTCATGTGTTCATGTTTATTTTGTTACCCAAGTGGTATAGCGATTAAACTTACAAAGCAACTAAGCGCAAGCTTGCCCTGGTAATTCACAACTATATTGGGTTGGTGATGGAGTCATCTCTTTGTTTGTATTTTGTCATCACTTGCAACAAACTTTTCATTTGAAAAATGTCTGATGAAAAGATACATAATCCACATGGACGCGGTGAGGATATGAGGTTAACCAACAATAACCTTGTGGTGTCGCTGCTGATGTGTATAAATTACGTTCAATAACTCAAATTTCATTTCTCTAGTAGCAAAATACAATTATCTAGATGGTTCGATAGATACCCGCGAGTTCAAGTCTCTCCTTTAGCAACTTAATTTTAACTAGGTGAAAATGTATGCGTCACAAGCTTGTAACATTCTTTTGGTAAAGCAACTATATGTTACTATATTGTAACATTATCTTGTGAAATAAATATGTGTTACAGTCGTGTAACACCTTTTTAACCCCATATAGCTTGTGTTACAACTGAGTAACACATTTCGGCAACACATATCCAATGTGTTACAACTTGTACTATGACATAACTCTGTAACACATCTTTTTAAGTGTTACATCAATGTGTTACCAAAGCTAGGTTGTGTTGTAGGGTCTTTGGTTTCATACTTTTTTATATATTTTTTTCCTTCTTTTTCTCTATTCTTTTCCATTTTCTTAAGTTTGCGACCTTTTTTAAAATCACGAACATTTTCTTAAATTCACTAATGTTTTTCAAATTTGTAATCTTATTTATTGAGTCTGTGAAGTTTTTTTAAACGCATGAATGTCCTTAAACATCACAAACCTTTTTGAACTTTGTGAACTTGTTAAATTTATGATTTTTTCAAATATGTTAACTTGCTTCTCAAATTAATGAAAAATTCAAATTGGTAGAAAAATATATTTTGCGAACCTTTATGAAGTCTGTGAACTTATTTTTAAATCCGTGAAACCTTTTCAGTTTCATGAACTTTTTGAAATTCGTAAACTTCCATCAAATCAATGAACTTTTTCGAATTTTGCGAACTTGTTTCAAATTTGTGAATTTCTTGGTCAAATTCATGAATTATTTTTCAAATCAATGAAGTTTTTTTACTTTAGCAGACTTTTTCCAATTTGTGACTTTTTGAAAAATTCATGAACTTTTTTCAAAACTTTATAAACTTTTTTCTAAATTTGTAAAATGTTTTACATATCTTTGAACTTTTTCAAAAGTCATTGGTCAAAGGTCACCAATCAATGTTTCACATCTCAACAAAACCATTCAACTAGTCAACTAAGGGAAGGAGGACCGAGCGGCTCGAATGAGCGAGCGTGGAGTGGAGAGCGCTAATGGGCCAGATCCAACAGAAACAAGTGAGCATCGGAAGCGCCAAGGAGCAGCCCTTGTCGACTGGTTGTTTGCATGAAATCAGTAGTTAAGGGGTACCACTGGCAAATATGATGACTCCCACATTCTTAAGCGCTGACAAGTGACACACTGCATTAGCGCCACTTGTCGCAACCTGTAAGTTTTCTTTTTGTTCATAGATTTGTTTCTTTAAAATATTTTATCTCTTGAATCATGTGTCCAAATCACAAACCGTTTTCATCCTTGGGTTTCTCGCGTCAAGATCTTTGAAAATAGATCCCATGTTATAGATGTCGATGAACCTTTTAAACGTGAAACCTAGAAAAAATAGGAAGAAAAACCCGAAGCCGAAAGTAAGAAAATGTTAATATGTGCTACTAGTGGAAGCCAAAACAGTCATGTTTTTTTTTTCTTCCACGAAAGCAAATTTTTGTCTTCACAAGAAGCAAATCTATGCATCTCGTGGAAGCAAAAAAATAACCTTTTTTTTCTTTCAGAGAAGCACTGTTATGCTTCTCATGGAAGCAAATATGTGTGTCTACATAAGAAGCAAATCCGTGCTTCTCACGAAAAATAAAATATTGGATTTTTTTCCTTTTCGGAGAAGCACATGCAAATATGTGCCTTCACGAGAAGTAATTTGTGCTTCTCGTGGAAGCAATAAAAATTACGGGTTTTTTCCTTTCCGAGAAGCAGATATGTGCTTCTTGCGGAAGAAAATCTTTGTCTCCTTGGAAATTAATTCGAAAAATAAATTATTTTCTCCCCAAAACCTAGGAAAAAACGAACAAAAAGGGGATAAAACCATCTAAAACCCAAAATCACTTACATAAAATAAAAAAGAAAAATTATGAGGAAGTGCCGAGCATACGGCACATGATAGTGGCTTGGACGCATCACTTGATGTGCTCACATTCCACAAAAGTGTCTGTTACGGGTCTCCCGCAAGAGGTAGCCCTTTGCGGTGTGGTACTAAAATAACAACGCGCACAAAGCTAAGCGCTCGTTCCAGGCCCAGCTGCAGCTAAGCACGCGCTGGGCTGCTCTCGTCCTCGGCCCACCAGTTATGCAGGAACATGGAAAAGGAAAACAGCGAACATAGCTGAGAGGAGCGCCTGATCTCAAAAAAAAAAAAAAAGCTGAGAGGAGCGCCATACTGTGAGCTCCCCTCGAGATCTCCTCAAACGCAAAGGATTTCATGGAGCTCCATCTAGGAAGTTCGAATTTGGTAGAGGAATTTCACCCAACCCCCACGCCTCCATCCGATTACAACGCGAAACCAGCCAGAGCCGTCCAAATCCTAGCCAAAACGTACACGAGCAGGCGAGCAGCTCAACGGCCACAAGTACCAGAACCGAGTAGACTGGAAATCCATGATGTCCCCCCAATGGACTGTCATGAAAGGCAGAGATGATTTTGATATGTCAGTATGCTTGCCAATCCAAATACAATTTTTGTATCTAATCACTCCATTAAGGAGTTAATAATTAGGTTCATCAGTTGGCTGGACTGACATTTGTTGCAATACCTCAACAGCTTCATCGTCATGAGTATAACTTGCCACAATCTCCTTTTACCGGGTAGGTTGCAAACTTGACATATGAAAAACTAGTGAAGAAATAGGTCTTATGGATAAGGCATCAGCTGCATTATTATCAGTTCCCTTCTTATGAGTGATCTGATAGTCACGCTCCGTCATTTTAGAGAGCTTTCTGTTGCCACACAATATGCAGTCCCTGGTCTTGCCAATGCACTAAACTTTTTTGATCTGTCCTAATAAAAAATTCTTCAATTTGTAAATAAGGCCTCCATTGCTCAACTGCTAGAAGAAGAGCCATATATTCTTTTTCAAACACAGACAAAGTTCTGTTCTGAAAGAGCCCCGTCCTAGTACCAGCTGCCGCCTCCCCTAAGAAAATTAGGGTTTCTTCACCTCCCGCCGGCACCGACGCTGGTCCGCCTCATTTCGGTGGCCTTAGGTGGGAGGGCTCCGTTTATAGATGTGTTTTCGAGTTTTGTTAGGGTTTGTGTCCTGCTCAAGAAGGCGAGACGGCGGTGGCTCCTTGAAGATGGAATAAGGTTCTCTCCGCCTAGCCCCCGTTCCGATGATGTATCTAGCATCGTCGGTGGGCGTGTGGAGGTGTGTCTCCGGCGGATCCGTCTTTGTGGATTTGCTCGGATCTGTTCGTCGTTCGTCTACGTTCGTGCGTCTTCAGGTTGGATCCTTTCGATCTACGTTACTCTTCAGCGGTGGTGGTTGTTGTTCTGGTGTGCTGGTCCTATGGGGCCTTAGCACGATGACTTCCCAACTGTCTACTACAACAAGTTTTGCCCGGCTCCAGTGAGGGAAGGGCGATGACGGCGGCGCGCCTTCGGCTCGCTTCAGTGCTTATAGTCGTCGGTAGGTGGTCTTCGAATCTGGATGTAATTTCTGGTGTTCATTGTACTACCACATGTTTGAAGATGAATAGATCGGATGTTTTTCAGAAAAAAAATGCTCTGTTCCGAGGGTTTAATGACTTAGTGACATATAAGCCAAGGGACCCTGCCAGCGTTTTTTGGAAGGGTCTTACTGCAAAAGAAAATTGAATCTGTATGTAATTGTCGTCTTCTTTGTCACGTAAGCACCTGAAAGTAGGCCATACCTATAGGTTTTGACGTCAAAACATGCTAAGCCACCGATCAGTGAGCTTTGCAAAAATAGTATAGAAAATAGAATTGATTGCGCTTTTTCAAAATCACACCGAATAAAATGGAAAAGGTATTTATTTTAAAGAAATCAAATACAACAATTATAGTAAAACTTAATGTGTTTTATCAAAATAGTACAAAATGGAAGAGTACAACACCCTCAGGGCAATGCGGACCCTCAAACCGCCCGTATTATTCGGAACACGCTGTCAAACGCGGTCCTGTATCGGTCCGCTCGGCGGTACGAACGCACTTTTTTTCGGCCAATCGAAGAAAAATTAGGGGGCTTTGCGGACGTCCGGACCACTATCACGTCTGCTTCTGACCGCCCTGGCCCATCCGAGGAGTAGCGCGCGGTGCGGCAACAGGCGCAGTACGACCGACGCAACGCCGCCCGCCACTCCTCCTTCGCCACGACCGACGTGGCGTCGGAATGGGTCCCAACGACAGACATCGCCGCCGAGTAGGCCCTCAACTACTCCGACACCACCGCGGAGACGGACGCTAGGTGCCGCCGCCACCTTGACGACAAACTTGGCAAGATCGACGATGGGTGGTCGCTTAGCGACTGCTCCGCCAGTGCCGACAGGGGCAAGGCCTCATCTAGGGCTCCGTCGGCTCCTTCAGCATTGGCCACGGAGGCCCTCCGCACTGCACAGCATGAGGCGGAGCGGATCCTCGGCAAGCGTCAGTTAGTTGCCTCACAAGGCTGTATTGGCCTTCCAGCACCCTTTCACCTTTGGAGGGATGACGAAGATGGCGACGGCACGGACGGTGACGGCAATGCGGTAGGACAGGGAGGCCTCACGTACGAGGTGATCGTTCGATATAATGTTAGTTTTTCTTCTTGTTGTTTTTGGCTAAACAGTCGAAATAGACATTTTATGTAGGTATGAACCAACTTGGACTTCATATGTCCGACTCCATCGATCAAGTTCAATATGTCATCTCTTTGAATGATCTCGACAACGCCCTGCACATGTACATCCTCGAAATGATCTAGGACTCTCAGAATGCTATTGCCGTTAATAATGAAACAACCCCACATCGATGTAACTATTAGTAACATTGTGTTCTAATTTCAATCCATGATCGTCGTCACTTGTGCCCCCTGTGATCGAACAAATTTATGATCCAAACTTGTAAGCTTGCCACATGTGCCACCTTTGAATAATGCACTCATGCACTCAGTGGGGATCCTAGCCCCCCCCCCCCCCCCCCCCCCCCGCGGAATGTATCCAGTGCACCCGCACTTGTGGTGCTACCGGTGCACCGGATGCCATAGAATGTTTGAAAAAATCTGAAAAAAATCTAGCACGTTAACGCACCATCAATGTATGATGTCACAAAATTTCATATAAAAATTTGAAATATTTTTTGAGATACAAAAATAACAAATTTAACATCAGTGTTATAATGGGCCAAATCCAAAGCCCAAGTTATGTTATGTACTATTCAATGTTAAATTTGTCATTTTTGTTTTCCGGGTTATGTTTTGAATTTTGACTTCAAATTTTATGATAACCTACATTGATGTTGTGTGAGTGTGCTAACTTTTTTTCAGATTTTTTTGAACATTTAAAAAGCACAATGAGAGTTCGGTGCACCGGTAGCACTACAAGCTCCGGTGCACCAAATATTTCCCCCCCAACCCCCCCCCCCCCCCCCCCACACACACACACACAAGCCAGGGGTAGCACATTTATTAGAATTTAATTTTGCATCATGGTCATCTCAGAAGCATCTCATTACCATCGTATTTCATTTAATTATTTTTGAATGAGGATAATTGCAACCCTCATGTTTTCCTAAAAGGGCCAAAACCCTAAAACTTGCTCATTAAACCAAAAATGACCTTCTCAACCCCAAGTTTGGCATGGATTTCATATTTATATTCTTATGGACTCACCCCAAAATACTACATGAGTTGAAATGGTTTAGAGTCAAATTACACCGGTGATGCAAGAACTTGTTGCAAACGGTCACTTTAGTGCTAGAATTGTGACATACATTAAAGTGGTGCAAAAACTAGGCTCGAGTGTGCAAATACGATGCGAATCGCGTTTGTCTACACCCATGACGCTGATGAGGCATGCCAACATGGCATAGGGCCTGTTGTCAGTGACCGAACAATGAAGACAAGGCGCATGGCGTGCTTTTTTGCTAGGAACCCCCTCATTTTAGTTTTCACAGAAAACTCCCTAACAAGCGGGTCCCGGCTGTCATCAGCACAAATTCTAATTGAGTAGAAAAATGGGTACACTCAGGTTTCGCGACCTCAAATTCCCTGCTCACCAAGCTAGCCACCCCATCCCATTCGCCATTGATGTACATAAGGAAACACAAGCTATATATCCTCAGTTGGACAACATAAATTTGAGGGGAAATCATAAAAATGATGCAGTCGAAGAGATTCAAACCTTGCGCGTACCATTAATTTTTCTTCAACATGCTAGGTTTTTTCAAAATTTTATTTGCAAAAAATGAATTATAGGGCGGAGTGCTTCTGCCCATCATAAAAATTGCCCCTAAAGTTGCACAATATTGCCCACCAATGCCACCTATAAATAAAAACCGTTTCACACAGAAAAATCTCGGACTGGGCCGGCCCATACAATAGGAACATCCTATACTGCGCTCTGCGCGCTAGGAGAAGACACAAAGCACCTATTTGGGCCGGCCCATGTATGAGCGACCTGTTTTGAAATTTCGTTTTTATTTTCCTTCATTTTTTACTTTAAATAATTTGGGAATTCAAATTAGTCTCAAAAAATAAACAAAATGAGAATTTCCAAATAAAATGTCTAATAATTCATAAAATGTTTACGGTTCTACAAAAATGTTCGCATATTTAATAAATGTTCACAATTTTTTAAACAAATGTTTGGGAAATAAAAAACGTTCATGGTTTTTGAAAAAGTTCAAGTATTAAAAATGTTAATGAAATTGAACAAAATTTGACCAATTCAAAAAATGTCATGAATTAACGAAATTCCTAAAAAATCATAAACTCTTTGAAAATTAAAAAAAAATTATTGATTCATAAAATGTTCGCTGATTCAAAAAAGATCATGCATTTAAAAAATCACCAATTCGAAAATTGTTCCAATAATTTCGAAAATAAATGTTTGTCTATTCTAGACATGTTCGCCTATTCAATAAAAATGTTTTAAAAAATGTTCACATTTGTTTAAAATATATTTCAAATAGTCTACAAGGTTCCTGAATTCTAGAAAATGTTCCAGATTTTACAAAATGTTCGTGAATTTGTAAAATGTACATGATTTCAAATATGTTCACACATTTGAAAAAATGTTCATGATTTTTAAAAGTTATTCAAGATTTCACAAAAATGAGAGTGATAGTATATCTTGATGATGCAGCAAAATGTGGCCATGGCATTGGAGATTATGCATGTTTTTTCTTCCGTTGCAACGCACGGCCCATTTTGCTAGTTTGAAATAATATACATATAAATAAAACAAATGACGTCAAGTAAATGCTCATGTAATTTCATAAAATGTTCACCTAGTAAATTCATATATTAAATTATGAATTATAATAAAACTATATAATTTTAAAAATTATAGTCATTCATAGAAATATATAAATAAATAAATTTTAAAAGTGCACAATTTCTTTTCTTTATTTAGAATTAATAATTCTAAATTTGTGTTGGTTAACTAAATACTAGTATAATATTGTGTATCAGCTGGCTATCAGCGGACCCGTTTAACTGGAGGTCGTGGGATCGAAACCTGAGCGCACCCTTTTTCCATTCAATTATTATTTGTGTTGCTGACTGCCGGGACCCACTTGTTAGGGGCTTTTTGGTGAAGAAAATAAAAAAACGTGGGGGTTTCCTTGCAAAATGGCACGCCTTGTCTTCATTGTTTGGTCACTGACAATGGGCCTCACATCACGCTGGCATGCCTCGTCAATGTTGCGGGGCGTATACAAATGCGATTAGCATCGTATTTACACGACCCAGCCAAGTATTTGCACCACTTCAATGTATGCCACAAGATCTAGCGCTAAAATTACCGTTTGCGTCTAGTTCTAGTAACAATCGATGTAATTGACTCAATGTTTAGATCTTCAAACCCCGATTAAAATGCATTATTTAATAAATTCCATGGATCTTCGATCTACTTAAATAGAGGGATTTCACTTTGTGAAATCTCTTGAAAACATATATTTAGATTCCGATATCATTAGTAAGCTATGGAAATTATTACATTAATTTTGGAGATATCCACAACACTGTAGGAGATATGCCCTAGGGGCAATAATAAATGTTATTGATTATCTCCCTGTTCATAATTATGTTTATGTTCCATGCTATAACTGCAATGATTCTCGAGTCTACAAATAAAACGAGGCTTGGAGGGAAACTCATGTGCACGTGTGGGATAATAAATGGTAAAATGTATTCCTAGTCAAGCCTTTATGACCGGTTCAAGTATTGCATGATGCTCCTGTTTTCCTGATCATGGGCATGGCTATGCCGGCAATTTTGAGGGCACAATTGTTGGTAGAACACTTGTGTTGAATCGACCCGAATTGATGTTATGCTATGAGATTCATTCGTCATAAGTTAATGGTTTATAACACAGAGATGGTTAACGTTTGCATAATTCCTTAGACCATGAGAGTATCGAGTTTCTTCATGCTTGCTTCATGAACTTTGGGGTTTGTTAAACGTCATCCGTAAATGGGTGGCTATTACGGCGGCTTACGGGTTCATGGAAAAGTATGTCAAGTAACTTGATAGCTCAAGATTGGGATTTGCTCCTCCGACGATGGAGAGATATCTCTGGGCCCTCTCGGTGTTACGGTATCCATCATCGTCTGGCCAGACACAGGGTGATTTGATCACAGGGATGCCGGAACACGGGAACGAGAAAAGAGAACAATACCGGCAACGAGGTAACTGGCATAGTGGACAAGGTGTTGATCCACGGGGATGCCAACGTGTCTCACCTCGGAAAATTGTATCATATCGCGAAGCATCAGGAATAGCACACGACAACTGGAGGTTCACTCGAATATTCATTCGTGTGGGTATAGGGGTCAATATGGGTGTCCACGGCTCCGATGTTGATCATTGATCGGAAGGGGTTCCGGGTCATGTCTATGCTTCACCGAACCTATAGGGTCACACGCTTAAGGGTCATCTATCTGCTGAATACTAGACAGGGAGTCTGAGAGAAAAACACCGGAAAAGTTTCGGACACCGGAAAAGTTCCGCAGAGAGAGGTCACCGGATGAGTTCCGGTGAAACTGAAAAGTTGTTTCAGAGGATACCATAAAGTCAAATTGGTTTTGGCACATGCCTGATAATTCTTGGAGAGTGCCAGAATCATTCTGGAAACTTTCTGGAATTTTCCGGAATGAAAACCGGAAATGTTCCGGAGCTGCCGAAACCGCTTCAGATGCTTTTCGCAGATGAAAATCACTAAACCGGAATTGTTCCGGCTCCCGTTGAAAATTATTTTGGTGGGTACTGGAAATGTTCTAAGCCCACATGAATATTTTCAGTTCGATCAAACGCTGAAATATGTCGTCGTGAATAGTGAAAGTGCTTTTTGGGATATTTTTGGAAAAGTACCTTTTGGGATATTTTCCCAAAAGGCTTCTAGAAGGGATGGATGGATGGGGACCACCTTGGGAGGCCCCCACAAGGGTTGTGGTCAGCCAAGAAGTGGGCTCCACCTTGGAGCCCCACTTGCCCACTTGCTTTCCCATTTTGCCCTTGGAAAGTGTTTCCTTCATGTGCAAGTTTTGGTATTTTTGAAATGCCCATCCTAGCCCTTGGTTTTCCTATAAATAGAGGTGAGTGGGCTGCCCAAAAACTCACTCTTTGTCACATACAAGTGCCATTGCAATGATCTGGCTTTTTCTCTCCCTCCCAGCGAAATAGTTTCGTAGAGCCGAAAGGCTGTCTGGGTTCCGGCAGGAACTAGTTCTGGACGGCGAAGCCCTGCCAGATAGATGACACCGTATGTGTGCAACTCTGTAAAGAGATCATAGTTTCGGTCTTAGTTCGAGAGTGCCTCCCGAAGGGCTGTCCGTGTGACCGTCCGAGTTTCGTAGGTCCTCCCGAAGGGTTGTCCGAGTGACAGTCCAAGTTTTGGAGGTCCTCCCGAAGGGCTGTCCGCGACACCGTCCGGGGGACTGTCTGCCCGCCTCCCGGAGGGCTGTCCATGGGGCGGATGAGGGTATACATCCTTGCGGTTGGGAGGTTGTAAAATCCTAGCTGCGGGGATCTGCACCGCCGATCGTCATCGACTCTACTTCCGCTGCGCTACGAGTCGGTAACGAAAATGATCAAACCTTGTATGCAGTCTCCATAGTGGTCCTGTGCTGGTGCGTAGGTCGGAAATTTTTTGTTTTCTGCTGCGTTACCCTACAGTGGCATCAAGAGCCAGGTTATGCGTAGATGCAGGTTGCGATCTAGAATACATAGAGAGGTATGGGTGTTGCACAACATAATTAGGTAGTAGATGAGATCTATTGCTGAAAATTATTTGTGCGGGTAGCAGATGAAATCTGTTACCCGATGTTCCTGTTGCTTCCCCTGAATTTGCATAGTCCTGATCTTGACGGCATGGTGGAATCTCACAAAGTTCTGGCAATCCGCGATCCTTTCATGCTGCTCCTGAGTATGCTGATTGACAGATCAACGAAGTGCTAACAGTTCTTTGGGTTCCACCATAGTTGAGAAAGATGGATGTTTCGCAGACGAAAGGGCAATGCAGATGTGATCTGCACGGGGGTCACGCGTATGACGAAGTTTAGTATGGGGCTCGAGATTTTATTATCTCGTGTTTCATACACCCTGGAAAGTTAATCTAGCAACTTGGATTATCATGCTTAATGATGGACGTTGGTAGCTTCGGTTTGTTTCGAAACCTTAGAAGCCACGTAAAACAAGTTTTTGCATAAACCGATTAGAGGCGTCTAACTTGGTTTTGCAGGATGGTTTGCATGTGCATATGATGTGGTATAGCAGTGCTCATATTAATTTGATTATGTATGAGATGACTATATGATGTAATATTAACATGACCTACGTGTCATGATTCGGCATGATGGCTGGAGCCATATGATTGCACTTTAATGACCTGCGTGTCAACCTTATGTAATGCACTTATTTTATTAGCTATAGAGATAGCAATATTATCTAGTGCATCGACTAGGTGGTGGCAATCTTCGCGAAGGTGAACACCGACGCGAATGCCGAAGACGAAGAAATACAAGACTTCTCCGTCAGAAAGGGCTATACCATATCATGCTATTATGAATTGCCTGAGATGTTTATCCCTTATGATGCACCCTTTTGATTGCGCGGTAGTCGCTTTTATTAGGGTGATCTCTCACAAAATATGAAGTAGTTAGTGTTCTCCCAAGTGTAGCACCGTCACGGCATCTTTCCTTTCGGGGTATCACATGGATGCATGGGTACGAACGATTGTACGGGTGTGAGGCGGGTGAGTTGAGACCTCGCAGCGTGATCACTTGGTTGTCTTGACATTCAGGCATGAAAGTCATGAGCTCGGAACACACGCATCGAAAGATGAACAAGAGTCACATAGAGATGTGATTGGCAAGTTGGCCTACCGATTACAATTCTCGTCACTTGAGATGGATGCATCCTTGGCGTTGAATTGTAATATGGATCTTGAATCACTCACAATCAATTATGAGAGATATTGATTTGAGTGGGAGCGCACTGTAGAATTGAATTCTTTTAATTCTCAGTGCAATTATTTTTGAACATTGTCTAAGTGTGTTTTGCATAATAGTTGTAGAATAATGGCTCGCGTTTCCACCTTCCCTATTAAAATTGAATAGCTGTTAAATATCTGGTTAAAACTTTACGGTTGGTAACGTAATGTGAGGATTGTCCTCTAGAGTGCCGAGAAGGATTTTGTCCTATCGCATACTTTCGGTATTCTCCCGCTAATGCTATGGATCATGTGACTCTCGTCCTTCGATCCAAAAGCTAGAATTCCTTTTCAGTCAAAGTGCAATATGTTTGCTTCCATGAGACCCGAACTTCGAAAGTTTGGATAGTTATGTGATATTCATGGAATCTGAAAATCATTTTCAGAGAAAGACAAAGGCTTAAAGATATGAGATATCCAAAGCAATGTTTGTTTGCAAACTATTAGTAAAGGAGTTTACTATGCATTAGACTGATAAGAGAGAGATCCAGGAGAACGCCTGTCATATGATGAAAGGTGAATAAAACAACAACTTAAAGAGAAAGGAAGTGTCCGAAGGGTGTTAGTAAGACTTTCACGCCTAGGAAGTCCGGGGCTAACGCCACTCTTAAGTTGGGTGCTTCTTCTGAGAGTAAGAGAAATACTGAAATTTAAACTGTTAGAAGTATAATGGCAATAGGAAAGAAGACTGGAATATCCAGCTCATGTATGAATGTCATACTAGTTTTTGATGTATAGAAGGCTGGTCAAAGATATAGTTCTTGGGAATTATGGTTAAACATGTTAATCACTAATTCTTGGGTATTGTGAGTTAATCACAAAGATACCCGCTCGATTGCATTCTGTTGCAACTCGATGTAAGAACTACTATGTCCTGAAAGACTAGCCAGGAATAAGGTTAGATACACGCAGGGAACATAGTAAATGTTACTATGCCTTCCATAGGTGTATTCCCTATGTATTTACTTTCATAATTCATTTTAGAGTTTTACACTCTAGCCCATTGCATAAAGTATCTTGCAAGAAGGTTATTCATAAGAGAACTTTTGATGTTCGATGTTATGAATAACATAAGGGCCATACTTTCATTATGAATGAGATGTATGTTATGAATATTGATATTAATACATTGCCTCTGTATTTACTTTCATAATTCATTTAGAGTTTCATACACTCTAGCCCTTTGCATAAGGTATTTTGCAAGAAGGTTATTCATAAGAGAACTTTTGATGTTCGGTGTTATGAATAACATGAAGGGCCATGCTTCCATACATGATGGGATGTATGCTATGAATATTGATGGTAATATGATACATCCATAACACTGACGCTAAATGTCGCAAGACTAAAAGAATACCACACAAGTGTGGCACTGCATTTGGTCACATTGGAGAAACCCGCATGGAAAATTCCATTATGATGGATTTTGAAGTCATTTGATTTTGAATCATCTGACACTTGCAACTTTCCTCTGAAAGGTGAAGTGACTGAAATACCGTTCACAGGCCATAAGGAACGAGCAAAGAACATATTGGTAATCATACATTATGATGTGTGTAGTCCAATAAATGTTGTTGCAAGTAGTGGATTTATCTATCTTCAGAAATGACTCAAGTAGATATATGGATATTTACTTGTTAAAGACGTAAGTCTGGATCTTTTGAATTCATTCAGAAGGTTTTCAAAAATGAAGTAGAAGTTGTTGTAACAAGAAAATTATGTTTCTACAATTCGATTGCAGAAAGGAATATTTGAGTTACAAGTTTAGCGAATGTCTGATGAGTTGTGAAAGGGGTTTCATAACTTGCACCTCCCGGAACACCACTGCAAGTGGAAAGTCCGTGAAGATGTAATCGAACCATTTATGACATGGTAAGATCAAAGATGACATAAATAAATTTTCCATTATCCCTTTTAAAGTGATGCTTTAGAGACTGCGGCTTTTACACTGAAAAGAGCTCCATCGGGTCTGTTGAAATGACGCCATGGTATGGTATGCCCAACCATGTTATATCTTTTCTTAACATTTGGAATATGGGGCTTGTGTAAAAGGTTACAAACCTATTCCAAATCAGACAAGTGCTACTTTGTAAGGTTGTCCCAAGTCATTGGGTATTTCCCCACCACAATACCGGCGCAAATAGGTTTGCCACAAAGAACGGTATGCTTTTAAAGAAAATAGTTCTTACAAAAGGTGAGTGGGAGGACAGTGCAACTTGACGAGATAACCAGTATCTTCGTCATCAGGTCAAATGAAAGGAACCTTGGAAGTGATTCCGGAGTTTTCTACTGCGACTGATACGGAAGCCTCTACATGAGATGTATGGACTTCAGTCGAACTTGCAACTGAACCACGTAGGCAAAGCTCGTGCAAACCTATCAGGTGCGAAAACGAGATATTGTTGTTAGACAACAGTATACCTACAATACACAAGGAAGCGTTGATGGGCCCTGACTCCGGAATTGGCTAAATGCCAATACAATCCGAGATAGTTTCCATATATGTGATTCGAGATTAAAATCTTGATACACCTTTCGGAAGACTTAGAGTCTAATGAATATTTATGGAACTAAAAACTGATACGGATAAAATGTTTTATCCATAAAGCTCGACTTGTTGCAATAACAAGTTCAAGGAGTTGACTACGATGAGATTGTCTCACCGTAGCGATGCTTGAAGTCGGTTCGGGTTGAACTAGCAATTAATACATAATTCAATCATGAGATATGAAACATGGATGACAAAAGGATTTCCATCTGATGGAGATAAAACCTAGGACTTGTATGTGATACAGTCCAAAGTAATTTGTCGATCCAGAGGATGCTAGTAAGTATGCAAACTTCAGAGTTCCAGCGATGGACAGAAGAGAGCAAAGTGGAGTTGGAATCTTCGTTTTTGATGGAATGGTCAAAGGGGTTTGACTTCATCAAATGGGTATCGAAGATGCTTGTGATTCAAGAAAGTAAGTGGGAGCATGATAATATTTCTAAAAACGTTGTGTGCTTAACACATTGTTAATTGGAAATAAATTTCTTGACACGAATTAAGGACTTCATTTGAAAATAGTTTTTTGATGAAGTGCTTGGGCTAAATAGCCTCAATATTAGGCATGATGATCTATGGAGATAGATTTACCTAATGGGCTAAGCAATGAATACATATTGACAAGATGCTAAAACTTTTTGGCATTTAAAACGCCAAGGAGTGATTCTTGCCGAAGTCACATGGAAAGAGTTTTTGCAAGACTCGGTGTCCCAAAACACTGATGAGTAAAATACATGATGGAGATTCCACACACTCTTGTGTTTGGATTAATCATGTATTCCATGGTATGTAAAACAACCAGATATGTCCGATACTCCAAAAGTTGTTGCGAGTATAGATACCAAAGTGATCAAAGTACTGATCATAGGACAACAGTGAAAGATGTCACTGAGTACTAGAGTAGTACTGATGACATGTTTTCTCGCAAGCAGAGATTATTAAGTGCTCGTTGTAAGTAATTACATCGATACAGTCTTCATCAATGCTCCATGCGATTTTCGATTTAAGTTAAGGGTTTTGTGTAAAACACAACATGGTGGCACGGTAGTTGGAAATTGTTCCAAACAAGATACTGTGGCGAATTCTATAACAAAGGCTAAGTATGTTGACGCTTGAGAAGCGACAAAGAAGTTGTTGAATCATATAGTTCATTCATGAACTTAGTATGGTTCCAAGATGGCTTTGGTCAATGGGACACTATTGCAGATAGTTGCTCCATAGCTCAGTCTGAGGAATCAAGGTTTGACCTGTGATTCACATATATACAAAGCCAAGTCCACACAAAATATGAATTTTGTGAAAGCGTGAAAACGCAAGGATATGCAAAGTTACACACGGAGCTAAAGTTGTCAGATCCGTTGGACATCAGGCTATACCACAAGCGAAGCATATTTTACACCAGTATGCCATAGGTGTAAAGTGCATTAGCATTGACTAGATTATTGACTCTAGTGCAAGTGGGAGTCTGTAGGAGATATGCCCTAGGGGCAATAATAAATGTTATTGATTATCTCCCTGTTCATAATTATGTTTATGTTCCATGCTATAACTGCAATGATTCTCGAGTCTACAAATAAAACGAGGCTTGGAGGGAAACTCATGTGCACGTGTGGGATAATAAACGGTAAAATGTATTCCTAGTCAAGCCTCTATGACCGGCTCAAGTATTGCATGATGATCCTGTTTTCCTGATCATGGGCATGGCTATGCCGGCAATTTTGAGGGCACAATTGTTGGTAGAACACTTGTGTTGAATCGACCCGAATTGATGTTATGCTATGAGATTCATTCGTCATAAGTTAATGGTTTATAACACAGAGATGGTTAACGTTTGCATAATTCCTTAGACCATGAGAGTATCGAGTTTCTTCATGCTTGCTTCATGAACTTTGGGGTTTGTTAAACGTCATCCGTAAATGGGTGGCTATTACGGCGGCTTACGGGTTCATGGAAAAGTATGTCAAGTAACTTGATAGCTCAAGATTGGGATTTGCTCCTCCGACGATGGAGAGATATCTCTGGGCCCTCTCGGTGTTACGGTATCCATCATCGTCTGGCCAGACACAGGGTGATTTGATCACAGGGATGCCGGAACACGGGAACGAGAAAAGAGAACAATACCGGCAACGAGGTAACTGGCATAGTGGACAAGGTGTTGATCCACGGGGATGCCAACGTGTCTCACCTCGGGAAATTGTAACATATCGCGAAGCATCAGGAATAGCACACGACAACTGGAGGTTCACTCGAATATTTATTCGTGTGGGTATAGGGGTCAATATGGGTGTCCACGGCTCCGATGTTGATCATTGATCGGAAGGGGTTCCGGGTCATGTCTATGCTTCACCGAACCTATAGGGTCACACGCTTAAGGGTCATCTATCTGCTGAATATTAGACAGGGAGTCTGAGAGAAAAACACCGAAAAAGTTTCGGACACCGGAAAAGTTTCAGACAGCGGAAAAGTTCCGCAGAGAGAGGTCACCGGATGAGTTCCGGTGAAACTGAAAAGTTGTTTCAGAGGATACCATAAAGTCAAATTGGTTTTGGCACATGCCTGATAATTCTTGGAGGGTGCCAGAATCATTCTGGAAACTTTCTGGAATTTTCCGGAATGAAAACCGGAAATGTTCCGGAGCTGCCGAAACCGCTTCAGATGCTTTTCGCAGATGAAAATCACTAAACCGGAATTGTTCCGGCTCGCGTTGAAAATTATTTTGGTGGGTACTGGAAATGTTCTAAGCCCACATGAATATTTTCAGTTCGATCAGACGCTGAAATATGTCGTCGTGAATAGTGAAAGTGCTTTTTGGGATATTTTTGGAAAAGTACCTTTTGGGATATTTTCCCAAAAGGCTTCTAAAAGGGATGGATGGATGGGGACCACCTTGGGGGTCCCCCACAAGGGTTGTGGCCGGCCAAGAAGTGGGCTCCACCTTGGAGCCCCACTTGCCCACTTGCTTTCCCATTTTGCCCTTGGAAAGTGTTTCCTTCATGTGCAAGTTTTGGTATTTTTGAAATGCCCATCCTAGCCCTTGGTTTTCCTATAAATAGAGGTGAGTGGGCTGCCCAAAAACTCACTCTTTCTCACATACAAGTGCCATTGCAATGATCTGGCTTCTTCTCTCCCTCCCAGCGAAATAGTTTCGTAGAGCCGAAAGGCTGTCTGGGTTCCGGCAGGAACTAGTTCTGGACGGCGAAGCCCTGCCGGATAGATGACACCGTATGTGTGCAACTCTGTAGAGAGATCGTAGTTTCGGTCTTAGTTCGAGAGTGCCTCCCGAAGGGCTGTCCGTGTGACCGTCCGAGTTTCGTAGGTCCTCCCGAAGGGCTGTCCGAGTGACAGTCCAAGTTTTGGAGGTCCTCCCGAAGGGCTATCCGCGACACCGTCCGGGGGACTGTCTGCCCGCCTCCCGGAGGGCTGTCCGTGGGGCGGATGAGGGTATACATCCTCGCGGTTGGGAGGTTGTAAAATCCTAGCTGCGGGGATCTACACCGCCGATCGTCATCGACTCTACTTCCGCTGCGCTACGAATCGGTAACGAAAATGATCAAACCTTGTATGCAGTCTCCATAGTGGTCCTGGGCTGGTGCGTAGGTCGGAAAATTTTTGTTTTCTGCTGCGTTACCCTACAAACACACTAATAGTTCAAACCCTAAATAATAAATAAACTGGATATAATATAATATAAGATAATTATGATGCAAAAAATATTGATTATTTTTGTTGGGCTTTGTTTTGTTCCAGAGAGGCTTCAAAAAAAGTTTCATAACTTTTGAGATTATTTCGAATCCTGAAACATACTGAAAATAGCTGCCAACAATTTAGTTTAACAAATAATCAGGGAGAAAACCGCCTATTGGACCGGGCCACCTTGGCATAGCTTACTATACTACGCCCAGTGGAACATATCACCTAGTGCCACGGCCCATCCTGCGTCCAGTGTTTCATGCATGCTTACACCAAAATCCATAAAACAAAGGAGGAGATTCTCTTATTTCCTCAAAAAAAAAGGAGATTCATACAACACTTGTATGCAAATAATTATAAGGAGATCCATACAACACTTGTATGCAAATAATTCCTTCCAGCTCAGAAACCTCTCTGGAACTGATCAAAGAATCATCTCTTGTGCCACGGTTAGATCATCTTCGGAATTCCTCTCCTGTAGCAGCATCATCTTCAGTGATCATCTCTTTCCCTGTCCCTGTGGGATCATCATCAGTGTCAGATCCATCCGTGGATCTGCAAAGTTCACCAACGAGCTGGTTACCACCAGGATTCGATTTGAGTACTGAATTGATGAAAAAACTTTAAACACATATAGTGGATAGCATGAATAAAAAACAAAATGAATTAAGGATTAAGCAATAGTTGTTCATGTTCTTATATTCTTATGAAGCGCAACTAAACTTCACACAAAAGGTTAACTGGAACACTATAATCTAGTAGTTCTCAGTAGCATATAAATTGGTCATCAGCTGGTGCTAAAGTTAGGTCACGGATTGGCATCAAGATCAAAAAATATTAAGTTAGTTCCCTTTCTGATGAAGTAAAATGCACACCCAAAAATCAGTAAAAAAATATGCTTGGTAGTACCATTGATCAAGAAAAGAAACCAGCTATGGCTCTGTAATTCTTTTGTAATTTTCTGACCATTTAAATTAAATAAACATAGGTGACTGATTTTCCATGCAAACTAACATATGAAATCTGTTGGAAAGCTTTAAAATGCGTGAGCAGCATGGGCAATATTCTCCTGTAGACAATAATTTTACAAAACCAACGGTCAAGCAACTCCATGCAAGGTTGGCACGTTGCATACCATCTAAAATAGAGCGAAATCAGGATAAACATGTCCTCACGGCACCATTGACTAAATCATCTCTCTTGGATCCTATCACTATTAATTCAGGTTATGTAACTGTAAGCACCTCATGTCTAATGAACTATTCAGAACAGATAGACCTTTATAAACTACAAAAATGAGATGAGCCTTTCACTTTCTCAAATTTCTCTTATAATCATCTCGGGTAACATATGTTGAGAGTATCTAGTTGCTCATTGTTCAGAACTGGAAAATAACAATTTAGGCATGTCCATGGCTGGAGAGACCACGTTGTTTCGTACAATACTACAGGTGTACGAGAAAGGAAATGAACAACCTCTCAGAGAACAAAACAAAAATGCTGGTTATCATCAACTTATGTACCTCAGTCAAGAGCCTCCTCTCTGCATGAATAATAGAATTTGTACCTCAGTCCACCTACAAGAAATTGAGCTCTTCCTTTCTAAATAAAGTGATATGTCAAATTGTCCAGTAATCTTGGATCAACATGCAATTTTACTGGGCATGATAGTGCTTGTTAAACAAAAGCGATACACCAGAGCATAGTTCTTGTTAAACATGCAATTTTACACCTTCACATAAAAATCAGAAGTTGTTAGCAAGAGCATCAGACACATACATCTCAACATATCCACATCAAGCCCTTCTGCAATACACCAGAGACAACAAATTCTCTAAAATGATGAAAAGGCTAAAACCAAAGACCAGAGTAGCAACTCCTTTCTAGTGGAAACACCAGCAGACTCAATTTAGTGGATACAGCGGAAGAAACAAAGCAACAGTGTTCTACTAAGAATTTAGCCCTTCCTGATTACAGCAGGATAAAGTAAAAAGCAGCAACACAAATATGGTTATCTCCCTAAAGAACAGGACCAAGATCAGCATCCAGACAGTATAAAGAACAATTATGCCTGAGAACACAGCATGAAGAACAGGTATTTGTTTCATCGAGCAAAATAAGCATTAGTTCCTCAGATCAGATCAGTTTTCAAGATGAACTCAAAAGTTTTCAAGAACTAACACCACAGATGAGTTTCCTGAATACCCAGATACCTGCCCCTACAATCTCTATGATGTCTATCTATGGAGAAGCAGGAAACATCTTCTTGGTCCCTTCCTGGACCAAGAAGAGGTCCTCACAATCAAAAGGTAAAGGCTTCTTCTTGTTCAACGGCAGTGAGGAGCCTACAAGCTCTGCAGCCCTGAGGATCTTGCGGACGAAGAAATCATCTCCTTGACTTACTGGGGAGTCACCCACCTCCAGCAGCAGCCATCTTGATGAAGAGTCGGGGGAAGCCTGGTCCTTGAGCGCCGGCGGGGAGGAGTCGGGGGCAGCCCTCCTGGGGGGAGCCGGTGTAGAGGCGACGCGAGCAGCAGGGGTCTTGCGGGGAGCCAGTGAGGTAGCGACGCGAGGGGCAGGCTCCGGTGAGGCAGCAGCGGCAGGGGGCGGAAGAGGCGCCCGAGAGGAGGAGGACGCGGTGGCGGTCTTCTTGCGCCTTGCCTTGGCGACGACGCGTTCTTGAGCCTGGGAGACAGCTTCCTCTCCCCGCGGGGTGAAGTAGAGCTTGGTGAGGACGAGCTGGTCGCCGCCGGCGAGGCGACCAGCGTTGCCAGAGAGCGCAAGCTCCTGCGCGATGTAGCCGGAGCGAAGGTCTCCTCCCTCGGGGCCCTTGATGATGAACGAGAGGGGCTGGCGGGTGCCGGCGATGTCCGACGCGCCCCATATGTCGGCCGCCCCCCTCTCCGACTTCCAGGTGCCACCGGGAGCCACCCGGCTTCTCCGGGAGTCATTCTTGGCCTTGGCGCGAGCGATGTTAAGGAAGTAGACGGCCGTCTTCCCGTCGGCCGAGGCGGCGGAGGGGAAGGTGCGGAGGAGCTCCTCCGGCTCCCGGTTGTAGATGTCGACCCCGGTGGTGATGTACCGGGGGAGCATCCAGTCAGGGACGCCCCTGACATGGAGGCGCAGGATCTCCAGCAACTGGAGGGACCCCTCGTCCGTCCATGCGGGCGGAGTGGCGGCCGGCGGCCCAGGAACGAGGGCGGCCGAAGCCATGGCCGGCTGGCTGGCGTGACTGGGCTCCTGATCCATTGCAGGCGGACGGAGAGGGTTTCTTGGAGGGTTTCTTGCGAGGTGGGAGGGGGATTGAGATTGGTGGGAGCCGTTGGTTTGGTCTTCGTGGTTGGGGCGGGAGGGGTTGGGTTTGGGGGTATTTGAAGGGAGGAGGCGAGAGGGAGGGGAACAATTGGTGTTTCCTTCAGGGCCAAAAAATCCCCTGTTTCCTTAACTGAATTCAGTTCCCCTGTTTCCCTAACTGAAGATGGTCTTCGCTTGTAAACTGGAATATGGTCTGCCGCACCAAAGTTCTTGGTGGGCTCGGAAGAGCGCTTGATTTGGAATGACGCATGGCCGGATCACCACTGAACTTCACCATGTTTAGATCTTCCACCACAATCACCATCGGGGACTTGGAACAAAGTCAGGCCAAAATAAGTTGAGGCTGTCCGGAGGGAGGGAGCAGGGTTTGGAGGATGTTAGGCTTAACCTTTGTGATGAATGTTGGGACCCCAAACAGGTGCTATCGAAGCTGCTTGAGATGCCGCCTCACAAGTTTCACTTCTGCCGCCGCGCCGACAATGTCGCACAATTTGGGTCTCACATCAGCGTATGTGCTGCTGCGACTTGCCAGCCAATATGCATAACACCATGAGGGGTGGTCTGTACCCCCTTTCTATCTGACTTTGTAACTGTGCTGCACAATATGCATTCAAGTTGGGAGCAAGAGGGGTGGTCTTGGTCTTGCCGAAGCAAGTCAACAACTCGAATGCATACACAGATACCAGTATTAGTCTCTAATAAATGTACTATCGACTTACCAGCAGTCTCATGGCGACCAAGGGTAGCCCGCCGGCTTCGCTGCCCATGACACCGAAGAGGATCACAGGAACGAACCACCATCTTGCTGCATCAACAACACAATTAACCGGCAGTCTGCTCGGAATGTTATCATTTTCTTTTGCCAAAATGAAACGGCTCAAGAAAAAAAGTTTACCCCACCCCACACTCAACACGGCGCAGCACATCCATGTTCCTTCAGCCATCCAGTGTCACATTCCCTCCCAAACTGAACAAATAGCAACACGCACTTGTCAGTTTATCAAAATGAGATTTCCGCAGCTGCTAAAAAACACCATCATGACTCAACACTGACAAATCACGAAAGAATGTCATTGGGCATGTATATGTTGTGGTAACTGCAATAGTGTTAGCAGAGCGAATAATAGTTTGAACAGGGCCCTAACAGAATACATTACAAGACTACAAACTCACGGTTTGCTTCGAGCAGCTCGGAAAGCATGACCTTCGAACTGTGAAAGACTAACCTGTTCCCCCAAGCATAACAAAATTCTTGGTCAGGTTCAGTAGTATCACTGACATGGACTAAGGGTCCAGGCTGACTAGTTGATTGAGTTGCTTTATTATTATGTATCTAACGGAAGAGATAGTAATTTTTACCACTGTATTGCAGCAATGATAATTGATTCCAAGTTCCTTTATGAAGCAACCTCTATAATGTTAGTGGGCAACAGTATTAATAACAACAATATTTGTACTGGCTGATGAGGGAAGGTGTGTAAATAAACGGCATCTGTGCCCTCTAGCCGACATCTGTGCCCTCTTGCAAAATACCACTCACTTGTGCAAACCATAGTCCCTGCAGCAAGAACATATATTGCGATGAATGTAAAATGTAGTCAACAGAGCCTACTTTCTTGTAATTCTTACTTCACCTGTAGTCTTTGCTCCTGGAGAAAAATTCTTAGGTATCCTAGCAGATGAAGTCTGGACTAGTGGGTAGAAATTCCTAGATACCCTACCAGATGAAGTTGGGGGTCCAATTTTAGGTGACCTGTTACATGCCAACAGTAGAAACAATGTTATGTAAGAGAAGAAGAGGAACAGAAATTGGAATAATCACATGGACAACTACATATTACAAAAATTACCACTTCGTTCTTAGCTCAACTGTGTCATCCTCTGCGCTAGATTTGTGAAAAGAGACGAGCCTAGTCAGAACGAGCTAAAAGTACCTCAGAGCGCTGCGGTTCTTGACCTCTCCCCTTCCAGTCCCCTCCGCCTCCTCCCGGGCGCCATGGATGAAGCTGCTGCTGCTCCGTGGTGGGTGGTGGGTGAGCTCCCCTGCTTCCTGGCTTCTCCCTCGGCTAGCTTCAAGCTGCAGGGCGTATAGGGTTGGGTCGATGGAGCGCCGCCACGCCGGCCTGGAACTTCTCCCACGGAGGCGGCGGCCGTGGGTGGGTGAGGGGGCAGCGACGGCGCGGTCGAGAGGAGCAGCCGCGCTGGTCGTCGTGGGCGCGGAGAGGGAGCAAGGAGGGGGCTGGGGATGTGGCGGGGGATGGGGCGGGAGCTGGGGATGGGGCTGGGGATGGGGCGGGGGCGGGGACGGGGGCTGAGGCGGGGGCGGGCAGAGAGACGGCGGCCAGCCACCGGTGGAGTTCAGCCGCGGCGCCGTGTGGGGAGAAGGTGAGATGGGGTGGGTGACAAGTGTGTGGTTAAGTTTTTTTTCCTCTTCAATTAACTTGGAAATATGGCCCAATGTCTAATTTATAGAAAAACCTAATTGCAAAATTACATGGTGTTAGACATAGTATAAAGATTCATCCAATGGAATCCCAACTCCCTTTCTTTTGGATTTCCATTCTATTTAGATATGATTCTTTTTTTTTTATGCGCTCTTCTTTTTTTTGGATAGAAAGAAGGGTTCAGTGGGAGGGCAAGGGGTAGTTAATTTTTAGGTTGGCTCTTGTTTTTTACAGACTCACTCGGATAAGGTGTATCATTGAACCATACAAAACAACAAGCGGTAAAACCAGTATATTTCAAATTATATCCAGACATGACGGTAGCCTTTCTTCCCCTGGTACCTCCGGCGGTGGCTAGGGCGACTAGGCTTTCGAGGAGACTCATCAGTCCTCGCTGATGTCGACAGGGGGCATGTTCGATCAACGGGGAAGGGCTGGATGCCCTCCTCGCACATTGGCATGGAGAAAGTTGGCTCGTCCATCTCGGCGATAGCAAAGTTGAGGAGGCAGTGGGGAAGCTGGACATAGGAGGCAACTCCCTTATTGACCGACGACGTCTGGATCGGGGCAAAACATGATTGGATGGTGGAAGGGAAGATCTTGTACCGTGATTTGTTCCATATATAGACGATCTTCGATGCCCTTCGCCCGGCTTGGGGATACCCTAGAGTTCTTTCCTTTCGTCTGCTGGGAGAGAACATGTTTCTGGCTGAATTCGAAACCCAACATGATATGGACACGATTTCAGAAGGATAACCATGGCACATGAGCAAGCATGCGGTGATCTTGGAGAAATTTGAATAATGCAGGCGCCCATCATAACTGAAATTCGATAAACTTTAGATTTGAGCAAGAGTGATCATTCTGCTTTATAATATGAGGAATGACACTTGGGGTCTTTCGATAGGCAAGCAAATTGATAAGGAATCAAAAGTTGTGTTGATTGATCTGGTGGGCGGTTAGAGTCACAATTTATGTGTAAAAATCATTGAGGAGATGTACTGGTTTTTCTTTGACACTGAGAAACGACAAGGATTGGTATGATATACAATACGAGTAAGTTCACTGGTTCTATTTTTCCATTTGGCCGTTTGGGACATTCAGATTTAGTAGGTCCGACGTCGGGTGCCAGAGATGATGATGGAAATCTTCCGTTCAAAATTAGGTTTAAAGGCGCAGATGAATGGAGGAAAGGGAGTTTTGGGAAGAAATCTTCATACGACCAGAAGAGTGTTGGAAATATGCCCTAGAGGCAATAATAAAATGGTTATTATTATATTTCCTTGTTCATGATAAATGTTTATTATCCATGCTATAATTGTATTGATTGGAAACTCAAATACATGTGTGGGTACATAGACAACAATGTGTCCCTAGTAAGCCTCTAATGGACTAGCTCGTTAATCAAAGATGGCTGTGGTTTCCTAGCCATGGACAAGAGTTGTCATTTGATAACGGGATCACGTCATTAGGAGAATGATGTGATGGACAAGACCCAAACTATGGACGTAGCATATGACCGTGTCAGTTTATTGCTATTGTTTTCTGCATGTCAAGTATATGTTCCTATGACCATGAGATCATGTAACTCACTGACACCGGAGGAGTACCTTGTGTGTATCAAACGTCACAACGTAACTGGGTGACTATAAAGATGCTCTACAGGTATCTCCGAGGGTGTCTGTTGAGTTGACATGGATCAAGACTGGAATTTGTTACTCCGTGTGACGGAGAGGTATCTCAGGGCCCACTCGGTAATACAGCATCACAATGAGCCTTGCAAGCAAACTGACTAAAGTGTTAGCCACGGGATCTTGTGTTACGGAACGAGTAAAGAGACTTGCCGGTAACGAGATTGAAGTAGGTATGGAGATACCGACGATCGAATCTCGGGCAAGTAACATACCGATAAACAACGGGAGCAGCGTACGGGATTAACTGAATCCTTGACATAGAGGTTCAACCGATAAAGATCTTCATAGAATATGTAGGAACCAATATGGGCATCCAGGTCCCGCGAATGGTTATTGACCGTAGAGGTGTCTCGGTCATGTCTACATAGTTCTCGAACCCACAAGGTCTGCACACTTAACGTTCGGTGGCGTTTCGGTATTAATGAGTTATGTATGTTGGTGACTGAAGGTTGTTCGGAGTCCCGGATGAGATCCCGGATGTCACGATGAGCTCCGAAATGGTCCGGAGGTAAAGATTTATATATAGGAAAGTGGTATTCGGGTTCCGGAAAAGTTTCGGGTATTTTCGGTAGTGTACCGGGAGTGACGAATGGGTTCAGGGGGTCCACCGGGAGGGGCCCACCCACCCCGGGGGGCCACATGGGCCCAAGAGGTGGCGCACCAGCCCCTGGTGGGCTGGGCAGCCGACCCCATAAGGGTCCATGCGCCCAAGGGAAAAGAAAAAAAGGTGGAGGTGCCTTGGAGGGGAGGGACTCCTCCCTAGGGTTCCCACCTCCCTTGTGGGAGGAGGACTCCTCCCCCCTTGGTTCGGCCGAACCCCTCCTTGGATGAGGGGCTAGGGCTGCCTCCCCCTCCCCTTCCTCCTATATATAGTGGGGGTTTTGAGGGCAGCCACCACCTGAAAAGCCACGTGCTGCCCTCTCTCCCTCTAGATTAGTTCTCCTCTAGATCGGTTTCGGTAGTGCTCGGCGAAGCCCTGCAGAAACAGCTCCACCACCACCGCCACCACGCCATTGTGTTGCCGGAGAATTCATCTACCTCTCCACCCTCGCTTGATGGATCAAGGAGGCGGAGATCGTCATCGAGCTGTACGTGTGCTGAACGCGGAGGTGCCGTTCGTTCAGCGCTAGATCGTGATTGGTTCGCGGGACGGCTTGCGATTTGGATCGCGAAGATGTTCGACGACATCAACCGCGTTTTTAACGCTTCCCACTTAGCGATGTACAAGGGTATGTGGATCCAATCTCCCCTCTCATAGATGCTCATCTCCATGGATAGATCTTGTATGTGCGTCGGAATTTTTTTCTTCCCATGCAACGTTCCCCAACAGTGGCATCATGAGCTAGGTCTATCCGTAGATGAGATCACGAGTAGAACACCAAGGAGTTTGTGGGCGTTGATATTCAGATTGCTTCCCTCCTTAGTCTTTTTTTTGATTCAGCGATATTGTGGGATGAAGTGGCCCGGACCAACCTTACATGTCCTCATACATGAGACCGGTTCCATCGACTGACATGTAACTTTGTTGCATAAGATGGCTGGCGGGTGTCTGTCTCTCCTACTTTAGTTGAATCAGATTTGACAAAGGCAGTCCTTGTAGAAGGTGAAATAACAACTTGTATATCACCGTTGTGGTTTTGCGTAGGTAAGAATCGTTCTTGCTAGATACCCATAGCAGCCACGTAAAACATGAAACACCAAATTAGAGGACGTCTAACTTGTTTTTGCAGGGTATGATGTGATATGATATGGCCAGAAACATGATGAGATATATGTGATGTATGAGATGATCATGTTTTGTATAGATTATCAAGACTTGCATGTCGATGAGTACGGCAACCGGCAGGAGCCATAGGGTTGTCTTTAATTTATTTTCGCCTTTTTACTTTACTTTATCGCTACGAGTTAGCAATAGTTGTAGAAGCAATAGTTGGCGTGACAACCTCATGGCAACACATTTATGGAGATCAAGATGATGGAGATCATGGTGTCATGCCGGTGATGATGGAGATCATGCCGGTGCTTTGGAGATGGAGATCAAAAGCACAAGATCATGGCCATATCATGTCACTTATGATTTGCATGTGATGTTAATCCTTTTATGCACCTTGTTTTGCTTAGGACGATGGTAGCATTATAAGGTGATCCCTCACTAAAATTTCAAGATAAAATTGTGTTCTCCCCGAGTGTGCACCGTTGCGAAAGTTTGTCGTTTCGAGACACCACGTGATGATCGGGTGTGATAGACTCTACATTCGCATACAATGGGTGCAAGCCAGTGTTGCACATGCGGAACACTCCGGTTAAACTTGACGAGCCTAGCATGTACAGACATGGCCTCGGAACACAAGAGACCGAAAGGTCGAACATGAGTCATATAGTTGATATGATCAACATGGAGATGTTCACCATTGAAACCACCTCATCTCACGTGATGATCGGACTTGGGTTGGTGAATTTCGATCATGTAGCACTCGGATGACCGGAGGCATGTCAATTTGAGTGGCCGTTTTTTAAGTAATATGATTAACTAAACTCATTATCTTAAACAATAGTCTAAGTTGTCTTTGCAAATTTTATGTTGTAGATCAATGGCTCGCGCAGTAGTTCCCTTGAATTTCAATGAGTTCCTAGAGAAAGCTAAGCTGAAAGATGATGGAAGTAACTTTGTAGACTGGGCCCGTAATCTGAGGATTATCCTCACGGCTTCCCAAAAGGCTTATGTCCTTGATGCACCGCTCGGTGAACCACCCACTCCAGTGTCGTCTGCAAATGTTGTGAACGCCTGGCAGTCGCGTTCGGATGATTACTCAATAGTTCAGTGTGCTATGTTGTATGGCATAGAGCCAGGACTTCAAAGGCGTTTTGAACGTCATGGAGCATATGAGATGTTCCAGGAGTTGAAGTTTATCTTTGAAAAGAATGCCCGGATCGAGAGGTATGAGACCTCCGATAAGTTCTATGCTTGCAAGATGGAGGAGAACGGGTCTGTCAGTGAACACATACTCGGAATGTCTGTGTATTCCAACCGTCTGGCTGAGTTAGGAATTGCTCTCCCGCCGGAGGCAATCACTGACAGAGTTCTTCAATCACTGCCACCTAGCTACAAGAGCTTTGTGTTGAACTATAACATGCAAGGGATGAACAAGTCAGTCGCCGAGCTGTTTGCGATGTTGAAAGTCGCTGAGTCTGAAATCCAGAAGGAGCATCAAGTGTTGATGGTCAATAAAACCACTAGTTTCAAGAAGAATGGCAAGGGCAAGAAGGGTAACTCCAAGAAGAGTGGCAAAGCAGTTGCCCCACCCGTGAAGAAACCCATGGCTGGACCCAAGCCAGAAACTGAGTGCTTTCATTGCAAGGGTACTGGCCACTGGAAGCGGAACTGCCCCAAGTATCTGGCCGCCAAGAAGGTGGCCAACACCAAACAAGGTATATATGATATACATATTATTGATGTGTACCTTACCAACTCTCGTTGTAGTGCCTTGGTATTTGATACCGGTTCGGTTGCTCACATTTGCAACTCAAAGTAGGAACTACGGAATAGACGGAGGCTGGCGAAGGACGAAGTGACGATGCGCGTGGGAAATGGTTCCAAGGTTGATGTGATCGCCGTCGGCACGCTCGCTCTTCGATTACCATCGGGATTAGTGATGAACCTGAATAATTGTTATTTAGTGCCTGCGTTAAGCATGAACATTATATCCGTATCTTGTTTATTGCGAGACGGTTACTCATTTAAATCAGAGAATAATGGTTGTTCTATTTATATGAGTAATATCTTTTATGGTCATGCACCCATTGTGAGGGGTTTGTTCTTATTGAATCTCGATAGTGATGATACACATGTTCATAACATTGATGCCAAAAGATCTAGAGTTGATAATGATAGCACCACTTTCTTGTGGCACTGCCACTTAGGTCATATTGCTGTAAAATGCATCAAGAAACTCCATGCAGATGGACTTTTGGAGTCACTTGATTTTGAATCACTTGACACATGTGAACCATGCCTCATGGGCAAGATGACTAAGACCCCGTCCTCTGGAACAATGGAACGGGCAAGTGACTTGTTGGAAATCATACATACTGATGTGTGCGGTCCGATGAGCATTGAGGTGCGCGTTGGATATCGTTACTTTCTCACCTTCACCGATGACTTAAGTAGATATAGGCATATTTATTTAATGAAACATAAGTCTAAAACGTTTGAAAAGTTCAAGCAATTTCAGAGTGAAGTTGAGAATCATCGTAACAAGAAGATTAAATTCCTACGATCAGATCGAGGAGGAGAATATCTGAGTTATGAGTTTGGCAATCACTTAAGACAATGTGGAATTGTTTCATAGTTGACGCCACCTAGATGTTGGGGAACGTTGCATGGGAAACAAAAAAATTTCTACGCACACGCAAGACCTATCCATGGTGATGAGCATCTACGAGAGGGAGATTGTATCTACATACCCTTGTAGATCGCTAAGCGGAAGCGTTAACAAACGCGGTTGATGTAGTCGAACGTCTTCGCGATCCAAATCGCTGAGCGTCCCGCGATCCAATCACGATCCTTCCGATCTAGCGCCGAACGGACGGCACCTCCGCGTTCAACACACGTGCGGCTTGATGACGCCTTCACCTCCTCGATCCAGCGAGCGATGATGAAGTAGTAGATGAGTTCCAGCAGCACGACGGCGTGGTGATGATGGTGAGTAGCAATCTCAGCAGGGCTTCCCAAGCACTACGGAGATTATGACGGTGGAACTAGAGGGCTAGGGTTGCCGGCACACGGCTTGGGAAATCCTGATGTGTCCCGTGTGCTAGCCCTGCCCCTCTATTTATATGTTGAGCCCTGGGGTCTAAACTTGGACAAAAAGCCTCCACCAGCTCGGTTTTGCCCGCACAAGGTCGGTTTGGCCCGCAAGGAAAGAGTCCAACTCGGATCCCTGCAGCACCGCGCACAAGCGGTAGTACCGCTTGGGCGGTAGTACCGCTTCACCCAAGCGGTAGTACCGCTTCACACAAGCGGTAGTACCGCTTAAGCGGCAGTACTGCCTTACTGCTTAAGGCAGCAGCAAAACTCCTTCTGCACTTTCCAATACCTCGTGGGCTATACCCCTTTGGCCCATATAAAGTGTTGCTGCACCCGAACACTTCGGTGAACATCCGGAACCCCTTCCGGTGAATTCCGGAACCCTTTCCGGAGATCAAAACACCATTATCACATATATCAATCTTTATCTCCGGACTCTTCCGGAGATCCTCGTCATGTCCGGGATCTTATCCGAGACTCCGAACAACCTTCGGTCACCAACTATAACTCAACTATACTAATCGTCACCAAACGTTAAGTGTGTAGACCATGCGGGTTCGAGAACTATGTAGACATGACCGAGACACCTCTACGGTCATTAACCAATAGCGGGACCTGGATGCCCATATTGGTTCCTACATATTCTACGAAGATCTATATCGGTTGAACCTCTATGTCAAGGATTCAGTTAATCCCGTATGCTGTTCCCTTTGTTCTTCGGTATGTTACTTGCCCGAGATTCGATCGTCGGTATCTCTATACCTAGTTCAATCTCGTTACCGGCAAGTCTCTTTACTCGTTCCGTAATACAAGATCCCGTGGCTAACACCTTAGTCACATTGCTTGCAAGGCTCATAGTGATGTTGTATTACCGAGTGGGCCCTGAGATACCTCTCCGTCACACGGAGTAACAAATCCCAGTCTCGATCCATGCCAACTCAAAGGACACCTTTGGAGATACCTGTAGAGCATCTTTATAGTCACCCAGTTACGTTGCGACGTTTGATACACACAAGGTATTCCTCCGGTGTTAGTGAGTTGCATGATCTCATGGTCATAGGAACAGATACTTGACATGCAGAAAACAATAGCAATAAACTGACACGATCATATGCTACGTTTATAGTTTGGGTCTTGTCCATCACATCATTCTCCTAATGATGTGATCCCGTTATCAAATGACATCTCATGTCCATGGTCAGGAAACCTTTACCATCCTTCGATCAACGAGTTAGTTAACTAGAGGCTTACTAAGGACACAGTGTTGTCTATGTACCCACACATGTATTTGAGTTTCCAATCAATACAATTATAGCATGGATAATAAACGATTATCATGAACAAGGAAATATAATAATAACTACTTTTATTATTGCCTCTAGGGCATATTTCCAACAGTCTCCCACTTGCACTAGAGTCAATAATCTAGTTCACATCACTATGTGATTTACATTGTAATGAATCGAACACCCATGCAGTTCTGGTGTTGTTCATGTTTAGCCCTTGGAAGAGGTTTAGTCATCGGATCTGCAACATTCAGATCCGTGTGTACTTTGCAAATATTTATGTCGTCCTCCTTGATGTAATCGCGGATGGAATTGAAACGTCGCTTTATGTGTCTGGTCCTCTTGTGAAATCTTGGTTCCTTGGCTAGAGCAATGGCACCAGTATTATCACAGAACAGAGTCATTGGGTTAAGTGCACTAGGCACTACTCCAAGATCTGTCATGAACTCCTTCATCCAGACACCTTCCTTCGCCGCCTCCGAGGCAGCGATGTACTCCGCTTCGCATGTAGAATCAGCTACCACGCTTTGCTTGGAACTGCACCAGCTAACCGCACCCCCATTAAGAATAAATACGTATCCGGTTTGCGACTTAGAGTCATCCGGATCAGTGTCAAAGCTTGCATCGACGTAACCCTTTACGACGAGCTCTTGATCACCTCCATAAACGAGAAACATGTCCTTAGTCCTTTTCAGGTACTTCAGGATATTCTTGACCGCCGTCCAGTGTTCCACTCCTGGATCACTTTGAAACCTTCCGGCCATACTTATGGCAAGGCTGACATCGGGTCTTGTACACAGCATTGCATACATGATAGAACCTATGGCTGAAGCATAGGGGACGACACTCATCTTTTCTCTATCTTCTGCAATCACTGGGCATTGAGTCTTACTCAACTTCATACCTTGCAAAACAGGCAAGAACCCCTTCTTGGACTGATCCATTTTGAACTTCTTCAAAATCTTATCAAGGTATGTGCTTTGTGAAAGTCCTATTAAACGTCTTGATCTATCTCTATAGATCTTGATGCCTAATATGAAAGCAGCTTCTCCTAGGTCCTTCATTGAAAAACTCTTGTTCAAATATTCCTTCACGCTTTCCAACATTTCTATATTGTTTCCAATCAGCAATATGTCATCCACATATAATATTAGAAACGCTATAGAGCTCCCACTCACTTTCTTGTAAATACAAGCTTCTCCGTAAACTTGTATAAACCCGAACGCCTTGATCACCTCATCAAAGCGAAGATTCCAACTCCGAGATGCTTGCACCAGTCCATAAATGGATCGCTGGAGTTTGCAAACTTTGTCAGCATTCTCTGGATCGACAAAACCTTCTGGTTGCATCATATAGAACTCGTCCTTAAGGAAACCGTTAAGGAACGCTGTTTTGACATCCATCTGCCAAATTTCATAATCGAAAAAGGCAGCTATTGCTAACATGATTCTGACAGACTTAAGCATCGCTACGGGTGAGAAGGTCTCATCGTAGTCAACTCCTTGAACTTGTGAAAAACCCTTTGCCACAAGTCGAGCTTTATAGACGGTGACATTACCGTCTGCGTCCGTCTTCCTCTTAAAGATCCATTTGTTCTGAATGGCCTTACGCCCTTCAGGTAATACTTCCAAAGTCCACACTTTGTTTTCATACATGGATCCCATCTCGGATTTCATGGCCTCTAACCATTTCTCGGAATCCGGGCCCACCATCGCTTCTCCACAGCTCGTAGGTTCATCGTTGTCCAACAACATGACCTCTAAGACAGGGTTGCCGTACCACTCAGGAGCAGTACGCGTCCTTGTCGACCTACGAGGTTCGATAGCAACTTGATCCGAAGCTTCATGATCATCATCATTAACTTCCTCTTCAACAGATGTAGGCTTTGCAGAAACATCTTTCTGCGCTGCGCTATTCTCTGGTTGAAGTAAAGGTTCAATAACCTCATCAAGTTCTATCTTCCTCCCACTCAATTCTTTCGAGAGAAACTCTTTCTCAAGAAATGTTCCGTTTTTAGCGACAAACACTTTGCCTTCGGATCTGAGATAGAAGGTATACCCAACTGTCTCTTTTGGGTATCCTATGAAGACGCATTTCTCCGCTTTGGGTTCTAGCTTTTCAGGCTGAAGCTTTTTGACATAAGCATCACATCCCCAAACTTTAAGAAACGATATCTTTGGCTTCTTGCCAAACCATAGTTCATATGGCGTCGTCTCAACGGATTTCGATGGTGCCCTATTTAAAGTGAATGCAGCTGTCTCTAATGCATAACCCCAAAACGATAGTGGCAAATCGGCAAGAGACATCATAGATCGCACCATATCCAATAAGGTTCGATTACGACGTTCGGACACACCATTACGTTGTGGTGTTCCAGGCGGTGTCAATTGTGAAACAATTCCACACTGTCTTAAGTGACTGCCAAACTCATAACTCAGATATTCTCCTCCTCGATCAGATCGTAGGAATTTAATCTTCTTGTTACGATGATTCTCAACTTCACTCTGAAATTGCTTGAACCTTTCAAACGTTTCAGACTTGTGTTTCATTAAGTAAATATACCCATATCTACTTAAGTCATCAGTGAAGGTGAGAAAATAACGATAACCACCGCGCGCCTCAATGCTCATCGGACCGCACACATCAGTATGTATGATTTCCAACAAGTCACTTGCCCGTTCCATTGTTCCAGAGAACGGCGTTTTAGTCATCTTGCCCATGAGGCATGGCTCACATGTGTCAAGTGATTCAAAATCAAGTGACTCCAAAAGTCCATCAGCATGGAGCTTCTTCATGCGTTTTACGCCAATATGACCTAAACGGCAGTGCCACAAGAAAGTGGTATTATCATTATCAATCCTACATCTTTTGGCATCAATGTTATGAACATGTGTATCATCACTATCGAGATTCAATAAGAATAAACCCCTCACATTGGGTGCATGACCATAAAAGATATTACTCATATAAATAGAACAACCATTATTCTCAGATTTAAATGAGTAATCGTCTCGCAATAAACAAGATCCAGATATAATGTTCATGCTTAACGCAGGCACTAAATAACAATTATTCAGGTTCATCACTAATCCCGACGGTAATCGAAGAGCGAGCGTGCCGACGGCGATCACATCAACCTTGGAACCATTTCCCACGCGCATCGTCACTTCGTCCTTTGCCAGCCTCCGTCTATTCCGCAGTTCCTGTTTTGAGTTGCAAATGTGAGCAACCGCACCGGTATCAAATACCCAGGCACTACAACGAGAGTTGGTAAGGTACACATCAATAACATGTATATCATATATACCTTGTTTGTTGTTGGCTGCCTTCTTGTCAGCCAAATACTTGGGGCAGTTCCGCTTCCAGTGACCAGTTCCCTTGCAATGAAAGCACTCAGTTTCAGGATTGGGTCCAGCCTTGGGTTTCTTCACGGGAGGGGCAACTGCTTTGCCACTCTTCTTGGAGTTACCCTTCTTACCCTTGCCATTCTTCTTGAAACTAGTGGTTTTATTGACCATCAACACTTGATGCTCCTTCTGAATCTCAGACTCAGCGACTTTCAACATCGCAAACAGCTCGGCGACTGACTTGTTCATCCCGTGCATGTTATAGTTCAACACGAAGCTCTTGTAGCTAGGCGGCAATGATTGAAGAACTCTGTCAGTGATAGCCTCTGGTGGAAGGGGCATCCCCAATTCAGCCAGACGGGTGGAGTACCCAGACATTCTGAGTATGTGATCACTGACAGACCCGTTCTCCTCCATCTTGCAAGCATAGAACTTATCGGAGGTCTCATACCTCTCGATCCGGGCATTCTTCTGAAAGATAAACTTCAACTCCTGGAACATATCATATGCTCCATGACGTTCAAAACGTCTTTGAAGTCCCGGTTCTAAGCCATACAACATTGCACATTGAACTATTGAGTAATCATCAGAACGAGCCTGCCAGGCGTTCACAACGTCTGGAGACTCAACTGGAGCGGGTGGATCACCAAGCGGTGCATCAAGGACATAAGCCTTCTGGGAAGCCGTAAGGATAATCCTTAGATTACGGGCCCAGTCCACAAAGTTACTTCCATCATCTTTCAACTTAGCTTTCTCTAGGAACGCATTAAAATTCAGGGGTGCTACTGCGCGAGCCATGATCTACAACATAAATATAGCAAAGACAACTTAGACTATTGTTCAAGATAATGAGTTTAGTTAATCATATTACTTAATAAACTCCCACTCAAATTGACATCCCTCTGGTCATTCGAGTGTCACATGATCCAAATCAACCAACTCAAGTCCGATCATCACGTGAGTTGAGGTGGTTTCAATGGTGAACATCTCCATGTTGATCATATCTACTATATGACTCATGTTCGACCTTTCGGTCTCTTGTGTTCCGAGGCCATGTCTGTACATGCTAGGCTCGTCAAGTTTAACCCGAGTGTTCCGCATGTGCAACACTGGCTTGCACCCGTTGTATGCGAACGTAGAGTCTATCACACCCGATCATCACGTGGTGTCTCGAAACGACGAACTTTCGCAACGGTGCACACTCGGGGAGAACACAATTTTATCTTGATATTTAAGTGAGGGATCACCTTATGATGCTACCGTCGTCCAAAGCAAAATAAGATGCATAAAAGGATTAACATCACATGCAAATCATAAGTGACATGATATGGCCATGAACTTGTGCTTTTGATCTCCATCTCCAAAGCACCGGCATGATCTCCATCGTCACCGGCATGACACCATGATCTCCATCATCTTGATCTCCATCAATATGTCGCCATGAGGTTGTCGCGCCGACTGTTGCTTCCACGACTATTGCTAACTCATAGCGATAAAGTAAAGCAAAACGGCGAAAATAATTAAAGACAACTCTATGGCTCCTGCCAGTTGCCGTACTCATCGACATGCAAGTCGTGATATTCTATACAACATATGATCATCTCATACATCACATATATCTCATCATGTAATTGGCCATATCACATCACAACATACCCTGCAAAAACAAGTTAGACGTCTTCTAATTGTTGTTGCAAGTTTTACGTGGCTGCTACGGGTATCTAGCAAGAACGATTCTTACCTACGCAAAACCACAACGTGGTGTAGTGATTGCTTTTTAATCTTCTAAAAGAACCCTCTTCATTGAACCGATTCAACTAAAGTGAGAGAGACAGACACCCGCCAGTCACCTTTATGCAACAAGTGCACGCAGCGGTAAAACCAGTCTCGCGTAAGCGTACGCGTAATGTCGGTCCGGGCCGCTTCATCTCACAATACCGCCGAATCAAGTATCAACTAGTAACGGCAAGCAATATGTATACACCCACGCCCACAACTCCTTTGTGTTCTACTCGAGATCTCATCTACGCATAGACCTAGCTCAGATGCCACTGTTGGGGAACGTTGCATGGGAAACAAAAATTTTCCTACGCACACGCAAGACCTATCCATGGTGATGAGCATCTACGAGAGGGAGATTGTATCTACATACCCTTGTAGATCGCTAAGCGGAAGCGTTAATAAACGCGGTTGATGTAGTCGAACGTCTTCGCGATCCAAATCGCCGAGCGTCCCGCGATCCAATCACGATCCTTCCGATCTAGCGCCGAACGGACGGCACCTCCGCGTTCAACACACGTGCGGCTTGATGACGCCTTCACCTCCTCGATCCAGCGAGCGATGATGAAGTAGTAGATGAGTTCCAGCAGCACGACGGCGTGGTGATGATGGTGAGTAGCAATCTCAGCAGGGCTTCGCCATGCACTACGGAGATTATGACGGAGGAACTAGAGGGCTAGGGTTGCCGGCACGGCTTGGGAAATCCTGATGTGTCCCGTGTGCTAGCCCTGCCCCTCTATTTATATGTTGAGCCCTGGGGTCTAAACTTGGACAAAAAGCCTCCACCAGCTCGGTTTTGCCCGCACAAGGTCGGTTTGGCCCGCAAGGAAAGAGTCCAACTCGGATCCCTGCAGCACCGCGCACAAGCGGTAGTACCGCTCGGGAGCGGTAGTACCGCTTGGGCGGTAGTACCGCTTCACCCAAGCGGTAGTACCGCTTGCGCGGTAGTACCGCTTCACACAAGCGGTAGTACCGCTTAAGCGGCAGTACTGCCTTACTGCTTAAGGCAGCAGCAAAACTCCTTCTGCACTTTCCAATACCTCGTGGGTTATACCCCTTTGGCCCATATAAAGTGTTGCTGCACCCGAACACTTCGGTGAACATCCGGAACCCCTTCCGGTGAATTCCGGAACCCTTTCCGGAGATCAAAACACCATTATCACATATATCAATCTTTATCTCCGGACTCTTCCGGAGATCCTCGTCATGTCCGGGATCTTATCCGAGACTCCGAACAACCTTCGGTCACCAACAATAACTCAACTATACTAATCGTCACCAAACGTTAAGTGTGTAGACCCTGCGGGTTCGAGAACTATGTAGACATGACCGAGACACCTCTACGGTCAATAACCAATAGCGGGACCTGGATGCCCATATTGGTTCCTACATATTCTACGAAGATCTATATCGGTTGAACCTCTATGTCAAGGATTCAGTTAATCCCGTATGCTATTCCCTTTGTTCTTCGGTATGTTACTTGCCCGAGATTCGATCGTCGGTATCTCTATACCTAGTTCAATCTCGTTACCGGCAAGTCTCTTTACTCGTTCCGTAATACAAGATCCCGTGGCTAACACCTTAGTCACATTGCTTGCAAGGCTCATAGTGATGTTGTATTACCGAGTGGGCCCTGAGATACCTCTCCGTCACACGGAGTAACAAATCCCAGTCTCGATCCATGCCAACTCAAAGGACACTTTGGAGATACCTGTAGAGCATCTTTATAGTCACCCAGTTACGTTGCGACGTTTGATACACACAAGGTATTCCTCCGGTGTTAGTGAGTTGCATGATCTCATGGTCATAGGAACAGATACTTGACATGCAGAAAACAATAGCAATAAACTGACACGATCATATGCTACATTTATAGTTTGGGTCTTGTCCATCACATCATTCTCCTAATGATGTGATCCCGTTATCAAATGACATCTCATGTCCATGGTCAGGAAACCTTTACCATCCTTCGATCAACGAGTTAGTTAACTAGAGGCTTACTAAGGACACAGTGTTGTCTATGTACCCACACATGTATTTGAGTTTCCAATCAATACAATTATAGCATGGATAATAAACGATTATCATGAACAAGGAAATATAATAATAACTACTTTTATTATTGCCTCTAGGGCATATTTCCAACACTAGAACACCACAGCGAAATGGTGTGTCCAAACGTCGTAATCGAACCTTATTGGATATGGTGCGGTCTATGATGTCTCTTGCCGATTTGCCACTATCGTTTTGGGGTTATGCGTTAGAGACAGTTGCATTCACTTTATATAGGGCACCATCTAAATCCGTTGAGATGATGCCGTATGAATTGTGGTTTGGCAAGAAACCAAAGTTGTCGTTTCTTAAAGTTTGGGGATGCGATGCTTATGTCAAAAAGCTTCAGCCTAAAAAACTGGAACGCAAAGCGGAGAAATGCGACTTCATAGGATACCCAAAAGAGACGGTTGGGTACACCTTCTATCTCAGATCCGAAGGCAAAGTGTTTGTCGCTAAGAACGGGTCATTTCTCGAGAAAGAGTTTCTCTCGAAAGAATTGAGTGGGAGGAAGATAGAACTTGATAAGGTTGTTGAACCTTCACTTCAACCAGAGAGTAGTGTAGCGCAGAAAGATGTTTCTGTGGAGCCTACATCAGTTGAAGAGGAAGCTAATGATAGTCATCATGACCCTTCGGATCAAGTTACTGTCGAACCTCGTAGGTCAACAAGGGCACGTACTGCTCCTGAGTGGTATGGTAACCCTGTCTTGGAGGTCATGTTGTTGGACAATGATGAACCTACGAGCTATGGAGAAGCGATGGTGGGCCCGGATTCCGATAAATAGTTAGAGGCCATGAAATCCGAGATATGATCCATGTATGAAAACAAAGTATGGACTTTGGAAGTATTACCTGAAGGGCGAAATGCCATTCAGAATAAATGGATCTTTAAGAGGAAGACGAACGCGGACGGTAATGTCACAATCTATAAAGCTCGACTTGTGGCAAAGGGTTTTTCACAAGTTCAAGGAATTGACTACGATGAGACTTTCTCTCCCGTACTGATGCTTAAGTCCGTCAGAATCATGTTAGCAATAGCTGCATTTTTCGATTATGAAATTTGGCAGATGGATGTCAAAACAGCGTTCCTCAACGGTTTCCTTGAGGAAGAGTTGTATATGATGCAACCAGAAGGTTTTGTCGATCCAGAGAATGCTGACGAAGTTTGCAAGCTTTATGGACCGGTGCAGGCATCTCGGAGTTGGAATAAGCGCTTTGATGAGGTGATCAAAGTGTTTGGGTTTATACAAGTTTACGGAGAAGCTTGTATTTACAAGAAAGTGAGTGGGAGCTCTATAGTGTTTCTAATATTATATGTGGATGACATATTGCTGACTGGAAAGAATATAGAAATTTTGGAAAGCGTGAAGGAATATTTGAACAATAGTTTTTCAATGAAGGACCTAGGAGAAGCTGCTTTCATATTAGGCATCAAGATCTACAGATATAGATCGAGATGCTTAATAGGACTTTCACAGAGCACATACCTTGATAAAGTTCTGAAGAAGTTCAAAATGGATCAGTCCAAGAAAGGGTTCTTGCCTGTATTACAAGGTGTGAAGTTGAGTAAGACTCAATGCCCAGTGACTACAGAGGATAGAGAAAAGATGAGTGTCATCCCCTATGCTTCTGCGATAGGCTCTATCATGTATGCAATGTTGTGCAGAAGACCAGACGCCAGCCTTGCCATAAGTATGGCCGGAAGGTTTCAAATTAATCCAGGAGTGGATCACTGGACGGCGGTCAAGAATATCCTAAAGTACCTGAAAAGGACTAAGGAAATGTTTCTCGTTTATGGAGGTGATGAAGAGCTTGTTGTAAAGGGTTACGTCAATGCAAGCTTTGACACTGATCCGGATGACTCTAAGTCTCAAACCGGATACGTATTTATTCTCAATGGAGGAGCGGTAATCTGGTGCAGTTCCAAGCAAAGCGTGGTAGCCAATTCTACATGCGAAGCGGAGTACATAGCTGCCTCGGAGGCGGAGAAGGAAGGTGTCTGGATGAAGCAGTTCATGACGGATCTTGGAGTTGTGCCCAGTGCACTGAACCCAATGACTCTGTCCTGTGATAACACTGGTGCCATTGCTCTAGCCAAGGAACCAAGGTTTAACAAGAGGACCAGACACATAAAGCGACGCTTCAATTCCATCCGCGATTACATCAAGGGAGGAGACATAAATATTTGCAAAGTACACACGGATCAGAATGTTGCAGATCCGTTCACTAAGCCTCTTCCACGAGGGAAACATGATCAACACCAGAACTGTATGGGTGTTAGATTCATTACAATGTAAATCACATAGTGATGTGAGCTAGATTATTGACTCTAGTGCAAGTGGGAGACTGTTGGAAATATGCCCTAGAGGCAATAATAAACTGGTTATTATTATATTTCCTTGTTCATGATAAATGTTTATTATCCATGCTATAATTGTATTGATTGGAAACTCAAATACATGTGTGGGTACATAGACAACAATGTGTCCCTAGTAAGCCTCTAATGGACTAGCTCGTTAATCAAAGATGGCTGTGGTTTCCTAGCCATGGACAAGAGTTGTCATTTAATAACGGGATCACATCATTAGGAGAATGATGTGATGGACAAGACCCAAACTATGAACGTAGCATATGGCCATGTCACAAAATAACTGGGTGACTATAAAGATGCTCTACGGGTATCTCCGAGGGTGTCTATTGAGTTGACATGGATCAAGATTGGAATTTGTTACTCCGTTTGACGGAGAGGTATATCAGGGCCCACTCGGTAATTCAACATCACAATGAGCCTTGCAAGCAAATTGACTAAAGTGTTAGCCATGGGATCTTGTGTTACGGAACGAGTAAAGAGACTTGCCGGTAATGAGATTGAACTAGGTATGGAGATACCGACGATCGAATCTCGGGCAAGTAACATACCGATAAACAAAGGGAGTAGTGTACGGGATTAACTGAATCCTTGACATAGAGGTTCAACCGATAAAGATCTTCGTAGAATATGTAGGAACCAATATGGGCATCCAGGTCCCGCTATTGGTTATTGACCATAGAGGTGTCCCGGTCATGTCTACATAGTTCTGGAACCCGCAGGGTCTGCACACTTAACGTTCGGTGACGTTTCGGTATTATTGAGTTATGTATGTTGGTGACCTAAGGTTGTTCGTAGTCTTGGATGAGATCCCAGACGTCACGAGGAGCTCCGGAATGGTCCGAAGGTAAAGATTTATATATAGGAAAGTGGTATTCGGGTTCCGGAAAAGTTTCGGGTATTTTCGGTAGTGTACCGGGAGTGACGAATGGGTTCTGGGGTCCACTGGGAGGGGCCCACCCACCCCGGGGGCCCACATGGGCCCAAGAGGTGGCGCACCAGCCCCTGGTGGGCTGGGCAGCCGACGCCATAAGGGCCCATGCGCCCAAGGGAAAAGAAAAAAAGGGTGGAGGTGCCTTGGAGGGGAGGGACTCCTCCCTAGGGTTCCCACCTCCCTTGTGGGAGGAGGACTCGTCCCCCCTTGGTTCGGCCGAACCCCTCCTTGGAGGAGGGGCTAGGGCTGCCTCCCCCCTCCCCTTCCTCCTATATATAGTGGAGGTTTTGAGGGCAGCCACCACCTGAAAAGCCACGTGCTGCCCTCTCTCCCTCTAGATTAGTTCTCCTCTAGATCGGTTTCGGTAGTGCTCGGCGAAGCCCTGCCGGAACAGCTCCACCACCACCACCACCATGCCGTTGTGCTGCTAGAGAACTCATCTACCTCTCCGCCCTCGCTTGCTGGATCAAGGAGGCGGAGATCGTCATCGAGCTGTACGTGTGTTGAACGCGGAGGTGCCGTCCGTTCGGCGCTAGATCGTGATTGGATCGCGGGACGGCTTGCGATTTGGACCGTGAAGACGTTCGACTACATCAACCACGTTTCTTAACGCTTCCCGCTTAGCGATCTACAAGGTTATGTGGATCCGATCTCCCCTCTCATAGATGCTCATCTCCATGGATAGATCTTGTATGTGCGTAGGAAAATTTTTGTTTCCCATGCAACGTTCCCCAACACAGAGTTCACAGCAAAACAGGTGAGAGGCCAAGTCAGTGAGCTCCCAAAACGGTTTCAATCTGGAGGTGACGTCCCCTCGACTGAAGAATCAATGAACAAGTGCAAGGGGGAGCTCGGCGGCTAAAAGTGTATAGAAGGGTTGAATTGCCACTTCAGACATATCGAGAGGGGCAGTGGTGCTAACTTAGAGGGCGCCGACGCCCATATAGAAAATCATAATGAGTCTCAGCTCGATGGGCATTTTTATTATCATCCAACACCTACAACTCCCTCCACAATTTCCCAATTTTTTTGTCCACACCACCTTGTGAAGGAAGTGCATTTTCTACTCGTCCATTTGCTCTCAAATTTGTCAAGATGATCAACCATGACAAAATGACATCACCACCAAAATTTCATCAAAATCCGCCACCCCATTTAGCCTACACAAATTTCCAGAAATATTGACCAGTAGACAAGTTTCTACAGGAAGTGACACCTACACCCATCCAGTTTGCCTCAAAATTTTCATACGTACTCATCATCATGTTAAACATCACCACACCAAAATGCAACTTCATTTATGGCAATAGTTATCCATGGGACATCACAAACACCATCGGGTCAGAAAACATTTTTGATGCATGCATTTGACCCTATCCAGTTTAAGCCTAGAAAGATGCACCTATGTACTCTAGAGACCACGGAAAGCACACCAGGTAGCTTTATCCAGCTAAAATGCACCAGAGCGCATGGCAAGAGTGGTGACTACGTCAGTGCATGCCAAACCGAAGCTCTGGCCATGGCCTCGGACACCCCCCCCCCCCCCCCCCCTACCTTGCTGCTCTAGGAACGCGCGATATGTCCACTGCGCTCATCCGGACCCCCTCTTCTCGTTGCCCCGGTGGCGTGAAGCAGGCCGTCCTCCATCGCCAAGGAAGAATTCTTAGAAAAGGCTCTTCCACCCGGTTTTTACCGTAATCATGATGAAGATCTTAAAAGGATTGGTACTTCTTCCATTGAATCTTTGTTTATTTCTCTGAAAATAGATGATAAAGGGACTGGAGAAGAGTCAACTTTAGCCAGAAGGCGTCCCATTTATTCAGAGGATGATGATTCTAATGAAAAAATTGAAAAAGGTGGGTTTGAAGAAACTTGATGTGGTTATGGATGTTGTCGTTGAAGATCGGATGGCGAGCCTGGGGGGCGGAGAAGGTGGCGGCGGAGGCACGGATGGGGAGACGACCGAAGCGAACTGGCAGGAAGGGGGTGTTGCAGTGCCGCCGAAGAGGAACGACGACGATTTGGTGCTCGCGGTACTGGAAGTGGCGCCGGCGGCCGTGCTGGTGGCAGAGAGAGAGAGAGAGAGAGAGAGAGACCGGGGAGGTGCCGGCGTTAGTGGCCGAGGAGGAGGAAGAGATGGTGGTCATGGGAAGAGACCCGGAAGCAGCTGATACAAAGTTAGAACGTGATGTTTCGCTCTCTGTGTTGATCTAGTACAACAGGTTACAACAGGGTTCCCTCGAGCCTGAGAAGTGTGGCACGCATGCCTGGGCTTTGTTACGATCCTAAAAACAAGGAGGTGACATGAAGACGTGCATTTCCTGTACAACACATATGATTACATGTTAACATGACTAAACTCGAACTGAATTGTAGCCCACCCTCAATGCAAGTTTCAGGTCGTCCGCCTCGACCGAGATGCCAGAACTATCTTGAAAAACCGCTCCACAAGCCCCCGTATGATCATCCTATGAAAAAGCAACATCTACATCCACGTACCTACTGTTAGCCAATTTACAGACTAGCTAATACTCTGAGAATCAACTGAAGAAGGTGTTTGGTTCCGGATCCATTAACGCAAAGAGAGTGGATTTTCAGCTCCCGGATGCCTAGGCACCCTCTATGAACAGTAAAATCAAAAAAAATAGAAAACAAAATAAAAAAAATCTGAAACTTTGCAGCATCAAAGATGATCACAATTTGTAGGTGTTTGCAAGTTTTCATGCCAAAAAACTATTCGAGGAGCTCTACACACGAAAAAGATTTCAGTGCTTGAAGTTTTGAGCACTTTTAGCATTGAAATTTGAAACTCGTTTGTACACCTTTCTCTACATGATATTTTGGCATGAAAACTTGTAAGAACCTACAAACTTTGTTCATCTTTGATGCTGCAAAGTTTCAGATTTGTTTGATTTTGTTTTCTATTTTTTTTTTGATTTTACTGTTCATAAAGGGTGCCTAGACACCCGGAAGCTATCACACCTTTCTCTTAACGCAAATGTAAACATAAAGGACTTACACTGTTACTATAAACAGTATGAGCGAAAACTAAAATTTGTTTGGTTGTAACTGATGCAATGTTAATGGATACTGGCATGAAGCAAGAATCAATAGCTCCAGCTCGCTAGCTTCACCCGTTCCCGTGATGGTGGCAACATGCCGCTCGAGGGGGAGGCTAAAGGCAGCGCCATAGGTTGGAGTCTCTGCAGAGAGGATGTTGAGCTTGTTCTTGACAGGGTTAGGACGGCGGCAACGGTTGGAGTCGCGGCACCGGTGGTGGAAGAAGGCTGCAACTTTGTCGACAAGGGGGTAGAAGGTTGGGGACGATTCGGTGGCAAGGTCTACTCCGACAGCAGAGGAGATCAAAGTGGAGGAGGTTGGCGGGAGGCAATGACGGCTCGGTAATATAATTGGATTGCAGTGGAGGGGTGGGGGTGGGGGGGGGGGGGGGGGGGGGAGAATGGGGGAGGCCGTAATCAGCGGTGAACAGGGGCGGTATTTGTTTTCAGGGTATCTGATTACACCATATTGCTACAAAACAGTGTAACCGTTTTAGGTGTCAACGTAAGCGGATGACGGGATGAAAAACACGAACCAAACACCTCCGAAGAGTATGCGAGAACAGTAGCGATGTTTTGGCTCGTACAGGCATATGGTCCTATTATCTAGAACAGACACATATGTTCTTGGATCTTCGCAGAAACCATTTAATGAGTCAGGTGCAACCGCCCGATATCCTTGCAATTCCTTGTACTAGTGTCGTACGCGTCTTTGCTACATGTCGAACATTCGCTTGGACGGTTTGTACAAAACTAGAGCCGAAGACGCGCGGCGCACGCCGCGCCCGTGACTGGTCCCGTCTGTATTTTGTGACAGATGAGAAGATGTCTTCATATTTGCATCAGCGAGGGTCGGTGTGGGGGTGTCATATTTTGCAGCAGGAAATAAAAAGGAACCAAAAATAAGAATAGTGAGAAAACATAAAGAGAACTTGGGCAGAATCCCTTTAATGATATGTTTTCTATATGTGATTTTCTGTTTCCTTTTTGTACTTATGCCGTTATTAGCCAATTAGTTTCTTAACCACGGGACACAAGGGAAACAAAAGTATTATTTTAAATTGGCATTGTTAGATGCTAGCAAAGCTGTCAGTGTAGCATATGGCTGACGTTTGTGTGTCAAAGGCAAAAAATGGGAAGAACTAATCATTTGATTCCAAAATATGAGCACTGAAACATAGGCAAGAGAAGAAAGAACAGAATATCACATTTGAAAACTGATGCTCTAGTATTCGATGAACTGATAAAGTAGAGGTGCTCACACATAGGGAAGAGTAGAAAGAACAAATATTACTGAGCTGAGAACTGAAACTTTAGTACTCGATACAATAGAAGTATCTTCTACTCTATTTTTAACAGGACAGAACAAAAGGACAGATGTAAGTAGATACTGAGCAAAGAAACGGCTAAGTTTCTATAGAAAAAAATTATACAGATGTAAATAGATATACCGAACAGACAGAGTAGCATGACTTTCAAACTACCAATTTTACTGCTATCAATGCCGGTAATGCACTGACAGAGCTAGGATGACTATCTATTTTACTGTTACCAATGTTCACAGGGATATGGTAGAAGTGTCTTCTCCTCTGTTGTAGTCTGCATCCGAGTAGTTTAAGACAAAAAAGTCTACCCATAATCAATAGCAGCAGCTATATTTTCTGCACAACTTCAGCTATTGTCAATCTACCAAGTTGTCTGGAAATTCATTTAATAGCAGCTAAATCATAAATGGTCTGTTAAAAATACCTTGGAAAACTTTTTGGTTGAGTGCATCTTAGGCATGTGTATATGCTTTGGCCCTTTTTAATTTCTTCCAGCACTGCTTGCAGCTCATGTATCAACAATTATCATCTGTTGGCACTATCTCAGTTATTTTTATCCTCGGTTTATAGTACTGGACCTGCAAGTTATATAAATCAATGCATTTTAGAAAAAAAATCAAGTATTGTCAGTCGAAACAAAGGACTGGTGTAATTTTAATAGCAACAACTAAATACCATGACTTCAGTTGGATCAAGAGCTGATGTTGTGATTGTTGTATTTGTTGCTTGTCGGTGACAATATGTACCAGTGCCTGCTACTCACCGCGAACTCTCATACCTTTTTAAGAAGATCCCTCATGGAGTCATGGAAGCAAAATCTCGTCGAAATTCCATTGACATGGTGTCATTTAAAGATCTGAAAGAACCACATATACTAAATATTTGGATGTCAAACTGCAGATGATAGGTTAGATGCTAGATGGTGAATTAAGACAGAAACTATTTTAACTGGTGTTTCCGTTGATTTACAATCAAAACTTTTCATAAAGAAGTTTGAAGCCTTTTCAGAAATTTCACCACAGATGGGCACCGTTGTACCAAAAGTTAGGCTTCTAAGATGAGCTCCAAAGAACGAGAGAGGCAAATGATTCATCAAACGGATAAAACAGAGGTAAATTACTTTGACATGGAACGTTGTGCAGTTACCTCCCGTCTCAGATTTTCTAGGCCTTGCTCCAGCGAGCTAAGACTTTGTCTCTCCTTTGATACGTTGCCTTTGTCTCTTCTTTCCCATGTTGCCTGACCGTCGTGGCTTCGGGCACCGCTGCCATGCCCCATGGTCGACTCCTTTGCTCCATCTTGTGTTTGGAGGAAGCAATGGAAAAATGTTGTGCCCACACAGTAAGGAGACTGAGAACAGGAGGTTAAAGGTCATCACCGGCACCAGAGATATGAATATTTAAGACATTGAAGCAACCATTATCTGGTACCTAGAATAAATGCTAGTCGGTTCAAAATGAAGTAAATTAGACAATCTTAACAAAAATAAATGGCACATGTACGAAGCATAACGGATGCACTGATTAAATTGTTTGTACAAACAAAAACAATTGAAGTTGAAATACTGGTAGCAGGTGAGCTTTTTCATCTTCTGAAGTCATGCACCAAACGAAACAAAAGACAACATGTTATGCCAATTCAATAGAGAAGGAAGACATATATTCAATTCTTGATTAATTTTGCTGCTTAGTTTATGAACCAGTTAAAATGAGCATGGTTTTCATGTTCTCTAGTATATGTGCACCACTTCAGAACTTTATTGTTGACGGCTTATCACATTGGTTTGTTTGCACTGAGACATTTGGTGTGGATTTAATTCAGAAACCAATGTACTGTCTAGAAGTTTTCCTTACATTCAGAGTCTGTTTCCTAACACACATTCAGGGCAAAGTAATTACTATAGAATCATAATTTCACAATGTGAATAGTCGTGTACATACCATAATCACACCATAAAAATTAAGAAGAGAACCCAACCACATACTATTAGGATAACCCGCGGCACTGCATGTGTGCCTTCTTCAATATATATAAATTATACAATGGGCCTCTCCTAAGCAGAGAATAGTACAGAAAATTTGCAAGTTCCTGGTATAGTGTCGCCTGCTTGGCCGCCCTGTGTTTATTGCCTGCATTAGCAAATCTTGGATATTTGAATGAAAGTGGGAGAAAAAGGAAAAAAAAACATAGACCAAGAAAAACATAAGAGGTGCACTGAGAGAGAGAGAGAGAGAGAGAGAGAGAGAGAGAGAGAGAGAGAGAGATGGAGAAAGATCAGGAGGGGGAAAAGTGTTGGGAAGAACCTCACCTGGCCTCCGCCATTTACCGCCGTGTGGAAGCAGCCTAGGGTTTGTTTCCGTGGGGCTCCTTTGACGAAGGGTAGGTGGAATATGAAGGGGGAGAGAAGGGTGGAGGAGGAAGGGGGCGTGGAGGTGAAGGTCCGCGCGCCTACTCTCCTGCCTACGTCCGCGGCAGTGCCTCGTGACATGTAGCAGCAGCTCGATACAGCGAGGAGGAGCGCCGTGCCGGTGGAGGTTCTCGGGAGTGGCGTCAGCGATGGCCAGCGGCGGATGGTGGTGAGGAACGATGGATGGCGTGGTCAGCAAAGGGTGGATGGGTGGAGGCACCGACGGTTTCTCCCCCCTTTGTCTCTTCTTCTCTTTGACTCTAGAAGAAAGAAGAAGATCGAGCGATTGGGGTGGATAAGGGCTCCAGCCCAAGATATTTTGCTGGGCATCAGCGGTAAATCCCTGGGATGGTTAAAAAAAGTCAAAAAAACCAAAAAACGCAAACCCTTCCCGGTTTAGTATTGTTACTGATGAAGCACACGTGGGTGAGCTCGTTTCTCCTCTGCCTATGCTAACACTTGTTCCGTGGGTACATGAACAACCTCGGGCGTGTTTGGTTACCCGCATCGTTTTTGGAAACTTTGCATACTTGTCCCAACTGGGCCTGGCTGAGCATATGCAGGCAAAAAACCAACATCTGCATGTTGATTGGTTGCCTGCATTGCATCAAGGCCCAGATGGCTGCAAATTGTTTGGTTGCCTATATTTGTGCTTTAGGTGTGAGCAGATGCAAAGCACAGCTGTTTGGTTGTGTGCAAGTACTTGATCTGCTCACCCCTTTCAAATGTGGCGGAGTTACCACCCATTTAACAGCACACAACACACACACAACAGACTATGATCAACAACAGCACAAAAATAACAAAAACAAGCAAAGAACATGCAGATCATAAGCTACTAGGCATAAGTTTAAAACAGCAGGGCATCCCATGCCCCTGCTGGACCCCAGGGTGCTGCTCCCTGGGCAAAATATGGACATGTTGACAGCAAAAGAGATGATCTGGCTTAAGTTCAAACCTACACTACTTCAGTTCATAGTACTACGCATGGTTCAGACTAGATAGACGAACTAGAGGGCCTGAGTGATGTCGCCGATGCAGCTGTGCCTCGAGCACTGGGCGGTGCAGATGTTGGAGCTGTTGGCCTTGTAGGTCTGCACCTTGAGCCCTAGGCCGAAGAGCTTGAAGACTACAAGGTCGCCGGGGACGACCTTGTGTCGGCTGCAGAAGTACTCCTAGCCGCGCCCCAGCACCATGTGCCCCTTGAACATCTGCACCTGGACCCAAAACTCACACCACTTGTTGGCGGAGAGGCTCACGACGCGAGGAGGGCTGCTGACCAGCCATTGCTTCATCACCCGCCTAAACTTATGCGGGATGATGAGCATGGCGATGTCCTTCTGGCCAGCGATCTGCACGTAGAACCTGGTAGGTTCCCGTGCACCTTATTCGTGCACGGTCCTCGGCCTCCGGCCAGCGCCCTGCGGCATCCTCATGAACTTCACCCTGCCAGGGAGCACCACCCTCTTCAGCCACCTGTTGGTGGGGATGAGGTCCTCCGCCCCCTCTGCGCCAGCGACGACCTGCACACCACCGCCGGCTCTGTCCCACTCCATCTTCATTATCTTGTCAGCATGATGGACATTAGTTAGCAACACATATGACACATGATCAAAGGTAACAAGTAGAACATAATCAAAGCAACACATATGACACTGAACATAGCTTACAATGATCACTACTTAGTACTAACACATTATCAGTGCTACTTTGATTAGTGGTTATAGTTATCAGTGGTTACAGTTATCAGTGCTAACACTGATCAGATGAAGCCACCGCTCACATGTCCTACTTGCACCTACTATTTTTGGCATTCAAGTATGTCCTACTTGCATGCCACATGCACTCACGTACCCTAGCAACAAGAGCAACATAACAACAACAGCAAGAAGAGTAGCATCAACAACAGCCATTGCTTAAGAGTAGCATGAACAACATCTGTAAGAACTAACAACAGGACCATATACACTAGTAATAGCATCAAGAACACACAATGTGGCACTACAAACTAACAATTTGGCAGTACAAAGTAACAATGTGGCACTAAAACGATGTAAACTACCACTACATTATGAACAATCTAGGCATGTGGGATGAACAAAGTAAGCATGCACTCTTGTTCATCCCCAAAACAGTGGATTATCATCGAATCCGGTCGAATCTAGTAGAACTGGGTCAAATGTACGGGCCACAATCTAATCTAGCACACTATGAACTACCCTAAGAACCCCTAACTAAGAAGCAGAGGGGGATTTGAGAGCTTACAGTGGGGGTTGCCGGTGTAGCGTGCGCCGGCCGTGGTGAAAACCTCGGCGGGAAGAGGGGTGCTGCCGCCGCCGATGAACAGGACTCGGCCATTCCCAGGGCCGCGACTGTGCACCTCGGCCTTCACCGGCTTGAAGATGACGCCGGCGTCCTGGAGATCCCCTCCCCTTGCACCGGACGCAGAGGAGAAAACCCTCTTATGGGGGTAAAAATAAGAGGGGCCTGTAAGGGATGGCGTCGGCGGGTATTGGATCCCCGCAATGTTCGAGCCGTTGGAGAGGACCACCGGCTCTGGTGGCGGAGCCGGAGCGACCGGCGCCGGCGCTGCATTGGCCCGGGGCTCCCGCATGGTGCAGAAAGGGGAGGGAGCTCGCAGTGCCGCCGCCAGATCTACTCCCGCCGCGGAGAGGCCGGCCCTCTGTTGGATGGAATTGTAGCCGGCGATGACCGGAGTGGGTGGGTGATACGTCTCCAACGTATCTATAATTTTTGATTGTTCCATGCTATTATATTATCTGTTTTGGATGTTTTATATGCATTAATATGCTATTTTATATTATTTTTGGGACTAACCTATTAATCTAGAGCCTAGTGCCAGTTTCTGTTTTTTCCTTGTTTTTGAGTATTGCAGATAAGGAATATTAAACGGAGTCCAAACGGAATAAAATCTTCGGAATAATTTTTCTTGGACCAGAAGCAACCCAGAAGACTTGGAGACCAAGGCAGGGGAGCCACCGTGTGGCGACAAGCCACAGGGGCGCGCCCTAGGGGGGGTGCCCCCTGGCTTGTGGCCCCACGGCAGCTCCTCCAACCCTATTCTTCGGCCTATAAATCAAACAAATATTCCCTGGATACCAAATATTCCCCGTGAGATCCAATCTTGGAGCCTTTTCCGGTAATCTGTCGGAGGGGGATTCGATCACAGAGGGCATCTACATCAACTCCATTGCCCCTCCGATGATGCGTGAGTAGTTCACCACAGACCTTCGGGTCCATAGCTAGTAGCTAGATGGCTTCTTCTATCTCTTTGCTCTTCAATACCATGTTCTTCATGATCTTCATGGAGATCTATCCGATGTAATACTCTTTTGCGGTGTGTTTGTCGAGATCCGATGAATTGTGGGTTTATGTTCAGATTATCTATGAATATTATTTGAGTCTTTTCTGAATTCTTATATGCATGATTTCATATCTTTGCAAGTCTCTTCAAGTTATTGGTTTGGTTTGGCCAACTAGATTGATAATTCTTGCAATGGGAGAAGTGCTTAGTTTTGGGTTCAATCTTGCGGTGTCCTCACCCAGTGACAAAGTAGGGGTAGCGAGGCACGTATTGTATTGTTGCCATCGAGGATAAAAAGATGGGGTTTTCATCATATTGCTTGAGTTTATCCCTCTACATCATGTCATCTTACCTAATGCGTTACTCTGTTCTTCATGAACTTAATACTCTAGATGCAGGCAGGAGTCGGTCGATGTGTGGAGTAATAGTAGTAGATGCAGAATCGTTTCGGTCTACTTGACACGGACGTGATGCCTATATGCATAATCATTGCCTTGGATATCTTCATAATTATTCGCTTTTCTATCAATTGCTCGACAGTAATTTGTTCACCCACCGTAATACTTGCCATCATGAGAGAAGCCTCTAGTGAAACCTATGGCCCCCGGGTCTATTTTCCATCTTATACTTTCAGATCTAAAACCAAAAATACCAAAAATACCTTGCTGCATTATTTTTACTTTTGTTTTACTTTCCGTTCAAGCAATCTATTCTATCTATCTCTATCAGATCTCATCCTTGCAAGTAACCGTGAAGGGATTGACAACCCCTTTATAGCGTTGGGTGCAAGTGTTTGATTCTTTGTGTAGGTACAACTATTAGGGACTTGCTTGTATCTCTTACTGGATTGATACCTTGCTTCTCAACAACTGAGGGAAATACTTATCTACTTTGCTGCATCACCCGTTCCTCTTCACGGAAACCAACGCATGCTCGAGAAGTAGCAAGAATGATTTCTGGCGCCGTTGCCGGGGAGATCTACATCAAGCCTAGCAAGTACCCATCACAAACTCATCTCTTGCATTTACATTATTTGCCATTTGCCTCTCGTTTTCCTCTCCCCCACTTCACCAATTTGCTGTTTTATTCGCCCTCTTTGTCGTTTGCCTTTTTCTCACCGGATCTCTTTTTGTTTGCTTGTGTTGCCATGTGCCTCCTATTTGCTTGCATCTTCGCTTGCTAAAAATCTATTGTTATGGATCCTCATCCACTTGCTAATCTTTTCAAAAGGCCAAATTATGATGAACCAATTGCTAGTGAGTTGAGTGCACTTGATTATCTCTATGAAGTTTTGTTTGAAAATCATGAATCTGGAAATTTTGATGAAGTGTTGAAAGAAGAAATTTATAAGGTGATTCATGATAGCTCCTTGATTGAAAAGCATGATTGCAATGATGTTACTATAAATTCTATTAATGTCAATTATGTTAATGATATGCAAAACTACAAGCTTGGGGATGATAATTTTGTCATGTCCACTTCTTATTGCAATGATCATGATTGGGATGATAATGCTTCTTATGATCTTCAAAATTTATTCAAGCCTCATGTTGAATATGTTTGCAATAGTATCGAAAGTGGGTTTGGGAGAATGTCAACTTTAGGTGAAAAGAATCCCACATATTTGGAGAGTGTTCAATCTTATGGATTTTTTGATAAAAGTGGGTTTGGAGAGGTCATAACTTTAGTTGATGATAATCCCACTATTTTGGAAGATGATAAAAACTTTATGCATGTTGATCATAAAGAAAGTATTGTTTATGATAGCTATATTGTTGAATTTGATTATGATGCTACTGAAATTTATTATGAGGGAGGAACATATGCTTGTAGGAATTGCAATAATATCAAGTTTCCTCTCTATGTGTTCAAAGTTTTGAAGTTATGCTTGTTTTGCCTTCCTATGCTAGTTGATTCTTGTTCCCATAAATTGTTTGCTCACAAAATCCCTATGCATAGGAAGTGGGTTAGACTTAAATGTGTTTTTCATGCTATTCATGATGCTCTTTTGCATATCTCAATTACTACTTTTTATGTGAGCATCATTGAAATCGTTATGCCTAGCTAGGGGCGTAAAACGATAGCGCTTGTTGGGAGCCAACCCAATTTTATTTCTTTTGCTTTTGTTTTTGCTTCTGTTTTTGATTTTTCCACACATTATTACCTCTGTAGTAATTGTGTTTTCTTGTTTAATTTAGTGTTTGAGCCAAGTAAGACCTTTGGGATGGTCTACGGTGTTTGTGATTTGATTTTGCTGAAAAACAGAAACTTTTGCTCTCAGTCCAGGAATTTTGTAAATTCACTGGAACGTGCTTTTGATCTGAAAATTTTACACAAGATTTATATACAAATTTCCCTGATTGTCCTAATTTTTCAGAATTTGTGGAGTTACATAAGTATTCGAAGTCTATAGATTGCTACAGACTGTTCTGTTTTAGACAGATTCTGTTTTCTTTGTGTTGTTTGCTTATTTTGATGTATCTATGGGTTGTATAGGGGGGTATGAACCATGGATAAGTTAGAATACAGTAGATATTACACCAATATAAATAAAGAATGAGTTCACAATAGTACCTAAAGTGGTGATTTATTTTTCTTATACTAACGGATCTCATGAGTTTTCAGTTGAGTTTTGTGTTGTGAAGTTTTCAAGTTTTGGGTAAAAGATTTGATGGACTATGGAATAAGGAGTGGCAAGAGCCTAAGATTGGGGATGCCCAAGGCACCCCAAGCCATATTCAAGGATACCAAAAAGCCTAAGCTTGGGGATGCCCCGGAAGGCATCCCCTCTTTCGTCTTCAATCCATCGGTAAATTTACTTGAGGCTATATTTTTATTCACCACATGATATGTGTTTTGCTTGGAGCGTCTTGTATGATATGAGTCTTTGCTTTCTAGTTTGCCACAATCATCCTTGCTGCACACATTCTTTTTGAGAGGGACACGCTGAATCGTGAATTTATTAGAATACTCTATGTGCTTCACTTATATCTTTTGAGCTAGGCAATGTTGCTCTAGTGCTTCACTTATATCTTTTTAGAGCACGGTGGTGTTATATTTTATAGAAATTGTTGAACTCTCGTACCTCACTTATATTATTTTGAGAGTTTCTTAAAACAGCATGGTAATTTGTTTACATTATGATTTTAGTCCTAATATAATGGGCATCCAAGAGGGATATAATAAAAACTTTCATATTAAGTGCATTGAATACTATGAGAAGTTTGATTCCTTGCATATAGTTTTGAGATAATAGAGATGGTAATATGAGAGTCATGCTAGTGAGTAGTTGTGAATTGGAAGAGATACTTGTGTTGAAGTTTGTGATTCCCGTAGCATGCACGTATGGTGAACCGTTATGTAACGAAGTCGGAGCATGATTTGTTTAATGATTGTCAACCTTTGTGTGAGGGTCGGGAGCGCGCGATGGTTAACTCCTACCAACCTCTCCCCTAGGAGCATGCGTCTAATGCTTTGTTTGATAACTAATAGACTTTTGCAATAAGTATGTGAGTTCTTTATAACTAATGTTGAGTCCATGGATTATACGCACTCTCACCCTTCCACCTTTGCTAGCCTCTCTACTACCGCGCAACTTTCGCCGATGCATCAAACCCACCTTCCTCAAAACAGTCACCATATATTTCCCTCAAAACAGCCACCATACCTACCTATTATGGCATTTCCATAGCCATTCCGAGATATATTGCCATGCAACTTCCACCGTTCCGTTTTTCATGACATGCACCATCACTTTCATCTTGCATATAGAGTCATATTTTGTTCTAGGTATCGAGTTGTAATTTTCTTTTTGAGTTATAAGTAAATAAAAGTGTGATGATTTTTATTATTAGAGCATTGTCCCATGTGAGAAAAGGATGATGGAAGCCATGACTCCCTCACAAGTTGGGATGAGTATCCAGACTTTACAAAAAATAAAAGAGGCCATCGAAGCCCAAATAAAAAAAGAGAGGCCGAAGATGCCCACCAAAAAAAAGAAGAGAAAAAATGAGAGAAAGAGAGAAGGGACAATTGCTACTATCTTTTTCCACACTTGTGCTTCAAAGTAGCACCATGATCTTCATGATAGAGAGTCTCCTATTTTGTCACTTTCATATAACTAGTGGAATTTCATCTTGCACGACCACTTAGTTTTCTTTTTGAGCTTTCATACACTTATAGCTCTAAGTGCATTTGTTGCATGGCAATCCCTACTCACTCACATTGATATCTATCGATGGGCATCTCCATAGCCCGTTGATACGCCTAGTTGATGTGAGACTATCTTCTCCCTTTTTCCTTGCAATCTCCACCATATTCTATTCCACCTATAGTGCTATATCCATGGCTCACGCTCATGTATTGCGTGAGAGTTGAAAAGGTTTGAGAACACCAAAAGTGTAACACAATTGCTTGACTTGTTCACCGGGGTTGTGCATGATTTAGATACTTTGTGTGGGGAAGATGGAGCATAGCCAGACCATATGATTTTGTAGGGATAACTTTCTAAGGCCATGTTATTTCGAAAGGACACAATTGCCTTGTTGGTGTGCTCGGAGTATTACTGTTTTTATGTCAATATTAGACTATTGTTTTGAATCTTACGGATCTGAATATTCATGCCATAATAAAGAATATTATATGGATAAATATGTTAGGTAGCATTCCACATCAAAAATTCTGTTTTTATCATTTACCTACTCGAGGACGAGCAGGAATTAAGCTTGGGGATGCTTGATACGTCTCCAACGTATCTATAATTTTTGATTGTTCCATGCTATTATATTATCTGTTTTGGATGTTTTATATGCATTAATATGCTATTTTATATTATTTTTGGGACTAACCTATTAATCTAGAGCCTAGTGCCAGTTTCTATTTTTTCCTTGTTTTTGAGTATTGCAGATAAGGAATATTAAACGGAGTCCAAACGGAATAAAATCTTCGGAATTTGGACCAGAAGCAACCCAGAGGACTTGGAGACCAAGGCAGGGGAGCCACCGTGTGGCGACAAGCCACAGGGGCGCGCCCTAGGGGTGGGGCGCGCCCCCCTGGCTTGTGGCCCCACGGCAGCTCCTCCAACCCTATTCTTCAGCCTATAAATTCACAAATATTCCCTGGATACCAAAAAGAGCCACGAAAACACTTTTCCGCCGCCAGGAGCCTCGGTTCCCATGAGATCCAATCTTGGAGCCTTTTCCGGTAATCTGCCGGAGGGGGATTCGATCACGGAGGGCATCTACATCAACTCCATTGCCCCTCCGATGATGCGTGAGTATTTCACCACAGACCTTCGGGTCCATAGCTAGTAGCTAGATGGGTTCTTCTCTCTCTTTGCTCTTCAATACCATGTTCTTCATGATCTTCATGGAGATCTATCCGATGTAATACTCTTTTGCGGTGTGTTTGTCGAGATCCGATGAATTGTGGGTTTATATTCAGATTATCTATGAATATTATTTGAGTCTTTTCTGAATTCTTATATGCATGATTTCATATCTTTGCAAGTCTCTTCGAGTTATTGGTTTGGTTTGGCCAACTAGATTGGTAATTCTTGCAATGGGAGAAGTGCTTAGTTTTGGGTTCAATCTTGCGGTTTCCTCACCCAGTGACAAAGTAGGGGTAGCGAGGCACGTATTGTATTGTTGCCATCGAGGATAAAAAGATGGGGTTTTCATCATATTGCTTGAGTTTATCCCTCTACATCATGTCATCTTACCTAATGCGTTACTGTGTTCTTCATGAACTTAATACTCTAGATGCAGGCAGGAGTCGGTCGATGTGTGGAGTAATAGTAGTAGATGCAGAATCGTTTCGGTCTACTTGACACGGACGTGATGCCTATATGCATAATCATTGCCTTGGATATCTTCATAATTATTCGCTTTTCTATCAATTGCTCGACAGTAATTTGTTCACCCACCGTAATACTTGCCATCATGAGAGAAGCCTCTAGTGAAACCTATGGCCCCCGGGTCTATTTTCCATCTTATACTTTCAGATCTAAAACCAAAAATACCAAAAATACCTTGCTGCATTATTTTTACTTTTGTTTTACTTTCCGTTCAAGCAATCTATTCTATCTATCTCTATCAGATCTCATCCTTGCAAGTAACCGTGAAGGGATTGACAACCCCTTTATAGCGTTGGGTGCAAGTGTTTGATTCTTTGTGTAGGTACATCTATTGGGGACTTGCTTGTATCTCCTACTGGATTGATACCTTGCTTCTCAACAACTGAGGGAAATACTTATCTACTTTGTTGCATTACTCGTTCCTCTTCACGGAAACCAACGCATGCTCGAGAAGTAGCAGTGCGGCGTGGCGAGACGGCGGCGTGGCCATCGGAGATACCGAACGGGCGGTGAGGTGAGAGAGAGGGAGTGGGTGTGAACTGGCGAGGGAGGTGACGGAAGAGAGCATGGGGAGTTATGAGCAGTCGCCCCGTCTCCCGCGCGTCCCAAGGCGTGCAAGCGCTCGCCACGCGTGGCTCGCAAAAAACGGCCGATTCGGCCTTTCCTCCAGAGCCAGGCTGAGGCCTGCTTTGAGGTTCGTGCGGGCCAGGTGTTTTATGCGGCCCAGGCAACCAAACGGGCCAGATTCTTCCCGCACGGGTCTGGCCCGACCTAATCTGACCAACCAAACGCGTCCCTCGTGTATGCGCAATGGTACGGAATTTCCAAGGTTCACCTGCTACACATAGCTGAGGCGCCTTTAATGATATACGTATTGCCATGCAAAAAAAAGAGAGCTGATGCGTCTTTAATGGTACCAGGCCTAACATCCATGCTAATCTGCGGGCTTCGCCGTCGTAGCCTGCCGATATTCCGGGATGTAGTTCAACAGACAGGCTCGGGTGTGAATCGAGGAAGGAAGGAGGTAACAAGTGGGAAGTTACAATGCATGAATCATCCGTGGCGGCGTTGCTCCAAGGGGGGCAGATGGCTGCAGTTGCGGACAATCTCAAGAAAAAAGATAGTGTCCCGGTCGAGTCCGGTGAATCTCGACATCAGATCCAAGAATGCCAGGGTATATTAACCGGAAAAGGTAACCGCCCAACATCAGGTTTTCAACATCTCGTCCCGAACGGGTTCGACCGTTCATAGTCGTTGCCCAAATCTTAACGACCCCTGCGTGCCACGTCATCACTAGCGTTTGGGTCAATGCCGGAAGCGCCTGAATGAGTTCCACTGCTTATCTACTCGCAGCGACATGTAGCTCCACCCCTTGCCCTCTCCTCAACACACATCACTCTCGACTGCCTTCTCCCCCTTCGCCGTCGGATCTGAAGACGAGAGGCTGGCATCAGACAAGCGGGACAAAGGCGAACGACGACCACCACTCTATAGGGATAGTGTCGGCACCTAGACAACCGCCTCCGCATCGCCGAGGTTGGCAGGGGAGGCCGGTTCTTGTTGTCCCGCATTGAGCGTGCACACCTCTGCCTCGATTCGGCACCATGCCGTGGATGAGGAGTCGGCGACGCAGTCGCTGCTTATAGTGAAGGAGGCACAAACCGTTGCGACGCACCCCCTTCCAACCAGGCGACACTCCTCATCGAGGTCGGCGACGACGGCGGTTGCGCAGAGCGCGCCGATGATGATGTGGAGACTCGCGCGCGGTGGGGGGCTTGGACACGTGGAGGCGCACCGCGCCCTAGCCTCGCATCCTCTCCTGCACATCTGTTCCCGTGGCTAACGGCGGCGGAGCCGAGGCGGGCCGCTACAGAGAGGAGCTCCACGGCCCCGCATCGGTCAGCGGAGGCATGCTTGCCACCGATGTTCCCCCATCGTTCCCATCATCGGCCTTCTTCTCGGGACCCATCCTTGCTCGCCACCACGTCCCACAAGGTGAGTTGCGTCTTACCATCCTCAATGTTGAGGAAATCGTTAACTGGTAGTTGCTCGCTCGTCTTGGGAGTAATGATTAATCGATGATTCGTCCTATTAACTGAATTAATCGGTTGGCAATTAATCGATGAAATTCTGAACTCAATAGGTGTACTTTTTGTATGGAAGAATTTTTTTCAATAGAACTTGTTGGATGTTATAAAAAAATCTACATTACAGATATGAAGCAAATAGCGCCATTTTGTTTTGTCAATAGATCAATCATCAACAAGTATCCATGGAAAAAAGGGAGTAGCGACACACAGAGGGACGAGAGGAAGTGACACACATGGGAGGAGGGGAAGCGGCGACAAGCCGGCGAGGACTTGGCCAACAGCCATCTAAGTCGGGAGGGGATGAGAGAAGTGGGAGGGTGTGGGAGGAGGGAGAAACCCAAGCCATTTATGAGCGGGAGGGGCCTAGGAGGGGTTACGACCCAAATAATTGGGCTTTGTTTACCCACAAGTTAACGGGACAACAAGGATCAATCGGCCTGACAATCGATTAATCAGTCTGACAGGCCATTTAATCGGCTTGGCGAGTTAACACGATGAATAGGTGCTATTCGAGTTGGCCACCCATGAGTAGCAATTAAGTGACCCATTAATTATTAAGCAGACAAATTCTTGAACAGTGACCATCCTTCCTTCCCGGCCTCTGTGTCGATGCACAGAGGGGTCGTGCCCGGTGAATTCATGTCCGGCACCATGACCGGAGTTTCAATAGCTCGGCAGGCCATAGTAGTTGCGAGATTTTGACCGCCCAGAGTAGTTGTGCTGGATTAAGTATCATGCAGTTTGTGTTGTGAGCCACATGGTTGATATATTTTACTCTATTAAGTATCATGCAGTTTGTGTTGTGAGCCACATGGTTGATATATTTTACTCTATTTTAGCATTCAGAAGGTTTGTTTTGTTTGAGAAATGAAAAACATGTGCCAAGGTGCCCATTTTTAGTGTGTTGATTATTGCCAATAGATGGTCGGTTTTGATCCCTTTTTTAATGATAATGCGAGTGATAATTTTCATATCCTACCTCCCAAGTTCAATCAATACTAATTGCCATGGTAATTTCCAATCCATAGTTTTTCATGTTTTAGCATTGAAAGGGACATAGTAGTTGGCATGGCATTCAAATACACAGGGATATAGTCGTCTGTGCCATTTTATACAAGTGTTTTATGTTGCCACGTGTTCATGTTTTTGTTTGTGCATTGTGATCACATGGCAAGTTCATCGCATTTTGTCTTCCGACCATGGTAATTTTTTTTTTCAAATGCTCTCATGGCAAGTTCTTAAAATGGCTATTCCCATGCCAATTTTATAAAAGTTTTCAAATGCTTTTCCCCATGGCGGTATTTCTCAAACTAGACCATGACAAATGTACTATGCGAACCTTAGTTAAGTACCATCGCGAACTTAATTTATGGACCATGTCAAGCATAATTCAAGTAAAATCATGTGGACATGGTCATTTTTTACACTTGTTTGGTAATGTCCACATGGCAAAAAAAATCATGCTAAGATGGCAAAATTCTGTTTTTTTGTGTTTGAATCATGGCAATTTTTCAGGTTTATTTGGCATGACAAAACTAAATGTTTTTTATATTTCAATGGCAATTCTATCTTTGTGGACATGGCAAATGTAACTACACCGCCATGGCAAATTATTCAATTTTATTGCTGTGGCAAAATATATTTTTCACTTGCCATGGCAAATTTACATTCATTACCAGGACAAAAGTACCCACGTTGCCATGGCAAATTTACTTTTTACATGTCAATTTAATAGCTCATGGCAACTTTTTATTTTTCCTGGGACCATGGTAGTTTTTTCATGGCAATTTTTTACTTCAAGTACATTATGCATGACCATTGCTACAATCATTGAGTACATTCTGCATACCATGATGCAAAATAATGTTAGGAAGGGCAATTTATTCAATTTTTATTGCCATGGAAAATGTAGTATTTCATTTTCCATGGCAAATGTACTTTTCTTTTGCCATGGAAAATGATTTCAAATGCTCCCCCCCTGGCAATTCGTAGATAATTTGGATTTTCGATATAACATGATAACTTTTACTAATTAGACCATGGGAATTTCTCTAATTAGACCATGGAAAACTTAATTTATGTAGTATGGTAAGTTTAATTCAAGTATCATCGTGAACTTAATTGATGGACCATGTCAAGCTTAGTTCAGTAAAATCATGTGGACATGGTTATTTGTTACGCTCGAATGTGAAAAACCGCCACGACTCACACTCCAAAAAAACAGAATTGGTTTATATTTTTGAGGAAATATATTATATTTAAGAATTCGTGACTTATATACTTCTTTTCTTTTCTACAATAAAGCTAAAAAACATGGTGGTTTCCCTGTTTTGGTTTTGTTTTTCTGTTTTTTTTTTGACCGGTTTTTCTTCTGGTCTTTTATCTTTGAATTTTCATTTTAATTATTTTAAAAATTCGTGAAATTTAATTAAAAATCGTAAATTCTATTAAATTCATGATTTTTTTTCAAACCGTGAACTATTCTTTCAATTCGTGGTTTCTTTTCCGAAATCAGACACTTCTTTTTCGCAAAAATCCGTGAATCTTTTACAAAATCAATGAACTTTTAGTAAAATTTTGAACTTTTTTCAAAATTGATGAACTTTTTTCAAAATCGATGACCTTATTCCAATGTTGGGAACATTTTTCAAAATCGATGTATTTTCTTCAAAATCCATTATTTGTTTTAAATTTTCGAACTTCTCTTTAAAATAGATGACTTTGTTTAAAAATTTCAATTTTTTCGTTTTTTCAGCTTTTACGATTTTCCAGATTCATTGATTTTAAAAATTCAACAGTTGTTCTTTTAGGCAAGCGAACAACGCAGAGCACGCGCCCCTTGTTGGGCCAGTCCCAGTTCGCGAGCACGTGAGCCAGCGAGGATAAGTGGGCTGAACCTGCTGGATAGGAGCTGCCGGCAAAACCTATTCGGTGCCTTAAGCGCCGCTTAAATGTGTATTCATTTCATACAGGGCGCACCCCCCCCCCCCCCCCCCCCCCAATACACTAGGTCTGGTAAAGGCTGGCCCAGATATGTTTGGTTTTTTTCGTGCGTTCACCTGTGTTTTTTACGTTTTCATTTTTTTCTTTCCCTTTTAGTTCTTTTTTTAATGGGTGACATTTTCAAAATAGAAGAATTTTTGTAGAAATTGATGAACGTTTTCAATTTTCAGTGTACCTTTTTTAGAATTGATGTACTGTTTTTTAAAAATCTAACAAAAAATAATAATACAAATTGATGCTTTTTTTCAAATTTGTGAACTTTTCTTCAAAACAGATAAATTGATTTTCAAATTCCTGTAATTTCTTAAAATTGTAAAAGTATTTTTTATTTTATATTAATTTTTTTCAAAATTGATGAACAATTTCCCAATTTCTTTGGAATTGTTTTAAATTGATGAACATGTTTGGAATTGGTGATTGTTTTTTCATAATTGATGATATTTTTTCAAAATCAATGATTTGTTTTCAATTTTTGAAAATTCGATGAACTTTTTGCAAATTCGTGATTTTGGTTCAAAATTTGATGTATTTATTTTCAAAATCAATAAACGTTTTCAAATTTATGAACTTTTTTTACATTCATGAACTACTTTATCATATTAATGAACATTTTGTTAATTTTCCGTTGACATTTATTTAATTTTTTGTGTTCAAAATGAATTTATTTTAGACCTAGAAAACCAGAGTGTTTTTTTTGCTCTCTGGTTTACTATTTTTAGGCATTTTCTTGGTTTCCTGGTTTACTAGCGAGGCGAACATTTTTCCTGGGATTTTGAGGAAATATATTATATTTAATAGATAAATTATCGCAGAAAATAATTATTTATATTTAGAATAAACATGCATGCATCGCCTCTGCCTGGTTCTGTAGTAGCAGCATGTCCACATTGGCCTGGCCGAATCATTTTCTTTCTGTTATATATAGGTGTAGGGGGAGCTATGGTGATTGGCGAGTGAGTGGGTGGGGAAGCTACAGGTAGTAGTACTCACTACTTTCGTTATATGCCATCAAAAGCATATAATTGGTTTAATCTGCGGATGTAGTTTCTAAACAATTTTTTTATCTCACATATTTAGCTAGCCCATAAAATCGAACATGGGCTACTGGAGTACTAAACAAGAATTCATTGTCATGAATGAACTAGCTACCCACGTACAAGCTTGCATAGGCTCCGGCACGCGCTCCTCCAACACTTTGCATGTTGAGCTCCCCCGACATGTTGGGTTGCGCCTAGTTGACGAGGCCGATGTGGTCTTCCAAATTGCTGATCGTCCCAATCTCCATCAGTGTCACCTTGCTTCTCTGGTCGACATGCCTGTCGCCTCACAACACCATGGCATATATATGGTTTCGGCAAGTTCGACGCCAAACGCACTACTACACAGGAATTAGCTTTGGTAACACATCCCAATAACACAAGAAAAAATGTGTTACTGAGTGAAAGCGCGGTAACACAAATGTGTCCACAACTAAGTTGTAACACGTTCTATGGGAAGTGTTACGAACTTGTAACACATATTCCTCATGCGTTGAATGTGTTACGGTGTTGTAGCATATTATTTATGTCGGTTGAGAGAGTTTTACAAAAATGTAACACATATATGAGATATGGTGTTGTGTTAGAAGTTTCTAACAAATATGTGATCGACGTAGGTAAATGTTACCAACGTAGTAATATTGGATTGAGTTTTTCTTTGTTGTCATGAAAAGACTTGTTGCAACATGCGTGCGATCAATTCTCAGGTCGAACCCATTGTAGCACGCGACCTCTCAGTTAATAGTTATGGGCTTGCACCATTCACATGTTAGCTACACATAGAAGTTTAGGGGATGCGTGTTTGCTTACTGATCGAATATATTAGGATGAAATAATTGGCGTAGCCCAGATACCAAAGCCATAGATGGATGACTTAAATCTAAAAAATGTTGTTTCACTGTACATTATTCTAAAATGAGATTATTTCGATGTATGTGGGTACATACGACCCTGTTTTCTAAGACTAGCTGAGAGAGAGAGAGAGAGAGAGAGAGAGAGAGAGAGAGAGAGAGAGAGAGAGAGAGAGAGAGAGAGAGAGAGAGAGAGAGAGAGAGAGAGAGAGAGAGAGAGAGAGAGAGAGAGAGAGAGAGAGAGAGAGAGAGAGAGAGAGAGAGAGAGAGAGAGAGAGAGAGAGAGAGAGAGAGAGAGAGAGAGAGAGAGAGAGAGAGAGAGAGAGAGAGAGAGAGAGAGAGAGAGAGAGAGAGAGAGAGAGAGAGAGAGAGAGAGAGAGAGAGAGAGAGAGAGAGAGAGAGAGAGAGAGAGAGAGAGAGAGAGAGAGAGAGAGAGAGTTCGTAATCTTGTTATTTTTTTCTCATCTTAATATAAATTAAAGACGTGCAACTCTTTTGGGTATTCTGAAAAAAGAATGTTTTGTGCTTCCAAAATTTGTTAAAACTGAAAGGTGTGCTAGCATCTTTTAAGTAATTTTGGACTTAATTAATTTGAATATACTTTGAAGATTTTATTGATTCGTTTATTTTCTTATGAATCATAAAAGTATGTTGACATGTTGTATTTGGGAGGTGTTTCTGATAAAAAGATATATTGTATGTTGACATGTTATATCTATGACTTTTTATATTAGTTGGACCACCTTAATCCAGAATCCTGGTTAAAACAAGTGCAAAAATTGTGAGAAAGATGAGTGTCGTTGGAAGAACTTTGAACTTTCAACTTGGTAAATGGGACTTCACTCAACGTTGAACTTTCATCTTGGCACATGAGAGTCCAGACTTTTAACCATCTAATCTAATCATCAGCAAGAGAAGTATATGTAGATAAACTAAAACATTCACATTGCTTCAGGACAGATTCAGACTTAAAACAAAATGGCAACATGTGATCACAAAACAGGATTTTTGAACACTGCAAGAGTATACCAATTCCGAACTGTTAACCAAAGTACAAAATAAAGTTCCAAACAAGCTGCGTGTATCTCAATTCTGAACCGTTGTTGGTCAAAGTACAAAATGAAATTCCAAATAAGCACGTGGTGTCATAGCTGACCAAATTACCAAGCCTGAATATAAGAGTATACTAAGTTTTGACCAACACATAGTCTCACACATTAGTATATCACCAAGCAAGTTTGTTAGCTAGTCAGCACGAAGCCACCAAGCAGTTCTGTACCAACACAAAACACACATGCCATCACCCCCTCCATGCCTCCATGTAGCATGCAGTCGGAACCTGTAGCATGCAGCCAAAACATGAACAAGAAAATAAAAGAAACATTTTCTGCTACTTTAATCGCTATAATTTCATATCTGATATGAAAGCGTCAACCCAAAATAAAATAAAGAATGCACAAAACATAATTGAAGAACAGTAAGATTGAACAACAAATTTTATTAGAGGTAAAAATCACATCTCAAATGTTGTCTTACAAATGGAATATGGACCAACCTATATGAATGCACTGTTCAAAAGCCACATATTTCGAAACATCAACATTATTCATTGCTTTAGGAATGGTTGGATCAGAAGTTCAAACAATCATATTATTACTTCCATACAAGGACATTTCTAGAAGAAAATAATATACATGTCGTTTTTATGACAAAAGAACACTAGAGCATATTGGGAAAGCATAACTAGAGTACCTGAACACAGACATACCTTGATGCTACTAATTAACCTCAACTATTCTTCGGTGCTCGGAGCATTATTAGCATCCACTATTGTCCCCTCAACGTCTGTTCTGACCCATTGTTGTTCATCGTTCTTCCTTTTCAAAATCTCTCCAAGTTGTGAAACAAGGAATGGCTGGTTTTCTGTCTCCTCTGCCAATTCCAAGTTGCCTAAGTCATATACATCTCTAGGCTTTGGCAACTTCATTACCACAGACCAACCTGGATTCAATTTATCTTCCACATAGAACACTTGATTCACCTGGTTAGGGAAAATAAAAGGCTCTTGCTCAATCTTTTCTCCTTTTTGTATTAGATGTGAGAAGTTGACAAGTGTGTAAATGTACTTTTCTTTTTCATTCCTTTTTCTGAGAACACATTAACCCATTCACATCTAAACAACACCACTGAAAACTGTCCAGAGTAGTTTAGCTCGACAATATCAATTACCCTCCCATAGTATGTCACATCCTGTAAAACTGGATTGGCATCGCGTGTTGAATCATAACGAGATGTTTTTGCAGTTACCATAACTCCACTATTTTGTGTCTCTTTATCCAAGCGTTTTGGCCTAAAATGGTAACCTCGGGAGTTGAAAGCGCAATATCTTTTGGCTGCATTAACTGGGCCCCTGGCCAACAATCTAGTATCCTTTTCAATGCTATGGACACCATTTTCCTTCTCCAATTTCTTTATCTGAATATTTAGAATTCGATTAAAACTAAATGTAGTGATGCGTGTATATTATATGCAAAATATGGCACTTACATGAGCTTGGAACCATTGGTGGAACTTATCATTTTGAATCCTCTCAACAACATCAAGGTTTAAATTGCGTCCATTAGTTATCTCATCAGCATGAGCTCTGCAAAGTAATTCATAAATAGAGATAAAGTAGGGGAAAGGGTAACCAAGACAATTTATAAGCATAATATATTACATATGGTATGAATTCACATCGGGGCAATTGAACAAGACATATCTATGTGCCTGTACTTTAGCCACACCGATCAGAAGATAATTCCTAGGCTTTCTAAGTGGATTGCCAGAATGAGGAATAAGCTTGATCCATGTGCGATATCATGATGCCCAACCCACTCCTCGTTATCTTCGTTCCTCGAAGGCAAGTTATGTTTGGTCTCAAAACCGAAAATATATCTTGAACAAAATGTCATGCACTCATCTGCCAAAAATGCTTCAGCGATAGATCCTTTGGGATGAGCTTTGTTACGGACATTCGACTTCAGCTTACCTATATACCTACATAAACACAAACAAAAGGAAGAAGAAAATTATTGAAGAATCTTTTCCTACAAATATATGTAATGTATCCCCATATTTATATAAGAAGCTAGCATACCTTTCCACAAACCACATCGAACGGTAGCACACTGGGCCACCTATTTTTTTTGCCTCCGTTGCTAGATGCATAACCAAATTCACCATAACAGTGAAAAACCTGGCGGGAACATCCTCTCCATATGACATAATGTCATTATGATTCGCTCCTCCAACTTCTCAAGCTCGCTGATGTATAGGACTTTTGCACTACCTTCTCTAAAATACCCACACAGGTCAAACAACACAGACATAACATGATCTGGGAGTAGACCTCAGATAGCAAGTGGTAAGAAGTGTTGCATTAGTATATGACAATCATGACTTTTAAGGCCTGAGATTCTCCTTGAACAACATTTGCACATCTTGAGATGTTTCCTGTAAACCCATTCGGGCCCCTTGCACCATGAAGGACTTTGCAAAATTGTTGCTTCCCTTCTTTAGATAGGTTAAAGGAAGCAGGTGGGAGATAGTACTTATCATTAGGTTTTTTGTGTGGATACAACTCTCGTTTAATGTTAATATGTTGTAGGTCTTGTCGTGCCTTTAAATTATCTTTGGTCTTGCCTTGTATTCCTAGAAGTGTTCCATATATGTTCTCACATACTTTCTTCTCAATATGCATGATATCAATATTACGACGAAGTAAATTGTAGTCCCAATAGGGCAAATTGAATAGGCCACTGACACACTTCCAGGTTTTGGACTTAACAAAATCTGAAATTGATTTTATTCGATCTTGAACTCTAGTTTCTGCATAAGGAGTAGGTTCTGCTCTATGTTCTTCAAACCCATCAAATGAGCTAGCATCAAAACGGAATTTGTGATCCGGGGGCAGAAATCGGCGATGCCCCATGAAACAGTACTTCTACCCACATTTCAAGTGTTTAGAACATGTTTCATCAGGGCATGGAAAACAACCAAACTCACCATTTACGCTATATCCTGCAAAGAGAGCTAGCCCGGGGTAGTCACTCACAGTAAACAACACAACAACATAAAGTTGAAACATCTCACCTGGAGATGCATCATAAGTATGAGTTCCTATCGTAAACAACTCGGTTAGTTCTTCATAAACTGGTTGCATGAATACATGGAAATTCTTTCCAGGGTAAGTTGGACCAGGAATAAGCAGAGTAAGCATAAGAGAAGAGGCCTTTGTGCACAACCATGGTGGAAGGTTATTAGGTACTAGGACAACAGGCCATGTTTAGAACTCAGCTTACCAAACAGATTGAATCCATCAGCTCCGATTGTGAATCTAATGTGTTGAGAATCAGATCTGATGTGCTTATACTTAGAGTCAATCTCCTTCCATGCCGCTGAATCAGCTAAATGTCGCAATGCACCATCTTTTATGCGCTCCTCATCATGCCACCTTAATGCTATAGCGTCTTCCTTGTGCATAAAAAGCCTCTAAAGCCTTGGCTTAATAGGGAATATCATAGCACCTTCTTCGGGATTGCTTTTTTCCTTTCCTTGTTAGTTAACATGGTTTTATCAGGTTTGTTTTTCCACCTTGATGCTCCACATAGTGAGCAAAAGTCGTCATTAGCCTTTTCTTTCCCAAAAAACTAACAATCTTTTTCACAAACATGAATTCTCTCATAACTAAGCCCAAGCTTTCCAATGATCTTCTTAGCCTCGGCAAAAGTTCCAGGTAAATTATTGCCATTTGGAATTGCTTGCTGCAGAACTGCTAGCAAATCATTTATAGATTTATTTCTCCACTTGTTAGTGGATTTTATGCTAAACAGAAGCTCAAGGAAAGAAAGTTTTGTTAGTTCACACCCATTCCACAAAGGTACATCTGCATCTCTCAACAAGTCATAAAAAGCTTGGGTTTTAGGATCTGGTCCATGTTCTGGAGGTTTGGGTCATCAAAGTCATTCACTTGAGACCCATTATCTATGTTCCCAAAAACATCATGGACTAGGTGGCGAATATTCGAGTTTATGCCTCCCTGTTTTGACCTTTTTTTCGTTTGTTAGAGGAGATGTATCCTGCAGTTTCACCACGACAACCCCAAATTGTGTATCCAAGTTGCATTCCCTTACATACCAAATGATCATATACAGTGTTTCGCTTCAATAAGAACCTATTGACACACTTGACAAAAAGGACTGGTGTAATGTCAAGAAGGATGGGGGGGGGGGCTGAAACAATACTTCAGTGTGTACAGGTACTCATTTGTGACACAAGAAGAAAATCATTTATATTAGCTGGCATATTAGTTTGCCTTTGTATATATGGGCACTATTTTAAATTCAGTGGTGACCTTGTTTACATTCATGCATTAATTCTTGAAATCCAGACGAAGTTCTTGTGGATAGCGACCAATGGCGTGAACTTGTCAAATATTGGAAGTCTAGGGAAGGAAGGGTAAGCTTTCCATCATTTAATTGGACTATGTGCTGTTGTTAAGTAATGCATTGACATTACATTTTTATTATAACAGGCAGTAAGTGAGAAGAACAAAACAAGTCGTTCAATGGTGAAGACAAGTCATACAGCAGGGACAAAGAGTTTTGCTCGTTGGGCTGAGGACCTTGTGTGTGTGTGTGTGTGTGTGTGTGTGTGTGTGTGTTCTCTAAATTTCCAGAGCATGTTCTTTACATATCAATGCACTTCTGGTTTTGCAGCGTCAAGAGGATCCTGAAAAGAAACGACCACATAGAGCGAAGGTTTATTTAGCAACTCATAGAAAACCAAAAGAGGCCAAAGATAAAAATAAGCTCGTGGTAGGTGTTATATACATTCAAGTTTTAAACAATCAAGTTAGCACTGAATCCAACAAGTATAATATTTCTTATTCTTCTCTTTCAGGTTGAGTTGGAAAAGATAATTACCGAACACCCAGAGTTGGCCCAGAGTGAGCACGAAAGAGTTGCATGGAAAGGTGATGCCTGATACGTCTCCAACGTATCTATAAATTTTGATTGTTCCATGCTGATATATTATCATTTTTAGATACATTTTGGGTCATTAGTTACCAATTTATAATATTTTGAGCACGAACCCATTGACCCAGTGCCAAGTGCCAGTTGCTGTTTTCTGCATGTTTTTTTACATTGCAGATTTACTATACCAAACGAAGTCCAATTGCCATGAAACATTTTGACGATTTTTTCTGGACCAATACAAGACCTAGAAGCTTCGGAGGATGTCCGGGAGCTGCACCAGGGCCCCACAAGCCGTCAGGGCATGCCTCGGGGGGGGGGGGGGGGCGCCCTGATGGCTTGTGGCCCCCTGGTGGCTCTCCCAACGTCGTTCTCTGGCCTATAAATTCCCTAATATATCAGAACCCTCGAGGGAGTCCCGAAAACCTTTTTTGGCCGCCGCAAGTCTCTGTTCCGTCGCGATCCCATCTGGAGCTCCGTTCCGGCCCCCTGCCAAAGGGGAGATCGATCACGGAGGGCCTCTACATCAACCTTGCTGCCCTCATGATGATGTGTGAGTAGTTCACCACAGACCTATGGGTCCATAGCTAGTACCTAGATGGCAATCTCTCTCTCTCATATGATCTTCAATACAATGATAATCGCATCTTCGCTTTGATCTATCCGATGTAATCCTATTGTGCGGTGTGTTTGTTGGGATCTGATGAATTGTGGGTTTATGTTCAGATTATTCATGAAAAGTATTTGAGATATCTCTGAATTATATTATGTCTCTTAAGTGCATGATCATTATAGCTTCGTAATGCTCTCCGATTTATTGATGTGCTTTGGCCAAGTAGATTGATATTTCATCGGTGGGAGTGGTGCGTTGTGGTAAGTAAAACCTGATAGGTTTCTATATCCCAGTGACAGAAGGGGAGAAGATATGTCTTTGTGTTGTTGCTACTAAGGATAAAATGATGGAGTTTATTCATATTGATTAAGTTTACTTTGTCTACATCATGTCATTGTTCTCCAAGCATTACTCTGTTTTACTTAATACTCTAGATGCATGCTGGATAGTGGTCGATGGGTGGAGTAATAGTAATAGGTGCTGGCAGGAATCAGCCTATTTGCTTATGGACATGATGCCTATATAGACATGATCATTGCCTTGAACATCGCATAACTATCCACTTTTCTATCAATTGCCCAACAGTAATTTGTTACCCTCCGTGTGTTGCCTACATGAGAGATGCCGCTAGGGAACACAATGGCCCCCGGGTCTATTCACTTATATATTCGCAGACGCTATTGCTACCTTTCTGCCTTTATTTACCTTTTATTTTATTTTGCAAATTATATTTATCAACAATTCTCTGCACAACTCATTTGCTTGCAAATAATGAGATCAAGGAGATTGACAACCCTCTTGCCCGCGTTGGGTGCAAGTTGTTTGTTCTTTTGTGTGCACCTGCTGAAGACAGTTGAGGATTGGTATTCCTATTGGTTCGATAAACCTTGGTTTCATAACTGTGGGAAATACTTACCCATCTTGTGCTGCAACTACCCGTTCCTCTTCACGGAAAACCCAATGCATATCACAAGATCAGGAAGGATTTCTGGCGTCGTTGCTGGGGAATATCATCATCAACTATCAAGTAGCTTCTCAAAAAAATCATTCACTTGTTTATCTTTTTATTTGCTGTTATATTTAGTGTCTCATAAAAATCAAAAATACAAAAACAATTATCTTTGCTTGTTGCTACTTCGCTTGTTGCTTGCCACTATGTCTAGTTCTTCTTTTGTTCACGTTGCTTCCGAGAATGAAGTGTTCATTTTTAAACAATGGGGAGGATAAAATTTAAAAGATGCTGGTATCGGATTTGCAATGCTCAAAATAATTCAACTCGTAAGCAATCCACTACTACCTTGCTTCGCAATTTTTATGCGGGTGTGACAACTTGGTATAAATATGTTCTTGACATCATTACCGGTGGTAATTTCCTAATGTGTCACACTTTGGATGCTTATAATGCTATTGACAATCTTGTAGGGTCACCTCCCACTATTATTAATGAAACCATTTTGACATTGGAAGATTTTATGTCGAGGTTAGATGCTATAGAAAATGAAATAGCCACTAAAGAACAAATTGAGGAGTTGGACAAAAGGACTCAGAATCACATCACTCAATTTGGTTCGAAGGTAGGAAACACTTTGAAAAAATTAAAAGGAAAAGATACAACATTTAATGAAAAAGTGGAACTAGGTTTTAGTAGAATTGACAAGATGGAGGAGGTTATTGATAAAATGGGCTCCGCTTTTTCCCCTCCTAAAACTAAACCTAGCACACCTCAAGGAGGAAATTTCAAGGTTATGTATGTTCCCAAAAATAATAGTGTTTCTTCTATCAAATGGAATAAGGAGCTTAAAATGATTCGTGGGCACACCGATTTTATAATTTTTTTAAAGGATCCCATCATCAAGTCTCCAATTTTTTGATAATAAACATGCTTGTGTTATCAAAGAGCTTGATGACAAAACTTGAAACTATGCATTGCCTAGCTAGGGGCATAAAACGATAGCGCTTGTTGGGAGGCAACTCAATAGTTATCTTACTTTTTGGTTTTTTACTTTCTGTTTGGTTGTGATAACATGATTATTGCCTCTGTAATGATTGTGTTTTTATGTTTTAATTAGTGTTTGTGCCAAGTAAAGCCTTGGGGATGACTCACATGATGAGTAGAATTGATATGGTGCAAAAACAGAAACTTTAGCGCCCAGTACAGGAATTTTCATTTTTTACTGGAACATGATCTTTGTATGAAATTTTTACACAGTATTGCTCTGAAAATTCTTCAGGTTGTGCTAAGTTTTTTCAGAATTTTTAGAGTTACATAAGTATGCGTGTCTACAGATCATTACAGACTGTTCTGTTTTAAACAGATTCTGTTTTACTTGTGTAGTTTGCTTGTTTTGACTATGCTATGGGTTATATCAGGGGGTATAAGCCATGGGGAAGTTAGAACACAGTACCTATTATGAAAAATTGAAATTTGAATCAATTTATAACAGTACCTAAAGTATTTGATATGTTGCTTATACTAACGGATCTCACGAAGTTTTGTTGAGTTTTGTGTGACTGAAGTTCTCAAGTTTTGGGTGTTATCACGATGGACAAAAGAATGAAGAGAGGCAAGAGCCTAAGCTTGGGGATGCACAAGGCACCCCAAGGTAACATTCTAAGAAAGACTCAAGCGTCTAAGCTTGGGGATGCCCCGGAAGGCATCCCCGGAAGGCATTCCCTCTTTCGTCTCAATCCATCGGTATGTCACTTGGAGCTATATTTTTATTCGTCACATGCTATTAGTTTTGCTTGGAGTGTCGTTTGCTTTTGTTTGATTTTACTTTCATTTGGCCACAATCATTGTTTGCTGGATACACCTATTTAAGAGAGACACACCTTCATCATAATTTGCTAGAATACTCTATGTGCTTCACTTATATCTTTTGAGCTTGGCAGTTGCTCTAGTACTTCACTTATATCTTTTTGAGCACGGTGGCGTGTAGATTTTATAGAAATAATTTCACTCTCGTTCTTCACTTATATTTGTTTGAGAGTTATCAAATAGTGACGGTAATTTGCATGGGTCGTAAGACTAGTCCAAAAATATTAGGTATCCAACGAGTGATAATCAAAACCATCATGTAGCACATATAGAGAATGAGTATTGATAATATTGATGTAGTAATCTGAAAAGGTGTGAGTTCAAAAATTTTAATTTGTAGAAGTGTCGATATTCAGAGAGGTTAAGTTCTTATTTGTATAAAAATTAAAGAGGCATGGTGATGATGTGTGAGCATTTCTATTCCTCATTGAAATCCTAGTGTTGTTTCGGGTCAGAAGCGCGCGATGGTTAACTCCTTCCAACCTCTTCCCTCGGGGCATGCGGGGAGTGCTTTGATTTGTGATAAAACTAATAAAACTTTGCAATAAGTATATGAGTTCTTTATGACTAGTGTGAAACCATGGACATACGCAGTCACACCTTCTCATAATTGCTAGACTCTTCGGTACCGTGCATAGCCCATTCTCACCTCGAGGATCGGTGCAACTCTCGCCGGTGCATCCAAACCCCGTGACATGATACGCTTTGTCACACATAAGCCTTATTATATCTTCCTTAAAAAAACCACCATACCTACCTATCATGGCATTTCCATAGCCATTCCGAGATATATTGCCATTCAAATTTCATTGTCACCTCACATGACTAGTTCGTTCATCATCATATTGCTTTGCGTGATCATATAGAGCTGACGTAGTATTTGTGGCAAAGCCACCGTTCATCATATATTTTTGATACATGTCACGCTAGATCACTGCATATCCTGGTACACTGCCAGAGGCATTCATATAGAGTCATATTTTCATATCAGTTCTCCATATTGAGTTGTAAGTAAATAAAAGTGTGATCATCATCATTGTTAGAGCATTGTCCCAGTGAGGAAATAAAAATGGGGGAGGCCAAATGAGCCCACCATAATAAAAAAATGAGTGAAAATGAGAGAAGGGACTTTGCTACTATCCTTTACCACACTTGTGCCTCAAAGCGGCACCTTGTTCCTCATATGTCGAGAGTCTCATGTTATGTCATTTTCATATTGCTAGTGGGAATTTCATTGTTTTAAACTTGGCTTGTATATTCCGTTGAAAGACTCCCTCAAATGCCCAAGGTCTTCATGAGAAGCAAGTTGGATGCACACCCACTTAGCTTCATTTGAGCTTTCATACACGTATAGCTCTAGTGCATCATATTTGCATGTCAATCCCTACTCCTTGCATTGACATCTATCGATGGGCATCTCCATAGCCCGTTGGCACGCCTAGTTGATGCGAGACTATCTTCTCCACCTTTTACCCTATTGATGTCTACCAGCATATTCTATTTCACCTAAATGCTATGTCCAATGGCTCACGCTCATGTATTGTGTGAAGAATAAAAAGTTTATGCACCTTGAAAAAGTACGATCCAATTGCCTGACTTGGGCATCGTGGTGCTTAACATTTGTATTAATGTGGTGAAGATGGAGCCATGCCTTGATAATTAAATAAGATGAATAAGGGGTAAACATTCTTTGAGGATCGTATGCTTTGAAAAAATGAATGATTTTGTTTCTTATACTTATAGGTATTACTGTGTTAATGTCTATTGATTCGACGTTTCTCAATGAGCATACATGGAAATGATTACATAGTGGATAGCATGTCACATCAAAAATTCTGTTTTTATCATTTGCCTACTCGAGGACGAGCAGGAATTAAGCTTGGGGATGCTTAATACGTCTCCAACGTATCTATATTTTTGATTGTTCCATGCTGATATATTATCATTCTGAGATACTTTTTGGGTCATTATTTACCAATTTATAATATTTTTGAGCATTAACCTATTGACCCAGTGCCAAGTGCCAGTTGCTGTTTTCTGCGTGTTTTTTTACTTTGCAGATTTACTATACCAAACGAAGTCCAATTGCCACGAAACTTTTTGACGATTTTTTCTAGACCAATACAAGACCTAGAAGCTTAGGAGGATGGCCGGGAGACGCACCAGGGCCCCACAAGCCATCAGGGCGCGCCCCGGGGGGGGGGGGGGGGGCGCCCTGATGGCTTGTGGCCCCTTGGTGGCTCTCCCGACGTCGTTCTCTGGCCTATAAATTCCCTAATATATCAGAAACCCTCGAGGGAGTCCCGAAAACCTTTTTCCGCCGCCACAAGTCTCTGTTCCATCGCGATCCCATTTGGAGCTCCGTTTCGGCACCCTGCCGGAGGGGAGATCGATCACGTAGGGCCTCTACATCAACCTTGCTGCCCTCATAATTATGTGTGAGTAGTTCACCATAGACCTACGGTCCATAGCTAGTACCTAGATGACAATCTCTCTCTCATATGATCTTCAATACAATGATCATCGCATCTTCGCTTTGACCTATCTGATGTAATCCTATTGTGCGGTGTGTTTGTTGGGATCAGATGAATTGTGGGTTTATGTTCAGATTATTCATGAAAAGTGTTTGAGATGTCTCTGAATTATGTTATGTCTCTTAGGTGCATGATCATTATAGCTTCGTAATGCTCTCCGATTTATTGATGTGCTTTGGCCAAGTAGATTTATATTTCATCGGTGGGAGTGGTGCGTTGTGGTAGGTTAAACCTGACGGGTTTCTATATCCCAGTGACAGAAGGGGAGAAGTTACACCTTTGTGTTGCTGCTACTAAGGATAAAACGATGGGGTTTATTCATATTGATTGAGTTTACTTTGTCTACATCATTTCATTGTTCTCCAAGCATTACTCTGTTTTACTTAATACTCTAGATGCATGCTGGATAGCGGTCGATGGATGGAGTAATAGTAATAGGTGCACGCAGGAGTCGGCCTATTTGCTAATGGACGTGATGCCTATATAAACATGATCATTGCCGTGAACATCGCATAACTATCTGCTTTTCTATCAATTGCCCAACAGTAAATTGTTACCCTCTGTACGTTGACTACATGAGAGATGCCGCTAGGGAACACTATGGCCCCCGGGTCTATTCACTTATATAGTCACAAACGCTATTGCTACCTTGCTGCCTTTATTTACCTTTTATTTTATTTTGCAAAATATATTTATCAACAATTATCTACAGAACTCAGTTGCTTGCAAATAACGAGATCAAGGGGATTGACAACCCTCTTGCTCGCGTTGGGTGCAAGTTGTTTGTTCTTTTGTGTGCAGCCGCTGAAGACGGTTGAGGATGGGTATTCCTATTGGTTCGATAAACCTTGGTTTCGTAACTGAGGGAAATACTTACCCATCTTGTGCTGCAACTACCCGTTCCTCTTCACGGAGAACCCAACGCAGATCACAAGTATCAATGCCTTGCACAAAGCTTTGGGGAATGAAAAGCCTGGACAAGTACATGGCATGGGTTTGCTTCCTGTTCCTAACCAAGTTTATGGTCGAAAACCTCGTTATCTCAAGAACATCAATGTGACGACAAAAAATGGTTCAGCATATGACGGAGAGGCTGAAGCCAGGGAAGAAATAGCAAAGCTCAAGCAACGCATAGGACAACAAGATAAAATTATTGACGCATTAAGAAACAAAGATGAAGTCCGTGGGGCCAACGAAATGGCAATGGTAAATATATATTTTGGTGCATTCATATAATTATTTTACTGAAACTTATTTAATTTCAATTGTAGGACAATTTCCAAACAATACGTGATGGTGAATCTCATCCAGAAGTACTACATAATAATAAAAGAAAGGTATTATCAATATATTCGACATGTGCTAGTTCATTTTCAACTCTCTTTACAAATATTACATTTTGCAGAGAGTTCAGGCAAATGGACCTGATGAAGAATACACAGTGATCACACCCAGAGATACAGTAATGGTAAATTTGTGTATTTATCACTACACTTTATAAGTTATAATAACTAATGCCTTTTTATGTAAAATGCAGAACTAAACTCACCCACATGGAGATGGCATGCATGAAGATAACGACACTCTGTTAGGGAAACAGGTTAGAAACTTGTTGTTACTCATGCTATAAAGGATACACTACAACTTATTAATTGAATTACATTGTTGTACAGAAGCATCATCTTGAACACGGGGGATGCAATGAATTCTCATATCAAGAACCATCATCACTAGCCAATCATGTCTCTTATGGAGAGGTAATTGTTAGCTCTTCAGAAATCTGCTTGCTAGGCAGTGATAGGAGACATTTGCATATAAATTATCTATGGCATGATTTCTTATTCACACACTTTTAGTTAAAAGATCAGGTTGTGCTAGTGACATGTCATTCAAGTGCAATCTAATATTGATATTATTGACTCATATTTTTTTGTATAATGCTGAATGAGTGGATTTCTGCATTTAAAGTTTGATTTGCATGGAACGGACTCTCCCGAGGTTACAAAATGATGTCAACACATGTAGTATTTGTTGAATAAAATGCACTTTGAACTTTACATTTCATAATCACAAGGATAAATCATTTTTCCCTTATGTTTATCCATAGATAAGAAAGAGCAAGGAAAATATGGTTGAAAATCTGACTGGACTAAGGAAACAAAGCACTCAAGACAAACCTCTAGCCCATGTCTCCTCTAAGCAGAAACGTGGTCCTTCCATGGAGGTAAAAGAAAATAGTGTGTTCATACTGTATTTGTGTTCATAAAATTGTTTCTTATTAGTCTGTAAATCATAATTTCAATCTCAATTTGGACAAAAGTGATTCGGAAGTCTTCAACATATCCAAACAAAAGGCATGTGGCACATGCTACTATTTTGGGTTGCAAAAAAAAATGGTTGTTGGTGTTGAGCTAGGTCGCCAGTTCATAGAAGTGCAAGTTGATCAACCTATTAAGGAATGTGAGCTCTTGGTAAGGGAAAGGGAAAAGTGTAGGAAAATTGGCGATGCTTTCACCTCTGGATTAACAATTGCTTGGCCTTCAGCATGTGTATGTTAATATTTAACTTCTTTAGTTTTGTTAAATAAATTTGGGATATACTTAATTATAATCCTAATTATATTTATTGTTCAGATTGAGAGGTTCAATGGTTGAGTTTATTTGGATGCTTTTGTTCACGAGGAATCAAGATGCGAATATGATATATTTCTTCAAGACAGATTCGAGGGGCGCATTCCAGTGAACATGAGTAGGGGTGTCACATGGTTTTAATGATAGGAAATCTTTTGCGTACTATAGTTTATATTACTAAGTTGAGAAATGTAATTTGTTGCTACAATATGGATCTTCTATATATTCAGGTTACAAATGCTACTGAATGACATGAACCATATTGCTATTTTATATCCCTTTTCCCGTGCATGTGCAAACTTTATATCCACGATCTTTTTATAGTATACAATGTGTCATATGCTTATCGATTTCACTATGAGGAAGTATAAAAGGAAAATATTAATACAATATTTCATACGAAATTGTTGTAATATCACATTGACTAATTATGCCGTGTTACTATAGTTAGGAAAAGGTGTTACTAGGTTTGCTACCAATCACCACTAGAGATGTTACAGTATATACAAAGTTATGTTATTGTTGTGTTGCTAGAATAAAGAAAGCATGTTCGTGGATTGTCAAAACGTGTTACAAAGGCCTAGTGTAGTTACTGTCAACCATGAATAATTGTGTTGCACTTTTCATTACAACGTGTTACTAACCATGTTGCTACACTAGGGAAAGCGTGTTACAAAGTGTGTGCCTATAGTTATAAAAGTATGTTCCCAGGGTCCTCGGTAACACATATGGCTTGCGTTGCAACAATATAATTGTAACAGCTTTAAATACATATAGGAATAGTTCTTATGTGCTACAATAGATACCACATAGTAACATAGCCTGCAGGAACACCTACAAAAATCTGTTACTGCGCACCTCAGTAACACAATACCTAAGATATAGTAGCACATCAACTTGTTACAAGAGATCGATCCTCACGTAGTGAAAGTAATGCCGGTAAGTAGACGGCGACCGGTTCTGCGACAGTTGTGAGCCGGTGTCGTGGGGTGCGCCTGCTCTCAAGTGGCGCAGTCAAGTTGTGGCTATGTAGTCGCTTGACTACATATCTATTCAACAATTCAAATATCCCCGTGTATGCATACCCATAGACTGGGCAAAAAATGCCATAATATAAGTACGTAGGCCCACCGGTTATGTACTTTGTGATGGATTTTATCAGAGCCACTTTATAACCGATTTAGCAAGTTCTTCGTGCCCATACGAATGAAATATTTGGAGTTTGACAACTGGTTGTGATCATGACAATAATGGACTTCTCCATTATGCATGTAATGGTTTAGAACAGTCACGGTCATGTTTCCCGCCGGTAACGTGTGGTTGTTCAAACAAAGCAGTTGCAAAGGAATTCATAATAGCTTCGGTGATAAGCCATTCCACAAATCACATGATTTCGCCTTTCTAGTCGGGTGAGGGCTTTTGGAGGCCGAGCTCCACTCAGCTCGTTTTCAAAATATGAATTTCCACAGCATGAAAATATTTGAAATTTTCTTGTAAACACTCTCACACATGTGTATTCCGTATGTGTAAAAATTCATAATCAAATACTTTCACACGTGGCATACAGAAAAAAGACAAAAACATATTTCTCAAATGGGCCAATATTTTTTGTTTTTGGGCCAAAAATTTTGTATTTTTGTACAACCTATAAATCAAAAAAATATTCAAATGATTTTTTCACAGGTTAGTGCGGAAATCATATAAGTTCCCGTGCAATTTTTTTCATTTTTTAAACTTTAAAATATGATTTTTGATTTTTTTCAAAATACCGAGCTCCCTGGAGCTCGGCCTCCGTTGGCATTTCCCTTTCCAGTCCGGCTTCTTCATCCTTTCAGTTTTCACCTTCGAATGTGTAAGCCTTCTACCTCTCCAAAATAGAAAATTGAGGTGCGATCTTTCATATGCGGTGTGGTCTTGGTGTGAGGCATGGCCACCTCCGGCGAGCCGTGAGCCACCAGCGACATCGACTTGTGACGGACCGCTCGTTGTCGTTCCACATCCAATCCAACACCAGTACCGTCGTACGAGGCCTTTCGCTAGTTTCCCTTACATTTGTAAGTTATATATTTTCCTTCTCAGTTTCCCTGTCTTCCAATTTTATTCTCTCAATATAAGGAAGTAAAATATTGTTCTTTATTAAGAATTTTAGATGCCATTTTCTTAGCAATATCTTGTTTTGTTGGGTATTCAGTTGATTTGGACAATAAAATAGGTGATGATTGCTTAGTATAGATGCTATTTAGGTATTATACATACATACCATATATATGTTCATAATAAACTATGATCAGTTTTTATTTCTGCTTATTTTCTACATCATTTTTTGTTAGAGAAATTTGACGTCACAAGGTTTTGATCCTGCCTCCGCCACTGGCCCACTGCCTGCTCTGACCACACGCTCAACTCGGTCACCGGCGACCTGCGTGTTGGTGACTGCAGAAGTAGCTGATTCTGTTAGGCTCCAGACCGTAGTAATCCTCTAAATTCCCCTCCATATTATGTAGCTAAGAGCTAGTCAATATGGTAAACAGTTAGCCACGATGAGGCATGCACGTTCGTTCATTTGTAAGCCAGTCTATACGCACAGGCCCATACGATCAATACATATTGTGCTGCATCAATCTTATGTATATCTATCTATACCTCTCTATATATATATATATATATATATATACCTATACCTACTAATAAAGCAAGGTGATATTCTTGGTTTCGTCCCGCAATTAGATGAGTTTTTTTAGTTTTCTTATCTGGTGAGGTGGTACTATTGAAATTTGCGGTGGTTGTTTCGTTTGTTGAGAAAACATAGTCCAAAGGCCACTACACCTCAACCGGGAGTGGGCCTGGACCTTCCTCTGATGGGCTGCCCCTACCGCCTTTACGAAAACAGTAAGTGAAAATATATATGTTCACTAATGAATCAAACTCCCAACCTCTGCTTCGGTCCACGTAGGTTGTAGCCAGCTGGTGTATATTCAACCTGTGGCAAAGCAGTGATTCAGTACGTATTAGTCCCACCTCGCTCCGTTAAATTAGATCCCACCACTTTATATAAGCACGGGGTTGTACTAAAATCAAACAGCCAAGAGAGACTCATTAAATCCAACTCAAAAAAAAAAGAGACCCCATAAAGGCAGGAAGTGGCAGAGGGACATGCACGACGACCATGTCGAATGGATTATAGAGAACGTCGGCATTCATATATACGCTCCAGCAAGCTAGCTCCAAGCCAGGCAGATCACCGAAGCGAAGGGACAGTGCGGGGTGTGGCGGCTGGCGACGACGGCGGCCAGCATGCCGGAGTTCATGCAGTCGACGACATCGATGAACACCCGTCAGTGGCGATGCCGGGCGCGCGTGAATAAAGTTGTTGTTGTTCCCTAAAAAAAAATGTTGTTCGATCAAATTAATTTACTCGGAATCATACTGCCGTCTCGAGCTCACGCCACGATCCTCAAATGATCCATCATTTTTTGTCAGTAACGAACATTCTTTCACGACATAGTTCCTTGACCCGGCCAACCTTGATTGATAAAAATCATTGTTCTCTCCCGTTGCAACGCACGGGCATTTGTGCTAGTACTAATAAAGTAAGGTGATATTTTTGGTTTCGTCCCACTTCAGTAATAATAATTGACTAGTAGAACGCCCGTGCGTTGCCACGGGCCTTTTAAATTTTCCTGATTACATCTATAAACATAATGCATGTCAAAATTTGCATGTCTAGAAAAAGATAGCACACAACTATTGGAAAGCTATTGAAATCCATTTCACTTGTAATGTATTTTGATTAAAAAATGTATTTCAATGATCTATACATATAGAGCAATGATTCAAATGAGAATCTGTTACAAACTAAGATCTATTTGATGCGCTTAAGATATTCCCGTACAACGTCAGGAATGTTGTCTTTAGCTTCATTCACACGGTTCTTGAGCAAGTATAATATAAATTTCTTTCTCAACTCATAACCATACTGCACAAATAATATACACATAGTTAGCATGAATATTTCATGTGGAAGATGCAAGAATGTGCAACATAGAGTTCTCCCTGTTCAAACGGACAAACAAATTATTTACCATTCCATGAGTGCATAGAATCGAAAGCAAAATGACCGGACACATCGTTGCAAATTAATAAATTATTAGCTTGAATATATTGATAATAAAATAAATAATTTTATGTTGAACATTATTATGACAAAATAGATAAATTTACTTGTCCGTGCTCGTTGGAATACCAGCCGGTAATATACGTTGCAAAATATATTTATCAGAATTCCAGCAGGGTTGAGCTATTTCGAGTGCGTCACTGAAATCCCTCAAAAATCTCAATAATTTCGATGCAACTAAGAGTTATAATCTCTAATAATTGTGATGTAGCAAGAGGGTCCAAGACATATACAAGGCATGCACGTTTGTTGATAAAGTTGCTGAAGAATGTATGTGGAAGCAAAATCTGCAAGATGTGGATATTGGGAACCATAAAATTATGACAATAACAAATAACAACCCAAACATACCAAGTTGCACGATGAAATGTTGTTGTCTACCCAGGCCAACTATGAAACAATTCTACCAATGTAAGAATAATTGGCTTCACGCGCCACCTTAGATCTCGTGTTTAATCTAACATGGCGGACTAAGCAGTACAAATGTTTAGATACATGTTGACACTAATGACCTATATAATATATAATTATGATAACCTACACAAAACTAAATTGTAGATCCACGAAGTGTACGGGAGGAAGACCTCATCGCATGCCAGTATATGTACGACCATGTTTAAACAATCATTGTCCGTAGACACCTCCATTGAATGGGGTCCTGAGCTTCACACCCATTCCTTTGTTAAAAATCATAATAATGTATATTAGCACTTAATATTTTTTTAAATGCTGCTATGCACGTAGTGCAATGCCAGTATTTGTGTTAGTCACTGTTAAAAAAATGCTTTGACCTATAATTAGTCAAATAAAGCATAATTTAAATTACATAAAATAGACACTCCAATATCCATATTCAAACTCACTTTCGTATATTATGATTTGTAACCATGGACTAAATATTTTACGAGAGATCTATGAACAATAAAAAATGCCTTATATTTTAGAATATATTTTGAAATGGAGAGAGTATGGTATATTCGAGAAAATGAAACTACATAACTGTGTTGCGCATCTCATGAGCACCACATAATGAGGGTCGAACTAACGAACAGCTCACCCTGACCAGGGCGGCACCAAGGGTTTTCTTAGGTCTTCAGATGAATACCAAAGATTTGGTGATGTGTGTGTCTACTATAGCGGTATTTTTTATATATTGCTGGTATTTAGTACAAAGAAAATCCAATGAATAGCATGTAGATGATTCCTGCTGCCGCCACTGACCCTGACACCCCGTCCGCCCGGGACTGGGACGAGATGGAATCATGACATTTGATCTCATCTTATTTCCTATCCATGTGTACTCGCAAACCACCGCTTGCCAATTTGCTTCTTGACCCAAAACTTTGTCAAGTACAAACAGTAATCAATACTCCCACCCGGGCTCGTAACTGAAGAACTAACAAACAAGGGGCAAAACAGAGCATGGATTATTGAATCAACTTCCTGATGCTGTTCTTTTTTTCAGTATGACCCTTGAGGGCAGTTTATTCTTTGGAGAGAAATTTATAGACTTGACATGAGAAACCTGGACTTGTCCTCTTGACACCATTAATATATTAAATAGCTTTAGAATAACCGAACACATACAGGTGTTCATCTTGAGTCTCCACACAAAGGACCTTTCTAGCAAGTAAGTTCTAACGGAGATCTTGATGTGTCAGTTCAATCAAATTGAACCTCAATGGATTAGGGCAAATATGAAGACACTAAGTGTGAAGTAATATATCTTACATGTCTTGTAAAAATGGTGAAAAATACCGGGAAATCAAAAAGGAAAACCACAGATAAAGCAAATATCACTAACACCAGTGAAACACGTTATCAACATGTTCCTGTAAATTGACAGCGGGACCATGGTGGAGGCAGCATTGGCCTAAGCCCCGGGCCTGTTCATACTGTAGCTACAGATTGTTGTAAGCCTGCATGCGGTCGCCATGCCCCGGGCCGTGACCATGGTGCCCAGGGTTATTTTGTATGGACATCATATAGGATCAACTAAAGAGGAAGTAACTTGAAAATCTACATGTCTGAAATCAGGCTCAGCCATGACAGAGGAATCTAAGGCAAATAGCACTAACATTACGTATTTTGGAACTAAAGATAAATAACCAAATTTGATCGTATTCCATCCTTTCTCTTGCACGCTCGTAATCAGTCACATAAAAACCATAACCCTAACCCATACCCATAAAAGCAAGTGACCGTATTTGATCTCAGTATTACGTACGGACTCCGAATGAGCCTAACTCGCCATCACTATCAACAGAACATACAAATCCCATGAAAAAAGTAACAGAAAATCCAGTTGTCAAAGATGCTCTCGCGTATTTTTATCATAGATCTTGAAATATATTTCACGTCCAGAAAATATATTTATATATGTCAAATAAATTTCTCATGATAAAATCCAATTCAACAAAGAGTTAATTCAGAAAACAAATATCGAACACACAATAATTAGTTTCTACATGACAGCAGTTGCCGTGCAGTTACCTACATGACACCAACACACAACATTATTTGTTTCAGCTAATAATGCCCTTTCTTAGCACATAAATATTATATGTGTGATCAAGCAGTAAAAAACATTTAACAAGTTACCTAAGTAGTACAAAATTAATTATTGCTAGAGAGAGAAAAACATACCCTGGGTAAGTCCCCTTTTTCTCCACTACCCTACCGAGGGAAACACCAATCAAAAGCTTCTAGACTGTCAAAATGAAACCAAGCCACCAATCTTCACACAAAGATACCTTATGTTATATACCTGGGCTAAGAGCATCTTAACATGGTATGTGCCACATAATGCATGTCGATGATGCCCATCTGCTCTGTAGGATCCTGTGCAATTCACAGATGTTTCCACTGTCATGCACGACACAACTTTATAATTGTTTGGCATGTATTATCTGAAAGTCAAACTTACGTCTACGCATATCCTGTAATATTTAAGTCGAAATCCCATGTGTCCCAAGGTTTCGGCCTTGCAATCCCTGTGCAACATTGCTTCTTCCATTTGTTGTTGCTGCTGCCATGACCTGATGCGCCTAGAGCGAAATCTCACTGGGCGTGTGGAATGTCGGTGCATGGAAAATCGTCTCAAGGCTTTCTCCCGCATACAAGCTGAGAGGAGAAAGCTCGAAGCTCACGAGGGAAAGGGATCATATAAGACGTTTTTGCAATTCAGCGTGCGTTGCTACGGGCGACAATAATACATATAAACAAATCAAGTTAAAGTACATCATTTCTTCCTAAGTAATGACCACCATGATCTGGAACTATCAGGAAATGCAATATATAGTTTTCAAGCAAAAAAAGGAAATCCAGTTTGTACTATTCTCAAATACAAAACGAGAAATGTGGTTCTATAATGAATAGTTATCTAGTATAATAATTACATCATTTTGGAAAGTATTCCTTGAACAAAAACTTAATTATTTGATGAGCCTTGTTTGACCATTCATACAAAAATGAAGAGCTTATTTGAGCAGTGAATATAAAACTGGAAAACGAAATAAAAATCATACGAGGACTTCTTCTATCTCTCAACATGTAGTCGAAGGACCAGTTCTTCCTCGACAATATTATTTGCCAGTCAGTGTTATTCATTTTCAGTCAGTAACAAACTATAGACCATAGAACTGTACGTAGGTCCAAAACAAAATATATCTTTAGAATCATCATGCACATTAGATGGTATTGTCAACATTTTCTAAACCATTCTTCCTTTTTCCTTCTCTCCACCTCCCTAATCCACACTCCCACCCCTGTTACTGGTGCATCTGACTCGCAATCAATGTTGATGCAAACATGTAGCTGATGGGAAAACATGTAAGTGACAAAAAATTTGATCTTGGAGCTTTTCCAATGTTGATGCAAACATGTAGCCGCGGGGAAAACATGTAGCCGATTGATCTAACCATTGACCAAAACAAAGCCTACATTCTCATATCACTGAGCTTCATGTATGAGCATGCGAGAAGTCATTTAAACAAAAAACCTTCCAGCCAATTCATCCATCGAAGTGACCTACCCAGACTTACTCATGAAGCCCCTATAGAATTAAGAACCAACCTTACTGCCAATGCCATGAATCAAAGGGACTTATCAATGCACTTCATGAGTTATTCTAGTATAAAGTTAGTGCCAAATCAGGGTCAAGGTTAATATATGAGTTTTATTTTAAATTAACACGACTAAAGGATTAATCTAACTCAAACCTACCTAATTTTGTACAAACCTCAGTCACGCTATCTTCCTGATTTTTCTATGCATCTAGATCTTCATAAATGATGTGTAATTCTTATCCCATGAATTGTATTTGACAAGATAATTAGTGAAACAACCAAGCAGTTGCTTGTCGTGAAATAGAACCATATTTACAGCTGATGTATGAGCTCAGAAGTGTATCGAAGCCTGCATGTTGAGGTACATATTGTGTATTGTATTTTCTCCTAACCCTGCAACATACCTTGTCAAATTTTCAACTACATTAATCGATAGGAAAATATCAAAGTTTGAACTGCATCAATCAAAATATTTTTTATAAGTTAAGACACAATTTTCTGTAATGGAATGGCATAACTGAAAATGGTTTCTTGTTCACTATAAAATACTCGACGATTGCATGTGAAAAAGAAACTTGAAGAACATAATTTAATCCCCAGAGGAACACTACCGGCCATACCCTGTTCTGAACCACCGGTGTCGATGCGGCGCACCACCGCAAACACCTCTCTTGTTGTGTTGTCCATCACCTACGGTGGTACGCACCGGTTAGCACCATCTTGATGTTCCCTGTTTTACAAAGATGGACATCACATGGGAACGAAATTCAGAATAGGAATGTTTGTCACCAAATCCATCAAGAAACGGCCACATTAAGAACTCGAGTTATAGGAAACAATTTCAGCATCAGTCAAAAGAAAATGGGCATATATATATTGCATTACAGCTACAGAGCTACAGTATGTTGCATTATAGCTACGGAGCTACAGTATATCATCAATATAAAAATTGGGTAATCAATTCCATACCAGATTACTAACGTGCACTAATTGTGTTGTACGCTTAATCTGGATACCAAAATCTAGATTAGTTACCTATACATGCACAAAAAAACTCTCCCATACTCTCTTAATCTGTTGAGCTATTTCATCAAGGCGGTGTACTAACCTACACATTCAGGAACTTCTAGCCATATTAAATCTCTTTGGTCTATTGTGTTCATCCATTCAGGCTGATCTTCCCTTTGCTTTGGTCTATTCTGATGTTCCTTCTCTCCTGAATAAATAACAATGTCAACAGTGGATGTACAAATTTCGTGGAGAGACACCTTGGTGCTGCAAGATCTGAAGAAAGGAAAAAAATGTTGAGTGGGAGGCTGACCTTGCCGCTGCAAGCTAACATAGATTGAGGAGGCAGTGGCTGCAGGAGTAGGGTATATGTGCAACCATGGTCTTGTGTTGGTGAACAGTAGTTGATAACTGGCCGGAATTCAACTCCCAGTAGCATGAATATTGTGAACCGTGACACTAATTTCTCCACCAGATTTGTGTATGTAATCACATTCCTTTAGAGTATCATAGATTCCCTCGATGTTATCATCTTTCATGCAGATAAGTAAACAACTAACTAACTGCATCTTTAAGAATGAAACAATAAACTATCGTTGGTGTCTCAGTAATCAGTAATCCTTCTTATGTTAATGCTTCTTCTTCTTCTCTATTTCAGTTAACCAGCGATGGATCATGCATTTATGTCGATGACCGCTGCCACTTGTTACCACCAGCAAACTGAAGGAAATTAGTGCCACATAACTTTCGAACCATCAAAGCATGAAGTATGTCCGACCAGGAGTTGGACTGAATGAATTCATGAATACCTTCTTCTCGTAAAAGTTCCATGTATGTGTCCTTGCGTCCAGGAGCTATGGAGCTATTTCTGTCAGTTATCTCCACACAAAGTTTCAGGCCATCAACCTCTTGTCTCAGTAATAGTTCAGAACAACCACCGTGCTATTTGAGTTAAGTTGGGCTGAAGATCAAGTACCTCAATGATGCACGTGTTGTAGCGAATCCCACTCGGCCTACAGACATCCGGACAACGGCGTTGTCGATGGCCTCCTCCTACCACCGCTTGAACGCACTCACGATGTCCGCGGACATGACGCCCCCATCTCGTCATTCCGATTGGTCAGCCTGTGTGAAGACCCCGGCGGCCAGGACCCCATCGGGCCGACCCCAGAGACAGGCAGTACGGTCTGGACGCCTTGGATCTTGAGGAGGAAGGTGACCACGGTGGCGGATCACCACGAGGCGGCGGTCTCAGCCACTGGACAGGTGCAGGCCGGCCGCTGAACTCCAGGGGCAATGGCAGGGATTGCAGAGGCGGCAACAGGCGGGAACCCTAGGCAACCAGCGATCCTCAGAGTACAGGGCTGGCGGCGGCAGCGCGTCAGATCTTGCGTGTCTGTTTTTTGCCCTGTACGATGTCCAGATCCTACATTGGTATGAGGGGAGGAGGAGCGGGGCAGCCGGCCTGGTTTTTCTGGTTTTTGACGTAGACTCGAGAGAAAAAAGGAAACGAAAGGTGGGGTTTGTCTGGGGAAAATCGGTGGGAGGGGGAGATCGATCGATGGGGAGGCGACGAACGAACGAAACGACGTACGTATTGAGACATTATTAGGAGTAGAGATGTATGTCTGTTTGTTTCCTTATTAGTCGGTTCGGCTTCGTTCTCGCTACAAAAGTTTGTATCGAGTCTGGGTGACCAGCAATTGGTTCGCTAGCGTGGCAAGCAATGAGCCAGGGAATAGGCAGCCCATCTGTCTGTCTTGGGCCATAATAAAAAGAAGTTCATAGGTAGTCCGGGCTGGGCCATCCGGGCCTCTTCTTGTGGCCCAAGGAACGGTAGCAATAAGCCTGGGTGAACAGTAATTGGCTGCCTAAATAAACAATCCCACATTGTTTCTTTACATTGAATCTAACATTCTTAAGAAGTTGATCCCCACTACTAACAATTCTCTCAACATGCACATTGTCCACATCAGCATGATGCCACATCAGCCTTCAGTTTGCAAATACCAATCGTTCGGTCTGATTCCCCAACCTTACCTACAACTACGACGGAGAAAGACCAAAGGTTTCCCCTCCCACACGAGCGCCGCTAATCCCTCATTTAGTTTTTTCTTATGCCACAAAGCTGATCACCGGAGCGATCTGTCGTTTCCTATTCGTAACGGACGAGGCGAACAGAAGAGCCCGGAAAAGATTTCTACGTCGCTTCGCCTTCCTCCCAGATTCGCCTCCTGGTTTTAAACCTCCCCTCTCCGCGCACACCATCACGATGGTCTCTTCAACTGTATTGTCTGCGACGGTCTTCTCATGGGGTTGATCGATCGATCCTTCAAAGACTAGATTTTTAGATTAATCCATCTACTCTTTCTTGATTAACTTTCCTGATTCCTGATGCCTGATTGCTGATTACATCGATTCTGCCCTTTTCATGGCGTCCTGCAGCAACGCGGCACCTTACCTGCCATCCCTACTATGGATCAGGGGGTTTGGACAGCATGGACTGCATCCACTCCGGCTGGTCCGAGTCCGACTATGCCCGCAGCCGCAGCGTTGCCAAGATGTTCATGTCCGTTCGCTTCGTATGCCGCATCCACAAGTAGATTGCACGGCGTTCCTGCCATGCACGACATGGAGGACCAGGTGCGCGTCCGCCGGTATGAGTCATGCTTTTGCCACATCCTCCTCTACTGATGCATATCTTCTTCTCTCACCCTTGCCGCTGGCGACGTGCTCGAACAACACCTCGCCGAGCGCCATGGGTGGCATCTCTACCACCTCCGCTAGGGCGAGGCGCTGGCCGTGGAGGTTGATAAGCAGGCACTCCACCATGCCGCCGCTCCAACTATTTCACCTCAGCCACTCGGGGAGAGAACGCCCGGAGCTGCGCGGTACGTGGTCGGTATTCAGCCAGAACACTACAGAGGCAGAGGCGGAGACAAATACGACCTCGCTGCCGTTGCCAAAGAGAAAGCTATGGTACATGCTCCAACTTCATTCCCTCCTTCCTCCTACTCAAGATTGTTCAGTAAGAAATCAGCTCATTGATGACAAGCTAGGCTACATGTTGTCTGCAAATAACCATGTTCCGTTTTGTAGCAGAAAACTAGAAGGTGATTCTCGGGACATTCAGCCCTCAGCAGGTGCCTTACGCCTACAAGGCTTCTCAAGTGGCATATGGGTTCCTATTTTTCTAAATTAAAAGTTAATAAGGACACGCACAGGACATTTCTTTTATGAGATCATGTGTAGTTATTTTGTTCCAGTGAATCTATCTTTTGCGAGAGTATGTATGTTGATAGATGAATAAAACTGTTGCTTATTGATTGATTTGGTGCAGAGTACATGGCTTTATATATTGGTACAAACCGACTTAGGCTAGGTATTACAAACCGACTAGACTAGGAAACGTGTGATCCAAGGAATAGTCTAACATCCCCCCGCAGTATCAACGGGGCTCGACGATGTTGAGACTGAAACGGATGTCTTGAAATGGCGTAGTAGCAAGTCCTTTGGTGAAGATGTCAGCAAACTGAGCCGTAGTAGGAACATGAAGCACCCGAACTTGTCCAAGAGCTACCTTCTCACGAACAAAGTGGATACCAATCTCAATATGTTTGGTCCGTCGATGTTGAACAGGATTCCCAGACATGTAAACAGCTGAGATATTATCACAATATACAATAGTAGCCTGCTCAATCGGTCGGTGCAGCTCCGAGAGTAACTGACGGAGCCAGATAGTATCAGGGGCGGGCCCACTTCAATTCATGGGTATTCAGTTGAATACCCATTATTTTTGCCAAGAAACCATGTATATATAAGGTATACCATGTGTATGTATGGGGAAAAACGAAAAAGATACAGGAAAACAGGCTAGCTAAGGATTTCAACCAAAAAATGAAGACTAGCCCACCTCTATTGTCGCCCTTACCACCCCGACATGGCCCAAGTGGCCCAAATCGCTGCAGCACGCAGGGCCTGCACGCACGAGCCACAGACCCATCGATAGCATAGCCCTTCGTTAAAAAACATATCGCACAAGAAACAAACAGACGCCTCCCATCCCCAATTATGTTTGCACAAGCGGTAGGGCATGGCCATGGCGACTGGGCTGATCGCCATCGCCTGATCGCACGCGCGCACGGCGGCACATGCAGGTGGCCGACGCGACCCAGGCATCCGACGGCAGCCATCCGTTGGCTCTCGTTGTCTCGATCCATCTTTAATCCATATCCATCTCTGCAGTCGACAGCAGTGGGCATTGCCGCATCGAAGGCTCGCTCGGTCTGGTAGATAATTCGATGCGTTCGTGTAGATAATTCGATGGCAAAGCCGCAGGTTCAGTCATACAAGGTCTGGTACATAATTCGATGCGTTCGTGTATCTTAATACATTATAATCATCTGATGTCAAAATCGGGCTTGCTTTCTTGTGTCGAATCTTAACTTAGCTGTGTTAAATTTATGTATCGTTGTAGGTGTCGACGCGTCACCTTCTTCTTCCGTGTTGCCCTGTAGGCCGGCTGTGCAAGCCTCGTCTGACACCAACAATAATGTGTGCATACAACAGTAAGTTAATTTGGCTACTTGGCTTTCTATTTCATAGTATATCTAAATTTGAAATTACTTTGCAGTGAATTATGAATTGTTTAGGCATGAGAATTTGCAATTTTCCACATGAATTATGGTGATATATTTGGTTATACATGGCAAAAACAAGGCTTTAAGCTTTGGAAAAATAGTCTTTGAAATTTTGAATACACACTCTTCAAATCCTGGGCCCGCCCCTGGATAGTATCAGCAACAACATGTGCCACAGCACGGTACTCGGCTTCAGCGGACGAGCGGGAGACCGTAACCTGTCTTTTCGAGGACCAAGAAATCAAATTGTTACCGAGAAAAACACAAAATCCGAATGTGGATCTTCGAGTGTCTCGACAACTAGCCCAGTCTACATCAGAGTATGCGGTGAGAGAATGGGGAGGAGAATTATTGATGTGAAGACCATGATTAAGAGTACCTTTCAAATACCTAAGAACACGTTTGACATGATTAAAATGAGGAAGCTGTGGATCATGCATATAGAGGCATGCTTGTTGAACAACAAAGGAAATTTCAGGACAAGTGATAGTGAGATATTGGAGAGCACCGGTTAAGCTACGATAGAGAGTAGCATCAGAGAAAGGTACACCGTCAACTGAGAGTTTGAAACTAGTATCGACAGGAGTGCGAGAGGACTGACAATCAAGCATACCAACACGATCAAGAAGATCAAGAATATATTAACGTTGTGAAAGAACGAGGCCAGAAGAATCACGAAGAACAAGAATGCCCAAAAAGTGATGAAGAAGACCAAGATCAGTCATAGAGAATTCAGAACGAAGAAGAGTGATAATGTGATCTAAAAAAGTTTGAGAAGATGCGGTGAGAATGATATCATCTACATATAGAAGGAGGTAGGCAGTTTCGGAATTGTGATGGTATACAAAGAGAGAAGTATCAGAAAGCAAAGAAGTGAAACCTATCGTGTGTATGAAAGAAGAGAAACGTTGAAACTAGGCTCGTGGAGCTTGTTTGAGACCGTAAAGAGATTTTTGGAGAAGACATACATGATTTGGATAGGAAGGATGTTCAAAACCGAGAGGTTGTTGACAATATACGGTCTCTTGAAGAGAACCATGGAGGAAAGCATTTTTGACATCTAGTTGGTGGATGGGCCATGCAGAGGAGACAGCGATGCTAAGAACGGTACGAATGGTGCTGGGCTTGACAACAGGAAAGAATGTTTCATCGTAATCAATGCCATGCTGTTGCGAGTAACCACGGCATACCCAGTGGGCTTTATAGCGTGAGAGGCTCCCATCAGAGTGAAATTTTTGCCGAAAGACCCATTTGCCACAAACGATATTAGTATTGGAAGGGCGAGGAACTAACTGTCAAGTATTGTTCTCAATTAAAGCATTGTATTCTTCTTGCATGGTAGCAGCCCAATTCGGATCAAGGAGAGCAGTTTTGTAAGTTTTTGGGATGGAAGAGAGAGATATGGTAGCATTCAGGTTGAGACGAAAGCCTGATTTGGCACGAGTACGCATGCCATGTTCATTTATAGGGGCGACGGTAGGAACAACACGAGCTAGTAGGATGGGAACATGGGTGTCCGGCGCAGCGAAAGATGCGGACGTAGAAGAAGTGGTCGGCGGTGGGTTGGTATTGGTTTGCAGTGATGGTGGTGTTGGCGCGGTAGGGTTCTGATTATGGTTGGGTTCGGCTGCGGCATGGTTTTGGATGTTTTCATGCCGCGACAGAGGTTCGTTGGTTGGGATGGGAGAAACAATGGCAGGCTGGTTGTATGGTGCTTCCGTGGCAGTATTTTTGGCAGGTTGGGCTGGCGTGACAGGAGTGTAGAGTTGGAAGGGACGGTGAGAAGAGGTGGCGGCCGGGGAAGTGATGATTGATGGTGTGGTGGTGCGTTGAGAAAAAAAGGAAAAATGTGTTCAGCGAACGTAACATGACGAGACACGTGTATCCGTCCCGTGTGTAAGTCAAGGCAACGACAACCTTTGTGTTCGTTGGAAAAACCAAGAAGGACACATGGGATAGATCTTGGAGAATGTTTATTCTCAGAGGTAGCGTAGGCATTTGGAAAGCAAAGACAGCCAAAAACATGAACATCGGAGTAATTGGGATGGCAAAGAAAAAGAGAATAATAGGGAGTGATGTTTGGATTGGTTTTGGAAGGGCGAATATTGAGAAGAAAGGTGGCCGTGTGGAGTGCTTCTGCCCAGAATTTGGATGGCATGGAGGACTGAACGAGAAGTGTACGAACAATGTCATTGAGGGTGCGAAGAGAACGCTCGGCTTTACCGTTTTGAGGAGAAGTGTAGGGACAAGAGAATCGAAGAAGAATGCCATGTTGTAAGAAGAAGTTGCGATTTCTAAGGTTGTCAAACTCACGGCCGTTGTCACACTGAATAAAGCGAATGGGGAGGAAGAAGTGGACAGAAACATAGCGCTGAAAATTTAGAAAAAGCGGGTGAACATTGGATTTGTTACGGAGAGGAAAGGTCCATACAAAGTGAGTAAAGTCATCTAGTATGAAAAGATAGTATTTAAAACCAGAAACACTTGCAACGAGTGAGGTCCATAAATCACGTTGTATTAACTCAAAAGGATAAGTACTAGAAGAGCTAGAGGAGCTAAAGGGAAGACGCACATGTTTGCCTAACTGACAAGACTAGCAAAACGAAGAATTATGGGAATCTCGATTACATGGTATGGAAAATTCACTAATTATAGAAGATAAAACAGCAGCGTTGGGATGTCCCAAACGACGATGCCAAAGGTCGACGGAGGCCACTGTTGGAAATATGCCCTAGAGGCAATAATAAAAGTAGTTATTATTATATTTCCTTGTTCATGATAATCGTTTATTATCCATGCTATAATTGTATTGATTGGAAACTCAAATACATGTGTGGGTACATAGACAACACTGTGTCCTTAGTAAGCCTCTAGTTAACTAACTCGTTGATCAAAGGATGGTAAAGGTTTCCTGACCATGGACATGAGATGTCATTTGATAACGGGATCACATCATTAGGAGAATGATGTGATGGACAAGACCCAAACTATAAACGTAGCATATGATCGTGTCAGTTTATTGCTATTGTTTTCTGCATGTCAAGTATCTGTTCCTATGACCATGAGATCATGCAACTCACTGACACCGGAGGAATACCTTGTGTGTATCAAACGTCGCAACGTAACTGGGTGACTATAAAGATGCTCTACAGGTATCTCCAAAGGTGTCCGTTGAGTTGGCATGGATCAAGACTGGGATTTGTTACTCCGTGTGACGGAGAGGTATCTCAGGGCCCACTCGGTAATACAACATCACTATAAGCCTTGCAAGCAATGTGACTAAGGTGTTAGCCACGGGATCTTGTATTACGGAACGAGTAAAGAGACTTGCCGGTAACGAGATTGAACTAGGTATAGAGATACCGACGATCGAATCTCGGGCAAGTAACATACCGAAGAACAAAGGGAACAACATACGGGATTAACTGAATCCTTGACATAGAGGTTCGACCGATATAGATCTTCGTAGAATATGTAGGAACCAGTATGGGCATCCAGGTCCCGCTATTGGTTATTGGCCGTAGAGGTGTCTCGGTCATGTCTACATAGTTCTCGAACCCGCAGGGTCTACACACTTAACGTTTGGTGACGATTAATATAGTTGAGTTATCGTTGGTGACCGAAGGTTGTTCGGAGTCTCGGATAAGATCCCGGACATGACGAGGATCTCCGGAAGAGTCCGGAGGTAAAGATTGATATGTGTGATAATAGTGTTTTGATCTCCGGAAAGGGTTCCGGAATTCACCGGAAGGGGTTCCGGATGTTCACCGAAGTGTTCGGGTGCAGCAACACTTTATATGGGCCAAAGGGGTATAGCCCACGAGATATTGGAAAGTGCAAAAAGGAGTTTTGCTGCTGCCTTAAGCAGTAAGGCAGTACTGCCGCTTAAGCGGTACTACCGCTTGTGTGAAGCGGTACTACCGCTCAAGCGGTACTACCGCTTGGGTGAAGCGGTACTACCGCTCAAGCGGTACTACCGCTCCCGAGCGGTACTACCGCTTGTGCGCGGTGCTGCAGGGATCCGAGTTGGACTCTTTCCTTGCGGGCCAAACCGATCTTGTGCGGGCAAAACCGACCTTGTAGAGGTTTTTCCTCCAAGTTTAGACCCTAGGGCTCAACATATAAATAGAGGGGCAGGGCTAGCACACGGGAGACATCAGGATTTCCCAAGCCGTGTGCCGGCAACCCTAGCCCTCTAGTTCCTCCGTCATAATCTCCGTAGTGCTTGGCGAAGCCCTGCTAAGATTGTTCCTCACCGCCATCACCACGCCGTCGTGCTGCTGGAACTCATCTACTACTTCACCATCGCTCGCTGGATCGAGGAGGTGAAGGCGTCATCAAGCCGTACGTGTGTTGAACGCGGAGGTGCCGTCCGTTCGGCACTAGATTGGAAGGATCGTGATTGGATCGCGGGACGCTCGGCGATTTGGATCGCGAAGACGTTCGACTACATCAACCGCGTTTCTTAACGCTTCCGTTTAGCGATCTACAAGGGTATGTAGATACAATCTCCCTCTCGTAGATGCTCATCACCATGGATAGGTCTTGCGTGTGCGTAGGAAATTTTTTGTTTCCCATGCAACGTTCCCCAACAGTGGCATCTGAGCTAGGTCTATGCGTAGATGAGATCTCGAGTAGAACACAAAGGAGTTGTGGGCGTGGGTGTATACATATTGCTTGCCGTTACTAGTTGATACTTGATTCGGCGGTATTGTGAGATGAAGCGGCCTGGACCGACATTACGCGTTCGCTTACGCGAGACTGGTTTCACCGCTGCGTGCACTTGTTGCATAAAGGTGACTGGCGGGTGTCTGTCTCTCTCACTTTAGTTGAATCGGTTCAATGAAGAGGGTTCTTTTAGAAGATCAAAAAGCAATCACTACACCACGTTGTGGTTTTGCGTAGGTAAGAATTGTTCTTGCTAGATACCCGTAGCAGCCACGTAAAACTTGCAACAACAATTAGAGGACGTCTAACTTGTTTTTGCAGGGTATGTTGTGATGTGATATGGCCAATTACATGATGAGATATATGTGATGTATGAGATGATCATGTGTTGTATAAAATATCACGACTTGCATGTCGATGAGTACGGCAACTGGCAGGAGCCATAGAGTTGTCTTTAATTATTTTCGCCGTTTTGCTTTACTTTATCGCTATGAGTTAGCAATAGTCGTGGAAGCAACAGTCGGCGCGACAACCTCATGGCGACACGTTGATGGAGATCAAGATGATGGAGATCATGGTGTCATGCCGGTGACGATGGAGATCATGCCGGTGCTTTGGAGATGGAGATCAAAAGCACAATTTCATGGCCATATCATGTCACTTATGATTTGCATGTGATGTTAATCCTTTTATGCATCTTATTTTGCTTAGGACAACGGTAGCATTATAAGGTGATCCCTCACTTAAATTTCAAGATAAAATTGTGTTCTCCCCGAGTGTGCACCGTTGCGAAAGTTCGTCGTTTCGAGACACCACGTGATGATCGGGTGTGATAGACTCTACGTTCGCATACAACGGGTGCAAGCCAGTGTTGCACGTGCGGAACACTCGGGTTAAACTTGACGAGCCTAGCATGTACAGACATGGCCTCGGAACACAAGAGACCGAAAGGTCGAACATGAGTCATATAGTAGATATGATCAACATGAAGATGTTCACCATTGAAACCACCTCAACTCACGTGATGATCGGACTTGAGTTGGTTGATTTGGATCATGTGACACTCGAATGACCGGAGGGATGTCAATTTGAGTGGGAGGTTTTAAGTAATATGATTAACTAAACTCATTATCTTGAACAATAGTCTAAGTTGTCTTTGCACTATTTGTGTTGTAGATCATGGCTCGCGCAGTAGCACCCCTGAATTTTATTGCGTTCCTAGAGAAAGCTAAGTTGAAAGATGATGGAAGTAACTTTGTGGACTGGGCCCGTAATCTAAGGATTATCCTTACGGCTTCCCAGAAGGCTTATGTCCTTGATGCACCGCTTGGTGATCCACCCGCTCCAGTAGAGTCTGCAGACGTTGTGAACGCCTGGCAGGCTCGTTCTGATGATTACTCAATAGTTCAATGTGCAATGTTGTATGGCTTAGAACCGGGACTTCAAAGACGTTTTGAACGTCATGGAGCATATGATATGTTCCAGGAGTTGAAGTTTATCTTTCAGAAGAATGCCCGGATCGAGAGGTATGAGACCTCCGATAAGTTCTATGCTTGCAAGATGGAGGAGAACGGGTCTGTCAGTGATCACATACTCAGAATGTCTGGGTACTCCACCCGTCTGGCTGAATTGGGGATGCCCCTTCCACCAGAGGCTATCACTGACAGAGTTCTTCAATCATTGCCGCCTAGCTACAAGAGCTTCGTGTTGAACTATAACATGCACGGGATGAACAAGTCAGTCGCCGAGCTGTTTGCGATGTTGAAAGTCGCTGAGTCTGAGATTCAGAAGGAGCATCAAGTGTTGATGGTCAATAAAACCACTAGTTTCAAGAAGAATGGCAAGGGTAAGAAGGGTAACTCCAAGAAGAGTGGCAAAGCAGTTGCCCCTCCCGTGAAGAAACCCAAGGCTGGACCCAAGCCAGAAACTGAGTGCTTTCATTGCAAGGGAACTGGTCACTGGAAGCGGAACTGCCCCAAGTATTTGGCTGACAAGAAGGCGGCCAACAACAAACAAGGTATATATGATATACATGTTATTGATGTGTACCTTACCAACTGTCGTTGTAGTGCCTGGGTATTTGATACCGGTGCGGTTGCTCACATTTGCAACTCAAAACAGGAACTGCGGAATAGACGGAGGCTGGCAAAGGACGAAGTGACGATGCGCGTGGGAAATGGTTCCAAGGTTGATGTGATCGCCGTCGGCACGCTCGCTCTTCGATTACCATCGGGATTAGTGATGAACCTGAATAATTGTTATTTAGTGCCTGCGTTAAGCATGAACATTATATCTGGATCTTGTTTATTGCGAGACGGTTACTCATTTAAATCTGAGAATAATGGTTGTTCTATTTATATGAGTAATATCTTTTATGGTCATGCACCCAATGTAAGGGGTTTATTCTTATTGAATCTCGATAGTGATGATACACATATTCATAACATTGATGCCAAAAGATCTAGAATTGATAATGATAATACCACTTTCTTGTGGCACTGCCGTTTAGGTCATATTGGCGTAAAACGCATGAAGAAGCTCCATGCTGATGGACTTTTGGAGTCACTTGATTTTGAATCACTTGACACATCTGAGCCATGCCTCATGGGCAAGATGACTAAGACGCCGTTCTCTGGTACGATGGAACGGGCAAGTGACTTGTTGGAAATCATACATACTGATGTGTGCGGTCCGATGAGCATTGAGGCGCGCGGTGGTTATCGTTACTTTCTCACCTTCACTGATGACTTAAGTAGATATGGGTATATTTACTTAATGAAACACAAGTCTGAAACGTTTGAAAAGTTCAAGCAATTTCAGAGTGAAGTTGAGAATCATCGTAACAAGAAGATTAAATTCCTACGATCTGATCGAGGAGGAGAATATCTGAGTTATGAGTTTGGCAGTCACTTAAGACAGTGTGGAATTGTTTCACAATTGACACCGCCTGGAACACCACAGCGTAATGGTGTGTCCGAACATCGTAATCGAACCTTATTGGATATGGTGCGATCTATGATGTCTCTTGCCGATTTGCCACTATCGTTTTGGGGTTATGCATTAGAGACAGCTGCATTCACTTTAAATAGGGCACCATCGAAATCCGTTGAGACGACGCCATATGAATTGTGGTTTGGCAAGAAGCCAAAATTGTCGTTTATTAAAGTTTGGGGATGTGATGCTTATGTCAAAAAGCTTCAGCCTGAAAAGCTGGAACCCAAAGCGGAGAAATGCGTCTTCATAGGATATCCAAAAGAGACAGTTGGGTATACCTTCTATCTCAGATCCGAAGGCAAAGTGTTTGTCGCTAAAAACGGAACATTTCTTGAGAAAGAGTTTCTCTCGAAAGAATTGAGTGGGAGGAAGATAGAACTTGATGAGGTTATTGAACCTTTACTTCAACCAGAGAGTAGCGCAGCGCAGAAAGATGTTTCTGTAGAGCCTACATCAGTTGAAGAGGAAGTTCATGATGAAGATCATGAAGCTTCGGATCAAGTTGCTATCGAACCTCGTAGGTCGACAAGGACGCGTACTGCTCCTGAGTGGTACGGCAACCCTGTCTTAGAGGTCATGTTGTTGGACAACGATGAACCTACGAGCTATGGAGAAGCGATGGTGGGCCCGGATTCCGAGAAATGGTTAGAGGCCATGAAATCCGAGATGGGATCCATGTATGAAAACAAAGTGTGAACTTTGGAAGTATTACCTGAAGGGCGTAAGGCCATTCAGAACAAATGGATCTTTAAGAGGAAGACGGACGCGGACGGTAATGTCACCGTCTATAAAGCTCGACTTGTGGCAAAGGGTTTTTCACAAGTTCAAGGAGTTGACTACGATGAGACCTTCTCACCCGTAGCGATGCTTAAGTCTGTCAGAATCATGTTAGCAATAGCTGCCTTTTTCGATTATGAAATTTGGCAGATGGATGTCAAAACAGCGTTCCTTAACGGTTTCCTTAAGGAAGAGTTGTATATGATGCAATCGAAAGGTTTTGTCGATCCAGAGAATGCTAAAAAAGTTTGCAAACTCCAGCGATCCATTTATGGAGTGGTGCAAGCATCTCGGAGTTGGAATCTTCGCTTTGATGAGGTGATCAAAGCGTTCGGGTTTATACAAGTTTACGGAGAAGCTTGTATTTACAAGAAAGTGAGTGGGAGCTCTATAGTGTTTCTAATATTATATGTGGATGACATATTGATGATTGGAAACAATATAGAAATGTTGGAAAGCGTGAAGGAATATTTGAACAAGAGTTTTTCAATGAAGGACCTAGGAGAAGTTGTTTGAAAAAGAGATAGATCAAGACGCTTAATAGGACTTTCACAAAGCACATACCTTGACAAAGTTTTGAAGAAGTTCAAAATGGATTAGTCCAAGAAGGGGTTCTTGCCTATATTGCAAGGTGTGAAGTTGAGTAAGACTCAATGCCCAGTGACTGTAGAAGATAGAGAAAAGATGAGTGTCATCCCCTATGCTTCAGCCATAGGCTCTATCATGTATGCAATGCTGTGCACAAGACCCGATGTCAGCCACAGCACTCTGAAATTGCTTGAACTTTTCAAACGTTTCAGACTTGTGTTTCATTAAGTAAATATACCCATATCTACTTAAGTCATCAGTAAAGGTGAGAAAATAACGATATCCACCACGCACCTCAATGCTCATCGGACCACACACATCAGTGTTGGGGAACGTTGCATGGGAAACAAAAATTTTCCTACGCACACACAAGATCTATCCATGGTGATGAGCATCTACGAGAGGGAGAGTGAATCTACATACCCTTGTAGATCGCTAAGCGGAAGCGTTAATAAACGCGGTTGATGTAGTCGAACGTCTTCGCGATCCAAATCGCCGAGCGTCCCGCGATCCAATCACGATCCTTCCGATCTAGTGCCGAACGGACGGCACCTCCGCGTTCAACACACGTACGGCTTGATGACGCCTTCACCTCCTCGATCCAGCGAGCGATGGTGAAGTAGTGGTTGAGTTCCAGCAGCACGACGGCGTGGTGATGGTGGTGAGGAACAATCTCTGCAGGGCTTCGCCAAGCACTACGGAGATTATGACGGAGGAACTAGAGGGCTAGGGTTGCCGGCACACGGCTTGGGAAATCCTGATGTGTCCCGTGTGCTAGCCCTGCCCCTCTATTTATATGTTGAGCCTTGGGGTCTAAACTTGGAGTAAAAGCCTCCTCCGGGTCGGTTTTGCCCGCACAAGGTCGGTTTGGCCCGCAGGAAAAGAGTCCAACTCGGATCCCTGCCGAACCGTGCACAGCCGCGCACAAGCGGTAGTACCGCTTCACATAAGCGGTAGTACCGCTTGGGCGGTAGTACCGCTTCACACAAGCGGTAGTACCGCTCGGGCGGTAGTACCGCTTCACCAAGCGGTAGTACCGCTTACGCGGCAGCAAAACTACTTTTGCACTTTCCAATACCTTGTGGGCTTTATCCCTTTGGCTCATATAAAGTGTTGCTGCACCCGAACACTTCGGTAAACATCCGGAACCCATTCCGGTGAACTCCGGAACCCTTCCAGAGATCAAAACACTATTATCACATATATCAATCTTTACCTCCGGACTATTCCGGAGATCCTCGTCATGTCCGGGATCTTATCCGAGACTCCGAACAACTTTCGGTCACCAACATAATAACTCAATTATACTAATCGTCACCAAACGTTAAGTGTGTAGACCCTGCGGGTTCGAGAACTATGTAGACATGACCGAGACACCTCTACGGCCAATAACCAATAGCGGGACCTGGATGCCCATATTGGCTCCTACATATTCTACGAAGATCTTTATCGGTCGAACCTCTATGTCAAGGATTCAGTTAATCCCGTATGCTGTTCCCTTTGTTCTTCGGTATGTTACTTGCCCGAGATTCGATCGTTGGTATCACTATACCTAGTTCAATCTCGTTACCGGCAAGTCTCTTTACTCGTTCCGTAATACAAGATCTCGTGGCTAACACTTTAGTCACATTGCTTGCAAGGCTCATTGTGATGTTGTATTACCGAGTGGGCCCTGAGATACCTCTCCGTCATACGGAGTAACAAATCCCAGTCTTGATCCATGCCAACCCAACAGACACCCTCGGAGATACCTGTAGAGCACCTTTATAGTCACCCAGTTACGTTGCGACGTTTGATACACACAAGGTATTCCTCCGGTGTCAGTGAGTTGCATGATCTCATGGTCAAAGGAACAGATACTTGACATGCAGAAAACAATAGCAATAAACTGACACGATCATATGCTACGTTTACAGTTTGGGTCTTGTCCATCACATCATTCTCCTAATGATGTGATCCCGTTTATCAAATGACATCTCATGTCAATGGCTAGGAAACCTTAACCATCTTTGATCAACGAGCTAGTCAACTAGAGGCTTACTAGGGACACAGTGTTGTCTATGTACCCACACATGTATTTGAGTTTCCAATCAATACAATTATAGCATGGATAATAAACGATTATCATGAACAAGGAAATATAATAATAACCAATTTATTATTGCCTCTAGGGCATATTTCCAACAGTCTCCCACTTGCACTAGAGTCAATAATCTAGTTCACATCACTATGTGATTTACATTGTAATGAATCGAACACCCATGCAGTTCTGGTGTTGTTCATGTTTAGCCCTTGGAAGAGGTTTAGTCAACGGATCTGCAACATTTAGATCCGTGTGTACTTTGCAAATATTTATGTCGTCCTCCTTGATGTAATCGCGGATGGAATTGAAACGTCGCTTTATGTGTCTGGTCCTCTTGTGAAATCTTGGTTCCTTGGCTAGAGCAATGGCACCAGTATTATCACAAAACAGAGTCATTGGGTTAAGCGCACTAGGCACTACTCCAAGATCTGTCATGAACTCCTTCATCCAGACACCTTCCTTCGCCGCCTCCGAGGCAGCGATGTACTCCGCTTCGCATGTAGAATCTGCTACCACGCTTTGCTTGGAACTGTACCAGCTAACCGCACCCCCATTAAGAATAAATACGTATCCGGTTTGCGACTTAGAGTCATCCGGATCAGTGTCAAAGCTTGCATCGACGTAACCCTTTACGACGAGCTCTTGATCACCTCCATAAACGAGAAACATGTCCTTAGTCCTTTTCAGGTACTTCAGGATATTCTTGACCGCCGTCCAGTGTTCCATTCCTGGATCACTTTGAAACCTTCCGACCATACTTATGGCAAGGCTGACATCGGGTCTTGTGCACAGCATTGCATACATGATAGAGCCTATGGCCGAAGCATAGGGGATGACACTCATCTTTTCTCTATCTTCTGCAGTCACTGGGCATTGAGTCTTACTCAACTTTACACCTTGCAAAACAGGCAAGAACCCCTTCTTGGACTGATCCATTTTGAACTTCTTCAAAATCTTATCAAGGTATGTGCTTTGTGAAAGTCCTATTAAGCGTCTTGATCTATCTCTATAGATCTTGATGCCTAATATGAAAGCAGCTTCTCCTAGGTCCTTCATTGAAAAACTCTTGTTCAAATATTCCTTTACGCTTTCCAGCATTTCTATATTGTTTCCAATCAGCAATATGTCATCCACATATAATATTAGAAACGCTATAGAGCTCCCACTCACTTTCTTGTAAATACAAGCTTCTCCGTAAACTTGTATAAACTCGAACGCTTTGATCACTTCATCAAAGCGAAGATTCCAACTCCGAGATGCTTGCACCAGTCCATAAATGGATCGCTGGAGTTTGCAAACTTTGTCAGCATTCTCTGGATCGACAAAACCTTCTGGTTGCATCATATACAACTCTTCCTTAAGGTAACCGTTAAGGAACGCTGTTTTGACATCCATCTGCCAAATTTCATAATCGAAAAAGGCAGCTATTGCTAACATGATTCTGACGGACTTAAGCATCGCTACGGGTGAGAAGGTCTCATCGTAGTCAACTCCTTGAACTTGTGAAAAACCCTTTGCCACAAGTCGAGCTTTATAGACGGTGACATTACCGTCCGCGTCCGTCTTCCTCTTAAAGATCCATTTGTTCTGAATGGCCTTACGCCCTTCAGGTAATACTTCCAAAGTCCATACTTTGTTTTCATACATGGATCCCATCTCGGATTTCATGGCCTCTAACCACTTCTCGGAATCCGGGCCCATCATCGCTTCTCCATAGCTCGTAGGTTCATCGTTGTTTAACAACATGACCTCTAAGACAGGGTTGCCGTACCACTCAGGAGTAGTACGCGTCCTTGTCGACCTACGAGGTTCGATAGCAACTTGATCCAAAGCTTCATGATCATCATCATTAACTTCCTCTTCAGCTAATGTAGGCTCCACAGAAACAACTTTCTGCGCTGCGCTACTCTCAGGTTGAAGTAAAGGTTCAATAACCTCATCAAGTTCTATCTTCCTCCCACTCAATTCTTTCGAGAGAAACTCTTTCTCAAGAAATGTTCCGTTTTTAGCGACAAACATTTTGCCTTCGGATCTGAGATAGAAGGTATACCCAACTGTCTCTTTTGGGTATCCTATGAAGACGCATTTCTCCGCTTTGGGTTCCAGCTTTTCAGGCTGAAGCTTTTTGACATAAGCATCACATCCCCAAACTTTAAGAAACGACAGCTTTGGCTTCTTGCCAAACCAAAGTTCATATGGCGTCGTCTCAACGGATTTCGATGGTGCCCTATTTAAAGTGAATGCAGCTGTCTCTAATGCATAACCCCAAAACGATAGTGGCAAATCGGCAAGAGACATCATAGATCGCACCATATCTAATAAGATTCGATTACGACGTTCGGACACACCATTACGCTGTGGTGTTCCAGGCGGTGTCAATTGTGAAATAATTCCACACTGTCTTAAGTGACTGCCAAACTCATAACTCAGATATTCTCCTCCTCGATCAGATCGTAGGAATTTAATCTTCTTGTTACGATGATTCTCAACTTCACTCTGAAATTGTTTGAACTTTTCAAATGTTTCAGACTTGTGTTTCATTAAGTAAATATACCCATATCTACTTAAGTCATCAGTGAAGGTGAGAAAGTAACGATAACCACTGCGCGCTTCAATACTCATCGGACCGCACACATCAGTATGTATGATTTCCAATAAGTCACTTGCCCGTTCCATTGTTCCAGAGAACGGCGTTTTAGTCATCTTGCCCATGAGGCATGGCTCACATGTGTCAAGTGATTCAAAATCAAGTGACTCCAAAAGTCCATCAGCATGGAGCTTCTTCATGCGTTTTACGCCAATATGACCTAAACGGCAGTGCCACAAGAAAGTGGTATTATCATTATCAATTCTATATCTTTTGGCATCAATGTTATGAAGATGTGTATCATTATTATCGAGATTCAACAAGAATAAACCCCTCACATTGGGTGCATGACCATAAAAGATATTACTCATATAAATAGAACAACCATTATTCTCTGATTTAAATGAGTAACCGTCTCGCAATAAACAAGATCCAGATATAATGTTCATGCTTAACGCAGGCACCAAATAACACTTATTTAGGTTCATCACTAATCCCGACGGTAATCGAAGAGCGAGAGTGCCAACGGCGATCACATCAACCTTGGAACCATTTCCCACGCGCATCGTCACTTCGTCCTTTGCCAGCCTCCGTCTATTCCGCAGTTCCTGTTTTGAGTTGCAAATATGAGCAACCGCACCGGTATCAAATACCCAGGCACTACAACGAGAGTTGGTAAGGTACACATCAATAACATGTATATCATATATACCTTGTTTGTTGTTGGCCGCCTTCTTGTCAGCCAAATACTTGGGGCAATTCCGCTTCCAGTGTCCAGTTCCCTTGCAATGAAAACACACAGTTTCTGGTTTGGGTCCAGCCTTGGGTTTCTTCACGAGAGGAGCAACTGCTTTGCCACTCTGCTTGGAGTTACCCTTCTTACCCTTGCCATTTTTCTTGAAACTAGTGGTTTTATTGACCATCAACACTTGATGCTCCTTCTGAATTTCAGACTCAGCGGCTTTCAGCATCGCAAACAGCTCGGCGACTGACTTGTTCATCCCGTGCATGTTATAGTTCAACACGAAGCTCTTGTAGCTAGGTGGCAATGATTGAAGAACTCTGTCAGTGATAGCCTCTGGCGGAAGGGGCATCCCTAACTCAGCCAGACGGGTGGAGTACCCAGACATTCTGAGCACGTGATCACTGATAGACCCGTTCTCCTCCATCTTGCAAGCATAGAACTTATCGGAGATCTCATATCTCTCGATCCGGGCATTCTTCTGAAAGATAAACTTCAACTCCTGGAACATCTCATATGCTCCATGATGTTCAAAACGTCTTTGAAGTCCCGGTTCTAAGCCATACAACATTGCACATTGAACTATTGAGTAATCATCAGAACGAGCCTGCCAGGCGTTCACAACGTCTAGAGACTCAACTGGAGCGGGTGGATCACCAAGCGGTGCATCAAGGACATAAGCCTTCTGGGAAGCCGTAAGGATAATCCTTAGATTACGGGCCCAGTCCACAAAGTTACTTCCATCATCTTTCAACTTAGCTTTCTCTAGGAACGCATTAAAATTCAGGGGTGCTACTGCGCGAGCCATGATCTACAACATAAATATTGCAAAGACAACTTAGACTATTGTTCTTAGATAATGAGTTTAGTTAATCATATTACTTAAAAACTCCCACTCAAATTGACATCCCTCCGATCATTCGAGTGTAACATGATCCAAATCCACCAACTCAAGTCCGATCATCACGTGAGTTGAGGTGGTTTCAATGGTGAACATCTTCATGTTGATCATATCTACTATATGACTCATGTTCGACCTTTCGGTCTCTTGTGTTCCGAGGCCATGTCTGTACATGCTAGGCTCGTCAAGTTTAACCCGAGTGTTCCGCACGTGTAACATGGCTTACACCCGTTGTATGCGAACGTAGAGTCTATCACACCCGATCATCACGGCGTGTCTCGAAACGACGAACTTTCGCAACGGTGCACACTTGGGGAGAACACAATTTATCTTGAAATTTAAGTGAGGGATCACCTTATAATGCTACCGTCGTCCTAAGCAAAATAAGATGCATAAAAGGATTAACATCACATGCAAATCATAAGTGACATGATATGGCCATGAACTTGTGCTTTTGATCTCCATCTCCAAAGCACCGGCATGATCTCCATCGTCACCGGCATGACACCATGATCTCCATCATCTTGATCTCCATCAACGTGTCGCCATAAGGTTGTCGCGCTGACTGTTGCTTCCACGACTATAGCTAACGTTTAGCGATAAAGTAAAGCATTACATAGCGCTTAATGATTGACACGCAGGTCATACAATAATTAAAGACAACTCTATGGCTCCTGCCAGTTGCCGTACTCATCGACATGCAAGTCGTGATATTCTATACAAAACATGATCATCTCATACATCACATATATCTCATCATGTAATTGGCCATATCATATCACATCATACCCTGCAAAAACAAGTTAGACGTCCTCTAATTGTTGTTGCAAATTTTACGTGGCTGCTACGGGTTTGCAAGAACCGTTCTTACCTACGCAAAACCACAACGTGGTGTAGTGATTGCTTTTTGATCTTCTAAAAGAACCCTCTTCATTGAAATCGATTCAACTAAAGTGAGAGAGACAGACACCCGCTAGCCATCTTTATGCAACGAAGTTACATGTTAGTTGAAGGAACCTGTCTCGCGTAAGTGTACGCGTAATGTCGGTCCGGGCCGCTTCATCTCACAGTACCGCCGAATCAAATATCAACTAGTAACGGCAAGCAATATGTTTACATCCACGCCCACAACTCGTTTGTGTTCTACTCGAGATCTCATCTACGCATAGACCTGGCTCATGATGCCACTGTTGGGGAACGTTGCATGGGAAACAAAAAATTTCCTACGCACACACAAGATCTATCCATGGTGATGAGCATCTACGAGAGGGAGAGTGAATCTACATACCCTTGTAGATCGCTAAGCGGAAGCGTTAATAAACGCGGTTGATGTAGTCGAACGTCTTCGCGATCCAAATCGCCGAGCGTCCCGCGATCCAATCACGATCCTTCCGATCTAGTGCCGAACGGACGGCACCTCCGCGTTCAACACACGTACGGCTTGATGACGCCTTCACCTCCTCGATCCAGCGAGCGATGGTGAAGTAGTGGTTGAGTTCCAGCAGCACGACGGCGTGGTGATGGTGGTGAGGAACTATCTCTGCAGGGCTTCGCCAAGCACTACGGAGATTATGACGGAGGAACTAGAGGGCTAGGGTTGCCGGCACACGGCTTGGGAAATCCTGATGTGTCCCGTGTGCTAGCCCTGCCCCTCTATTTATATGTTGAGCCTTGGGGTCTAAACTTGGAGTAAAAGCCTCCTCCGGGTCGGTTTTGCCCGCACAAGGTCGGTTTGGCCCGCAGGAAAAGAGTCCAACTCGGATCCCTGCCGAACCGTGCACAGCCGCGCACAAGCGGTAGTACCGCTTCACATAAGCGGTAGTACCGCTTCACACAAGCGGTAGTACCGCTCGGGCGGTAGTACCGCTTCACCAAGCGGTAGTACCGCTTACGCGGCAGCAAAACTACTTTTGCACTTTCCAATACCTTGTGGGCTTTATCCCTTTGGCTCATATAAAGTGTTGCTGCACCCGAACACTTCGGTAAACATCCGGAACCCATTCCGGTGAACTCCGGAACCCTTCCAGAGATCAAAACACTATTATCACATATATCAATCTTTACCTCCGGACTATTCCGGAGATCCTCGTCATGTCCGGGATCTTATCCGAGACTCCGAACAACTTTCGGTCACCAACATAATAACTCAATTATACTAATCGTCACCAAACGTTAAGTGTGTAGACCCTGCGGGTTCGAGAACTATGTAGACATGACCGAGACACCTCTACGGCCAATAACCAATAGCGGGACCTGGATGCCCATATTGGCTCCTACATATTCTACGAAGATCTTTATCGGTCGAACCTCTATGTCAAGGATTCAGTTAATCCCGTATGCTGTTCCCTTTGTTCTTCGGTATGTTACTTGCCCGAGATTCGATCGTTGGTATCACTATACCTAGTTCAATCTCGTTACCGGCAAGTCTCTTTACTCGTTCCGTAATACAAGATCTCGTGGCTAACACTTTAGTCACATTGCTTGCAAGGCTCATTGTGATGTTGTATTACCGAGTGGGCCCTGAGATACCTCTCCGTCATACGGAGTAACAAATCCCAGTCTTGATCCATGCCAACCCAACAGACACCCTCGGAGATACCTGTAGAGCACCTTTATAGTCACCCAGTTACGTTGCGACGTTTGATACACACAAGGTATTCCTCCGGTGTCAGTGAGTTGCATGATCTCATGGTCAAAGGAACAGATACTTGACATGCAGAAAACAATAGCAATAAACTGACACGATCATATGCTACGTTTACAGTTTGGGTCTTGTCCATCACATCATTCTCCTAATGATGTGATCCCGTTTATCAAATGACATCTCATGTCAATGGCTAGGAAACCTTAACCATCTTTGATCAACGAGCTAGTCAACTAGAGGCTTACTAGGGACACAGTGTTGTCTATGTACCCACACATGTATTTGAGTTTCCAATCAATACAATTATAGCATGGATAATAAACGATTATCATGAACAAGGAAATATAATAATAACCAATTTATTATTGCCTCTAGGGCATATTTCCAACAATCAGTATGTATGATTTCCAACAAGTCACTTGCCCGTTCCATTGTTCCAGAGAACGGGGTCTTAGTCATCTTGGCCATGAGGCATGGTTCACATGTGTCAAGTGATTCAAAATCAAGTGACTCCAAAAGTCCATCAGCATGGAGCTTCTTCATGCGTTTTACACCAATATATATGACCTAAGTGGCAGTGCCACAAGAAAGTGGTGCTATCATTATCAACTCTACATCTTTTGGCATCAATGTTATGAACATGTGTATCATCACTATCGAGATTCAATAAGAATAAACCCCTCACAATGGGTGCATGACCATAAAAGATATTACTCATATAAATAGAACAACCATTATTCTCTGATTTAAATGAGTAACCGTCTCGCAATAAACAAGATCCAGATATAATGTTCATGCTTAACGCAGGCACTAAATAACAATTATTTAGGTTCATCACTAATCCCGATGGTAATCGAAGAGCGAGCGTGCCGACGGCGATCACATCAACCTTGGAACCATTTCCCACGCGCATCGTCACTTCGTCCTTTGCCAGCCTCCGTCTATTCTGTAGTTCCTGCTTTGAGTTGCAAATGTGAGCAACCGAACCGGTATCAAATACCCAGGCACTACAACGAGAGTTGGTAAGGTACACATCAATAACATGTATATCATATATACCTTGTTTGGTGTTGGCCGCCTTCTTGTCAGCTAGATACTTGGGGCAGTTCCGTTTCCAGTGACCAGTTCTCTTGCAATGAAAGCACTCAGTTTCTGGCTTGGGTCCAGCCTTGGGTTTCTTCACGGGAGGGCAACTGCTTTGCCACTCTTCTTGGAGTTACCCTTCTTGCCCTTGCCATTCTTCTTGAAACTAGTGGTTTTATTGACCATCAACACTTGATGCTCCTTCTGAATCTCGGACTCAGCGACTTTCAACATCGCAAACAGCTCGGCGACTGACTTGTTCATCCCTTGCATGTTATAGTTCAACACGAAGCTTTTGTAGCTAGGTGGCAGTGATTGAAGAACTCTGTCAGTGATCGCCTCTGGCGGGAGAACAATTCCCAACTCCGCCAGAAGGTTGGAATACCCAGACATTCTGAGTACATGTTCACCGACAGACCCGTTCTCCTCCATCTTGCAAGCATAGAACTTATCGGAGGTCTCATACCTCTCGATCCGGGCATTCTTCTCAAAGATAAACTTCAACTCCTAGAACATCTCATATGCTCCATGACATTCAAAACGTCTTTGAAGTCCCGGTTCTAATCCATACAACATTGCACATTGAACTATTGAGTAATCATCAGAACGTGCCTGCCAGGCGTTCGCAACGTCTGCAGACTCTACTGGAGCGGGTGGTTCACCGAGAGGTGCATCAAGGACATAAGCCTTTTGGGAAGCCGTGAGGATAATCCTCAGATTACGGGCCCAGTCTACAAAGTTACTTCCATCATCTTTCAACTTAGCTTTCTCTAGGAACGCATTGAAATTCAAGGGTGCTACTGCGCGAGCCATTGGTCTACAACATAAATTTTGCAAAGACAACTTAGACTATTGTTCAAGATAAAGAGTTTAGTTAATCATATTACTTATAAACTCCCACTCAAATTGACATCCCTCAGGTCATTCGAGTGTCACATGATCCAAATTCACCAACCCAAGTCCGATCATCACGTGAGATGAGGTGGTTTCAATGGTGAACATCTCCATGTTGATCATATCTACTATATGACTCATGCTCGACCTTTCGGTCTCTTGTGTTCCGAGGCCATGTCTGTACATGCTAGGCTCGTCAAGTTTAACCCGAGTGTTCCGCATGTGCAACACTGGCTTGCACCCGTTGTATGCGAACGTAGAGTCTATCACACCCGATCATCACGTGGTGTCTCAAAACGACGAACTTTTGCAAGGGTGCACACTCGGGGAGAACAAAATTTTATCTTGAAATTTTAGTGAGGGATCACCTTATAATGCTACCGTCATCCTAAGCATAATAAGATGCATAAAAGGATTAACATCACATGCAAATCATAAGTGACATGATATGGCCATGATCTTGTGCTTTTGATCTCCATCTCCAAAGCACCGGCATCATCTCCATCGTCACCGACATGACACCATGATCTCCATCATCTTGATCTCCATCAATGTGTCGCCATGAGGTTGTCGCGCCAACTATTGCTTCTACAACTATTGCTAACTTATAGCGATAAAGTTAAGCAAAAATGGCGAAAATAAATTAAAGACAACCCTATGGCTCCTGCCGGTTGCCGTACTCATCGACATGCAAGTCGTGATAATCTATACAAAAGATTATCATCTCATATATCTCATCATGTTTCTGGCCATATCATATCACATCATACCCTGCAAAAACAAGTTGGACGTCCTCTAATTTGTTGTTGCATGTTTTACGTGGCTGCTATTGGTATCTAGCAAGAACGATTCTTACCTACGCATAACCACAACGATGATATACAAGTTGCTATTTCACCTTCTACAAGGACCGCCTCTGTCGAATCCGATTCAACTAAAGTGGGAGAGACATACACCCGCCAGCCATCTTATGCAACAAAGTTACATGTCAGTCGATGGAACCGGTCTCTCGTACGTGGACGAGTAAGGTTGGTCCGAGCCGCTTCATCCCACAATACCGCTGAATCAAGAAAAGACTAAGGAGGGAAGCAATCTGAATATCAACGCCCACAAAATCCATTGTGTTCTACTCGTGATCTCATCTACGCATAGACCTAGCTCGTGATGCCACTGTTGGGGAACGTTGCATGGGAAACAAAAAAATTCCTTTGCACACGCAAGATCTATCCATGGTGATGAGCATCTACGAGAGGGAGAGTGGATCTACGTACCCTTGTAGATCGCTAAGCGGGAGGCATTAAGAAACGTGGTTGATGTAGTCGAACGTCTTCACGATCCAAATCGCAAGCCGTCCCGCGATCCGATCACGATCCGTCCCGATCTAGCGCCGAACGGACGGCACCTCCGCGTTCAGCACACCTACAGCTCGATGACGATCTCCGCCTTCTTGATCCAGCAAGAGGGAGTGGAGAGGTAGATGAGTACTCCGGCAGCACGACGGCATGGTGACGGTGGTGGTGGAGCTGATCCGGCAGGGCTTCGCCAAGCACTGTCGAATCTATCTAGAGGAGGAGACGATCTAGTGGGGGTAGAGAGGGCTGCACCGTGGCTTGGGGTGCGGCTGCCCTCTCTCCCCTCCAATATATATAGGAGGGAGGGGGAGGGGCTGGCGCCCTAGGGTTTCCCCTAGGGTCGGCCGAACCAGGGAGGAGGAGGAGTCCTCCTCCAACTAGGAGGTGGGCACGGGAGGAGTCCTCCTCCTACTAGGACTCCTCCCCCTCTCCTCTTTCCTGCGCATAGGCCCATAGGGGCTGGCCGCCCAGTACACCAGGGGCTGGTGCGCCACCTCTAAGGCCCATGTGGCCCCTTGGGATGTGTGGACCCCACTTGGTGGACTCCTGGAACCCATTTGTCACTCCCGGTGTACACTGCCGGAAATGCGCGAAACTTTTCCGGAGTTCAAACACCAGTTTCCTATATATCAATCTTTACCTCCGGACCATTCTAGATCTCCTCGTGACGTCCGGGATCAGATCCGGGACTCCTAACAACCTTCGGTCACCACCATACATAACTCAATACTACCGAAACGTCACCGAACGTTAAGTGTGCAGACCCTGCGGGTCCGAGAACTATGTAGACATGACCGAGACACCTCTACGGTCAATAACCAATAGCGGGACCTGGATGCCCATATTGGTTCCTACATATTCTACGAAGATCTTTATCGGTTGAACCTCTATGTCAAGGATTCAGTTAATCCCGTATGCTGTTCCCTTTGTTCTTCGATATGTTACTTGCCCGAGATTCGATCATCGGTATCTCTATACCTAGTTTAACCTCGTTACCGGCAAGTCTCTTTACTCGTTCCGTAATACAAGATCCCGTGGCTAACTCTTTAGTCACTTTGCTTGCAAGGCTTATTGTGATGTTCTATTATCGAGTGGGCCCTGAGATACTTCTCCGTCACACGGATTAACAAATCCCAGTCTCGATCCATGCCAACTCAACAGACACCCTTGGATATACCTGTAGAGCATCTTTATAGTCACCCAGTTATGTTGCGACGTTTGATACACACAAGGTATTCCTCCGGTGTCAATGAGTTGCATGATCTCATGGTCATAGGAACAGATACTTGACATGCAGAAAACTATAGCAATAAACTGACACGATCATATGCTACGTTCATAGTTTGGGTCTTGTCCATCACATCATTCTCCTAATGACGTGATCCCGTTATCAAATGACATATCATGTCTATGGCTAGGAAACCTTGACCATCTTTGATCGACGAGCTAGTCTACTAGAGGCATACTAGGGACACAGTGTTGTCTATGTAACCACACATGTATTTGTGTTTCCAATCAATACAATTATAGCATGGATAGTAAACATTTATCATGAACAAGGAAATATAATAATAACCACTTTATTATTGCCTCTAGGGCATATTTCCAACAGAGCACTCGGAGCCGTCGTAGGATTTAGAGTCGGCGGTGACGGAGGAGACGCCGAGTGCGTCGAAGGCGGCCTGTAGATAGGGTTCTTGCCGCGGTAGTTGGGACTTGGGCGCCAGCCTGGAGGAGGCTGCACGGATGGCGTCGTGGGTGGCGTGGCGGAAGGAACCGGCATGGGAGGCGCTGATGGGGACGGCGCAGGAGAACGAGCCGCAGCATGGAAGACTTTTGGGCGGGAGTCTTTGCGAGCTTGAGTTTCCGCCGCGAGCTGCAGCATGGAGCGTACTTCGGCGAAGGTTGGAGGAGGCCGCATCATGGGGATGAAGGAGACCTGCTTGTCGAAATCCTCGCTGAGCCCGACGACAATGATGTTGATGAGCTGCGAGTCGCTGACTGGATTGCCGAGTTCGCGAAGCTCGGCACCGATGGCCTTGATGCGCTGGCAGAAGAGGTTCACCGGGGCATCGCCTTGGGCCATGTTACGAAGCTCGGTGTGCAGAGCGTTTTTCCGAGCGTCGCTATTGCTTTGAAAAAGCTGGCGAGGGGAGCTCCAGATGCTGGCGGTGGTGACGCCGTCGTGATCAAGCATGTTGAAGATCTCGGTGGTGATGCGGGTGTAGAAGCACTGAACGATGGCGAGATCGTCTTTCATCCATTGAGGATCATCAGGTCGAGGGAGACTGTCGGCGGTGACGTGAGACTGGAGGTTGCAGCGTCCCAGATGTAGATCAAAGAGGTGGCGCCAATGATAATAGTTGTGGGCGGCAAGGTCAAGAACGATGGATATAAAGGGGCTAACATCGGTGATGGTGTCGGCAAGCGACATTGGTGCTGCAAGGAGGGTAGTAGGAGGCACTGGAGGTGCTAGGGAAAGAGCAGAAGAAGAGGGTGCCACAGCAGCGGCGGCTTTGTCGATGAGAGCAGCCCGACGCTCGAAGTTGCCGAGCGGCGGCAGCGGTGGTGGGGTGCGCGGAGCCATACCCTAAACCCTAGGATCGATATCTGATACCATGATAGATGAATAAAACTATTGCTTATTGATTGATTTGGTGCAGAGTACATGGCTTTATATATTGGTACAAACCGACTTAGGCTAGGTATTACAAACCGACTAGAATAGGAAACGTGTGACCCAAGGAATAGTCTAACATATATATCTGAATTTTGTTTGCAGTTTGTTGATGATGATGAGAAGGTGTACCTAGACACGAGGTACTACTTTCAGATTAGGAAGGACTGGGGAGGAGTAGCCTAATTAACAAGATTCAATAGTACTTTATTGTCTGCAGTGTCCGGATGTTTATAGCTGCTACATATGATTGGCTGTAAGGGTGGTCCTGGTAAGCAATGATCTGATGACCTTGAGTAAGGTGGATATGTGAATCTTATTCTTTTACCTTTCATATTACTATATGTTTCGATTTGAGCGGCAATACCAATATATTTGGGCTAAAATTAACTCACTCAGTCTCATGTTGTTTGTGCAGATCTTTGTTTTGTCACGTTGACAAGGTATCTGATAAAAAATAAAACATGCTGCAAGTGAGGTGAACCAATATAATCTTTATGGTGTAGTCAAAGACAATCCCACCCCCTCCTGTAGTTTGTACATATGTTCTTTTTTATAGTCACTTACTTTTGAATCTCCAATTTTAAAGACTATTATTGATCATGTAAGAGGTGAACAACTTTTGAACCATACATGTTACTATTCATAAAATGTCAGAGGTGTCCTTTCTCATTGTAAGGTGGTTTATACGTAGGAAGTTAGTAGGATATGTTGTAGCCTTCAAAGTGGAGCTTTATGAAATGTATGCCAAGTGAGCCTCTTTCAGAGTTCATGCTTGAGTCCTAAGATTATTTTGTTCTCCGGGCTTTTGAACATATGCATAAAATAATATAATAATTCAGTCAAATTATTGTTTACATTCTCGATTATACCTTCATTTATGCCGCATTTATTGTCAATGTCATCTTACCCATTTCCCATGTTATAATCCTAATTGAATGCCATGTTCAATACACAAATAATTATCATACTCCCTCCGTCACGGTTTAGAAGGCACAGTTAAATTTACGTGTGTTTTCACAATAGACAAGGTTTAGGGCGCATAGCATTCACTCCTAGTAGCTAATTAGTACTCCGTTATACTATTCCTATATGCATGCGTAGTGTGAATGCTATTTTTCAGCTCATCTCACAGCCAATCAATAACCACCTAGGTCCCAGAGAATTTCCAAGCACGCCTTTTAAACCGTTACGGAGGGAGTATTAGTTTTTGATATGTTTACGTTTAGAAGAAATCTGATTTATTTTTTACATGTTGTTGATTAGTCATAGCATGCCACGGTAAGGATTAATTGTAGAATGCCAGTCAAGATTAATTATATGGAACCAGAAAAGGAGAAGGCCGGGTGGGAAGCATCCAAGTAATCAGTTGACGAGAGGCTTTATGTTTATGCAGGTCCCTGTTTCTCACATACCATTCTATCATAATTATCTTATAAATCAGTATTGTTTTTCAGATTTATTTTCTTTCCATGAATTCCGCAGCAACGCACGCGGGGTGTCATCTAGTTTTATTAGTTTATATACCTTTGTGAGTGTTGCTAGATAATCAACAAGAAAATTAATAATCAGATGGTGACGCATGAGGCTTGAAGGAAATTAATAACCAGATGGTGAGGCGTGAGGCTTGAATCAGGTTTATACTCCTCTAAAGCAAAGAAGGAGCGGCGGGAACGAATTAAAGAGGAATGAGAATGAGGTGCAGTGCACCGTCGGGGTGGGCTAATTAAAAAGGATTTATGACTAATGAGATTGAGAGGAAGATCTCCCATTTAAATGGGAATGTGGACTGTGGCTGCATGAGATAAAGAAAGACCATGAGATAAAAAAAACAGAGAGAGCTGTGGCATATAAAAAAGACGTACTATGTCCGACTAATTTCCAGTTCTTTGATAGATTTTTTATTTTGCAAATGACTTTGTCCCGCGAAGGTTCTCATTGTGGTAGGGTGAGATTATTCTCGTGTATGTGAGCAAGTTCAATTGTACTGTGTTAAAAATGGCTTTTTAATAAAATTGATTTTCTTCTAAACCTCGGCACGCGCCTTTTCGTCGCAGTTGCGTGGCATCGTACGGTTGTCATCGTGCCGCTCTGGTGGACTTTTTGACGGACAGACGTTAACGTTCTATCCCGTTGCAATGCACGGGCATTTGTGCTAGTTCTTGTCTCATACATGGTACTATCACATATCGAGTTTTGAACCCTAGCTTCCGCTCTCCTTCTCCCTCTGCTCTCGACATGGTTGAGTCTCCAGGCGGTGTAGTTCTAAACCCTTTACTGATCTGCCCGCCTCCTCCTTCTCGCATGACTCTGCCAACATTCTCAATCAACCCCGCTCTCCGGTCTCCATGATCTTGGATCTTGAGGAGTCCAGCTACACCGCTAGAGCATCTTCTACATGGTGGCTTTCTGTCAGTTGGGCGTCGTCGACCATGTTGACGGCAGCATCGACGCGCACTCCGGCCGGGCCGACGTGCTCTGGACGAAGGAGGATTTCTTCTTCGTGTCGTGGCTCTACGCCACCATCTGCAAGGAGATTCTCGAGATCGTCATCAAGCGGCCTATTCCCTCTGGTCCACCATCACCGCGGTCTTCCTCGACAATCGCATGTACCGCAATGTGTACGCCCAGCACGACTTCCGCAACACCAGCCAGGACGGGCTGTCCGTCTCGAAAATGCTACACCTATGAACTTCTAGGTAAGACTTATGAAAAGGAGGTTTCCTTCCCTAACCTCCACTAATCTCCTCCCTGATTTTCTATACGAAAAGTCTACGATAAGTCTAGTAAAGCTCATGTCCGTCTTGGCGTACATCAGCCGACTCAAGTCCCTCTCAGACACGATACTTGGAGATTGATTCCTCATCCTACAGGCACAAATGTGGTCACCGGTAAGTGGATCTTTCGCCACAAACTAAACTCTGAGGGGTCGCTGGCTCGGTACAAGGCTCGGTGGGTCCTCCACGGCTTCACGCAACAAGAGGGCGTGGACTACACCGAGACATTTAGTCCGGTCATTAAACCGGCCACTATCCGTATCGTCCTCAGTCTTGCTACCGCTCACTCTTGGCCCATCCATCAGCTGGATGTCAAGAACGCATTTCTACATAACGACCTTGGGTAAACGGTCTATTGCTCTCAACCTGCTGTTTTCCTTGACCCCTCTCGTCCATACCATGTTTGTCTCCTCAAGAAGTCGTTGTATGGGTTGAAGAAAGCTCCTCACACATGGTTTCTTCACTTCAAATCCTACATTCTCTCCTTGGGGTTCGTGTCCTCCAAGTGTGACACCTCTTTGTTCATCTTCCATCGCGGCACATCGGTCGCTTACCTCCTCCTCTATGTTGATGACAACATTCTAACCGCCAATTCCACCAACACTTTGCAGTCCGTCATTACATCCCTCAAGACAGAATTTGCCATGACTGACCTTGGAGATATACATCATTCTCTTGGGGTAAATGTCACCCACAACCCTCTGGACTATTTCTCTGCCAACAACAGTACGTGTTAGAAATCTTGGAGCGTGCCACCATGTTGAACTGCAACCCTATCTCTACCCCGGTGGATACTAAGTCCAAACTTTCTGCTCATGATGGTGACCTTCTTTCCAATCCAACACTTTACAGGAGTTTAGTCGGTGCCCTCCAATATCTCACATTGACATGCCCCGATATTTCCTACATTGTCTAGCAAGCATGTTTATTCATGCATTCCCCTCACACCTTTCACCACCGGTTTGTCAAACGGATTCTCCTCTATCTCAAGAGCACATCACACTTCGGTTTTAAGCTCTACACCTCCCCCTCCCATGACCTGGTTGCCTACTCTGATGCGGATTGGGCCGACTGCCCTGACACCCGTAAATCCACCTCGGGCTTCTGCGTCTTCTTGGGCCCCAATCTCGTCTCTTGGTCCTCTAAACGTCAACCCACTGTCTCCCGTTCTAGTGTCGAAGCCGAATATCGAGCGGTCTCCAACTGCGTTGCAGAATCTACCTGGCTACGACAGCTCCTCACAGAATTACGGCGCCCTCCGCCTGGCCACTCTCGTCTATTGTGACAACATCTCTACGACCTACCTCTCCTCTAATCCAGTTCAACACTAACGTACCAAACACATTGAAATCGATCTCCACTTCGTCCGGGATCGTGTCACTCTTGGCAAGGTGCGCGTCCACAATGTTCCTTCTGGTTCCCAGTAGGCCGACATCTTCACTAAAGGGCTGGCAACAGCTCTCTTCGATGATTTCAGATCGCCCAGAACATCCAGCCGGGTGGAATTTCGACTGCAGGCGGGGGGGGGGGGGGGGGGGGGGTGTTAACGTGTTATTTCATGTCACGTTAGTATTGTAACAATATGTGTACAAAACTGTTGTAACGATCTCTACGATGTAGGATCACGACCTCCACTCCTCGTACGGGGGCCTGCATGCCTAGCTTTGCGGGAGTCGTTAGAGGTCTAGGCTATTTGTACTCTGTAATCCCTGTTGAGTAATTCAGTTCGGTTGCTACGGCAAAACACCTCCTCTAACTCTCCCTCTGTACCGAAATATTTGTAGTTTTAGTAGGCACAGAGAAAATATTTAGCTAGGTAAATGGTCAATTGAGGTAGTACACATACTCAGAAACATTAAAAAATCGAACATGGGCTAATGGAGTACTAAACAAGAATTCGTTGTCATGCATGAACTATATACTCAAACACAAGCATGCATTGGCTCCGGTACGCGCTCCTCCAACATCTCGCTTCTCTGGTTGACATGCCTGTCGCCTCACAACACCGTGGCATATATATCAGTCAGGCAAGTTCGATGCCAAACAGTAGTGCCGGTACGTGTACGGCCAGGCGGCCGGTTCTGGGACGGCCGTGAGCCGGTGTCGTGGGGTGCGCCTGCTCCGACCACACGCTCAACTCGGTTACCGGCGAACTGCGTGTTGGTGACTGTAGAAGTAGCTGATTCTGTTAGGCTCCACACCGTAGTAATCCTCTAAACTCCCATCCCTATTCTGTAGCCACAGAGCTAGTCAATATGGCAAACAGTTAGCCACCATGAGGCATGCACGTTCGTGCGTTTGTAAGTCGGTCTATACGATCAATACATATTGTGCTGCATCAATGTTATTCTTCTCTCATACATGGTACTATCACATATCGAGTTTTAAACCCTATAGCTTCTGCTCTCCTTCTCCCTATGCTCGACATGGTCGAGTCTCCAGGCGGTGTAGTTCTAAACCCTTTACTGATCTGCCTGCCTCCTCCTTCTCGCATGACTCTGCCAACATTCTCAATCAACCCCGCTCTCGGGTCTCCACGATCTTGGATCTTGAGGAGTCCAGCTACACCGCTGGAGCATCCTCTACATGGTGGCTTTCCTTCAGTTGGGTGTCGTCGACCATGTTGACGGCATCGTCGACGCGCACTCCGGCCGGGCCGACGTGCTCTGGACGAAGGAGGATTTCTTCTTCGTCTCGTGGCTCTACGCCACCATCTGCAAGGAGATTCTCGAGATCGTCATCAAGCGGCCTATTCCCTCTGGCCCGTCATCAAGTGTGCCGACGCGACCGGAGGACTGGACCTTCGCGCGCCTCCGCACCTATCTCCTGCAGGAAGAGAAGCGTCTTGCCCATCTTGCAAGCCGCTAGCGCGTTCACGCCCTCCTGCATGGGCATGCGCACGCACCGGCTGGCCCCGGTTCAGCCGCTCCCAACCGGCCCACTTACCAGCCTTCCGGCAACAGCGGCAGCAACCATCGGGGCAAGGGCAAGCAGCCGCAGCAGCCACAGGATGGGCGCCCCTGCCTCCCCAGCAATACCGGCGGCGCGTCTTATCTCCTGTCGCCGTGGCCCGTCACCACTGTTGAAAGGGAGAGATTTTGTGGAATTGTTGTTGTATTGCTTGAGCCTCGTGGGCATATATATAGGAGTACATGATCATCTTGGAGTACAAGTCAAGGCAGGAACAAATCCTAGTCTATCTATGTTTCCTAATAATCAATATACTCAACATCCCCCCGCAGTCACAACGGTAGCGAGGCAGACGGTGAGACTGGAGAAGAATCCGAATTTAAGCCGACGGTCATCCCCCCACAGTCGTAACGGTCGATGCATCCCGGAAGTCGTGGCTGGAGTAGAAACCGACGTGGTTGCTCAAGCAAGGCGGTAGCCCTTTGTGCCGATGTCGAAGTAGCCGAGAGCGTAGGGTGGTGTAGCCGTGGTCGAGGTAGCCGTGCGAAGAGTGCCGTGGTCGATGTCGAGTCGGGGTAGCCGGTGTCGAGGAAGTCGCCATGGAGTCCCGGAAGAGAGAAAACCCCGGATCAAGAGATCGGGGAAAAGACTCTCTAGGGCATCCGGTCAACACGACCGGCGGACGAACCCTAGGTTCGGGCGGCGCGGCCCCCGGCGGCGGTCATGGAGGCCGACCGCCTCGGGGGTGGCGCGCGGTGCGGAAGCGGTGGGCGGCGGCTAGGTCTAGGAACTTGCGGCAGATACCATGTTGAAAGGGAGAGATTTGGTGGAATTGTTGTTGTATTCTTGAGCCTCGTGGGCATATATACAGGAGTACATGATCATCTTGGAGTACAAGTCAAGGTAGGAACAAATCCTAATCTATCTATGTTTCCTAATAATCAATATACTCAACAACCACCGACCCCTGTCGTCCAGGCCGCTCGTCCCCTGATGGCGCCAACTTGTCCCCTCACGCTGCCCTCGTCGAACGACGCCACGGCCCGGTTGAGCCGCCATGCCGCCCAGCCCTGCCCGGGATCTCTCCGCCCAGGACGTTGGTGTGCTGCCAAAGCAGCCCCGGCGTCCGACAAGACGTTGTGCGCCGTCTCCTGGTCCGGTGCAAGCAGGGTAAGCATGCAACCAGGAGATGACGTAGTGGTGCGAGAGATCTCGGCGTTAGACGTTGTCTGCCGTTCGGATGGAGTAGTACTTTTTTTTGAAACAGTTTTGCTCTATCGCGTGTTCTAATAATTTCTGCTCAGACGCGAGACGTCTGGTGGGCCGAAAATAATCCCCCGAGAGGCCAGCCGCTCGTGACTTTTATCGGTTCACGCTCGTTTCTATTATAATAGTACCACATCGCCTGTTATAGAGTTTGTTTTGCAGCTTAAATAGCGTGTATCCGGCTACCTATTTGCCGATGACGCAAAGCTGTTCCAACATCTTTGCCGAGGCAAAAAGCAGTCACACCATACTTCTGGCTGGGCCAAGCCACGGGTCTGTCACCTGAAGTTGCTGTTAACTCAGCATGAGGGGGGCCAGAAGTGTGGAATGACGTCAGTCTTTTTTAAATATACAATTTGACGATGCTATTGTTATTTTCTTTTTTTTAATAACTTTTTTTTTCTCAGCTCCAAAACCTTCTTATATTTTGATTTACATGAATTACATTTGGTATTGTTTCAGTACTTCTTGTGTTATATGCAATATCTCTTGATCTTGTCCAATTGTTCAACGATTTATGGTTGAATTCTAATGGCACGCATACCATACTCCTCAAGCAAAGAGAAACCTCCTTATATTTCGGTTTAGAGACCACGACCCAAATGTTCAGCGGCTAATGAATTACATTTGGTATTGTGTCTGTACTTCTTATGCCATAGGCAACTTCTCTTGATCTTATCCATATGTTCAACGATTTATGGTCGAATTCTGATGGCACGCACACCATAGACCTCAAGAGAAGAGACGAAAGAGTTCACCAACTAGAGTTTATTACCGTTCATTTTATTTTATTTATTCTCTTTTCCGTCTCCGCAACTTTCTTATGTTTCGGTTTACAAACCACGACCCAAGCGGCAACTGAATTACATTTGGTATTGTTTCCGTACTTCCAGTGTCGTAGGCAACATCTCCTCATCTTGTTCAAATCTTCAACCATTTATGATCAAATACTGATGTCATGCATACCATAGACCTCAAGGGAAGAGAGGAAAGAGTTCACCAACTAGAGTTTTATACCTTTTATCAATTTGAAAAGTACATCAATTTTGAAAGAAAATAACAAATTTGAAAGAAATTTATCAATTTTAAAATAATTTCACCGATTTGAAAAAAAGTTCATTGGTTTTGAAGAAAAAAACACAAATATGAAAAGGAGTTCATCAAATTTGAAAAAAAAAACTTCATAATTTTGAAAAAAAATCATCCATCTTTTCTAAAATACAGTTCAGGAATTCAAGAAAAAGTTATCATTTTTTTTTTCAAAATCACGAACTAAAAAAAAGACACTGGAAAAACAATTCATGGATTTGAAAAAAGTTCAGGCATTTTCACAAACAAAAGTTCACACATCTATAAAAAAAGGAACAAGAACAATGAAAAGAAGAGAAAAGAAAGGAAGAAATATGAAAAGAAGAAAAAGAAAGTAACTAATCACACTTAGGTGGGTTGTCTGGTTGGGTTCGAATAATACACCTCGCGCGCACTCTTTTGTGTTTAAAACATAAAAAAATCAGAATAGATGGGCCAGCCAGGAGCGGGGGTGTGTGTGTGCCAAGTTACTAAATACACTATAACAGTTGCCTTAAGCGCCAAACAGGAAATGTTGGTAGCTTGTTGCGATTGGCCGAAGCGACGCTATTTTTTTGTGGCGGGGGGAACGAAGCATGGAAAACTTTTTTTTTTACAAACACCCAAGATCTATCTATGGAGATGCATAGCCACGAGAGGGGAGAGTGTGTCTACGTACCCTCGTAGACCATTAAGCGGAAGCGTATATAACGCGGTTGATGTAGTCGTACGTCTTCACGATCCAATCGCAATTCGTCCCGATCTAGCGCCGAATGGACGACACCTCCGTGTTCAGCACACGTGCAACACAGTGACATCTCCGACTCCTTGATGCAGCGAGCGAGGCCGGAGTAGTAGATGGGATCTCCGGCAGCACGACGGCGGGTGGCGGTGGTGGTAGCGGAAACTCCGACAGTGCTTTGCCAAGTATAAAACCGAAGCTATGGTGGAGTTGTGGGAGGAGGGAGGCGCCAAGGCTTGATGTGTGGGCATGGTGTGCGTCCTCCCCTCTCTCTATATAGGTGGAGGGGCCTGGTGGCCATCCCTCCAAGCCCAAGGGCTGGCGCACCAAGGGGGGGGGGGAGTTGGACTCCTAGTCCAACTCCCTCCTTTTTTTACTGGGCGGGTTTTTCCACCTATTGCCATAATTTGGCAAAAAGGACTTGTGTGCCTGGCCCATGTCGGCCCGCACGCCCTCCCTAGGCCCATGTAGGGCCTTGGGACGTGGTGGAACTCCTGGTGGACTTCCGGACTCCTCCGGAACCTTCTGTAAGCTTCCCAGTACAATACCGGAAAAAACAAAACTTTTTTCAGAACCCCAAATATGACTTTCTATATATAAATCTTTACCTCCGGACCATTCCGTAGCTCCTCGTGACGTCCGGGATCTCATCCGGGACTCCAAACAACATTCGGTCACCAACACACATATCCCAATACTACTATAGCGTCACCGAACGTTAAGCGTGCGGACCCTACGAGTATCTTTACTCGTTCTGTAATACAAGATCCCGCAACTAACTCCTTAGTCACATTGCTTGCAAGCTTCTTGTGGTGTTGTATTACCAAAAGGGCCCAGAGATACCTCTCCGTCATACGGAGTGACAAATCACAGTCTCGATCCACGCCAACCCAATAGACACCCTCAGAGATACCTGTAGAGCACCTATACGATCACCTAGTTACGGAGTGACGTTTGATAGCACATAAGGCATTCCTCCCGTGTCAGGGAGTTGCATGATCTCATGGTCTTCCGAACAGATACTTGACATTGAAGAAAGCAGTAGCAACAAACTAAGTGATACAATCAAATGCTATGCTTAAGGTTGGGTCTTGTCCATCACATCATTCTCCTAATGATGTGATCCCGTTATCAAATGACAACTCATGTCTATGGTTAGGAAACCTTAACCATGTTTGATCAACGAGCTAGTCTACTAGAGGCTCACTAGGCATATGGTGTTGTCTATGTACCCACACATGTATTTAAGTTTCCGGTCAATACAATTCTAGCATGATAGTAAACGATTACCATGAACAAGGAAATATGATAATAACTACTTTATTATTGCCTCTAGGGCATATCTCCAACAGTCTCCCACTTCCACTAGAGTCAATTATCTAGCTTTACATTGTAATGAATCTAACACCCATAGAGTTCTGGTGATGATCATGTTTTTCTCGTGAGAGAGCTTTAGTCAACGGGTCTGCAACATTCAGATCCGTATGTACTTTGCAAATATTTATGCACCCCTCCTTGATGCAATCGTGGATGGAATTGAAGCGGCGCTTTATATGCTTGGTGTTCTTGTAAAACCTGGACTCCTTGTCAATGGCAATGGCACCAATGTTTTCACAAAAGAGAGTCATCGGATCCAGTGCGCTAGGAACAACTCCTAGATATGTCATAAACTGCTTCATCCAGACTCCTTCCCGTGCTGCTTCCGAAGCAGCTATATACTCCGCCTCACACGTAGATGCTGCTACCACATTTTGCTTGGATCTACTTCAGCTGACTGCTCCACCATTTAGAAAAAATATGTATCCGTATTGAGACTTAGAGTCATCCGGATCAGTGTCAAAGCTAGCATTGACCTAACCCTTTACGACGAGCTCTTGATCATCTCCATAAACGAGAAAAATCTCCTTAGTCCTCTTCAGGTACTTTATTTTTGACCGCCGTCCAGTGTTCCACTCCTAGATCACTTTGAAACCTTCCAGTCATACTTATGGCAAGGCTCACCTCCGATCTTGTACACATCATTGCATACATGATAGAGCCTATGGTCGAGGCATAAGGGACAACTCTCATCTTTTCTCTATCTTCTGCCATTGTTGGGCATTGAGTCTTACTCAACTTCACACCTTGTAAGACAGGCAAGAACCCTTTCTTAGACTGATCCATTTTGAACTTCTTCAACACCTTATCAAGGTATGTGCTCTGTGAAAGTCCTATTAAGCGTCTAGATCTATCACTGTAGATTTTGATGCCTAATATGTAAGCAGCTTCTCTGAGGTCCTTCATTGAAAAACTCGTGTTCAAATATATCTTCACGCTTTCCAAAAGTTCTATATTGTTTCCAATCAACAATATGTCATCCATATATAATATTAGAAACATTATAGATCTCCCACTCACTTTCTTCAAAATACAAGCTTCTCCATAAAATTCTATGAACTCAAATGCTTTAATCACCTCATCAAAGTTAAGATCCCAACTCGGAGATGTTTGCACCAGTCATAAATGGATCGCTGGAGCTTGCATACTTTGTCAGCATTTTTAGGATCGACAAAACCTTCCGGCTGCATCATATACAACTCTTCCTTAAGGAAACTATTAAGGAACGCTGTTTTGACATCCGTCTGCCAGATATCATAATAAAAAATGCAGCTATTGCTAACATAATCCGGACGAACTTAAGCATCGCTACGGGTGAGAAAGTGTCATCGTAACCAACTCGAACTTGCAAACTCCCGTTTGCGGCTGATACGTCTCCGTCGTATCTATACTTTTTGATTGTTTCATGCCAATATTATACAATTTTCACATATTTTTGGCAACATTTTGTATTATTTATTGGACTAACCTATTGATCCAGTGCCCAGTGCCAGTTCCTGTTTGTTGCATGTTTTTTGTTTCGCAGAATATCCATATCAAACGAAGTCCAAACGCGATAAAAATTTACGGAGATTTTTTTTGGAATATTTGTGAATTTTGAGAAGTGGAATCAACGCAATCGGAGGCCTACAGCCCCCACAAGATACCAGGACGCGACCAGGGGGCCCAGGCGCGCCCTGGTGGCTTGTGCCTAGCTCGTAACTCGGTTGGAGCTCTCCTTATGGCGCAAGGAAGCTAATGTTTGGATAAAAATCCCTTCAAACTTTCAGCCCGATCGGAGCTACGGATCTCCGGGAATATAAGAAACGGTTTTCGGCCAGAAAACAGGAACGTAAAACAGAAGAGAACAGAGAGGGAGATCCAATCTAGGAGGGGCTCCTGCCCCTCCGCCACCATGGTGGCCATGGACCAGAGGGGGAACTCTCCTCCCATCTAGGGGGGAGGCCAAGGAACAAGAATAAGGAGTGGGGCTCTCTCCCCCTCTCTCCCGGTGGTGCCGGAACGCCGCCGGGGCAAGGATCGTGACGGCGATCTACTCCAACAACTTCGCCGCCGTCAACACCAACTTTCTCCCCCTCTATGCAGCGGTGTAACTCCCCTTTTTCACGCTGTAATCTCTACTTAAACATGGTGCTCAACGCCGTATATTATTTCCCAATGATATGTGGCTATCCTATGATGTTTGAGTAGATCCGCTTTGCGCTATGGGCTAATTGATGATCGTGGTTGGTATTATTGTATATTTTATTATGGTGCTGTCCTACGGTGCCCTCCGTCTCGCACAAACATGAGGGATCCTCGCTGTAGGGTGTTGCAATGTGTTCATGATTTTCCTATGGTGGGTGGCGTGAGTGACATAATACACAGACCCGAGTAGGTGGTTGTTGCATATGGGAGTAAAGAGGACTTGATACTTAATGCTATGGTTGGGTTTTACCTTAATGATCTTTAGTAGTTGCGGATGATTGCTAGAGTTCCAATCATAAGTGCATATGATCCAAGTAGAGAAAGTATGTTAGCTCATGACTGTCCCTCATATAAAATTGCAAGAATGATTACCGGTCTAGTTATCAATTGCCTAGGGACAAATAACCTTCTTTATTGACAAAAGCTTTCTACTAAACAACTAACTTTCATTTCCTAGCAATTTACTCATAGTTTTATTCCCGCTAAGTACTTCTAGTTTTATTCGTGCAAGCTATCCTATCACCTACAAAGTAGTTTCATACTTGTTCTAGGTAAAGCAAGCATTAGTGTGCGTAGAGTTGTATCGGTGGTCGATAGAACTTGAGGGAATATTTGTTCTACCTTTAGCTCCTCGTTGGGTTCGACACTCTTACTTATCGAAAAAGGCTACAAACGATCCCCTACACTTGTGGGTTATCAAGACCTTTTTCTGGCGCCGTTGCCGGGGACACTACTAGGAGAAAGCCTACTAGTAGCGCTTGAAATACCTATAGCAGTAGCGCTGGGTCCAGCGCTACTGCTAACGCGCTACAGCTAAATTGTAGAAGTTGCGCTTGTTGGTGCAGCGCTACCGCTAAGTATGGTTAGCAGTAGCGCTACACGGACCAGCGCTACTGATAACTATCTGTAGCGCTGCATAAAGGCAAGCGCTGCTGCTAATCCAGCGCTGCTGCTAGATGCCTTCCAGCGCTGCTGCTACTATTCCTGCTTTCACAGATTCATACCCCCTCTACGTATTTGTGATGTATTTGTACAGGTTCTATATAGTAGTTTCATCAGATCACAATAAACATTCAATATTCTCATCATATCATACACATACAGTAGTCTCGTCATACCATCATCATCATCATCATTCAACACAAATATCGTCACATCTCGAAAATAGCGATACACAATTCATGTCATGTCTCGAATAAGTGCAACTGCATGGTCATGGCACACACACAAGTTTCATCATCTCTATCTAAACCATGATGTAGAAGAGAAGAGCGACCAGCATGAGCAAGACCGCGACTATGTAGTACTTGAGGCACCGGCGGTTCCGCCCCCGCTCTTGCCGGAGCGTCCACCTCAAGTAACTACTTTCCGCTTCGGCTCTGCTGTCGAACCCTCTATGGCTAGCACCCGGGTACTTGTCCACCTGGGCCTGAGCGTCTGGCCAGTGGTCATAGACTCCTGGAACCCTCCCAACGAACATGGTTTAGCAGTCCTTTGCCATCTCTGATCTATGTACCTGCATCGTCAATTGATGAACTGAACAATAATATGCAACATAATGTACTTAAGAAAACAAAGAGGCGTAATTAGCAAAATACAAGCAACCTATAGTAAACATAAGTGACGAAGTTCCTCATACCCAAACTAATTAACTAGAGCGATCTACGCTAGTTCAGGACCACGGTTTAATTACATCACATAGTTTCGTCTGCATGCTAGTGACACATATATTGTCAACGACAATCAGTCCTGCATGTCGGCGGTCCAATCTTCATAGTCAGGGAGGAAGCACCTGAGCTTCTTGAAAGGCTGCAGGTCCAGACGTTGAGTGATTAGCAGTGCTCGGACATCATCCCGCGTGATTGGCCCATGGTAGAACATCCCTGTTGGTTCGAGGACCTGCTTCATGATCACTTGGGCAAGTTCACACTGTACGTGATAAAACTCAGCTCGGATTCGATGATCCGGTGTCTTTCCTATGCTTGTGGCCCAGTTGACAATCTCGGCATCGTTGGTAGTAGCTGACATGCGAAGGCGTTGATTATCCCTTCTGAACTCGAGCAGGTGATGCATGAGGTAGAATCCATCAGCCTTACTGGTGTGCGGTTGCTGGATGCAGCAGAAGTCGGTCTTATGGCTGAAAACCAGCCCGTTCTTCCTGTACTTTTTCACCTTGATATATCCACTAGACAGGCTGAAGGTTAACAGGGCACTATCGAGAACACTCTTTATGTGCTTGTAATCCTTTTTCTTGATGTTCTTCGATGAGTCCAAGTATATAGCATGGGAGTATTCTGGGTGCAGAACGATGAGGACGGCGCCCCCCCCCCCCCCCCCGCTGCGCAAATTAAGTACACCTCAAATTAGCCTTCATGCTTGCAAAGGAATGATTAACACTTACGAAAGGATATGCGCGGATGACTTACGTGGGATGATAAGGCAGGAGAATCGCTCCCTTGTCCTTATTAGCGATCATGAAGCCGCCGATGTACTTGCTCGCATAGTCACTGTGCTCTTTGCAGACATCCAAGAAGCTCTCGTGCATATGGTACGGGTCCGCGACGCAGATATATTTTATGTTCTCGATCCTGATGATGTAGTTGAGATACAGCGCATACATGCGGATGAACTGGAAATCCAGCTTGGTCATGTGGAACATGTCATAGATGTAGTCAAATCGCAGGATGAACTTATCCGCGGGCCATCCCTCGACGTACAACTTCCCACCCGACACCTGAGCCGCGTAAAGCGGGTATCCTGGTTTTTCCGAGATGAGAAGGCTTTTCTCTCTGGCTAGCACATCTTTATGGAGTCTCCTTAGATCATTATTCAGTATGTGCTCTAGCGCTTTCGCAGGTAGGATCGGGTCGCCGGCGACATGGAAATGCTTCGCACCTTTGACAGGTATTCTGTCTACCACCCGGGGCTTTAGAGGCGGCTGGCTGCTTGGAGCAGCTCTGATGCCTTTAGGGCCTTTCCTGTCCGGTCTCCTCCTTTGCTTCTTGGCGGGTGGCGGTAGTGAGCCCACCATACCTTCCCTAACCACCACCCCTAGTGTCGTCGGGCTAATCAGTGGACGGCCCTCAGGTTGTTGTTGGGTAGAGGCGGCATCTGGAGGCGTCTCCTGCGAGGATCGCTTGAAGAGAGACTTTTTACATTCCGCCCTAGGACGTTCCGGCTCTGGCAAATCAGGCAGCATCAAGTCATCATCTCCACGCTCATAGCCTGAGTCTTCGTCGTCCCGTGCCATCAATCCTCCATCATCATAGGTGGTATTGAAATACTTGTCTGGGTCATCATCATCCTCCTCCATGTCATCATCAGCATTTGCTTCTTCGACAACAGGGGCGACGTCATCTGGCACTAATGGAGGCTCTCCCTCGCGTCGTCCGCTATCACCCGCCACAACAGGTGCAGTTAATTTGGTAGGTGGGGTGGTGTTCATACCTTCTTGAGAAGCTCTCGTTGGTGTGATACTGGGCGCCACGACACGAAGAAGAGTCTTCGGCCAAGGTAAGAACCAGCTCTTGCATGCGCCAATCCGTTGAGGGGTCTCCTCATCATCGACTGGTACCGGGGGAGGCAAATCCTCGAAGCCCGCTAAGACACTGGCCACGTTAACCTTGAAGACACCATCGGGCATCTCTCGGTTGTGGAACATGCGGTCCTTCGGCTTCACGATCGTTGCCTTTCCCACGGCCACCTTCTGGCCCTTGATATCGTACAGTAGGGTGCACGGGGTATCGTTGGCCTGCGAAGACATGTCTGCGATGTCAAACATCCGAAAGGCAACTGAAACGGAAGACTATAGATATGCTGGTCAAGAGGGTATGACGTGTAATTACCGTGAGGGCGTCGAGCTCAGCCAAAGACGAAGCCCCGCCGAGTAGGCCAGAGATGGAGGATGGGTTGCTATGAACAGGAGCGGGACTAGGTACTGGAGCATGTGCGGTGGCGTGAGCAGGTGCTGGTGGTGCGATGTTCACCGAATTGCGCCCGACATAGCAGGGAAGGTTAAAGTCCGCTGGCCCTTTATCTGCATTTTTCTTCGTCCATTCAAAAAATGCCAAAAGCAAGCTGGAAATGGAAGATGTGAAGTCAGCCGTGACGCCAACTACCGCTGCACTGACCCTTGCATTGACTATCTGTTCCAACTCTGCTTTGGTCTCAGCTTTGGACTTATTGACCACAAGCACGACCTTCTGGTCGATGGTCTGTTGAGTAAGCAACCGTCTCTTCCTTCTTTCCTCTGGCTCCTCGCGGTAGGTCTTCCACAAGGCGCCATCTCCGACGCCGTGCACACGTCCATAGGACGGTGGTGTGTCCTCCGGGACCTTTTTCAGTATGTTTAGGGCCCGGTTGAATTGGGTGTCCCACTTGGGCCTCGCCGACGACTGTGACGACTCGTCGCTTTCGGCTGCCTTTTGGTGCTGCTCTTTCTGCAAAAGGAACATGGATGGTTTACTAATAATGTGACAAAACTTGTAGACAAATTGATTGGAAGCTAATATGATAATGTGGTAATATAACAATTACCAGAAGTCTCATGAACTCCCTCGTGTTCGGGTCCGTGTAAAAGATCTTCTGGACGTGGTCCCACTTGTACCGGGCCCTGATCCAGTCACGCTCCAGCGGGTCGGTGAACTCTGCCAAGGGGTCTGGGATTCCGTGACTTTCACGTTCGGCGTCCTCCTTGGTAAGGGAGTCCTGGTTTGAGGGGTCCTCGGGAGGCCGACCTATTTCTTATGGGCCGAACTATATGGGCCGCATACCGAGCATTGGATTGATCGAAGACTCTGTCTCCAGGAAGGAAGCTTCGAGAATCATGGCGTGTTCTCCACGTTTGGAGTAGTGAATAGGCATGTTTATCCCTTCGACGTGTAACCGACCATTTGTAAACCCTAGGTACCCTCGGCGTCTATATAAGCCGAAGGGTTTTAGGTTGTAGGCCAACAGAACTCATCTTGGGTTTTAGTCATACGATCTCGGGGTAGATCAACTCTGTAACCCTTATACCATCAATATAATCAAGCAGGACGTAGGGTATTACCTCCATAGGAGGGCCCGAACCTGGGTAAACATCGTCTCCCACTTCTCCTGTTACCATCGATTCTAGTCTCACAGCTCGGGACCCCCTACCCGAGATCCGCCGGTTTTGACACCGACATTGGTGCTTTCATTGAGAGTTCCGCTGTGATCGCCAAAGGAATCGATGGCTCGCCTTGTCATCAACGAAGAGGTCCGCAATACGGGCACTTTCGTCCCCGGACAGATCTTCACCTTCGGCAGCATTGTGCTGCACGCCGACCCGACCGGCCATCTAGGCCATGTTGGAAGTTTCGCCCCTGATCAAAAGGTCTGATTCGGGAACCTGGAGTTCTCCGTAGACTCTCGGGGTGACCTGTCACTAACCGGGCTCGCGGTCTTGCCCGCCATGCCTGAAGACTCTGAGGCTTTAACCTCAGATCCCTCTCTCGGTCCTGCCCACGGGATCTGCCCCGGCGAGGACCCAACTTTCAGTCCGGATCCGGTCATAGTGCCAGACGACTGGACCACTATTCTTGCCGAACACTCCCCCCGCGCGAACACATCGGAGGTTAACTCCGGAAGCTCCGAGCGGGCCGATCCGATCAAGCTCTCGATACGCAACGAGGCCCTAGATCGGATCTCATCGATGAAGATTGCCGATGACCCAACCCCGATCTGTGCTCGGATCGGGCTTAAGACGGGTCAGGACGATTTTTTTGTCCCACCCACCACCCACTTAGTAGCCACTGTCGAGGATTTAACCGACATGTTGGACTATGCCTCTAAGGAGGCAGATTACATGGATGAGGAGGATCGCGCCCTCACCCCCGTTAACACCGGGCGGTGGACCGCCACCTCCACATACGACGTCTACATGGTGGACACTCCGAAGAACGACAGCGACAAGTCGGATGAAGCGCCGTCAAGACGGCGAAAGCCGCATAAACGGTCAAAAGGGAAAAAGGGAAGAAGAGCCATCGATGGCACCGGGGACGGAGACACCCCAGAAGACCTCGGTGATCCCAATATCCCCGAACACCCGTTAGAGGGTCAGGAAAGGCCGGAAGACCGGCACAACCCCGAAGATCTAAATGATTTCGAGGACGACAATTACCTCCCCCCTGTCGAGGAGGAGGACATCCCGGAAGCCGATGACTTCGCCATCCCTGATAATCCTGAAGATCAGGAGCTGTTCAGGCAACAACTTATGGCCACGGCCCCCAGCCTGAAAGCAAAAGAATGGCAGCTTAAAGCCAAGCAAGACGACCTCAATGACCGATGGACGAGAGTCCTCTCAGCTGAGGAAGGATACGGTACTGGTCTATCGGACCAACCTAAGAGCTATCCGCGCAGAAGGCTGCTGCCACAATTCGACGACGAGCTCACTGATACGCCGTCTCCTAAACATACCCCATACGACAAGCCAGACCGCCCTCCTCGAGGACGAGACAGGATGGTTGACAACACCGGCTATAGGCCGACGATACCCCGTAGACGGGGAAAGGAGCCCCTAGAGCCCGATGACAGGTTCGACCTGCGACACGACCTGGACGATAGAGCAGGTCATACGCGATCCATCTACGGATCCAGAGGATACTCACCCGATAGACAGGAAGGGTACCGGCCTTGGCTCGACCGCAACCATAAAGGTCGGGAACAAAACCGAGCTAGGACAGACGCCGATCACCAGCGCGACATAGCTCGGGTTAGAGGCGCTGCCCACCCACTGTGCTTCACGGACGAGGTGATGCAGCATCAGTTCCCGGAGGGGTTTAAACCCGTAAACATAGAACAATACGATGGGACAACTGACCCAACCATATGGATCGAGGATTTCCTCCTTCACATCCACATGGCGCGAGGAGATGACCTCCACGCCATCAAATACCTACCCCTGAAGCTCAAGGGGCTAGCTCGGCACTGGTTAAATAGCCTCCCCGAAAACTCCATCGGGTGCTGGGGGACCTAGAGGATGCATTCCGATCTAACTTCCAGGGCACCTATGTTCGGCCGCCAGACTCCTCCGACCTAAGCAACATCGTCTAGAAGCCAGGAGAATCCGCGCGGCTATTCTGGAATTGTTTCTTGACCAAGAAAAACCAGATCGTGGACTGCCTGGACGCCGAAGCAATAGCCTCTTTCAGGCACAATATTCGGGATGAATGGCTGGCTCGTCAGCTCGGCCAAGACAAACCAAGGACCATGTCCGCCCTCACATCACTCATGACCCGCTTTTGTGCGGGCGAGGATAACTGGCTAGCAAGACGTAGCCATAACCCCGAAGACCCAGAACCTCTGAAGTTCGGGATGGAAACGGGAAACCGAAGCGCAACAAGAACAAGCGCCAGCACAACAATAGTGATGCCGATGACACGGCCGTTAACGCCGGCTTCCGCAACTCCCGGCCTGGGCAGCGGAAGAAGCCCCCTAAAGGCAATCGCAACGGACCCACTGCGCTCGACAAGATCTTGGAGAGGCCTTGCCAGATCCATGGCACTCAAGAGAAGCCCGCCAATCACACCAACCGTAACTGTTGGGTATTCAAACAGGCCGGCAAGCTCGCATCCGAGGACCAAGGCAAGAGCCCGCGCAGTGGGTCCGTTGCGATTGCCTTTAGAGCCTGTAGCCCCAAAGTATAACCCATGGTCGGCATATCCGATCACCTTCGATCGACGTGATCACCCGACCAGTATCCGTCATGGGGGTTCGGCCGCCCTCGTCCTAGACCCACTCATAGACGGGTATCACCTCACTAAAGTCCTAATGGATGGAGGAAGTAGACTCAATCTGATTTACTCAGACACGGTGAAAAAGATGGGCATAGATCCATCAAGGATCAAGCCCAGCAACACTACCTTTAAAGGAGTGATCCCAGGCGTCGAAGCCCGGTGCACGGGCTCGCTAAGCCTGGAGGTAGTGTTCGGCTCGCCCGATAACTTTCGAAGCGAGGACTTGATCTTCGACATCGTACCTTTCCGCAGCGGCTATCACGCCTTGCTCGGTCGTACATCGTTCGCTCGCTTTAACGCTGTCCCACACTACGCATACCTCAAGCTCAAGATGCCCGGCCCCAAGGGGGTCATTACTGTCAACGGCAACACAGAGCGCTCCCTGCGAACTGAGGAACATGCGTTGGCCCTGCCGGCCGAATTCCATTACACTGATGATCGGCAAATGCCGACATCTGCCATAAAGGCACCCAAGGCTGGGAAGCGAGCTCGGTCTCAACCCGAAGTACCAGAACCTTCTTCTCCCCATAAATAGGGACTCGCCCCCCATCGTACGGCCCTAGAACCAACAAAGTATGTGCCGAGGAGGCACAACTTCGCGCTCAAAATTCCATGGGCAGCGGTGGGGAAGAAATTATTAAAAGTGTAAGTGTTCGGCTGGACCGAACTATCACCATCAACATGTCTTCGGACACACTACAGGTACCATAAGGTACCTGCTACGGCGTAAAGCTCATTCACACTTCGGCGACTTCTCAAGACTTTTCTCCAAAGTCTGCTCGCCGAACAGTACACCCATAGCGGTATACAACTCTTTGGGAGACGCAGGAGCGGATAAGCGGCAGGGCACATCGAGGACGTCAGGTCACCTATCGAAGACCCTTGGTACAACCCCTCCTGTAAGGCTTATATTTCATTTTTAATACCTACAAACAGTTGTATCGGCGATTTGAATAATAAGAATTATTGAGTTAAATACAGATGTATCATGCATGATTACTTCGTTGTTTTTGGCGCACTCTTTACTTTCCCTCTCTTCTTGCGAACCTGTTTGGTATACTTTACGATGCTACCAGCTAATAGACCGGGGGATCGAACTAAAGAAAATCGCCCTAAGCACAACTGTTTTGCATTCGGCATCTTGGAATTCTGCTTTATATGCATTGGTTTCGAACTATGTCTTGGGTCAATAGTTGGGTTGCCCGGCTCCTGTGCTTGCCCCTTTATGTTCCGTTCGTTCGGCTAAAAGGGCAAAGGGAGCACCATTGCGATTGTGCTTCCAGCTAGCCTGGTCAAGCACCTCAGCGGAGAAAGCCGAAAACTGACTGTCATGGTATGTGAGAACCGGTCTGCGATTCCGAGCTTAACTAAATCTCGTCAGAGGTTATTCCGTGTCATATGATGGGTTTGGTATTAGTACAAACCATGTGATATCAGCTTTAGCCACGATTCATCCGAACATCACAAACCCCTGGGGGCTAGTTATCAGCCCCCCGCACTCCTTTCTCGTGCCCCTACGGCTAAGTGAAAGCAATAAAGCACTATGGTCCGATTGCCTTGTCCGCCCCACACTACCGCCTTCGGGTACCGATAGCTCGGCTAAGGGTCACAGTGCGTTGGCAGAGAAACCCCGCGTAGTATCTACATGGGGGCTGAAGCCGACGACTCGAAGCTTTCAGGTTTAACGGCCACATAGGAGTTATAAAGGAGGTAAAACACGAAGGACATGATAAACCACGCATCTTAAATATACACGCGTTAAAAAGTCTTCGGACATATTACAACGCTTTACTCATACATGTTCTTTCTCGAACACTGCAACTCTATCGCCCGAGCACCCTCCATTACTCCGGAGAAGTACAGCTCAGGGCACCTATGCTCCTTTCCAGGAGGCGGAGGGACGGTGGCTATCTTCATCAGATCCAGCCCCAGCCAGTGCACCTTGGCCTTCGCAAAGGTCATCCGAGCTGCCTCGATACAGGAAGATCACCTTAGCGCGTCGATCCGGGGCGAGGCGTCGCTCAGCTTCTGCACTAGGCCGAAGTAGCTGCCCGGCAGTGGCTCGTTGGGCCATAGCCGGATGCCGAGATCCTTCATGGCCGGCTCCGCCACCCGGTGTAGCTCCATCAGCTGCTTCAGTTGCTCAACAAGGAGAGGAGAGCGCTCGGGGGCTTCAAACTGTGCCCAAAATAGTCGAGCTTCATCTCCTTCTCCCCGCGAAGCATAGAACTGGTTCGCGTCCGCGGCGCTCTTCTGGAGGTCCGAGCAGGCACCTGAGGAACGCCATACTTGGGTAAGCAATTTGAGCTTGCTATCCCCAAAGACACACTGCAATAAAAACGGCTTACCATCCATGATAGCCTTGGCCTGGCTGACTTGCTCTTCAAAAGACCGCCTATCCACCCGCTCCTTTTGAAGATTGGTTTTAGGATGGATAGTTCGGCGGCCTGCTCCTTGCCTTTTCGCTCAAGGTCCTCGCATTTTTGGCCGGCGTCCTTGAGCTCCTGTTGGATTTCCTCCACCCGAGCCTCATGCTTGTCACTGGTGGCTCTTAAGGCGGATAGCGCGGTAGCCGCTTCTTTGGCCGCCGCCCTCTCAACCGCAGCCTCCTGCATCGCCTTCTCAAGCTCGGCCTTGAGCTTCTCAATTTCCTTCGACGAGGCTGTGTAAGCATTAAAACATATCAAAACTATTGCATTGACAGTATGGTGATGATGAATTTGGATACTCTAATCCGGCTTACCTTGCGCCTCGTCGAATCTCTTGTTCAGAGCGTCAAGCTCATCTTCGGAGCTCTTGAGCTTCCGATTCAGCTCATCCAGCTCGGCAGCATTAGCAGCCGCCGCCGTCGACGAAGCCTGTAAAAAACAAAACCATATCAAGTTACATGGGTTCAAAACTTCCAAACTATCACAAATATGATCCTGTGTCCGTTCCTCTTAAGGGCTGTTAGAACGCTCCGAACAAATATTGTCCTGTACATAGTTCGGATAATGATCTATGATTGACCCCCAGGTAAGTTTTTCCAAACTCACCTAGGGCTCGGGGGCTGCCATGTATATAATGATAACTCAAAGAAAGTAATATTTCACAAACAGAACATTATGTGGCTCACCTGAAAGCCCGTCAGGAGACCGTTGAAGGCCTCCTTCAGTCCGCTATCTACGGACTGAATGCTCTGCAATACCGCACCCATAAGAGTGCGGTGCTCCTCGGAGATGGAGGCACTTGACAGAGCCTCCCCCATAACCGGCCACCCATTGGTCGGTGGCGCCGGTGGGGATCGGTTGACCCGATCTCCAACCGGGGATTGAACCGGTGCCTTCGGAGGCATGGTGCGCTCCGGAGACAACCTTGGAGGTGACTGGACATCTCCTCATCTGGTCTCCTCAGTATCCGGGAGGGGCTTCTCCCCCGGGTCTTCGGCGGCCAAGGTGTTAGCCTCGACCATGACGTCATCGCCCCCACCTCTGGTGTCCGGCTCCAAAGGAGCCTGTTGGGATGACACCTCCGCGGCGTCCTTCGCGGTGCTTGGAGGAGAGGGGTGTGACTCGGTCCCGCTCTCTGCTAGCTCGGTGGGCGGGGTCTCCCCGTCCGAGACTTGATCGGCGGGGAGAACACGTGGTGGGCTGCAAGTCAATAGGCGCTCATGTGTTAGTAACATTCAAAACTTAGCACTAATAACTCAGGAGGTCTTCGGATCTATACCTTCGAGCGGGGGGCTTGACCCTGAGGATCCTTCATGGAACCCTATCGAAGTCTTCGGACTCGGTATCCGAGTCCGAACTGTCGTCGGACCGAACGACCTGAGTCCGACGCGCTTTCTTCAAGGCGGGAGGAGGTACATCCTCTGAGCCGTCTGATGAAGCCGCCCTCTTTCCTTTGAGGGGGGAATCACCTCCCCCCTCACCCTCATGCTCCTCCTCTTGATTCGAGGAGGCATGGGATTCCTCGGACACAACCCCTGGCTGGTCCCTGATGCACAGGCCTGTTCGGCCTGGTTTCTTCTTCTGCTCCTTCTCTGGCGCCTGGTAAGGCGCCACGATGAGCATCTCCGACAGTAGCTGGGACCTAAGGTCTTCGGGTGGTGGCGCCGGGCACTTGATGCCCGTGGACTTGCTCAACCATTCATGCGGAAGTGATCGGAAAGCGCTTAGATTTTCTTTGGGAAAACGAAGCCGATCAAAAGAAGCTATGTCATACCTCGGAAGGGGGCTTATCGGCGCGCAGGCCTTGGTCCTCCTTCTTGGCCGGCCAGTTCTCCTACGCCTTGAACAACGCCTTCATAGCTTCTCCCGTGTGGTTCGGAAGAACTGACGAATCGTAGGATCATCGTCAGTCCGATAAATCCACATAGGAGAGTCCCGGCGCTGGAAGGGGAGGATGCGCTGCCGGAGCATGATCTGGACCACGTTGGTCAGCCCGATCCCGTCCTTGATAATGGAGGCGACGCGCCTATGCAGGTCGTCCACCTCTGTATCCGACCCCCATTCGAGGCCCTTTCGGACCCATGAGGTCAATCTGGTCGGGGGACTGGACCTGAATTCGGTAGGAACAGTTCCGCCCTCCTTCCTTGGCTCGGTGATGTAAAACCACTCTTTTTGCCAAGTCTTGATGGTGTCGATGAAGGTGCCAGACGCCCATACTGCGCGGGGAAGCTTGCTGATGACCGCCCCGCTGCAGTCTGCGTGTTCGCCTGTGACACACTTCGGCTTGATATTAAATATCTTGAGCCATAGTCCAAAGTGTGGTTTGACCCGCAGGAGCGCCTCGCAGAAGATGATGAAGGCTGATATATGCAAAAAGGAGTTCGGCGGGAGGTCGTGGAAGTCGAGTCCGTAGAAGAACATGAGGCCCCTAACGAAGGGGTGGAGCAGGAAGCTCAATCCTCGAATGAAGTGAGGAATGAAAACCATCCTCTCGCCTGGTTTGGGGGTGGGGATCACCTGGCCCTCCTCCGCGGTGCGGTGGAAGATATTGGCGGGGAGGTAGCCGGCGTCCTTGAGGTCTCGGATGTCCTGGTCTGTGACCGTGGAAGCCTCCCACTTGCCGTTGGAGCCGGAGCTGGCCATGGCTGAACTCGGAGGAGGAAGGGTGGAAAACCTAGATCTGGGCTCTGGAAGCTCGGGAGATTGGGGAGGCAGGGATGAGAATGGGAAGTGCAGTTAAGCCTTGGGGTTTTCTTTCCCTTTTATTGGGCTTGTTGCCGGTTAGCCTCCCTTCATTGTGCCATGAATCCCTCCGCTTCCCAAGATGTGCGTGCCGTTATACGCGCATGATTAAACATATCCCGTGTGAAACGGAGCACAATCTGTGCATTAATGGATCGTGCTGGTGAAAACGGCCTCGAACCGCGAATCGAGTCTTTTCGACTGGTTCAGTGGTCGTGGTGGGCCGTGACCTTTCGTCTGAAAGGTTGTAAGGGAGCACTATTTACTCCCTGACGTTTGGCCTTCAGGGCCGAATTATTCACTGTGTTCGGACGATCCATTTTCGAGAAAATTACACGTCGTCGGAGGCCGAACTAACACTTGGCCGATCACTATCCGGAGAAAGGAACTCGCCTCGCAAGCCGAAGACTCTGATCATATGAAGCAGCTGGAGCTAGGACCCTTGGCGTTGGAGGCTAGTTTAGGGGCTACTGAGGGAGTCGTGGTTTGAGGGGTCCTTGGGAGGCCGACCTATTTCTTATGGGCCGGACTATATGGGCTGTATACCGAGCATTGGATTGATCGAACACTCTGTCTCCAGGAAGGAAGCTTCGAGAATCGTGGCGTGTTCTCCACGTTTGGAGTAGTGAATAGGCATGTTTATCCCTTCGACATGTAACCGACCATTTGTAAACCCTAGGTACCCTCGGCGTCTATATAAGCCGAAGGGTTTTAGGTTGTAGGCCAACAGAACTCATCTTGGGTTTTAGTCATACGATCTCGGGGTAGATCAACTCTGTAACCCTTATACCATCAATATAATCAAGCATGACGTAGGGTATTACCTCCATAGGAGGGCCCAAACTTGGGTAAACATCGTCTCCCACTTCTCCTGTTACCATCGATTCTAGTCTCACAGCTCGGGACCCCCTACCCGAGATCCGCTGGTTTTGACACCGACACTTGGCCCATACGTGCCTCTTCCCCTCGTAACCAGGGCTTCTGAGGTGTTGGGGAGGCGTGTTCCTGGCCTGGAGTGCCTTCATTTTCTCGGACTTTTTCTTGGTTTCATCTTTAGCGCAAGTCTCCTTGAATTTTTCGAAGTCCTCTTCCGTAAGTGTCGGATTGTCAGCATGAATCTTGGACCACGGCTCATTCTTATCAATCGCTTTTTTCACCCGAACTTTCCAGGCGGACAAGTCGTTGGTGAACGTCACCATCGCCTTGCTGTTTATCTTTGTCATGGCATCGTCGTCCCACGGTTCTTTACTTTCTGTGCGGCCGGGGAACAGGAACCTATTGTGCAACTTCTTTAGGAGCATGTGCTCCATATGTGGTATCTTCTTCAACTTCTCGTCGTTGATGTTGGCGGTTTCCCTGAGGATGCATCCTAGTTGATTGCCCCAGCACGAGCGCGCTTCCTCCGGCGCCGTTGGCTCTAATTTCTTGGGGTGCATCTCCGTGACCACAATTTGTCCGATGCCGAGCTCGTTTGGTCTTCGTGTCCTCTTCTGCTTCGGTGCTTTACCGGCTATGACAGCATCGTTGCCGGTCTCGGGGGTGGTGTCGGTGCCGGTGCCAGTGCTGGTGCCGGTGTCGGCGTCGGTGTCGGGGTTGGTGCCACTGCCGCCAGCATGCACCCCCATCTGGTGTTCATCCAGGTAATCGAAATAGTGATTTGCTGCCTTGATGGGGTCTTCTTCGAGGCGAGCAGAACCCCCGGTTGAGGCGTGGCTAGACATGTTTCCTATTCAACAATTGTAAATACAAGATATAATGAAGAGAAAAAAGGGGCCTATATTTGGTCGGAATGTTGATTCATTCCCCTTCCGGCAAATCCCGGGCACTCCATATGTCCTAGTTTCTAGCACAAGTCATGCCAAAAATCACGGAAATTTTCGGCATGACCTTTGCTAAAAAGTGGACATATGGAGCACCTGAAATTTGCCGGAACGGAAATGAATCAACATTCCGGGAAAATATAGGCCACTCGGACATTCCGGCAAAACATCAATGACATATATCATATAACAAATGAACATATATCATATATCATATAGCAACAATGAACAACAATGAACATATATCATACTACATTCCTAAAAAGTGGAATATGCAAATGAACATATAGCAACAATGAACATCAATGACATATATCATATAACAATGAACATCAATGACATATATCATATAACAAATGAACATATAGCAACAATGAACAACAATGAACCTATTCTGTTTTTTGTCCTAACTAATTTTTTGTCCTAGCTAATTTTTTGTCCTAGCTAACCAAGCAACAATGAACATCAACGAAAACTAAATGCTACTGTTTTTTGCCCTAGCTAATTTCATAAAAAAATTGCCCTAGCTATTTTTTTCCTAGCTAGTTTTTTGTCCTAGCTAATTTTTTGACCTAGCTAACCAAGCAACAATGAACATCAATGAAAACTAAATGCTACTATTTTTCGCCCAAGCAAATTTCCTAAAAAAAATTGCCCTAGCTAATTTCCTAATTTTTTTTGCCTTAGCTAAAGAGAGAGGAGGGAAGGGGAGAGGAGAGCGAGAGGCTTACGGCGGCGAGGTCTAGGGCAGGCAGGGAAAAGGGCGGCGGCGGCGGTGAGGTCGAGGGCAGGCTCGGGCGGCCGGCGGCGAGGTCGAGGGCGGGTAGGGGAGACGGCGGCAGCGGCATGCGGTGTGAGGTCGAGGGAGGCCTCGGGCGGCGGCAACAGAGGAGAGGGGGGAGAGAGTGGAGAGGGCAACGGCGGCGTGAGTTCGAGGGCGGCCTCGGACAGCGGCGACATAGGAGAGGGGGAGAGGGGGAGAGAGGGGAGAGGGCGGCGACGGCGGTGAGGTCGACGGCGTGCTCGGGGGAGAGAGGGGAGAGGGCGGCGGCCGGTGTCGAGGTCGAGGGCGGGCAGGGCAATCGCGGCGACAGAGGTGGAGAGGGGGGGGGGGGAAGGACTTGGCGAAATTTTGAGCCCGCGCGGCGGCGGGTTAACTAAAAATAACAGTAGCGCTGGATTAGGATCCAGCGCTATAGCTAACTTAGCTATAGCGCTGGGTCCTAATCCAGCGCTACTGCTAGATATTCGAATTTTTAGGTTTTTTAATTCTAAAATACACATAGCAGTAGCGCTGGATTAGGATCCAGCGCTATAGCTAAGTTAGCTATAGCGCTGGTTCCAATCTAGCGCTACTGCTATGTTTCTTTTCTTTTTATTATTTTCCTTTTCTAGTTTTTAGTTTTCTTTTCTTTTTATTATTTTCCTTTCCTTTTCTGTTTACTTGTCTTTTTCTTTTGTATTTCTTTCTGCCTTTTGTTTTTGTTTTTTGCTTTTCTCCCGACGGCCTCACACGCAGTCGACAAGAACGTCGATCTCCCTCTCCCATACTGCGCGAATATCACCGGAATCTTGTGGTGGTAATTGAAGGGGATACGATGTATACATCATTTGACCGATAACGGTTACTTAAGTGCGTACACAAAATAGATACATATATATAAATGATGGTTTCTCAGCTGCGTCGACGACGTTTCTCATTGAGCTTCTTCCCTTTCTTGTTCGTTGCCGAATAATTGAGCCCCTCCTTGTGACTTTTCCGGAACCATGGAGTACGATCTTTCTTACGTAATGTAGTATTGATTCTTCTTTTCACGTATGCTTCATCGTCATCGTCATCTTCCCTCATCGGGTTGCCGTATTGGTCGTAGTCTTCCTCGTTGCCGACTCCATCCATTCCGACGATGCCCCTTTTGCCTCTGCTCACGACAACACGGCTGGGATTGGTCGGGTCGGTTATGAAGAAGCATTGTGTCACGTGCTTAGCGTGTACCCATGGCTCAGTTTTGGCGATGACGTTAACGTTCACGGTTGAGCTCTTCGCGTCGGGTATAGACATGGTAGTGAAATACTTGTTTTCTCTTACGACGTCCTTAGCCCATCTGACACGGAACATCGTCGCATCGTGCATTCCAGCATAGTCAAGCTCCCAGATCTCTTCGACCCTTCCGTAGAATCTTTCAGTTGTGCCGTTGGCATCGGTCATGCATTCAATCGTCACCCCGGAGTTCTGGTAATCACTGTCCATGTCTCTGGCCTCCGTGTAGAATGTGTACCCGTTGATATCGTATGACTGATAGGCCGCGAGTTTGGGTGCGGGGCCATGTGCTAAGGCGTGTATGAGCAATCCGTCCGAACTGCCCTCTTCCGGGGGATTTTCAAGAACTTGCTCTTTGAACCAACGCAAGAAAGTGGCGTTGTGCTCTATAGTAACTTCGTTGTCCGTCTTGAGCATCCCCTTATCACGGTACTTATTTGCGATGGTTTCTTTGTGCCGTGCCACATAATCATCTACCACATCTAGGTGTTGTAGCACTACTAAGTTAGCCCTGTCAAAGTCGTTCCGTCGATCTGAGTAGTCCACGTGCAATTCCCTCTGGCCGTTGTTGTGACCTTCTCCTCCGAGCCTCCCATCGTGCTTCTTGATGGGCAAACCAACAACAGGGTCTCCGACGCCTATATAATTGTCGCAAAAGGAGATGCACTCATGCATCAGATACCCCTAGACGATGCTCCCATCGGGACGGGACATGTTACGAACGAATCCTTTGATGACCCCATTCATCCTCTCGAAGGGCATCATGCTGTGAAGGAATGTCGGCCCGAGGTCGATGATGTCGTCCACGATGTGGACACACAGATGCACCATGACGTCAAAGAACGCGGGCGGGAAGTACATCTCAAGCTCACATAGTATGACAACGATCTCTTCCTGTAGCCTTCGGAGCTGCTTCACACTTATGGACTTTCGAGAGATAACGTCGAAGAAGTTGCAGAGACTAGTAAGCGTGTCACGGACGTGCTTGTCCATTATCCCTCTAATGGCAACCGGGAGTATCTGCATCATCATCACGTGATAGTCATGAGACTTCATCCCGCTGAACCTTTTCTTCTTGGGGTCTAGAAATCTGCTTATCTTCCCACAGTAACCGGAACTGACTTTGATTCCCATAAGGCACTTGATGAATTGATCGATCTCCTTCGCACTTAAGGTGAAGCAAGAATTCTCCTCCTTCTTGTTGACTTTTCTGCCCCTTTCCCCCTCCTCCGTCTCCGTCTCCGTCTCCGTCTCCTCCGTCGACTTTTTACGGTGGAGATCTTTCCTGATCTTCAAATCTTCCAAGTCTTTCCTTGCCTTTGGCCCGTCCTTGGTCTTCTCCGGCATGTTCATCAGTGTGCCAAGCAAGCTCTCGAGGACATTCTTCATGATATGCATTTGATCAAGGCAATGAGGCGTGTCGTGATTGGGCCAGTACTCCAAGTCCCAGAAAACAGACCTCGTTTTCCATACCTTCAGTAGTGACTCCGGCGCCTTTTTCATCTTTCCCGGCCCGGGGCACTGTTCCCAGTTTTTCAACAGCTCGTTGATTTCAGCGCCGTTCCTCTTACGCGGAGGTCCTCGATGCTCAGCCAACCTATTGAATAGATCTCCATGCTTTCTCCACGGGTCATCCTTCTCGAGCCATCTACGATGCCCCATGTACACGATTTTCCCGGACACCCATCTTTCGTTGACGTAAGCTGCTGAGACGTTGTATCATCCATGTACCTCGTGCATCCGCAGTATCCGTGGCACACCTGGCCTGAGGTGTACCCGTAACCGAGATAGTCATGCACCGTCGTCATCAGTGCGGCTCTCATATAGAAATGCTCTCCTTTGGTGGCTTCCCATGTCCATGCCGGTGTTTTCCATAACGTGTCTAGCTCCTCTTTCAGAAGCCCCATATACAGGTTAATATTATTTCCCAGTTGTTTCGGCCCTTGAATCAGCTGCTCATGTGTATGTACTTTGTCTTCATGCACTTCCATACGAAGACGGGCCATGTGCTGTGGTTGGTGTTTTGGTTTCCAAACGGATTCATGCCATCGGTACTCGCACCAAGCACGATGTTCCTTGGATCTTCTGTAGCAAATCCATATACGGTGTTGAATGCTCTCCACTGGCTACCATCTACGAGCTGTCTCAGCTTCGGATCATCTCCATCGTCGGGCCTCTTCCTCTCCGCGTGCCAGCGCATGAGCTATGCTTCCTTAGGATCTACGAAATACCGCTGCAGACGGGGATTGATCGGAAAGTGCCATAAACTTTCTGAGGAGCTTTCTTTCCTGCCTTCTTGTATCGAGAAGCATTGCACACTGGACAGCTGGTTTTTTCCGCGTGGTCCCCCCGATAAATGATGCAATCGTTGATGCATGCGTGGTACCTAATGTGCGGCAAATCAAAAGGGCAAACGATTTTGTTGACCTCATCGACACTAGTAGGACACAGGTTCCCCACGGGAAGAACTTTATTATGTAGATACTTCAAATGCTCATCGAGGCTTTTGTCTGTCCATTTGTTTTTGGCCTTTGTCTTTAGAAGTTCGAGCGTGAAACTCAAGCGGGTCACCTCGGGATCGCAACCGTCATACAATAGAGTCTTCGAGTCTACTTCAAGTTGCGCCAGCTTGGCCTCCTCTCTAGAAGCAGCTCTCTCGCTAGTCGTACTCTTGCGAAGGAGGTCTCGAACATGAGGGTCCTGCACGACTGCACTTAGTAGTGTCGAAGACTACGGCGTGACCGCCGCCTCTTCTCCGCCATGTCCGGACTCTTCTTCGCCGTGTACAGAATCTTCTTTGCCGCCGTCATTTAACTCTTCCCCGCCGCCATGTCCGGCGCCATCATCTTCGTGTCGATCGGTCATCTCTTCATCTAGCCCCATGTCGTTATTCCCTGCCATGTGGACGTCCTCCTCATCATCATCTTCACTTATCCACCGAGTATAGCCATCCATGAAACCATTCATCAGCAGGTGTGCCTTCAACCTGCCATGATCAAAAGGGTCCAAAAGGACTCCTTCTTTGCATCTTGTACACGGACATCTAATCCTAGTCCGATTATTTTCATACATGTCCATCACCGCGGATTGCATGTATCGCTCCACCTTCCATCCACTCACCTTCATGACCGACTGCATGCACGGTATAACAAGCAAAAGGGTTATAAACAAAATGCATGCATGCATCAAAGTCATATAAAAATTTGGCATGACCTTGCCTAAAAATAGGACATATGGAGTTTGCTCGAAATTCACCGAAATGGAAATAAATCAACATTTCGGCAAAACATAAGCAACTCGGGGGCATGTCACTCACACAAATCTCTCCATATCCCAAACACACATATTCCCATTGACACACATATTCCCATTCTTGAAATGAACAACTTTTTACTCACCTATCTCCCAAGAGAGACCGATCAACCGGATGAGGCCTTTCGCTACCTATAGGGATCGAAAGTGTGGATGGCTAAATAGCTAGCTAGATCTAGTTGTTGGGGAGGAGAGATGACTCTAGGTAACTAATGGAGAGGGAGAGAGATGAGCTAGCTAGATCTATATCTAATGGAATGGAGGGAGAGCCAAATAAATGAGGTAAGGGGCATTTATGGAGCTAGCTAGAGATGAGAAGGCCATTTATGGAGGAGAGTTATGGTGGAGGGGGGCATTAATGGGGAGAGAAGAGAGGTAGGTGGAAGAGAGAAGAAGGGCAACAATGGTGAGGGGAGAGGGGGAAGGAGGGGGAGAGAGGGCAAAGGGGGGGGGGAGGGGGAGGGGGGTGAAAAGGTGGCACCAGCTGATAACCCACAAGTATAGGGGATCGCAACAGTTTTCGAGGGTAGAGTATTGAACCCAAATTTATTGATTCGACACAAGGGGAGCCAAAGAATATTCTCGAGTATTAGCAGCTGAGTTGTCAATTCAACCACACCTGAAAGACTTAATATCTGCAGCAAAGTATTTAGTAGCAAAGTAGTATGGAAGTAACGGTAACGATGGCAAAAGTGACAGTAGCAGTTTTGTAGTGATTGTAACAGTAGCAACGGAAAAGTAACTTAGCAAAGATCAATATGGAAAAGCTCGTAGGCAATGGATCAGTGATGGATAATTATGTCGGATGGCATTCATCATGCAATGGTTATAACATAGGGTGACACAGAACTAGCTCCAATTCATCAATGTAATGTAGGCATGTATTCCATATATAGTCATACGTGCTTATGGAAAAGAACTTGCATGCCATCTTTTGTCCTACCCTCCCGTGGCAGCGGGGTCCTAATGGAAACTAAGGGATATTAAGGCCTCCTTTTAATAGAGAACCGGACCAAAGCATTAGCACTTAGTGAATACATGAACTCCTCAAACTACAGTAATCACCGGAAAGAATCCCAGTTATTGTCACCCTGGGGGATGCGGATCATAACTCATAATAGGTGTCTACAACTTGCAAGATAGGATCAAGAACACATATATATTCATGAAAACATAATAGGTTCAGATCTGAAATCATGGCACTCGGGCCCTAGTGACAAGCATTAAGCATAGCAAAGTCATAGCAACATCAATCTCAGAACATAGTGGATACTAGGGATCAAACCCTAACAAAACTAACTCGATTACATTATAATTCTCATCCAACCCATCACCGTCCAGCAAGCCTACGATGAAATTACTCACGAACGGCGGAGAGCATCATGAAATTGGCGATGAAGGATGGTTGGTGATGACGACGGCGTCGATTTCCCCTCTCCGGAGCCCAAATCAGACTCCAGATCTGCCCTCCCGAGGAAGAACAGGAGGTGGCGGCGGCTCCGTATCGTAAAACGCGATGAACTCTTCTCTTTTATTTTTTTCTCCCCGAATAGGAATATATAGAAGTGAAAAAGAGGTCGGAGGAGCTTTAGGGGCCCCACAAGACAGGGGGCCCGCCCTAGGGGGGCGCCCCCTGGCTTGTGACCAGGTGGTGGCCCCTCTCCGGTTGATTATTTCACCAGTATTTTTTATTAATTCCAAAAATATTCTCCGTAAATTTTCAGGTCAATCTGAGAACTTTTATTTCTGCACAAAAATAACACCAAGGCAATTCTGCTGAAAACAGCGTCAGTCCGGGTTAGTTCCATTCAAATCATGCAAATTAGAGTCGAAAACAAGGGCAAAAGAGTTTGGAAAAGTAGATACGTTGGAGACGTATCAACTCCCCCAAGCTTAACCCATTGCTTGTCCTCAAGCAATCCAGTTGACCAACTGAAAGTGATAAAGGAAAACTTTTACAAACTCTGTTTGATCTTACTGTTGTAAATATGTCTAACTGATGTTCAGATTTTCAGCAAAGATTATAGACTAACCACATTCACAATAACATTTAGGTCTCACATTTACTCATATCAATGGTATAACCAACTAGCGAGCAATAATAATAAGTCTCGGATGACAACAATTTTATCAAAATAATTATGATACAATATGACATAATGGTATCTCGCTAGCCCTTTCTGAGACTGCAAAACATAAATGCAGAGCACCTCTATAGAACAAGGACTGACTAAACATTGTAATTCATGGTAAAAGAGATCCAGTCACAATCATACTCAATATCAATTAATAACAAAGCATGCAAATGACAGTGGTGCTCTCTAACTGGTGCTTTTTATAAGAGGATGATGACTCAACAGTAAAGTAAAATAGATAGGCCCTTCGCAGAGGGAAGCATTGATTTGCAGAGGTGCCAGAGCTCGAGCTTTTAAAACAGGGATGAATAATGATTTTGAGCGGTATGCTTTCGTTGCCAACATAACAACCAAGAGATTTCGGTATCTTCCATGCTAGATACATTATAGGCGGTTCCCAAACAGAATAGTAAAGTTTTTACTCCCCCTCCACCAATCAATCACACTCCATGGCGGGTCGAATCCAAGGGTACCGTCCATACAAACACAATCCTGGGGGAGTTTTGTTTTATTATATTTTTACTTAATTTCGAGCATGGAACTGGGCATCCCGAATACCAGCCACTTTCTCGTGAATGATAGTGAATCAACACATATCGTTAGAATAACCCACCTAGCATGGAAGACACTGACAGCACCTAGTCACCACATGAGCGATTTGGGCATACAAAACGGAATATTATTTGAAGGTGTAGAGTATGGCACATGCAAATTTACTTGGAACGACAGGTAAATAAAGCATATAGGTAGATATGGTGGACTCATATGGAACAAATTTGGGTTTATGGAAATGGATGCACAAGCAGTATTCCTGCTTAGTACAAGTGAAGGCTAGCAAGAGACTGGGAAGCGACCAACTAGAGAGCGACAACAGTCATGAACATGCCTTGAGATTAACCAACATTGAATGCAATCATGAGTAGGATATAAATCACCATGAACATAAATATCGTGGAGGCTATGTTGATTTTGTTTCAACTACATGCGTGAACATGTGCCAAGTCAAGCCACTTGAATCATTCAGAGGAGGATACCATCCTATCATACTACATCACAACCGTTTTAAAATGCATGTTGGCACCCAAGACAAACCATTATACACTCTTAGCTAATTAAGCATGTCATGAGTAACTATAATCTCTAATTGTCATTGCAAACATGTTCCATCTATAATGAGCTGAATTCAGAATGATGAGCTAATCATATTTACAAAAACAAGATAGGTTGAGTTCATACCAGCTTTCTTCATCTCAATCATTTCATCATATATCGTCATTATTGCCTTTCACTTGCACGACCGAACGGTGTGAATAATAATAAGAGTGCACGTGCATTGGACTAAGCTGGAATCTGCAAACGATAACTCAAAGGAGAAGGCAAGGTAATATGGGCTCTCTGTAAGATAAACAATGATGCATATGAGAGCCACTCAACATTTTGATCGTGGCCTTCTCCTTGCGACCCAAAGAAAAGAAATTTCAAAACAAGAACGAGAAAAACTATTTACACGGGAAAGCTCCCAACAAGCAAAAGAAGAACGAAAAATCTTTTTGGGTTTTCTTTTAATGAAACAACTAAACAAACTAAAAGGTAAAGCTAGAACTATTTTTTTTTGGATTTTTCTCAAGTTTAATCAAGCACACGAGAAGAAAACGAAAAGGAGAAATAAAATACCATGGATGATACAATGAAAAAGTATGAACACCGACAACTGGAATGAATGTGTGAACATGAATGTAATGTCGGTGAGAAATACATACTCCCCCAAGCTTAGGCTTTTGGCCTAAGTGGGTCTAGGGCCATGGCTGGAGCCTGGAAGTGACTATCTCCTGGATACTCCAGACGATACTGAGGGTTCCACTGGTTGGCGAGCTCCTGTGGTTCCCACTGAAAAACTGGATCCCGATACGGATCAAGGGCTGGTACGGACTCAGGTGCTGGGGGTTGCGACAGACCCCAATATCTGTAGATGTCCTCGGGCATAATAGTGTACCTGCCTGAATGAATATCGAACAAAGAAGAAGCAAGCAGAGTAATAATCTCGCAAGTACCCTGACTAAATACTAGGTTGTAAAGCAGCCTTCTATCTTTATCCTTTCTAATAAGATCATGCGCTACCATACTATCATAGTCTAAATATCTCATAGGTAGTAACATTTCATCTTCCACATCAAGCCTAATGGGTATTTCAAAGTGTTTGGCTAGACGAGATGCGTAGATACCTCTGAATATGGGGCCCTTCGAACGGTTTAAGTTCAACCGTTGGGCCACTATAGCGCCCAGACTAAAAGTTCTATCAGCAAGTAAAGCGTGGCGCAAAATGGCGAGGTCAGGTGCACGAAGGCTTCCACTCTCCCCACGACCAACTAAACATCTCCCCGCAAAAAATGAATAATAGCGTAGAACAGGAAAATGTAAACTAGCCGCTCTTGCCTTTAACACACCTCTCTGTTCCCCCACAGTGATTGCGGCAATAAAGTCCTCCATGTCTCTAGGATGTGGCTCACTGATGCTGCCCTCAAAAGGTATTTTGCAAACATTGGAAAAATCGTAAAGTGACATTTTCTTAGGCACGTCATATAAGTGAAATTCAACCATAGGAGGGTCTTCCCTATAATGAAAGTGAAAGTTTTGCACAAAGGTATTAGTGAGCAAGAGGTATTGGTCACACTTATCGTTGAGGAAGTCGGTGATGCCTGCGTTCTCTGCCAAATAATAGAAATCTTCATAAATTCCGGCCGCCCTCAAAAATGCATCACTTGGCCATTCACATGGCCGAACCTCCGCGGCGCGAGGAAGATTGTATTTGGGCTTCTTCACCTCATTTTCATCTTTTTAGAGCCCCGGCTTGAAGAGGCTCTTAACAATCTCCTCATCATTTTTTATGAAAAATTTCTGAAATTTTTAGTGACTCACAATAAAGGTGAATGAAACTCAACAAAACTCATAGCAACTACTCCCACAAGTGCCTAGAGGCTATATCATGCATCAAAACTACTTGGGACCATACAAATTTGACATGCAAGCTCAAGATCAAGGTCACCACAACAGCAAAAATTTGCAATATATAAAGCACTAGAATAAAAACTAATTGCACCATTGGAGGAGTCACATACCGAAGATCAATCCCCCAAAACAGTTTTGTAAATGGAGCTTTGAGCAAGGAGATAGAAAATGGCAGCAAAATGAGCTAGAACACGGGTTTGAGCAATGGTGGGATTTTTTCTGGAGGAAGACGAAGTGGATGGTGGCTGGAATAAGTGAGGGGGCCTCACATGGGACCCACAAGCCAGGGGGCACGCCCAGGGGGGTGGCGCGCCCTGCAGGCTTGTGGCCCACTGGTGCAGCCCCCTGATGTGTTCTCAGTGCCAAAAATTCTAAAATATTCTAGAAAAAATCATACTACATTTTCAGGGCATTCTGAGGACTTTTATTTTCAGGTCATTTTCTATTGCACGGATAAAACGGAAAACAGAAAAATAATAGCATCTTTACTCTATTTAAACTAAATAACAGAAAGTAAAAGTTGGGTACAGAAGGTTGTGCCTCCTAAATTCATCCATCTCATGCTCATCAAAAAGCATCCATCAATAAGGTTAATCAAGTATTATTGACAAACTTTTTTCGAATGACATGGAACCGGAGAATTTTCGAATGACACTAGGTTACCTCAATGGGGATATGCATGTCCCCAACAATAAGGATATCATATTTCTTTTTGGTAGTAGGGAGAGGGAATTCAAAACCTCCAATAATAATCGTTGGAATTTTTCCAATGGAGTTGATACTATAAACTTGAGGTTGTTTCTTCGGAAAGTGTACCGTATGCTCATTACCATTAACATGAAAAGTGACATTGTCCTTGTTGCAATCAATAACAGCCCCTGCAGTATTCAAAAAAGGTCTACCAAGGATGATCGACATACTATCGTCCTCGGGAATATCAAGAATAACAAAGTCCGTTAGAATAGTAACATTCGCAACTACGACAGGCACATCCTCGCAAATACCGATGGGTAAAGCAGTTGATTTATCAGCCATTTGCAGAGATATTTCAGTAGGTGTCAACTTATTCAAATCAAGTCTACGATATAAAGAGAAAGGCATAACACTAACACCAGCTCCAAGATCACATACAGCAGTTTTAACATAATTTCCTTTAATAGAGCATGGTATAGTAGGTACTCCGGGATCTCCTAGTTTCTTTGCTATTCCACCCTTAAAAGTATAATTAGCAAGCATGGTGGAAATCTCAGCTTCTGGTATCTTTCTTTTATTTGTCACAATATCTTTCATATACTTAGCATAAGGAGACATTTTCAGAATATCAGTCAAGCGCATACGCAAAAAGACAGGTCTAAGCATTTCAACAAAGCACTCAAAATCCTCGTCATCCTTTTTCTTGGATGGCTTAGGAGGAAAGGGCATGGGTTTCTGAACCCATGGTTCTCTTTCTTTACCATGCTTCCTAGCAACAAAGTCCCTTTTATCATATCTTTTATTCTTAGGTTGTGGGTTATCAAGATCAACAACAGGTTCAATCTCCACATCATTATCATTACTAGGTTGAGCATCAACATGAACATCATCATTAATATTATCACTAGGCTCATGTTCATTACCAGATTGTGTCTCAGCATCAGAAATAGAAATATCATTTGGGTTTTCATGAGTATCTATAACAGGTTCACTAGCAGCATGCAAAGTCCTATCGTCATTCTTTTTCCTTCTATTACTAGGATGATTAGGTGCATCAGAATTAATTCTATGAGAATCTTGCTCAATTCTCTTAGGATGGCCCTCAGGATACAAAGGTTCCTGAGTCATTCTACCACCTATAGTCACAACTTTAACAGAATGATTATTGTTCTTACCATTCATCTCATTAAGCAAATCATTTTGTGCCTTAAGTACTTGTTCTACTTGAGTAGTTACCATGGAAGCATGTTTACTAATAAGCTTAAGACATTGATAGTTCTACTCATATAATCACCTAAGCGATCAAGCATGTAAGCATTATGTTTCAATTGTCTACTAACATAAGCATTGAAATTTTCTTGCTTGACAATAAAGGTATCAAATTTATCCAAGCATTGACTAGCAGACTTATTATAAGGAATATCACCTTCATCAAATCTACGGAGAGAATTTACCTCTACTACCCGTGTCGGGTTATCAAGACCATGCATTTCTTCAATAGGTGGTAGATTCTTAACATCTTCAGCTTTAATTCCTTTTTCTTTCATAGATTTCTTTGCCTCTTGCATATTTTCAGGACTGAGAAATAGAATACCTCTTTTCTTCGGAGTTGGCTTTGGAGGTGGTTCGGGAATAGTCCAATCATTATCATTGCTCAATATATTGTTCAATAGGAGTTCAGCTTGTTCAACAGTTCCTTCCCTGAAAACACAACCAGCACAACTATCTAGGTGGTCCCTAGAAGCATCGGTTAGTCCATTATAAAAGATATCAAGTATTTCGTTTTTCTTGAGAGGATGATCAGGCAAAGCATTAAGTAATTGGAGAAGCCTCCCCCAAGCTTGTGGGAGACTCTCTTCTTCAATTTGCACAAAATTAAATATTTCCTGCAAGGCAGCTTGTTTCTTATGGGCAGGGAAATATTTTTCAGAGAAGTAATATATCATATCCTGTGGACTACACACACAACCAGGAGCAAGAGAATTAAACCATGTCTTAGCATCACCCCTTAATGAGAAAGGAAACAACTTAAGAATATAGTAATAGCGAATGTTTTCCTCATGAGTAAATAGGGTGGCTATATCATTCAATTTAGTAAGATGTGCCACAACAGTTTCAGATTCATAACCATGAAAAGGATCAGATTCAACCAAAGTAATCAACTCAGGATCGACAGAGAATTCATAATCCTTATCAGTAACAAAGATAGGTGAAGTAGCAAACTTAGGATCATATTGCATTCTAGCATTCAAAGATTTTTCTTTCCACTTGCATAACAATTTCTTAAGATCATCTCTATCCTTACAAGCAAGAAAGTCCCTAGCTACCTCTCCTTCCATAACATACCCCTCAGGTATATCAGGCAATTCATATCTAGGAGAGCTAGGTCTAGCAGGTGTCTCATAATGTTCAGTTTTAATAATTTTATCAGATTCAGAGATATCATCAGTTTCAGCATTGACTCTAGCAATTTGTTCATCAAGAAATTCACCCACTGGCATAGTAGTATCAAGCAAAGTATCATCATAAGCATCATGCATAGCAGAAGTAGCATCATCAATTACTTGCAACATATCAGAATTACTAGCAGGTGGTGGTGTCGCAAGCTTACTCATAACAGAAGGTGAATCAAGTGCAGAGCTAGATGGCAGTTCCTTACCTCCCCTCGTAGTAGAGGGATATATCTTGGTTTTTGGGTCTTTCAAATTCTTCATAGTGATCAACAGATATAAATCCCAAGTGACTCAGAGAATAGAGATATGCTCCCCGGCAACGGCGCCAGAAAAAGGTCTTGATAACCCACAAGTATAGGGGATCGCAACAGTTTTCGAGGGGAGAGTATTCAACCCAAATTTATTGATTCGACACAAGGGGAGCCAAAGAATATTCTCGAGTATTAGCAGCTGAGTTGTCAATTCAACCACACCTGAAAGACTTAATATCTGCAGCAAAGTATTTAGTAGCAAAGTAGTATGGAAGTAACGGTAACGATGGCAAAAGTGACAGTAGCAGTTTTGTAGTGATTGTAACAGTAGCAACGGAAAAGTAACTTAGCAAAGATCAATATGGAAAAGCTCGTAGGCAATGGATCAGTGATGGATAATTATGTCGGATGGCATTCATCATGCAACGGTTATAACATAGGGTGACACAGAACTAGCTCCAATTCATCAATGTAATGTAGGCATGTATTCCATATATAGTCATACGTGCTTATGGAAAAGAACTTGCATGCCATCTTTTGTCCTACCCTCCCGTGGCAGCGGGGTCCTAATGGAAATTAAGGGATATTAAGGCCTCCTTTTAATAGAGAACCGGACCAAAGCATTAGCACTTAGTGAATACATGAACTCCTCAAACTACGGTAATCACCGGAAAGAATCCCAGTTATTGTCACCCTGGGGGATGCGGATCATAACTTGTAATAGGTGTCTACAACTTGCAAGATAGGATCAAGAACACATATATATTCATGAAAACATAATAGGTTCAGATCTGAAATCATGGCACTCGGGCCCTAGTGACAAGCATTAAGCATAGCAAAGTCATAGCAACATCAATCTCAGAACATAGTGGATCCTAGGGATCAAACCCTAACAAAACTAACTCGATTACATGGTAAATCTCATCCAACCCATCACCATCCAGCAAGCCTACGATGGAATTACTCACGAACGGCGGAGAGCATCATGAAATTGGCGATGAATGATGGTTGGTGATGACGACGGCGTCGATTTCCCCTCTCCGGAGCCCAAATCAGACTCCAGATCTTCCCTCCCGAGGAAGAACAGGAGGTGGCGGCGGCTCCGTATCGTAAAACACGATGAACTCTTCTCTTTTATTTTTTTCTCCTCGAATAGGAATATATAGAACTGAAAACGAGGTCAAAGGAGCTTCAGGGCCCCCACAAGATAGGGGGCGCGCCCTAGGGGGGGGGGGCGCCCCCTGGCTTGTGACCAGGTGGTGGCCCCTCTCCGGTTGATTATTTCGCCAGTATTTTTTATTAATTCCAAAAATATTCTCCGTAAATTTTCAGGTCAATACGAGAACTTTTATTTTGGCACAAAAATAACACCAAGGCAATTCTGCTGAAAACAACGTCAGTCCGGGTTAGTTCCATTCAAATCATGCAAATTAGAGTCCAAAACAAGGGCAAAAGAGTTTGGAAAAGTAGATACGTTGGAGACGTATCACCAGCCACGAATAGCAGTAGCGCTGTTTTTCAGAAAGCGCTACTGCTATGTTACTTAGTAGTAGCGCTTTGCAGAAAGAGTGCTACTATTAAGTGGGACCCATTAGCAGTAGCGGTTCCACGAAAAAAAGTGCTACTACTAAAATCTTAGTAGTAGCGCTGTATTCTGGACAGCGCTGCTACTACCAACAGTGTCGGTGGGCTCGTCGGGTCCCGCTTAGCAGTAGCGCTCGTTTTGTTTCCAGCGCTACTGCTAAGTCTTTACTTGTAGTGCTGCCGAAATTCAGCGCTACTGGTAATTACCAGCAGCGCCTTTTACTTTCCAGCGCTACTGATAGTGTCCTGCCTATAAGGTTTCTCCTAGTAGTGGGAGCAATAGCGTGGGGTGAAAGTTCTAGTGTGTGCTTGTTTGCTTTATCACTAAGTAATTTTTATTTTCTGTTTTTAGTTGTTTTATATATTTATTTATGGATATGGAACACGAAACACCAAAGAAATTAGTGGTACTTGCTACTCATGGAGATGTGGAACCTCCTAAAACCCACGATGCTAGTTATGTGAAACACGTTAATTACTCCTTCGATAATACCAAGAAATCCTCAAGGAACTTTATAATGGGATACACATTGAATCAACGTGAGTACTTTAGGGATTATCGCTTATCTCAAAAAGGCAAACACTTAAGGGATCAAATTAGAATACTGGAATGGTTTGCTTGGGATGCATGCTTGAAATGTGATTATACTTGTTGCTCCAAGATAAAGGATCCGCACCTTCCCTTTCAATGTAAGTTTAATGATAATGAAACCTTGGCTTCTTATGCTAAAGGTATTTATGATTACTATGATGTGGAACGAATAGAAGAATTTGTTACTTTTAAAGGTGCTTATGAAATTGCTTCTTTGATTGAAAAGTATGATGATGATGTTCCTTACAAATCTGAAATTTTTGCCATACTTAAATATTGCTATGATAATTATGAATACAATGCTGATATTATTGAATTTATTGAGAAAATGTCCGCTGCCTTGGAAGAGACTAATATTTTGCAGGGACCTATGGAAGAATAAATTGCTGAAATTGTGAGCTCATTAGATGAAAAAGATGAGGAGGAGAGCGAAGAACAAAAGGAGGAAGAGCGGATTAGCTACCCATGCCCACCTTCTAATGAGAGTAACTCTTCAACTCATACATTGTTTAATTTCCCTTCGTACATACCGAAGGATGAATGCCATGATGAATGCTATGATAATTGCTATGATCCCTTGGATTCTTTTGAAGTATCCCTTTTTGATGAACTTGATGCTTGCTATGCTTGTGGCCATGATGGCAATATGAATTATGATTATGAAGATGAACTTGCTATAGTTCCTTATGTTAAGCATGAAATTGTTGCTATTGCACCCACACATGATAGTCCTATTATCCTTTTGAATTCTCCCAACTACACTATATCGGAGAAGTTTGCACTTATTAAGGATTATACTGATGGGTTGCGTTTTGCCACTACACATGATGATTTTGATGAATATAATATGCATGCGTGCTGCTCCTATTGCAATTATTATGAGAGAGGAACCAAATCTTCACCTCTCTATGTTTCCAATACTATAAAATTGCAAGAAACTACTTATACTATGCATTGGCCTTTAATTAATGTGCATGAATTGTTCTTGTATGACATGCCGATGCATAGGAAGAGAGTTAGAATTCGTTGTCACATGATATATATCACTTTGTGCTCACCACTAAATTACAAATCATTGTTAATTAAAATTGGCTTTGATATACCTTGGGATCCGGGTGGATCCATTACTTGAGAACTTTATGCCTAGCTTAATGGCTTTAAAGAAAGCGCTGCCAGGGAGAGAACCCGGAAGTTTTAGAGAGTCATTTATTTCTGTTGTGTGCTTTTATAAAGTTTAAAAACAAAAAAATATAGAGGGGAACCTAAAACTTCACAAAAGGAAAGGTGAAAGTGAGAAGAGATGATGAGCATCGTTGAAGTGGGGGCTAGCCTTGAACCTTTGTTCATGCCCATGGAAACTTTGTGAATCTTGAATCATGGAAACTTTTCCAACAAAAATAATTTTCCCCTTGTACAAATCCATTGTATTATAAAAATAATGTGCCATGTTTGCCTTTAGGATGTTTGAATTGCTTGTTTGATGTGTGCTGTGCAAAAACAGAAACTTTTGCCATAGTGTTTGAATTTTCATATTTTACTGGAGCATGCAAAAATTCTGAATGTTTTACAAAGTACTTTTATGCAAATCATTTCTCACGTCCTAATGTTTCAGAATTTTTTGAGCTACAGAAGTATACGTGTCTACAAATCTTTACAGACTGTCCTGTTTTTCACAGATTGTTGTTATAGCTGCTTTGCGTGCTTATGTTTGAATTCTTATTGAGCCCCATTGACTTGGGAGCCATAGAATTGTGATAGCATACAGTGGGTAATGTTTGATTATAATTATGCAATAATTTTATGGCAATACATGATGGGATTTGGTGTTATGTGTACTAACGGATCTCACGAATTTTCTGTTAAGTTTTGTGTGATTGAAGTTTTCATGTTTTGGGTGTTATCACGTTGAGAAGGAATAAGGAGCAGCAAGAGCCTAAGCTTGGGGATGCCCAAGGCACCCCAAGGTAATATTCTAGGAAGACTCAAGTGTCTAAGCTTGGGGATGCCCTGGGAAGGCATCCCCTCTTTTATTCCAAATCATCGGTATGTCACTTGGAGCTATATTTTTATTCATCACACGATATGTGTAAATCTTGGAGCGTCTTTGTGTTTAGTTTTCACTTTTATTTTATGCACCATGCTGGTATGAGATAGTCCATGGTTGATTTATAGAATGGTCATTGCACTTCACTTATATCTTTTGAGTATGGCTTTATATAATGCTTCATGTGCTTCACTTATATCATTTGAAGTTTGGATTGCCTGTTCTCTTCACATAGAAAACCGTTATTCATAGAATGCTCTTTTTCTTCACTTATATTTATTAGAGAATGGTCTTTTGTAGAAAGAATTAAACTCTCTTGCTTCACTTATATCTATTTAGAGAGTCAATAGGAATTGGTCATTTGTATGGTTAGTCATAAAATCCTACATAAAACTTATGGATCGCTGAATATGATATGTTTGATTCCTTGCAATAGTTTTGCGATATAGAGATGATAATATGTGGGAGGTACTAGTGGATGATCGTGTTTAGTAAGATGTTGGTGTTAAGGTTTGTGATTCCCGAAGCATGCACGTATAGTCTTCCGTTATGCTAGGAAGTTGGAGCACAATTTATTCTCGATTGTCTATCTTTGTGTGAAGGTCGGGTGCGCGCGATGGTTAACTCCTACCAACCTCCCCCATAGGAGCATGCGTAGTAATACTTTGCTTCGAGATATCTAATAAAACTTTTGCAATAAGTATGTGAGTTCTTTATGACTAATGTGAGTCCATGGATTATACACACTCTTACCTTTCCGCAATTTGCTAGCCTCTACGGTACCGTGCATTGCCCTTTCTCACCTCGAGAGTCAGTGCAAACTTCGCGGGTGCATCCAAACCCCATGATATGATATGCTCTATCACACATAAGACTTATTATATCTTCCTCAAAACAGCCACCATACCTACCTATTATGGCATTTCCATAGCCATTCCGAGATATATTGCCATGCAACTTCCACCGCCTCCGTTTTGATGACTTGTGCATTCATTGTCATATTGCATTACATGATCGTAAGATAGCTAGCATGATGTTTTCATGGCTTGTCCATTTTTTGATATATTTGCTACGCTAGATCATTGCATTCATATAGAGTCATACTTTGTTCTACTATCGTTGTAGTATTGAGTTGTAAGTAAATAGAAGTGTGATGATCATCATTATTCATTATTAGAGCATGCCCCAGTGATGAAAGGATGATGGAAACTATGATTCCCTCACAAGTCGGGATGAGGCTCCGAGCAAAGAAAGAAAGAAAAAGAAAAAATAGAAAGAAAAAAAAGAAAAAAAAGAAAAAAAGAAAAAAAAGAAAAAAAGAAAAAAAGAAAAAAATGAAAGAAGAAGGAATAGGGGCATGCTAATTCCACACTTGTGCTTCAAAGTAGCACCATGCTTCTCATATAGAGAGTCTCCTGTGTTGTCACTTTCATATACAAGTGGGAATTTTTCATATAGAGTTAGATGCATACCCACTTAGTTTCATATTGAGCTTTCATACACTTATAACTCTTAGTGCATCCGTTGCATGGCAATCCCTACTCCTCGCATTGATATCTATTGATGGGCATCTCCATAGCCCGTTGATACGCTGAGTTGATGCGAGACTTTCTTCTCCACTTTTACCCCTTTCAAACCTACCACCATATTCTATTCCACCCATAGTGCTATATCCATGGCTTGCGCTCATGTATTGCGTGAGAGTTGAAAATGCTGAAGCGTGTTAAAAAGTATGAACCAATTGCTTGGCTGACACCGGCGTAGTACATGATTTATACTTTGTGTTAAGAAGACAGAGCATGACAAGGCTATATGATTTTGTAGGGATGACGTTCTTTAGCCTTGATATTTTGAAAGACATGATTGTTTGTTGGGATGCCTGAGTATTAATGTCTTTATGTCAAATCTAGACTATTGCTTTGAATCACTTGTGTCTTAATATTCATGCCATGATTAGATATATGATCAAGATTATGCTAGGTAGCATTCCACATAAAAAAATATCTTTTTTGTCATTTACCTACTCGAGGACGAGCAGGAACTAAGCTTGGGGATGCTGATACGTCTCCGTCGTATCTATAATTTTTGATTGTTTCATGCCAATATTATACAACTTTCACATATTTTTGGCAACATTTTATATGATTTATTGGACTAACCTATTGATCCAGTGCCCAGTGCCAGTTCCTCTTTGTTGCATGTTTTTTGTTTCGCAGAATATCCATATCAAACGAAGTCCAAACATGATAAAAATTTATGAAGATTTTTTGGGAATATTTGTGAATTTTGAGAAGTGGAATCAACGCAATCGGAGGCCCACAGCCCCCACAAGATACTAGGGCGCGACCAGGGGGGCCCTATTGGGTTGTGCCCAGCTCGTAAGTCGGTTGGAGCTCTCCTTCGGGCGCAAGGAAGCTACTTTTTGGATAAAAATCCCATCAAAATTTCAGGCTGATCGGAGTTACGGATCTCCGGGGATATAGGAAACGGTTTTCGGCCAGAAAATAGGAACGTGAAACAGAAGAGAACAGAGAGGGAGATCCAATCTAGGAGGGGCTCCTGCCCCTCCACCGCCATGGCGGCCATGACCAGAGGGGGAACTCTCCTCCCATCTAGGTGGGAGGACAAGGAACTAGAAGAAGGAGGGGGGCTCTCTCCCGCTCTCTCCCGGTGGCGCCGTGATACGTCTCCAACGTATCTATAATTTTTGATTGTTCCATGCTATTATATTATCTGTTTTGGATGTTTTATATGTATTAATATGCTATTTTATATTATTTTTGGGACTAACCTATTAACCTAGTGCCTAGTGCCAGTTTCTGTTTTTTTCCTTGTTTTTGAGTATTGCAGATAAGGAATATTAAACGGAGCCCAAACGGAATAAAATCTTCGCGATGATTTTTCTTGGACCAGAAGAAACCTGCCTGACTTGGAGATGAAGGCAGGAGACCTGCCGGGAGATCACAAGCCTGCAGGGCGTGCCCTAGGGGGGCGCGCCCCTGGCTTGTGGCCCCCCTGCAGGTCCTCCAACCCTAATCTTCGGCCTATAAATTCCCAAATATCCCCCCAATACCAAAGAGAGCCACGAAAATACATTTCCGTCATCGAAACCCTCTGTTCCCATGAGATCCCATCTTGGAGCCTTTTCCGGTAATCCGCCGGAGGGGGATTCGATCACGGAGGGCAACTACATCAACTCCATTGCCCCTCCGATGATGCGTGAGTAGTTCACCTCAGACCTTCGGGTCCATAGCTAGTAGCTAGATGGCTTCTTCTCTCTCTATGTTCTTCAATACCATGTTCTTCATGATCTTCATGGAGATCTATCCGATGTAATACTCTTTTGCGGTGTGTTTGTCGAGATCCGATGAATTGTGGGTTTATGATCAGATTATCTATGAATATTATTTGAATCTTCTCTGAATTCTTATATGCATGATTTCATATCTTTGCAAGTCTCTTCGAGTTATTGCTTTGGTTTGGCCAACTAGATTGGTAATTCTTGCAATGGGAGAAGTGCTTGGTTTTGGGTTCAATCTTGCGGTGTCCTCACCCAGTGACAAAGTAGGGGTAGCGAGGCATGTATTTGTATTGTTGCCATAGAGGATAAAAAGATGGGGTTTTCATCATATTGATTGAGTTTATCCCTCTACATCATGTTATCTTACTTAATGCGTTACTCTGTTCTTCATGAACTTAATACTCTAGATGCAGGCAGGAGTCGGTCGATGTGTGGAGTAATAGTAGTAGATGCAGAATTGTTTCGGTCTACTTGACACGGACGTGATGCCTATATGCATAATCATTGCCTTGGATATCGTCATAACTATGCGCTTTTCTATCAATTGCTCAACAGTAATTTGTTCACCCACCGTACTATTTTCCTTCAAGAGAGAAGCCTCTAGTGAAACCTATGGCCCCCGGGTCTATTTTCCATATTATATTTTCAGATCTATAAACCAAAAATACCAAAAATACTTTGCTGCAATCTTTTTACTTTTTGTTCTAGTAATCTTCTATATCTATCTCTATCAGATCTCATCCTTGCAAGTAACTGTGAAGGGATTGACAACCCCTTTATAGCATTGGGTGCAAGTGTTTGATTGTTTGTGTAGGTGCGAAGATTGGGGACTTGCTTGTATCTCCTACTGGATTGATACCTTGGTTCTCAACAACTGAGGGAAATACTTATCTACTTTGCTGCATCACCCTTTCCTCTTCAAGGGAAAACCAACGCAAGCTCAAGAAGTAGCAAGAAGGATTTCTGGCGCCGTTGCCGGGAGATCTACATCAAGCCTACCGAGTACCCATCACAAACTAATCTCTTGCATTTACATTATTTGCCATTTGCCTCTCGTTTTCCTCTCCCCCACTTCTAAAATGAGTTTCAGAAAAATACCAAATTTTTTTGCCTTTTTATTCGCCCTTCTTTCATTCGTCTTTTCGTTTGCTTTTTGTTTTCTTGTGTGCTAGATTGCTTGCTTTGTCACGATGACTCAAGAGAATACCAAGTTGTGTGACTTTTCCAATACTAAAAATAATGATTTTATTAGTACTCCGATTGCTCCCGCCACTAGTGCGGAATCTTATGAAATTAATGCCGCTTTGCTTAATCTTGTTATGAAACAACAATTTCCAGCCTTCCTAATGAAGATGTTTCATCCCATCTAAATACTTTCGTTGAGTTGTGTGATATGCAAAAGAAGAAAGATGTGGATAATGATATTGTTAAATTGAAGCTATTTCCTTTCTCACTACGAGATCGTGCTAAAACATGGTTTTCATCTTTGCCTAAAAATAGTATTGATTCATGGAATAAGTGTAAAGATGCTTTTATTTCCAAGTACTTTCCGCCCGCTAAGATCATCTCCCTTAGGAACGATATAATGAATGTTAAGCAACTTGATCATGAGCATGTTGCACAATCTTGGGAGAGGATGAAACTAATGATTAGAAATTGCCCCGCACATGGTTTGAGTTTATGGATGATTATACAATTTTTTTATGCGGGATTGAATTTTGCTTCTAGAAATCTTTTAGATTCCGCCGCGGGTGGTACTTTTATGGAAATCACATTAGGAGAAGCTACTAAACTCCTAGATAATATTATGGCAAATTACTCTCAATGGGATACCGAAAGATCTCCTACTAGTAAAAAGGTGCATGCTATTGAAGAAATAAACACTTTGAGTGAAAAGATGGATGAATTAATGAAATTGTTTGCTAGTAAGAGTGCTCCTATTGATCCTAATGATATGCCTTTGTCTTCTTTGATTGGAAATAATAATGAATCTATGGATGTGAATTTTGTTGGTAGGAACAATTTTAGTAATAACGCGTATAGAGGTAATTTCAACCCTAGGCCGTTTCCTAGTAATTCCTCTAATAATTATGGTAATTCCTACAAAAATTCTTATGGAAATTATAATAAGATGCCCTCTGATCTTGAGAATAATATTAAGGAATTTATTAGTTCGCAAAAGGTTTTCAATGCTACGCTTGAAGAAAAATTGCTCAAGATTGATGATTTGGCTAGGAACATTGATAGAATTTCTCTTGAGATTGATTCTTTGAAAATTAGATCTACTCCACCTAAGCATGATATTAATGAGTCTTTAAAATCTATGAGAACTTCTATTGACTAGTGTAAGGAAAGAACCGCTAGAATGCGTGCTAAGCGTGAATCGCTTGAAAAGGTGTGTTCTCGTGATAATAATGATGAAGATCTTAAAGTGATTGATGTGACTCCTATTGAATCTTTGTTTTCTAATACAAATCTTGATAAAGATGGGACTGGAGATAGGTCAACTTTAGTTAAAAGTCGTCCCAATGATTCGGAGTTTATAGATCTTAATGCTAACACTGATAAAAGTGGGATTGAAGAGGTCAAATCTTTAAATAGCAATGAACCCACTCTTTTGGATTTCAAGGACTTTAATTATGATAGTTGTTCATTGATTGATTGTATTTCCTTGTTGCAATCCATGTTGAATTCTCCGCATGCTTATAATCAAAATAAAGCTTTTACTAAACATATCGTTGATGCTATGATGAAATCTTTTGAAGAAAAACTTGAGTTGGAAGTTTCCATACCTAGAAAGCTTTATGATGAGTGGGAACCTACTATTATGATTAAAATTAAAGATTATGAGTGCCATGCTTTGTGTGATTTGGGTGCTAGCGTTTCCACGATTCCGAAAACTTTATGTGATGTGCTAGGTTTCCATGATCTTGATGATTGCTCTTTAAATTTGCATCTAGCGGATTCCACTATTAAGAAACCTATGGGAAGGATTAATGATGTTCTTATTGTTGCAAATACGAATTATGTGCCCATACATTTCATTGTTCTTGATATAGATTGCAATCCTACATGCCCTATTATTCTTGGTAGACCTTTCCTTAGAACGATCGGTGCAATTATTGATATGAAAGAAGGAAACATTAGATTCCAATTTCCGTTAAGGAAAGGCATGGAACACTTTCCTTGAAATAAAATTAAATTACCTTATGAATCTATTATGAGAGCTAATTATTGATTGCATACCAAAGATGACAATACCTAGATCTATTGCGTTATGCCTAGCTAAGGGCGTTAAACAATAGCGCTTGTTGGGAGGCAACCCAATTTTATTTTATGTTTTTTGTTTTTTGCTTCTGTTCTTGAGTGTTTTGCACATTATTACCTCTGTAGTAATTGTGTTTTATTGTTTTAATTAGTGTTTGTGCCAAGTAAGACCTTTGGGATGGTTTACGGTGATTGTTGATTTGGTTTTGCTGAAAAACAGAAACTTTTGCACTCAGTCCAGGAATTTTATAAATTCACCAGAGAGTCAATTGGATCTGTATTTTTTTTAAAAGATTGATATACAAATTTCCCTGATTTTCCTAAATTTTCAGAATTGTTTGAGTTACAGAAGTATTCTAAGTTTACAGATTGCTACAGACTGTTCTGTTTTTGACAGATTCTGTTTTCTTTGTGTTGTTTGCTTATTTTGATGTATCTATGGGTTGTATCGGGGGGTATGAACCATGGAGAAGTTAGAATACTGTACATATTACACCAATTTAAATAAATAATGAGTTCACAACAGTACCTAAAGTGGTGATTTATTTTTCTTATACTAACGGATCTCACGAGTTTTCAGTTGAGTTTTGTGTTGTGAAGTTTTCAAGTTTTTGGTAAAGATTTGATGGACTATGGAATAAGGAGTGGCAAGAGCCTAAGCTTGGGGATGCCCAAGGCACCCCAAGCCATATTCAAGGATAGCAAAGAGCCAAAGCTTGGGGATGCCCCGGAAGGCATCCCCTCTTTCGTCTTCAATCCATCGGTAAATTTACTTGAGGCTATATTTTTATTCACCACATGATATGTGTTTTGCTTGGAGCGTCTTCTATGATATGAGTCTTTGCTTTTTAGTTCCCACAATCATCCTCGCAGCACACATATTTTGAGAGGGACACGCATTAATCGTGAATTTATTAGAATACTCCATGTGCTTCACTTATATCTTTTGAGTTAGGCAATGTTGCTCTAGTGCTTCACTTATATCTTTTTAGAGCACGGTGGTGTTTTTTATTTTATAGAAATAATTGAACTCTCATACCTCACTTATATTATTTTGAGAGTCTTTAAACAGCATGGTAATTGGTTTAGGTTACGAATTTAGTCCTAATATAATGGGCATCCAAGAGGGATATAATAAAAACTTTCATATAAAGTGCATTGAATACTATGAGAAGTTGGATTCCTTGCATATAGTTTTGAGGTATAAAGATGGTGATGTTAGAGTCATGCTAGTGAGTAATTGTGGAATGGTAAAAATACTTGTGTTAAAGTTTGTGATTCCCGTAGCATGCACGTATGGTGAACCGTTATGTAACGAAGTCGGAGCATGATTTGTTTAGTGATTGTCATCCTTTGTGTGTGGGTCGGGAGAGTGCGATGGTTAACTCCTACCAACCTCTCCCCTAGGAGCATGCGTCTAATACTTTGCTTCGAAAACTAATAGATTTTTGCAATAAGCATGTGAGTTCTTTATGACGAATGTAAGTCCATGGATTATACGCACTCTCACCCTTCCACCATTGCTAGCCTTTCTAGTACCGCGCAACTTTCGCCGGTGCATTAAACCCATCATATACCCTTCCTCAAAACAGCCATCATACCTATCTATTATGGCATTTCCATAGCCATTCCGAGATATATTGCCATGCAACTTCCATCGTTCCGTTTTTTATGACACGCACCATCATTGTCATATTGCTTTGCATGATCGTAAGACAGCTAGCATGATGTTTTCATGGCTTGTCCATTTTTTGATGTCATTTGCTATGCTAGATCGTTGCACATCCCGGTACACCACCAGAAGCATTCATATAGAGTCATATCTTGTTGTAGGTATCGAGTTGTAAGTAAATAAAAGTGTGATGATCATCATTATTAGAGCATTGTCCCATGAGAGGAAAGGATGATGGAAGCTATGATTCCCTCACAAGTAGGGATGAGTCTCCGGACTTTACAAATAATAAAAGAGGCCAATGAAGCCCAAAATAAAAAAAAAGAGGCCAAAGATGCCCACCAAAAAAAATGAGAGAAAAGAGAGAAGGGACAATGTTACTACCTTTTTTTCCACACTTGTGCTTCAAAGTAGCACCTTGATCTTCATGATAGAGAGTCTCCTATTTTTTGTCATTTTCATATACTAGTGGGAGTTTTTCATTATATAACTTGGCTTGTATATTCCAATGATGGGCTTCCTCAAATTGCCCTAGGTCTTCGTGAGCAAGCAAGTTGGATGCACACCCACTTAGTTTCTTTTTGAGGTTTCATACACTTATAGCTCTAGTGCATCCGTTGCATGGCAATCCCTACTCACTCACATTGATATCTATTGATGGGGATCTCCATAGCCCGTTGATACGCCTAGTTGATGTGAGACTATATTCTCTTTTTCCGCACAACCTCCACCATATTCTATTCCACCTATAGTGCTATATCCATGTCTCACGCTCATGTATTGCGTGAAAGTTGAAAAGGTTTGAGAACATAAAAGGTGTGAAACAATTGCTTGACTTGTCATCGGGGGTGTGCATGATTTAGATACTTTGTGTGGGGAAGATGGAGCATAGCCAGACCATATGATTTTGTAGGGATAACTTTCTAAGGCCATGTTATTTTGAAAGGACACAATTGCTTGTTAGTTCAATATTGAGCTTTTGTTTTTAATCTTATGGATCTGAACATTCATGCCACAATAAAGAATATTACATGGAGAAATATGTTAGGTAACATTCCACATCAAAAATTCTGTTTTTATCATTTACCTACTCGAGGACGAGCAGGAATTAAGATTGGGGATGCTTGATACGTCTCCAACGTATCTTTAATTTTTGATTGTTCCATGCTATTATATTATATGTTTTGGATGTTTTATATGCATTAATATGCTATTTTATATTATTTTTGGGACTAACCTATTAACCTAGTGCCTAGTGCCAGTTTCTGTTTTTTTCCTTGTTTTTGAGTATTGCAGATAAGGAATATCAAACGGAGTCCAAACGGAATAAAATCTTCGCGATGATTTTTCTTGGACCAGAAGAAACCTGCCAGACTTGGAGATGACGGCAGGTGACCTGCCGGGAGATCACAAGCCTGCAGGGCGCGCCCTAGGGGGGGAGCCCCCTGGCTTGTGGCCCCCCTGCAGGTCCTCCAACCCTAATCTTTGGCCTATAAATTCCCAAATATTCCCCTAATACCAAAGAGAGCCACGAAAATACTTTTCCGCCGCCGGAACCGTCTGTTCTCGTGAGATCCCATCTTGGAGCCTTTTCCGGTAATCTACCGGAGGGGGATTCGATCACGGAGGGCATCTACATCAACTTCATTGCCCCTCCGATGATGCATGAGTAGTTCACCTCAGACCTTCGGGTCCATAGCTAGTAGCTAGATGGCTTATTCTCTCTCTATCTTCTTCAATACCATGTTCTTCATGATCTTCATGGAGATCTATCCGATGTAATACTCTTTTGCGGTGTGTTTGTCGAGATCCGATGAATTGTGGCTTTATAATCAGATTATCTATGAATATTATTTGAATCTTCTCTGAATTCTTAGATGCATGATTTCATATCTTTGCAAGTCTCTTCGAGTTATTGGTTTGGTTTGGACAACTAGATTGGTAATTCTTGTAATGGGATAAGTGCTTGGTTTTGGGTTCAATCTTGCGGTGTCCTCACCCAGTGACAAAGTAGGGGTAGCGAGGCACGTATTTGTATTGTTGCCATAGAAGATAAAAAGATGGGGTTTTCATCAAATTGCTTGAGTTTATCCCTCTACATCATGTCATCTTACTTAATGCGTTACTCTGTTCTTCATGAACTTAATACTCTAGATGCAGGCAGGAGTCGGTCGATGTGTGGAGTAATAGTAGTAGATGCAGAATCGTTTCGGTCTACTTGACACGGACGTGATGCCTATATGCATAATCATTGCCTTGGATATCGTCATAACTATGTGCTTTTCTATCAATTGCTCGACAGTAATTTGTTCACCCACCGTACTATGTTCCTTCAAGAGAGAAGCCTCTAGTGAAACCTATGGCCCCCGGGTCTATTTTCCATATTATATTTCCATATTATATTTTCAGATCTCCTACTGGATTGATACCTTGGTTCTCAACAACTGAGGGAAATACTTATCTACTTTGCTGCATCACCCTTTCCTCTTCAAGGGAAAACCAACACAAGCTCAAGAAGTAGCACGCCGGAACGCTGCCGGGGCAAGGATCGTGACGGCGATCTACTCCAACAACTTCGCCGCCGTGAACACCAACTTTCTCCCTCTCTATGCGGCGGTGTAACTCCCCTTTTCCCCGCTGTAATCTCTACTTAAACATGGTGCTCAAAGCCGTATATTATTTCCCAATGATATGTGGCTATCCTATGATGTTTGAGTAGATCCGCTTTGTCCTATGGGCTAATTGATGATCGTGGTTGGTATGATTGTATATTTTATTATGGTGCTGTCCTACGGTGCCCTTCGTCTCACACAAACGTGATGGATCCTCGTTGTTGGGTGTTGCAATGTGTTCATGATTTGCCTATGGTGGGTGGCGTGAGTGACAGAATACACAGACCCGAGTAGGTGGGTTGTTGCATATGGGAGTAAAGAGGACTTGATACTTAATGCTATGGTTGGGTTTTACCTTAATGATCTTTAGTAGTTGCGGATGCTTGCTAGAGTTCCAATCATAAGTGCATATGATCCAAGTAGAGAAAGTATGTTAGCTCATGCCTCTCCCTCATATAAAATTGCAAGAATGATTACCGGTCTAGTTATCAATTGCCTAGGGACAAATAACCTTCTTGATTGACAAAAGCTTTCTACTAAACAACTAACTTTCATTACCTTGCCATTTACTCGTAGTTTTATTCCCGCTAAGTACTTCTAGTTTTATTCGTGCAAGCTATCCTATCACCTACAAAGTAGTTTCATACTTGTTCTAGGTAAAGCAAGCATTAGCGTGCGTAGAGTTGTATCGGTGGTCGATAGAACTTGAGGGAATATTTGTTCTACCTTTAGCTCCTCGTTGGGTTCGACACTCTTACTTATCGAAAAAGGCTACAAACGATCCCCTACACTTGTGGGTTATCAGCGACATGTCATGGTTTATAGACGGTGACATTACTGTCGGTGTCCGTCTTCTTCTTATATATCCATTTGTTCTTAATGGCCTTACGATCATGAGGTAAGTCCTCCAAAGTCCACACTTGGTTTTCATCATGGATCCTATCTCGGATTGCATGGCCTCTGATAACCCACAAGTATACGGGATCGCAACAGTCTTCGCGGGTAATATTACACCCTGATTTATTGATTCGACACAAGGAGAGCCAAAGAATATTTATCGACCTTAGCAGTTGAGTTGTCAATTCAACCACACCTCGGATATCTCTCTATAAAAAAATTAGTAGCACGATAAGCAATAGTAGTTACAGTAACAGTGATAGCGACAATAGTAATTTTTTAGCAGTTGTGACAGTAGCAGTAGTAGATGTAACTTAGAAAGATTCAATATATATAAAGCGTAGGAACGTGGATCGATGATGGATAATGATTTAGATGACATTAATCATGTAACAGTTACACCACTAGTACAGAAACGACCTTTAGTCCCGGTTGGGAAGGGCCTTTAGTCCCGGTTCCCCAACCGGGACTAATAAATCGGGACTAAAGGCCCCCACCCTTTAGTCCCGGTTGGCCACGACCTGGGACTAAATCCCTGTCACGTCGCCGGTAGCGCGCGCCGGGCGCTGGGGACCTTTAGTCCCGGTTGGTTACACCAACCGAGACTAACGGTTTATGGGTTTAGGGTTTATTATTTATTTTTTCTTTTCATTTTGTGTTTTCCATTTAATTTTTTTTCATTTCAAACATATTTTACGCTACTACATACTGTACACGTTATGCATATACAATAGAATTTCTCGTAGAACCGATCATATATATACAATTTGATATATACAATTTCTCCTATAATTTGCAGATCATTACATGCAGGCATTAGGTGAAATGGTATTCTCCGTCGGGAGATATGACATGCTCAAGCAAAAATCTCGCCATTTTCTCTTAAAGTGCTCGTATGCGGTCCCTTGGTAGGAGCCTATCCCGCATCTCCACCATCTTTTTAAAGAAGGAGATCAATATGAATATATTAGTTGTGTGCATATATATTAGATCGTGATAAAAAAATGTGAATACTGTTTACGTACCCAAAGATGTCTTGCATCTCCGCTCCTTTCGGTCATAAGGCGAATGTTCTCGTAAACGTAGTATGCACATAAATTAGTCCCTTGTTCCTGCCTCATAGACTTTACGAGAATATAATTCAATCAGATAATAATCAAGCATGATAATGGTATTGAAACTAGAATTAAAGAGATGCACGGACGTAGCTAGTACTACTTAATTACCTTGGCCCGTTGCCATTTCAGCTGTGATTTCCATTCACCGACAATCTCTTTGGTGAACTTTTTCCAAACTCTTCCCGGCAAAGAAAATGAATAAATGAGTTATTAATTACTTGATATCAGGAAATGAACTAAAGAGGCCGACATAGTGCGATAATAATTGAAATTACCCGTTGAGCATCAAAAACAGGCTTTTGTATTCTTCAGGGCCTTTACCTAATGAGTCCAGTACTTCAACAGTTCCCTCGTCAACTCTAATGATTAGCAGGATCCAGTGGTATCTGCGCACACGTTTGTATAAGTGGGCATGCATAACTCATCAACTACACTTAGCATCGAGTAAGCAAAAATAGAATTTGTAGTACAAGACAGTAACACTCACCTGAAGTTGTAAGGAAGTAGTATTTCTGGTTTGGTATTTAGTTCCTTCAAAAACATTAGCAAGCTATTCTCCGTGTCTTGTTTGCACTTATTTAACACCTCTTCATCAACGGTATTTGGGTCAATGAACCCAATGCCATAGACTCCATCTCTTTTCAATTCAAAAATCTTCATTCTGCATAATACCACACAAAAGAATATAGTTAGGATAATTATAGGCAATGAACGAGATGAGCTAGAGACTCAAATTACAGAAAGAAATCACTTATAGACAATAGCAACTGACGAGAGATTTGTCGAGTGCATCTTGATTGAATAACTGAAATAATACTTCACTTTCAATCCACACATCTTTTTCATGGTAGTAATGCTCTGGCTTGACTTTCACCATGAGGCTCTCTCGCCCGACCTTTATTTCTCTTAGGTACCACTCATGCAAATTGTGCATTTGCGTTGATAGAAGCTTCTCCTCGTCAGGACTGACCAGAGGTTTCCGGGGACATATTTCCTTGCTAGTTCCTTCTCATCGACAGTGGGGACTTCCTTCATGCCTAGGACTTGTTCAACAGTGATACCCATCTCTCTAGCCACCTCTCTATTAGCGTCGGTTACCGCCTTATCGGTACTCACCTTCAGCGGGGGTATCGATTGCACTGCCTGTTCTCCGAGTTGGGGAACAGTTTTCCCGCATTTATTACTACCTGTAAGGCTCGATTGCTGATTTTTTTTGTTGATGATATGACTTGCTAATAGAGCGTTCATAGTCTGATCGCTTTTTCTCCACAGCCCATAATCTTTTCTTTGAACTCTGGAATTGTGTGGCCATCTTCTTAAGAGCACATTTCTTGACTTTCTCCCGTTGGAGATCTGTCAAACCCTCTGGTAGGGTGAAATGTGACATGAGCGTATCCCAAAGCGTATTTTTTACTCTTCCGTCGACAAAACTAACTCCTCGATCTTCCTTTGGCTTATTCCATTCTTGAACGGCAATCGGGATTTGGTCCCTAACAATAACTTTGCATTGACGTATAAATTTGTCCGCATTCTTTTTAGGAGCAATCGGTTCGCCACCCAAACTGATTTCATCGATGTTGTACTTTATGCCCGCGTCCAACTTTTTGGCCGGGCCTCGTACTACCCTTGTAGAAGATTTGCTCGATCCGGAGGGCTAAAAGAAAAGAAAGATTCGTTAATATATACATATATATATATATATATATATATATATATATATATATATATATATATATATATATATATATATATATCAATTAATACATGTAATGATCACCAGAGGCCTTATATATATTTATATATATACCTCGCCGGACTTTGTTAATTGAAGAAGATTTCCTTCGCCATCATTGTTTGTGTGCCCTTCGTCTCTTGGTTCTTCCTCAATTCCTCACCGGACTCGTTCAGATATTGTGAGCAGTCATCTAGTTCAATCTCTGGGTTTTCGGAGTCCCGTATCATCTCGAAGACATCCTCTTCATGGTCTCTGCCGCTATCGTCCATAGCTTAACTAATCCAGAAGAAAGATAAAACAATTTAGTATTCAAATTATGCATTCAATAAGAAAACACGAAATCATAGTAGTCAGCCGCCGAAGAGGTTCGGTCTGAGGGCCGAGGGATGGCGAGGAGGATTTTTCTTAGCAAGATCATCATATAATATCACTAATACATCTCGAATAATCCAGTTAATGCATCATCGAATATTATCACTAATACATCTCGAATATTATCATATAACATCACTAATACAGCTCGAATATTATCGAATAATCCAGTTGACTCGTGGTTCCTGAGGCGCAAGCGGTGGACACCCAAAGAGAAGGAACCATGACAGAATCATAGCTCGGGTGAGATCCCTGAAGAACCTGCCAGGTATTAGAGAACCTGACGTCCAACGCAACCATGTAGCGACGGACGTGCTCGTCCTCCTCCCTGACATGGCGACATACCACCTCCTCGGGGGCCGGCTGGCTCAGCACCGATAGTGGCCCACGCGACTGCCATCAAAGAAGCTTCGGGTCGACGACGGGTCCCGATTCCTCACCAAGTTGCACGCCCCGAAAGATACACCTCCCAGTGCCAGCCCGGCGGAGCCCAGTCCCGGAAATGGCGCCTCTCAAACAGGTTGTCGCCACCGAGTCGACGACGAGGATGCGTGCCGGGCTGTACCAAACACGTTGAAATCGATCTCCACTTCGTATGGGATCGTGTCACTCTTGGCAAGGTGCGCATCCACAATGTTCCTTCTGGTTCCTAGTACGCCGACATCTTCACTAAAGGGCTCGCTACAGCTCTCTTCGATGATTTCAGATCTCCCTGAACCTCCAGCCGGGTGGAGTTTCGACTGCGGGGGGAGTTAACGTGTTATTTCATGTCACGTTAGTATTGTAACAATATGTGTACAAAACTGTTGTAACGATCTCTACGATGTAGGATCACGACCTCCACGATCCCTACGATGTAGGATCACGACCTCCACTCCTCGTCAGGGTGGACGCGGTCCGGGCCAGTCCGGTCTTTGACCGAGCCTTGCTTTGGACCGGCCGCGGCCGGTCCGGACCGGACCGGACCGAACTGTCGAGCGGTCCATTTTCTCAAGACCGGACCGGCAGCACCCCAGCTCGGTGAGGCCCGAGAGGACCGAATGGACCGGCTGCTGGATCGATTCATTTGAAGCGTACGTGCAAGCTAGCAGAGTAGCAGGCAGTTGGATAGATTTATTTGAAGCAGTACGTGCAAGCTAGCAGAGTAACAGGCAGCTGGATCGATTCATTTGTACGTGCAAAGCTAGCCTCAAGCAGGCAAGCACACAGCTTAATTGATGAACAGTGCCGTAGCACATGCACGCCTAGCCGGACGTACGTGTACGTACTCGAACTTGGCTTCACTAGCGACGATAGGATCGATCGATCTCGACGGGAACCCTCGGCGTCTCGGCGAAACACTGTGATACTTGGCGACGGAAGAAACGGATCTTTCTTTGTTGCTTTTTCTCTGGTACAGATTACAGGGGGCTACGTACAGAAGACAATGAACAGGAGACTCGCAGCTTCGCTTATTTCACTAACTGAAGAAAATCTTAACTGACGAAACTGAACTTTAACAGCTCGTCTGACGAAACTGAACTTTAACACCCGAGCACCTCGCCGCCGTGGACGTGCAGTTACTCGCTGAGCGCGCCGTTATCGGCGAACTTGAACACCACTCGAGGTTCACCTCGACAGCAGCTCCCACGTCGCCGGGCACGCCCTTCATGGTTGTCCTGTTCTCGATCGGCGGGTACGCGGCCAACTCAATCCAGTTCATGCCGCGGTGGATGGTCAAGTACAGGGGCTGTCCAAGTACAACGCCGTGGACATGGACGGCGAGGGTGTCCGGCTCGACAAGGAGCAGCATCCCCGAGCTCTCTCCATGGCCGGAGGGGGAGGAAACGGGCGACGGCGCCGGCGGCAGTTCTCGGTCCGCTCGGTCGGACCGGGCGAAATCCGGACCGGACCGGTGGTGTTTTCGGGCCGAATTATACAGACCGGACCGGCCAAATATGCCAGCGGGCTGGGACCGTTCGGTCCGGTCCTTAGCGGGCCACGAGCGGGCCAAAAAGCCCGCTCGGTACGTCCACCCTGAACTCCTCGTACGGGGCCTGCATGCCTAGCTTTGCGGGAGTCGTTAGAGGTCTAGGCTATTTGTACTCTGTAATCCCTGTTGAGTAATTCAGTTCGGTTGCTACGGCAAAACACCTCCTCTAACTCTCCTTCTGTACCGAAATATTTGTAGTTTTAGTAGGCACAGAGAAAATATTTAGCTAGGTAAATGGTCAATCGAGGTAGTACACATACTCAGAAACATAAAAAAATCGAAATTCGAACATGGGCTAATGGACTACTAAACAAGAATTCGTTGTCATGCATGAACTATATACTCAAACACAAGCATGCATTGGCTCCGGTACGCGCTCCTCCAATATCTCGCTTCTCTGGTTGACATGCCTGTCGCCTCACAACACCGTGGCATATATATCAGTCAGGCAAGTTCGATGCCAAACAGTAGTGCCGGTACGTGCACGGCCAGGCGGCCGGTTCTGGGACGGCCGTGAGCCGGTGTCGTGGGGTGCGCCTGCTCCGACCACACGCTCAACTCGGTCACCGGCGAACTGCGTGTTGGTGACTGTAGAAGTAGCTGATTCTGTTAGGCTCCACACCGTAGTAATCCTCTAAACTCCCATCCCTATTCTGTAGCTACAGAGCTAGTCAATATGGCAAACAGTTAGCCACGATGAGGCATGCACGTTCGTGCGTTTGTAAGTCGGTCTATACGATCAATACATATTGTGCTGCATCAATGTTATTCTTCTCTCATTTTTCTTTTAGAAAAGGAGGATTGCCCCCGGCCTCTGCATCTGGGCGATGCATGCAGCCATTTTATTAATTATTCTCAGAGACCTTACAAAGCATTACATCAGTAAGCCTGAAGCCACCGTCTAGGCGACACCTGTCGCTACTCCTATCCCCTTGATGCAGGGGTGCCGAATGTCCGAGCCTAATACCAAACAGACATCGCACCAAAACCTAACATCTAATGTCGGATGCCCCATCCCAGCCACATACCGGGAATGGGTCACACACCGGTTCGGCGCACTCACCGAGGCTACCGCCGCCGTCATCCACCTAACTATCTTCAGAGCAGGTACTGACGCAAAGACCTTGCCAGGTCAACTGTCGAAGCCACCATGGCGCCAGACAGCGCCACCGCCCTGCGCGAGGCCATCACGCCACGTCCAGCGCCGAGACCCCGCTGCTCCATGCCGCCGAGACCCGCCGTCGTCGACGCGAGAGAAGGCCGCTCCACAAACGATGCCCCCAAGAGGGAGCACGACACCGCAGTGCCGCCATCGTCCGATCTGGTGATCTTAGGATTTCTCCCGGAGCGGCACGAGCAGGTTGACGATAGTTGCTTGACGATGCCTTCATCAAGGTAACGACGTAGACGCCGCCATCGCCCGCCATGACCGGAGTCGGCTCGGTTTTCACCGGCGACTATGTCTCCCCAACTCGCCGCCGGTGCTGATAGTGGGATCCAAGATCCGTCACAACCAGCCTGGCCGACCGCCTTCGGTGGAGTAGGCAGCCACCACCACCATGCCCGGGCCAAGAGACCCGGACGTCCTCGTGCCGCGAAGATGACCCAGGGGGGGATCTCCTTTTGCCGTTGTCGAGACGAGGCGCAGCCACAGTGGATCTCGATCTAAACCCAGCGGGCCCAGATCAGATCACATCGCAGCCAAGATCTCATCCGCCGACGGCCGCCGGAGATCTCCTGGCCACTGCCAACCCGCTGCGCACTGCCGTTGGAGGAGGATGGGGATGGACGCCGCTGCCCCCACGCGTTACCGCCGGCCGAGGACTGCGCCGCCGCCGCCGCCTCACCACAGGGGCTTCGCCCCGCGGCGTCCTCAGCGACGGCGGCGGTAGTGGGAGGCGATGGAGGGGGAGGGCTGAGGGCGGCGTGGACGGGGACTCCCCGGGGGCGGCGCGGCGCCGCCGCCTCGGGGGAGAGAGGGGTACTATCACATATCGAGTTTTGAACCATATAGCTTCTGCTCTCCTTCTCCCTATGCTCGACATGGTCGAGTCTCCAGGCGGTGTAGTTCTAAACCCTTTACTGATCTGCCCGCCTCCTCCTTCTCGCATGACTCTGCCAACATTCTCAATCATCCCCGCTCTCGGGTCTCCACGATCTTGGATCTTGAGGAGTCCAGCTACACCGCTGGAGCATCCTCTACATGGTGGATTTCCTTCAGTTGGGCGTCGTCGACCATGTTGACGGCATCGTCGACGCGCACTCCGGCCGGGCTGACGTGCTCTGGACGAAGGATGATTTCTTCTTCGTCTCGTGGCTCTACGCCACCATCTGCAAGGAGATTCTCGAGATCGTCATCAAGCGGCCTATTCCCTCTGGTCCGTCATCAAGTGTGCCGACGCGACCGGAGGACTGGACCTTCGCGTGCACCTATCGGAGGGTGGTGTAGCCGTGGTCGAGGTAGCCGTGCGAAGAGTGCCGTGGTCGATGTCGAGTCGGGGTAGCCGGTGTCGAGGAAGTCGCCATGGAGTCCCGGAAGAGAGAAAACCCCGGATCAAGAGATCGGGGAAAAGACTCTCTAGGGCATCCGGTCAACACGACCGGCGGACGAACCCTAGGTTCGGGCGGCGCGGCCCCCGGCGGCGGTCATGGAGGCCGACCGCCTCGGGGGTGGCGCGCGGTGCGGAAGCGGTGGGCGGCGGCTAGGTCTAGGAACTTGCGGCAGATACCATGTTGAAAGGGAGAGATTTGGTGGAATTGTTGTTGTATTCTTGAGCCTCGTGGGCATATATACAGGAGTACATGATCATCTTGGAGTACAAGTCAAGGTAGGAACAAATCCTAATCTATCTATGTTTCCTAATAATCAATATACTCAACAACCACCGACCCCTGTCGTCCAGGCCGCTCGTCCCCTGATGGCGCCAACTTGTCCCCTCACGCTGCCCTCGTCGAACGACGCCACGGCCCGGTTGAGCCGCCATGCCGCCCAGCCCTGCCCGGGATCTCTCCGCCCAGGACGTTGGTGTGCTGCCAAAGCAGCCCCGGCGTCCGACAAGACGTTGTGCGCCGTCTCCTGGTCCGGTGCAAGCAGGGTAAGCATGCAACCAGGAGATGACGTAGTGGTGCGAGAGATCTCGGCGTTAGACGTTGTCTGCCGTTCGGATGGAGTAGTACTTTTTTTTGAAACAGTTTTGCTCTATCGCGTGTTCTAATAATTTCTGCTCAGACGCGAGACGTCTGGTGGGCCGAAAATAATCCCCCGAGTGGCCAGCCGCTCGTTACTTTTATCGGTTCACGCTCATTTCTATTCGTACCACATCGCCTGTTATATAGTTTGTTTTGCAGCTTAAATAGCGTGTATCCGGCTACCTATTTGCCGATGACGCAAAGCTGTTCCAACATCTTTGCCGCGGCAAAAAGCAGTCACACCATACTTCCGGCTGGGCCAGACCACGGGTCTGTCGCCTGAAGTTGCTGATGCTATTGTTATTTTCTTTTTTGTTAATAACTTATTTTATTTTATTTTATTTTTCTCAGCTCCAAAACCTTCTTATATTTTGATTTACATGAAGAGAAAGGTGTGATAGCTCCCGGGTGCCTAGGCACCCTCTATGAACAATAAAATCAAAAAAATAGAAAACAAAATCAAAAAGATCTGAAACTTTGCAGCATCAAAGATGAACAAAGTTTGTAGGTTCTTGCAAGTTTTCATGCCAAAATATCATGTAGAGAAAGGTGTACAAACGAGTTTCAAATTTCAGTACTAAAAGTGCTCAAAACTTCAAGCACTGAAATCTTTTTCGTGGGTAGAGCTCCTCGAATAGTTTTTTGGCATGAAAACTTGCAAACACCTACAAATTGTGATCATCTTTGATGCTGCAAAGTTTCAGATTTTTTTGATTATTTTTTTATTTTTTTTATTTTACTGTTCATAGAGGGTGCCTAGGCACCCGGGAGCTGAAAATCCACTCTCTTTACATGAATTACATTTGGTATTGTTTCAGTACTTCTTGTGTTATATGCAATATCTCTTGATCTTGTCCAATTGTTCAACGATTTATGGTTGAATTCTAATGGCACGCATACCATACTCCTCAAGCCAAGAGAAACCTCCTTATATTTCGGTTTAGAGACCACGACCCAAATGTTCAGCGGCTAATGAATTACATTTGGTATTGTGTCTGTACTTCTTATGCCATAGGCAACTTCTCTTGATCTTATCCATATGTTCAACGATTTATGGTCGAATTCTGATGGCACGCACACCATAGACCTCAAGAGAAGAGACAAAAGAGTTCACCAACTAGAGTTTATTACCGTTCATTTTATTTTATTTATTCTCTTTTCCGTCTCCGCAACTTTCTTATGTTTCAGTTTACAAACCACGACCCAAGCGGATACTGAATTACATTTGGTATTGTTTCCGTACTTCCAGTGCCGTAGGCAACATCTTCTCATCTTGTTCAAATCTTCAACCATTTATGATCAAATACTGATGGCATGCATACCATAGACCTAAAGGGAAGAGAGGAAAGACTTCACCAACTAGAGTTTTATACCGTTTATCAATTTGAAAAGTACATCAATTTTGAAAGAAAATAACAAATTTGAAAGAAATTCATCAATTTTAAAATAATTTCACCGATTTGAAAAGAAGTCCATTGGTTTGGAAGAAAAAATCACAAATATGAAAAGGAGTTCATCAAATTTGAACAAAGAACTTCATAATTTTGAATAAAAATCATCCATCTTTTCTAAAATACAGTTCAGGAATTCAAGAAAAAGTTATCAATTCTTTTTTAAAATCACGAACTCAAAAAAAGTCACTGGAAAAGCAATTCATGGATTTGAAAAAAGTTCATGCATTTTCACAAAAGTTCACACATCTATAAAAAAAGGAACAAGAACAATGAAAAGAAGAGAAAAGAAAGGAAGAAATATGAAAAGAAGAAAAAGAATGTAACTAATCACACTTAGGTGGGTTGTCTGGTTGGGTTCGAATAATACACCTCGCGCGCACTCTTTTGTGTTTAAAACATAAAAAAATCAGAATAGATGGGCCAGCCAGGAGCGGGGGTGTGTGTGTGTGCCAAGTTACTAAATACACTATAACAGTTGCCTTAAGCGCCAAACAGGAAATGTTGGTAGCTTGTTGCGATTGGCCGAAGCGACGCTATTTTTGTGTGTGTGTGTGGGGGGGGGGGGGGGGGGGGGGGGGACGACGAATTTTTCCACAAACATCCAAGATCTATCTATGGAGATGCATAGCCACGAGAGGGGAGGGTGTGTCTACGTACCCTCGTAGACCATTAAGCGGAAGCGTATATAACGTGGTTGATGTAGTCGTACGTCTTCACGATCCAATCGCAATTCATCCCGATCTAGCGCCGAATGGACGACACCTCCGTGTTCAGCACACGTGCAGCGCAGTGACATCTCCGACTCATTGATGCAGCGAGCGAGGCCGGAGTAGTAGATGGGATCTCCGGCAGCACGACGGCGTGGTGGCGGTGGTGGTAGCGGAAACTCCGACAGTGCTTTGCCAAGTATAAAACCGGAGCTATGGTGGAGTTGTGGGAGGAGGGAGGCACCAAGGCTTGATGTGTGAGCATGGTGTGCCTCCTCCCCTCTCTCTATATAGGTGGAGGGGCGTGGTGGCCAGCCCTCCAAGCGCTAGGGCTGGCGCACAAAGGGGGGGGGAGTTGGACTCCTAGTCCAACTCCCTCCTTTTCTTATTGGGCGGGTTTTTCCACCTATTGCCATAATTTGGCAAAAAGGACTTGTGTGCCTGGCCCATGTCGGGCCGCACGCCCTCCCTAGGCCCATGTAGGGCCTTGGGACGTGGTGGAACTCCTGGTGGACTTCCGGACTCCTCCGGAACCTTCTGGAAGCTTCCCAGTACAATACTGGAAAAAACAAAACTTTTTTCAGAACCCCAAATATGACTTTCTATATATAAATATTTACCTCCGGACCATTCCGTAGCTCCTCGCGACGTCCGGGATCTCATCCGGGACTCCAAACAACATTCGGTCACCAACACTCATATCCCAATACTTCTATAGCGTCATCGAACTTAAGCGTGCGGACCCTACGAGTTCGAGAATCATGACATGACCGAGACACCTCTCCAGTCAATAATTAATATCGGTACCTGGATGCCCATATTGGTTCCTACACATTCCACGAAGATCTTTATCGGTCGAACCACGATGTCAAAGATTCTGTCAATCCCGGATGCAGTTCCCTTTGTCCATCGGTATGTTACTTGCCCGAGATTTGATCGTCGGTATCTCCATACCTAGTTCAATATCGTTACGGGCAAGTCTCTTTACTTGTTCTGTAATACAAGATCCCGCGACTAACTCCTTAGTCACATTGCTTGCAAGCTTCTTGTGGTGTTGTATTACCGAAAGGTCCCAGAGATAGCTCTCCGTCATACGGAGTGACAAATCCCAGTCTCGATCCACGCCAACCCAACACACACCCTCAGAGATACCTGTAGAGCACCTATACGATCACCTAGTTACGAAGTGACGTTTGATAGCATGCATACCATAGACCTCAAGGGAAGAGAGGATAGAGTTCACCAACTAGAGTTTTATACCTTTTATCAATTTTAAAAGTACATCAATTTTGAAAGAAAATAACAAATTTGAAAGAAATTCATCAATTTTAAAATAATTTCACCGATTTGAAAAGAAATTCATTGGTTTTGAACAAAAAATCACAAATATGAAAAAGAGTTCATCAAATTTGAAAAAATACTTCATAATTTTGAAAAAAAATCATCCATCCTTTCTAAAAAACAGTTCAGGAATTCAAGAAAAAGTTATCATTTTTTTTAAATCACGAACTCAAAAAAAGTCACTGGATTTTTAAAAACAATTCATGGATTTGAAAAATGTTCATGCATTTTCACAAACAAAAGTTCACACATTTATAAAAAAAGGAACAAGAACAATGAAAAGAAGAGAAAAGAAAGGAAGAAATATGAAAAGAAGAAAAAGAATGTAACTAATCACACTTAGGTGGGTTGTCTGGTTGGGTTCGAGTAATACGCCTCGCGCGCACTGTTTTGTGTTTAAAACATAAAAAAAACAGAATAGATGGGCCAGCCAGGAGCGGGGGTGTGTGTGTGCCAAGTTACTAAATACCCAATAACAGGTGCCTTAAGCGCCAAACAGGAAATGTTGGTAGCTTGTTGCGATTGGCCGAAGCGACGCTATTTCTTTTTTTTTGGGGGGGGGGGGGGACGAAGCATGGAAAACATTTTTTTCTACAAACACCCAAGATCTATCTATGGAGATGCATAGCCACGAGAGGGTAGAGTGTGTCTACGTACCCTCGTAGACCATTAAGTGGAAGCGTATATAACGCGGTTGATGTAGTCGTACGTCTTCACGATTGAGGGAGTCCTGGACTAGGGGGGGTCCTCGGGAAGCCGGCCTATCTCATATGGGCCGGACTAGGTGGGCCGTTCGCCGGACACTGGGTTACTCGGAGGACCAGACTCTAGCAAGGAAGTTTCTAGAAGCAGGGCGTGTTCTCCACGTTTAAAGTAGAATAGGCATGTTTTATCTCCTCGACGTGTAACCGACCATGTGTAAACCCTAGGTACCCTCGGCGTCTATATAAGCCGAAGGGTTTTAGGTCATAGAGGGAGGACTCATCTAGGGTTTAGTCATACAATCTCGTGGTAGATCACTCTGTAATCTCTATACAATCAATACAATCAAGCAGGACGTAGGGTATTACCTCCATAGGAGGGCCCGAACCTGGGTAAAACCTTGTCCCCTTCGTCTCCTGTTACCATCGATCCAAGCATCATAGTTCGGGACCCCCTACCCGAGATCCGCCGGTTTTGACACCGACATTGGTGCTTTCATTGAGAGTTCCACTGTGATCGCCAGAAGGAATCGATGGTTCGCCTAGTCGTTAACGAAGAGGTCCGCAACACAGGGATTTTTGCCCCTGGACAGATCTTCGCCTTCGGCAGCAAAGTGCTGCACGCCGACCCGACCGGCCGCCTTGGCCGCGTCGAAAGTTTGGCCCCTGATCAGGAGGTCAGATTCGGGAACTTAGAGTTCTCCGTAGACTCCCGCGGCGATCTATCGCTAACCGGGCTTGCAGTCTCGCCTGCCATGCCCGATGACCCTGAGGCTTTAACCTCGGATCCATCTTCCGGCTCCGCCTTTGGGATCTGCCCTGGTGGAGGCCCGATCTTAAGTTCGGATCAGGTCATAGCACCCGACAGCCGAACACCCGTTCTTGCCGAACACACTCCCTGCACGGATGCATCAGAGGTTGACTCCGGAGGCTCTAGGCAGACAGGTCCGATCGAGCTCTCGATACTCGACGAAGCTCTAGATCGGATCTCGTCGATGAAAATCAACGATGACCCAACCCCGATCTGCTCTCAGATCGGTCTTCAGACGGGTCGGGACGGATTTTTCCTCCCACCCACCACCCACTTGATAGCCAATGTCGAGGATTTAACCGACATGCTAGACTACGCTTCCGAGGATGCAGGGTACATGGACGAGGAAGATCACTCCCCCGCCCCTGCCAAAACCGGACAGTGGACGGCCACCTCCACATACAACGTGTACATGGTGGACACTCCAAAAAGCAATGGCGATAAATCGGACGAAGCGCCGTCAAGGCGCCGGAAACCGCATAAACGGTCCAAAGGGAAAAAAGGGCGCAAGTCTATTGGGGGCACGGGGAACGATGATACTCCAGGTGACATCGGTCGCCCCGAAATCCCCGGTAACCCGTTGGAGGGTCAGGAGGATCCCGAAGACCACCGCGACCCCGATGATCCAGTTGGTCCTCTGGCCGACGACTACCTCCGCTCTATCGAGGGGGAGGATAATGCGGATGCCGATGACTTGGCCATCCCCAACGATCCTGCAGATCAGGAATTGTTCAGACAACAGCTGATATCCACAGCTCGCAGCCTGAGAGCAAAGGAGCGACAGCTCAAAGCCAAACAAGATGACCTCAATCACCGATGGACACGAGTCCTTTCAGCGGAGGAGGAGTTCGGCGCCGGCCTATCGGACCAACCAAAGAGCTACCCGCGCCGACGGCTGCTGCCACAGTTCGATGACGAGCTCTCCAATACGCCGTCTCCCGAACATACTCCATACGACAGACCAGATCGCCCTCCTCGAGGACGAGATCGGACGGCTGATGATACCGGCTATAGGCCGACAATACCCCGTAGACATGGAAAGGAGCCACTAGAGTCCGATGACAGGTTCGACCTGCGCCACGACCTGGACCATAGAGCAGGCCATACACGATCCATCTACGGCTCCAGAAGATACTCACCCGACAGACGGGAAGGGTACCGGTCTCGGTTCGACCACAATGAAAATCGGGAACAAAACCGAGCTAGGGTAGCCGCCGATCATCGGCACACTATAGCTCGGGTTAGAGGCGCCGCACACCCACTGTGCTTTACATATGAGGTAATGCAGCATCAGTTCCCAGAAGGGTTTAAACCCGTAAACATAGAGCAATACGATGGGACAACTGACCCAACCGTATGGATTGAGGATTTCCTCCTCCACATCCACATGGCACGAGGAGATGACCTCCACGCCATCAAATACCTGCCCCTAAAGCTCAAGGGGCCAGCTCGGCACTGGCTAAATAGCCTCCCCGAAAACTCCATTGGATGTTGGGAGGACCTAGAAGAGGCATTCCTATCTAATTTCCAGGGCACTTATGTCCGGCCACCGCACTCCTCCGATCTAAGTAACGTCGTTCAGATACCCGGAGAGTCCGCGAGGCTATTCCGGAATCGTTTCCTGACCAAGAAAAACCAGATCGTAGACTGCCCAGACGCCGAAGCTATAGCCTCTTTCAGACATAATATTCGGGACGAATGGCTAGCTCGACAGCTCGGCCAAGACAAACCCAGGACAATGTCCGCCCTCACATCACTCATGACCCGCTTTTGCGCGGGGGAGGATAATTGGCTGGCCAGACGCAGCCATAACCCCGAAGACCCAGGAACCTCAGAAGTACGGGATGGAAACGGGAAACCGAAGCGCAACAAAAACAAGCGCCGGCATAATAACAGTGATGCCGATGATACGGCTGTAAACGCCGGATTTCGCAACAACCGCTCTGGGCAGCGGAAAAAGCCTCCTAAAGGCAAACACGACGGACCTACCCCGCTGGACAAGATTCTGGAGAGGCCTTGCCAGATACATGGTACTCAGGAGAAGCCCGCCAATCACACAAATCGTAACTGTTGGGTTTTCAAACAGGCCGGCAAGCTCGCTACCGAGGACCAAGGCAAGAGCCCACGCAGCGAGGACGAGGATGAACCTCGGGGTCTGATCGGTGGCGGTCAAAAGAAATTCCCCTCAGAGGTGAAGACAGTAAACATGATTTACGCCACTCATATACCCAAAAAGGAAAGGAAACGCGCCCTTCGGGATGTCTACGCCATAGAGCCCGTAGCTCCGAAGTATAACCCCTGGTCGGCACATCTGATCACTTTTGATCGACGTGACCATCCGACCAGTATCCGTCATGGGGGTTCGGCCGCACTTGTCCTCGACCCGATTATAGATGGGTACCACCTAACCAAAGTCCTCATGGATGGTGGAAGTAGCCTCAATCTGATCTACTCAGATACGGTGAAAAAGATGGGCATAGATCCGTCAAGGATCAAGCCCAGTAACACTACCTTTAAAGGAGTGATCCCAGGCGTTGAAGCCCGGTGTATAGGCTCTATAAGCCTGGAGGTGGTGTTCGGCTCGCCCGACAACTTCCGAAGTGAGGACTTGATCTTCGACATAGTACCATTCCGCAGTGGCTATCACGCCCTGCTCGGCCGTACAGCGTTTGCCCGCTTTAACGCCGTTCCGCACTACGCATACCTCAAGCTCAAAATGCCTGGCCCCCGAGGGGTCATCACTGTCAATGGCAATACAGAGCGGTCACTCCGAACTGAAGAACATGAGTTGGCCCTGGCGGCCGAATTTCATTACACCGATGATCGGCAGACGCCGACGTCCGCCGTCAAAGCATCCAAGGCTGGGAAGCGAGCTCGGTCTCAAACCGAAATTCCAGAAGCTTCCCCTCCCACTAAATAGGGATTTGCCCCCCACCACGTGGCCCCATTTCCCGCACAATACGTGCCAAGGGTGCATAACTTTGCGCTTAAAATTCCATGGGCAGCGGTGGGGGAACATTGATGTAGGGTAAGTTTTCGGCTAGACCGAACTATCACCCTCAAACATGTCTTCGGACATATGACAGGTACCGTCAAGTACCCACTAAGGCGTCAGGCTTGTTCAAATTTCGGGGACTTCTCAAGACTATTCCACAATAGTCCGTTCGCCGAACAGCACACCTATCAAGGTACACACCGTCCTGGTGGTCGCAGGAGAGGATACGCTGCAAGGCATATCGCGGACGTCAGGCCACAAATCGAAGACCCTTAGCGCAGCACCCTCCTGTAAGATTTATATTTTATCTTCTATACTTGTACACAGTTGTATCAGCACTTTGAATGAAAAGAATGGTTTAGTATAATATAGATATACTATGCATGCTCGTTTGACGTTTTTTAAGCATATTCTCTATTTTTCTCCTTCTTTTCTTGCGAGCCTGTTTGGTATACTTTTGCGAAGCAACCGGCTAATAAACCGGGGGCTCGCTCTTAAAATCGCCCTGTGCACAATTGATTTTGTATTCGGCGTCTTGGACTTCCGCTTTATATGCATTGGTTCCGAACTGTGTCTTGGGTCAAATGTTGGGTTGCCCGGCTCCTGTGCTTGCCCCTTTATGTTCCGCTCGTTCGGCTAAAGGGGCAAAGGGAGCACCGCTGCGATTGTGCTTCCGGCTAGTCTGGTCAAGCGCCTCAGCGGAAAAAGCCGAAAACTGACTGTCATGGTATGCGAGAACCGGTCTGCGATTCCGAGCTTAACTTAATCTCGTCAGAGGTTACTCCGCGTAATGCGATGGGTTCGGTATTAGTCCGAACCATGTGATATAGGCTTTGGCCACGGCTCGTCCGAACATCACAAACTCATGGGGGCTATTTATCGGCCTCCTGCACTCCTTTCTCGCGCTCCTATGGCTAAGTGAAGGTAATAAAGCATTCTGGTCTGATTGCCTAGTCCACCCCGCACTACCGCCTTCGGGTACCGATAGTTCGGCTAATGGTTATAGTGCGTTTTGGAAGCGACACCCCACGTAGTATCTACCTGGGGGCTGAAGCCGACGACTCGCAGCCTTCAGATTTAACCGGCCACAAAGAAGTTATAAAGGATGCAAAACACACAAGACATGATAAACCATGCAAACTTTATATACATAAAAACGCATTCCAAAAAGTCTTTGGACATATTACATAACCGTTTACTCATACACAGTATCTCTTAGACACTGTGACTCTATGGCCCGAGCACCCTCCATAACTCCGGAGAAGTATCGCTCGGGGCAACTATACTCTTTTCCAGGCGGCGGAGGAGCAGTGGCCACCTTCATCGGATCCAGCCCCGGCCAGTGTACCTTGGCCTTCGCAAAGGTCATCCTTGCCCCCTCGATGCAAGAAGACCTCCTCAATGCGTCGATCCAAGGAGTGGCCTCGCTCAGCTTCTGCACCAGGCCGAAGTAACTGTCGGGAATTGGCTCATCGGGCCACAGCCGGATACAGAGATCCTTCATGGCCGGTTCCGCCACCTTGTGCAGCTCCAATAGCTGCTTCAGTTGCTCATTCAGGAGAGGAGTTCGCTCGTGGGCTTCGAATTGAGCCCAGAAAACACGGGCTTCATCTCCTTCTCCCCGCGAAGCATAGAACTGCTTCGCGTCCGCTGCGCTCTTCTAGAGGTCCAAGCCGGCGCCTACGGAACGCCATACTTGGGTAAGAGATTTGAACCTATCATCTCCGAAGACACACTGTAGTAAATATGGCTTACCACTCAGTATAGCCTGGGCCTGGCTGATTTCCTCTTCAAAGGTCCGCCTATCCACCCGCTGCTTTTGAAGATCTGTTTTTAGGGTGGATAGTTCGGCAACCTGCTCTTTTTCTTTCAGCTCCAGGGCCTCGCACTTCTTGCTGGCGTCCTTGAGCTCCAGTTGGACCTCCTCCACTCGAGCCTGGTGCTTGTCGCTGGTAGCTCTCAAGGCAGATAGTGCGGCTACTGCCTCTTGGGCCGCCGCCTTTTCTACAGCAGTTTCCTGCTTTGCCTTCTCGAGTTCGGCCTTGAGCTTCTCCATCTCTTTCACTGAGGCTGCGTAAAGCATCGACTTATATTAAGCATCCGTGTTGATAGAATGGAAACATGAAGTTTAGATACTTCACTCCGCTTACCTTGAGCCTCGTCGAATCTTCGGTTTAGAGCGTTAAGCTCGTCATCGGAGTTCTTAAGCTTCCGATTCAGCTCCTCTATTTCAGCGGCGTTATCGGACGCCGCCGATGCCTGCAAAAAATGCGAAAGTCCCATATTATATGAGTTCACAGACCTCTGAATTATCGTACTCCTGTGCCTGGTCTCCTTAAAGAATGACCGAACCATCTGAGCATATGTATAGTTCGGATAATGATTTTTGTCTGGACCCCCAGGTAAGTTTTTCAAACTTACCTAGGGCTCGGGGGCTGCTATGTATATAAACAACTGCTTAAACATATCAATGATTTACAAAAAAACGGGGCATTGCATTGTTTACCTAAAAACCCGTTAAGAGGCCGTTGAAGGCCGCTTTCAGTCCAGTATCCACGGACCGAATACTCTGCAGCACCGTACCCATAAGGGTGCGGTGCTCCTCGGAGATGGAGGCGCTGGATAGAGCCTCCCCCATGGCCGGCCACTCAGTGGTCGGAGGCACCGGTGGGGGTCGGTTAGCCCGATCCCCAGTCGGGGATTGAAGCTGTGTCTCCGGACACATGGTGTGTTCCGGAGACAGTTGTGGAGGTGACTGGACAGTTCCCTGACCGGTATCCTCGGTATCCGGGAGGGTCTTCTCCCTCGGGTCTTCGGTGGCCGACGTATTAACCTCGACCATTATCTCATCGCCCCCGCCTCCAGTGTTCGGCTCCAGGGGAGCCTGTTGGGATGACACCTCTGTGCCCTCCTTATTGGTATCTGGAAGGGAAGGGTGCGACGCGTTTCCGCTCTGTGCTAGATCGGCAGGCGGGGTCTCCCCGTCCGAGTTTTGGTCGGTGGGAAGGACGCGGGGCGGGCTGCAAGTCAATTGACGCTCGCATGTTAAATGTATTAACGAAGCTTGGTATTTGCAAGGTCTTCGGATCTATACCTTCGAGGTGGGGGCTTAACCCTGAGGGTCCTTCGCGGAACCCTCTTGAACCCCTCGGACTCAATGTCCGAGGCCGAACTATCGTCGGACAGGATCACCTGTGGCCGACGTGCTTTCTTCTGGGCTGGAGGAAATTCATCCTCCAAGGCGTCCGGTGACGTCGCCCTCTTTCTTGTAAAGGGGGAATCGCCTCCCCTCGAGACCTCGTGCTCCTCCTCCTCTTCCTCCTCTTGATTCGAGGAGGCGTGGGTCTCTTCGGACTCAGCCTCTAGCTGGTCCTTGGTGCGCAGGCCAGCTCGGCCTGTCTTCCTCTTCTTTTATTTCTTCTCTGGCGCCTTATAGGGCGCCACGACGAGCATCTCCAACAACAGCGGGGACCGAGGATCTTCGGGCTGTGGAGCCGGACTTTTGAAGTCCTTGGTTTTTTTCAGCCATTCCTGCAATAATGATCGGACAATCCTTAGGTAACCTACGGAAGAGTAAAGCCGATCTATTGAAATCATAACATACCTTGGAAGGAGGATTGGCAGCACTCAAGCCCTGGTCCTCCTCCTCGCCCGGCCAGTCCTTCTGCGCCTTGAACAGCGCTTTCCATAGTTTCCCCCGCGTGGTGCGGAAGAGTCGATGAACTGTAGGGTCGTCGTCGGTCCGGTAATCCCACATAGGAGAACTCCGGCGCTGGCAGGGAAGGACATGTCGCCGGAGCATTACCTGGACCACATTGGTCAGGCCGACGCCTTCCCTGATTAGGGAGGCAGTGCGCCTCTGCAGGTCCTCTACTTCGGTAGCCGACCCCCAATCCAGTCCCTTTCGGACCCACGAGGTCAATCTGGTTGGGGGGCCGGACCTGAATTCGGCAGGAACAGTTCCGCATTCAGCAGGAACAGTTCCGCCCTCTTCCTCCTTTGGCTCGGTGATATAGAACCACTCCTTCTGCCAGGTCTTAATGGTGTCGATGAAGGTACCAGATGGCCACACTGCGCGTGGAAGCTTGCCGATGACTGCCCCGCCGCAGTCTGCATGTGCGCCGGCAACACACTTCGGCTTAATGTTGAAGGTCTTAAGCCATAATCCGAAGTGCGGCTCCACCCGCAGAAAAGCCTCGCAGACAGTTATGAATGCAGATATGTGCATGAAGGAGTTCGGCGGAAGGTCGTGGAAATCGAGCCCGTAAAAGAACATCAGACCCCTCACAAAGGGGTGAAGTGGGAAGCTTAATCCCCGGATGAAATGGGGGACAAAAACCACCCTTTCTCCTTGTTTAGGGGTGGGAATCACCTGACCCTCCTCGGCAGCGCGGTGGAAGACGTTGGCAGGGATGTATCCGGCGTCCTTGAGCTCCCGGATATCCTTGTCTGTTACTGTGGAGGCCTCCCACTTGCTGCTGGCCATGGCTGACCTCGGAGGGAGAAGAATGTGAAACCTAGATCTGGGCTCGGTGAGCTCGGGAGTCTAGGGAGGCGAGGATGCGAAGGGAGGAATGTGGATAAGCCTTGGGTTTTTTCCCTTTTTATTAAGGGCCGCTACCGGTTAGTCTCCCTCCGCCACGCCGTGAATCTCTCCACTTCCCGAGGCGTGCGCGGCGCTATACGCGCATGATTAAGCATGTCCCGTATGAAACGGAGCACGATCTGTGTATTGATGGATCGTGCCGATAAATACGGCCTCGAGCCGCTAAATGAGTCTGTACAACTGGCTCGGCGGTCATGATGAGCCGCGGCCTTTCGTCTGAGAGGTTGTCAGAAGAGCGCTATTGGCTCCCTGACATTTGGCCTTATCGGCCGGGTTACACGTGATGTTCGGATGACCTATGATCGGGAAAACTACGCGTTGATGGATGTCGGACTAAAGGAACTGCCGATTACTATCCGGAGAAAGGAACTCGCCTCGCAAGCCGAAGACTCTGATCATTTGAAGCAGCTGGAGCTTGGACCCTTGGCGTTGGAGGCTAGTTCGGGGGCTACCGAGGGAGTCCTGGACTAGGGGGGTCCTCGGGAAGCCAGCCTATCTCATATGGGCCGGACTAGGTGGGCCATTCGCCGGACACTGGGTTACTCGGAGGACCAGACTCCAGCAAGGAAGTTTCTAGAAGTAGGGCGTGTTCTCCACGTTTAAAGTAGAATAGGCATGTTTTATCTCCTTGACGTGTAACCGACCATGTGTAAACCCTAGGTACCCTCGGCGTCTATATAAGCCGAAGGGTTTTAGGTCATAGAGGGAGGACTCATCTAGGGTTTAGTCATACGATCTTGTGGTAGATCACTCTGTAATCTCTATACAATCAATACAATCAAGCATCACGTAGGGTATTACCTCCATAGGAGGGCCCGAACCTGGGTAAAACCTTGTCCCCTTCGTCTCCTATTACCATCGATCCAAGCATCATAGTTCGGGACTCCCTACCCGAGATCCGCCGGTTTTGACACCGACAATGATCCCATCGCAATTCGTCCCGATCTAGCCCCGAATGGACGGCACCTCCGTGTTCAGCACACGTGCAGCGCAGTGACATCTCTGACTCCTTGATGCAGCGAGCGAGGCCAGAGTAGTACATGGGATCTCCGGCAGCCTGACGGCGTGGTGGCGGTGGTGGTACAGAAACTCCGACAGTGCTTCGCCAAGTATAAAACCGGAGCTATGGTAGAGTTATGGGAGGAGGGAGGCGCCAAGGCTTGATGTGTGGGCATGGTGCGCCTCCTCCCCTCTCTCTATATAGGTGGAGGGGCGTGGTGGCCAGCCCTCCAAGCCCTAGGGCTGGCGCACCAAGTGGGGGAGAGTTGGACTCCTAGTCCAACTCCCTCCTGTTCTTATTGGGCAGGTTTTTCCACCTATTGCCATAATTTGGCAAAAAGGACTTGTGTGCCTGGCCCATGTAGGCCTGCACGCCCTCCCTAGGCCCATGTAGGGCCTTGGGACGTGGTGGCACTCCTGGTGGACTTCCGGACTCCTCTGGAACCTTCTGGAAGCTTCCCAGTACAATACCGGAAAAAAACAAACATTTTTCAGAACCCCAAATATGACTTTCTATATATAAATCTTTACCTCCGGACCATTCCGTAGCTCCTCGTGACGTACGGCTTCTCATCTAGGACTCCAAACAACATTCGGTCACCAACACATATATCCCAATACTTCTATAGCGTCATCGAACGTTAAGCGTGCGGACCCTACGAGTTCGAGAATCATGACATGACCGAGACACCTCTCCAGTCAATAATTAATATCGGTACCTGGATGCCCATATTGGTTCCTACACATTCCACGAAGATCTTTATCGGTCGAACCATGATGTCAAAGATTCAGTCAATCCCGGATGCAGTTCCCTTTGTCCATCGGTATGTTACTTGCCCGAGATTCGATCGTCGGTATCTCCATACCTAGTTCAATATTGTTACGGGAAAGTCTCTTTACTCGTTCTGTAATACAAGATCCCGCGACTAACTCCTTAGTCACATTGCTTGCAAGCTTCTTGTGGTGTTGTATTACCGAAAGGGCCCAGAGATAGCTCTCCATCATACGGAGTGACAAATCGCAATCTCGATCCACGTCAACCCAACAGACACCCTCAGAGATACCTGTAGAGCACCTATATGATCACCTAGTTACGAAGTGACATTTGATAGTACATAAGGCATTCCTCCGTGATCTCATGGTCTTCGGAACAGATACTTGACATTGAAGAAAGCAGTAGCAACAAACTAAGTGATACAATCAAATGTTGTGCTTAAGGTTGGGTCTTGTCCATCACATCATTCTCCTAATGATGTGATCCCGTTATCAAATGACAACTCATGTCTATGGTTAGGAAACCTTAACCATGTTTGATCAACGAGCTAGTCTAGTAGAGGCTCACTAAGCATATGGTGTTGTCTATGTATCCACACATGTATTTAAGTTTCCGGTCAATACAATTCTAGCATGATAATAAACGATTACCATGAAGAAGGAAATATGATAATAACTACTTTATTATTGCCTCTAGGGCATATCTCCAACAGTTTCCCACTTGCATACTTTGTCAGCATTTTTAGGATCGACAAAACCTTCACTACTGGAATCAGGGACTTTGCCATCTGCCAGCTCTTTGCCGTCTGCTGGGAGATGGCAAACAGGTTGTTTGCCGTCTGCTTTGGCAAAGCAGACGGCAAAGATCTGGCTGATGGCAAAGTCACTGTTTGCCATCAGCCATCTCTTTGCCGTCTGCCAGCGGACGGCAAACTTTCTTTGCCGTCCGCTAGCAGACGGCAAAGAGGTGGGGTGGGGCCCCGTGGAGGCCAGTTAACTGCAACGGCCAACCCCACCTCTTTGCCGTCTGCTAGCGCACGGCAAAGAAACTTTGCCATCCGCTGGCAGACGGCAAAGAAAATAACCCACCTAACGGCCGTTACCCCCCCCACACACCTCCTCTCTCTCTTCTCTCTCTCCCTCTCTCTCTTCTCTCTCTCTCCCGCGCCCTATCCCCTTTTAATTTTCGTCCCCCGCCGCCGCCGCCCGACGCTCCCCCGCCCCTCCCCCTCAGCCGCCCCGCGCCGCCGCCCCGCACCGCCCCCCCCCCCCCCCCCCCGCCACCCGGAGCCCGCCCCGTCGCCGGCCGCCCCGCCTAGCGGACCCAGGCCGCGGCGGCTGCCCTGCCCCACCCCATCGCCAGAGCCATGCCGCGTCGCGTCGCCCCGCCCCGCCGCCGGAGCCGCACCGTCGCCGGCGCCAGCTCCCCCCCACCCGCAGCCATCCTCCTCCCCGCAGCCACCTCCCCCCCACCCGCAGCCACCGGAAGGTAAGCCCCCCTCCTCCCCTGTTCTTTTTTTTGTATTAGTTAGATAAACCTGGTGCCATGCTTATTTCATGTAGCACACAGTGAGAGCTTAGTATTTGGTGGATTGAAGACCAATTGGGTTCACAATTTTTAACTTGTAGGATTTGAGATTTATTTTGGTTTTAATACTTGGAAGCCTGTGATTCATCCTGCTCACGGATAAAACGATACATCCCGTTGTCGATTTGCTAGGTTCAACACCTTTAATCTAATATAGGTTTTATATTTGTCTTCCTCAGAACATAGAGCATTTATTGTTTATTATTGCAGCATATATTCTTTACTTTTTTTTCTTCCTATTTTTACAAAGCTAATAGTATCATGAAACACCACAATATTTTGAGGAACAATGTCTAATTTGCAAAGTTTGGCACAACATGTATCATTTATAGCTTGCCAGAACTAAGCTAAGGCAAAGTGCAGCTTGCTACAGATGTGTGAGTAAGAAAAACAGGCCACAAGCATGGAAGATTAAGCAAAAAGTCAAAAGTTTGTGAGAGAAAGCCATATTAAAGTGCAGTAATGTTTATAATGCATATTAGACACATACCTAAAAATATGTGACTAGTCTAAGGTTAGGCATAGCAAACTGTGGCTGGGAACCACATATGCCCTTGGTTACATCATTTTGTGGATCATTAAGCATATGCTGGTACTATGACTGGAGCTGTCTTAGTCTGTCTTTCTGGAGCTCAAAATAGGCAGTGAACAGCATAACCCAGCTGGACTATTTTTGTCTGCTTCCCAACATAAACAATAAATAGATTGTAGTTTCCCCCATAAGAGAGAAATATGACATGAACGGTGAGTTATCAATAATTTTTGGGTTCACTACAACACGATGAAGGTGGGAGGAGAGCACGGTATATTATTTTGGGGTGGCGTCGTGGAGGCAAGGACCCAGTATCTTGATGACAAAGGGAGGGGGCAAACTGTCTCCGCCCTTATCCCCTTAGAGGGAGAGGTTAGGAGAGAGCAAACCATGTCTTATAGCCTTAGAGATAGAGTTTAGGAGAGAGCAAACCATGTCTTATAACCTTAGAGAGAGAGGTTAGGAGAGAGCAAATCAAGTCTTCTTCACAAGACGTGCGGTGCACGTGCACGTTTACTAGTTTAGGTAATAGGAGTAAGATCTAGGAGAAGAAAAAGGAAAGAAGAAGAGAAGAAGAAAAAGGAAAGAAGAAGAAGTAGAAGAAAGATAGGAAATAAAAGAAAAGGACACCCCGACACCCCGACCCCGACACGGCACCCCGACCCCGACACCCCGACACCCCTGACACCCCGACACCACGACACCCAGACACGACACCCCCGACACCCCGACACCCCGACCCCGACACGACACCCCGACACCCCGACCCCGACACGACACCCCGACACCACGACACCCCGACACCACGACACCCCGACCCGACACCCCGACCCCGACACGGCACCCCGACCCCGACACCCCTGACACCCCGACACCACGACACCCAGACACAACACCCCCGACACCCCGACACCCCGACCCCGACACGACACCCCGACCCCGACATGACACCCCGAAACGACGACACCCCGACACCACGACACCCCGACTCGACACCCCGACCCCGACACGGCACCCCGACCCCGACACCCAGACACGACACCCCCGACACCCCGACACCTTGACCCCGACACGACACCCCGACACCCCGACCCCGACACGACACCACGACACCCCGACACCATGAGACCCCGACCCGACACCCCGACCCCGACCCGACACCCCGACCCCGACACGGCACCCCGACCCCGACACCCCGACCCCGACACGGCACCCCGACCCCGACACCCCGACACCCCGACCCCGACACGGCACCCCGACCCCGACACCCCGACACCCCTGACACCCCGACACCATGACACCCAGACACGACACCCCCGACACCCCAACACCCCGACCCCGACATGACACCCCAACACCCCGACCCCGACACGACACCCCGACACCACGACACCCCGACACCACGACACCCCGACCCGACACCCCGACCCCGACCCGACACCCCGACCCCGACACGGCACCCCGAACCAGACACCCCGACACCCCGACCCGGACACGGCACCCCGACCCCGACACCCTGACTCCCCTGACACCCCGACACCACGAAACCCAGACACGACACCCCCGAAACTCCGACACCCCGACCCCGACACGACACCCCGACACCCCGACCCCGACACGACACCCCGACACCACGACACCAGGACACCCCGACCCGACACCCCGACCCCGACCTGACACCCCGACCCCGACACGGCACCCCGACACCACGACACCCCGACCCGACACCCCGACCCGACACCCCGACCCCGACACGACACCCCGACCCCGACACGACACCCCGACACCACGACCCCGACACCCCGACACCCTGACACGCCGACACTTAAATTAAGTATTCAATTTTTTAGGTATTCAAATTTTTATTATGTTCATGATGATGATACACTTAAATTATATACATATTATTCATGTCAGGTATTCATTCTTTTTATGTTGTACTAATTTCGTTTACTCTTTGTCATTGCAGGTGTTGACAGATGGTGGGCGCGGGTCGAGAGCGCTCCGAGGCTCCTACCTCGGCGCGTGGTGGGAGGGGTAGTTCCATTCCACCCCATAGCCTCCGCAGAGCGCTGGATCTCAATATGCAGACACCACCGGCGGTCGCTTCTTCTTCGGCCGGGAGAGGTCGGGGGGGAAGAAGGCTGGTAGAGGTGGACGTGGCGGCGGGAGAGGTAGGAAGGCTGCTACTACGCCTTCCTCGCCGCCGCCCCCAGCTGATTCACCTGACCACAGGAGTGCTCCATCTGAGATGGAGCCGCCTGAGGTGGACCCGTCTCGGACTCCGGTCCACGAGCCTCGGGCCGACGAGCCTATGGCAGACGCGCCTACGGCCGACGAGCCTCGGGCCGACGAGCGTCGGGCCGACGAGCCTTCGTCCCACGAGACTCCGTCCCACGAGACTCCGCAGCTCAGCAGGGATCACGCTGAGTCGCAGCGGAACCCATGGGCGGACTCGACGGAGCCGAGTGGCCGTGCTGAGGGTGGCTATAGTTCTGATAGCTATAGCGAGGGTGAGTGGGTCGAGGGGCGCAAAGTCTACCAGCGTGGTGGTACAAAGCTCCCGCCCACCCCGGCGACCCCCGACCAGAGGTGGTTGATTGCGCCTAACGGGGACAAGTAAGTGCATTTACTCTTTTTTAACCTTTTGCCTTCACGTTTCTTCGAATATCTAATGCGTTGGCCTTGTCATACTGCAGGTCTTGGACACACGAGCCTCGTGTCTGCAGGCCCAACAGTGTCCTTGGTGTGATTTGTCGCCAGAGCTTCCCGGGGTGGGTCACGTTGCCCCGTGAGGGCCGGGTTCCAGAGCTATGAATGACCTGGGAGCACTACTTGGCTGCCCCGGCCCCGCCGGGGCATAGGATTGGCGATGTCGAGTGCCACAAGGTGGTCGACATTGTGATCCAGACGTTTTGGGTAATTTCTCCTTTGCCGTCTACGTTGTGTTTCCTTCTTTGATTGGCAACCCTAGTGATTGTACTAATCCGTGTTTTCTTGTTTTATTGCAGACCTTCTATAGGTGTGCTGAGGGACAGGAGGAGGCCGCAGCTCGGGTTATCGACAACGAGTGCAGGCGCCTACTTCAAAACTTTCGGCACGAGGCTCGGACGCAGGCTGTTCGAGACTACTTCGCCTCGGCTGGTATTAGGAGGAAAAGAGAGAAGTGTCGCGTCAAGTTTCTGAGTAAGGAGAAGTACATGAAGGTAATTACCTATTCTTAAGGCCTTGTACTTAGTTTCCTTGATTTGATTTGTAGGAGTGCTCAAATTTCTCTTGCTTAACTTAGGTGCCCCCGAGATGGTGTGCGGATAGGATGGACTGTTGGGAGGCGTTGGTGGATGAGTGGTGCTCTCCCCAATGGCGCTCCACCCACGACACTGCAAAGGACAAGAGTGGCAAAATGAAAGGTGTCCCACACCATCTAGGCAGCGTCAACCTACATCAGTACGGGGATAACTGGGTATGTGGTTTGCTTCATGATTCATGCAAATTTATTCTTCATGCTAGCTCTAGCCCTCAACTAATACTCTGTTCCTCTCTTTTAGGTGCGAGAGAACAAGGCTCCAGTGCCACAGCTGTTCGACCTCTATGCCATGTCCAATACTGCCTCGTAGAAGAAGGCCAAGGCATTCTCTGAGTCTGACCTCGATGATCCAGAGAAATTCAGCAACCGCGCCTCCCACCACAAGCTTGTGAGGTACAGAGACGAGGGGAAGGCGAGGAAAGGGCCGGACTTTAACCCGAGCCAGCAACCTCTTGATCCAGAGCTGGTGATGATATCTGGTGGCGGGAGGCAGCATGGCTCGTTAGCCATTGGGAATGGACTGATACATTGTAGTAGCACTTTCCCGCAGATCAAGAAGCGCCAGACCAGCTCCGATCCTGAGATATTGCCTCGTGCACGGCCAGTGGAGCTCGAATTCAAGGTTAGTTATACGGACTCAGATACCTTTCCTTCATTACATTGTGTGTGCGGCCGTCGATGATTACAATGCTAACGAGTGGTGTTGCAGGCTGCTATTGAGGCAGAGAGAGCGAAGACCCAGACGCTTCTAGAGGAGAGGGACCGGCAGGCGGCGGAGAGGGAGAGGGAGATTGAGGACAGGACGGCTAATGCGTTGGAGGAGGAGAGGAACCGGAACATGATGGCTAACCGGGCCCTATACGAGATGTTCGCGGTAAGTTTCTTCTGCATATTAGCCAAATCATGCACGTAATGTTCCTTACAGTAGTATCTAATATGACTGACTCGTCAAAACCAAATGTGCAGACCCTGTGCGAGAAGACCGGCACGACCCCTCCGCCGATGCCAGTCATTGCTCCGGCGGGCACGGTGAGTTTCATTTGAATGGTCATTAGTTACTAGTCTTCACATTTGAGTTGCATCATGCTAACGATACATTGGAAATGATCTTTGGTGCAGCATAACTCCCGACAAGCATCGACCGATCCTCCTCCGTCAGCCACTGGCACGACCGGTCCTACAACTACACCTACAACTACACCTCCGTGATGACGGTATGTTTTCGCAAGTGTTTAGCATAACAAATGCGTACTTAGCTTAAAAAATGACCTATTTATCTCCAAAATGCCGTATACTTAGCTTAGTTTCCTCGAAAATGACATTATAACCTTACTTAGCTCCAAAATGACCAATTTTACCATCGATAGCTCTCAAATGACCTATACTTAGCGTAGCTTAAGAAATGACATATTTAGCTCTAAAATGACCTGTACTTAGCATTATTTCCTCCAAAATGACATAATAACCTTAATTAGCTCTAAAATGACCAATTTTACCACGGATAGCTCTCAAATGACCTATACTTAGCTTAGCTTAAGAAATCACCTATTTAGCTCCAAAATGACCTATTTAACCTAGGAAAGCTCTAAAATGACATATACTTAGCATTTATTCCTCCAAAAATGAATTTATATGGTTAGCTAGCTCAAAAATGACATTATAACCTTAATTAGCTCACAAATGACCTATTTAACCTAGGATAGCTCTAAAGTGACCTATACTTAGCATTTATTCCTCCGAAATGACTCAATATGCTTAGCTAGCTCAAAAATGACATAATATGCTTAAGAAATGACCTATTTAGCTCCAAAATGACTTAATATGCTTAATTAGCTAAAAATGGCATAATTACCTAGGTTAGCTCTGAAATGACCTATACTTAGCTTATTTAGTTCATTTATGACATACTTAGCATATTTAGGTCAAAAATGGCCTATTTAACTAGGTTAGCTCTAAAATGACACAAGTAAGCAATAAGAAGAAGAAAAAGAAAGAGAAGAAAAATTCTTCTTCTTCTTCTTCTTCTTCTTCTTCTTTTTCTTCTTCTTCTTCTAGTCTTCTTCTTCTTCTTTTTCTTCTTCTTCTTCTAGTCTTCTTCTTCTTCTAACTTTCTTCTTTCCCATTTTGCCGATTGGCTTCAGATCACGGAAGCTTGCGTTGGAGTCTATTCTTCTCCTTGTCCTTCGTTTTTGTTGTGATTTTGTAGGATGAACAATGTGAAACTTGCTACCTATATATGTATGTATGGATGAAACTATATGGACCTTTTGCTTAATTGTTGGATATGTTGGACTTTTCATTTGGTGTATATATGTGTTGGATGATCATATCCATATGGCAGGGATATGTTGGCTATATGTACTTGTTGAAATATTTTGAAATGAATATATATATATGTGAAATTGATTGAATTTAAGAAAGAAAGAAACAGTGGCAATATAGCCACTTTGCCTTCTGCTAGCAGACGGCAAAGAGATTTGCCGTCTGCTAGCAGACGACAAAGAGGCCACGTGGCAGCAGCCTGTGCAACCTGGGCTGGCCTATTTGGCCTCTTTGCCGTCTGCTGGCAGACGGCGAAGACCTTTGCTTCTTTGTCGTCTGCTGGTAGACGGCAAAGAGCCTGCGTTGGCCCAGCTGACGCCTGACGTCAGCTGACGTCAGCTGCAGCTCTTTGCCGTCTGCTGGCAGATGGCAAAGAAGCAAAGGTCTTTGCCGTCTGCCAGCAGATGGCAAAGAGCGCCATTAGCCCCCTAATGGGGATGGCACCTTTTGTCTGCCGTCCAGGGGCTTTGCCGTCTATCAGCAGACGGCACAGTGGCCTTTGCCGGCTACTGTTCGGCCGGACTGTTGGTCGTCTGCTGGCGGACGGCAATGACTTTGCCATCCGCCAGGCAGGCCTTTGCCGTCTGCTATGGCAGACGGCAAAGACCCTGATTCCAGTAGTGCTTCTGGCTGCATCATATACAACTCTTCCTTAAGGAAACTATTAAGGAACGATGTTTTGACATCCATCTGCCAGATATCATAATAAAAAAATGCAGCTATTGCTACCATAATCCAGACGAACTTAAGCATCGCTACGGGTGAGAAAGTGTCATCGTAACCAACTACTTGAACTTGCAAATTCCCATTTGCGACATGTCGTGCTTTATAGATGGTGACATTACTGTCGGTGTCCTTCTTCTTCTTATATATCCATTTGTTCTGAATGGCCTTACGATCATGAGGTAAGTCCTCCAAAGTCGACACTTGGTTTTCATCATGGATCCTATCTCGGATTTCATGGCCTCTGATAACCCACAAGTATACGGGATCGCAACAGTCTTCGCGGGTAATATTACACCCTAATTTATTTATTCGACACAAGGAGAGCCAAAGAATATTTATCAACCTTAGCAGTTGAGTCGTCAATTCAACCACACCTCGGATATCTCTCTGTAAAAAAAATTAGTAGCACGACAAGTAATAGTAGTAACAGTAACAGTGATAGCGACAATAGTAATTTTGTAGTAGTTGTGACAATAGCAGCAGTAGTAGTAACTTAGAAAGATTCAATATATATAAAGCGTTGGCACGTGGATCGGTGATGGATAATGATTCACTACTGGAATCAGAACATTTGCCGTCTGCCATGTCTTTGCCGTCGGCTGGCGGACAGCAAAGAAGGCGTTTGCCATCAGCTAGCGGAAAACAGACGGCAATGGTGGGGCGGACGGCAAAGGTTAATTTTGCCATCAGCCTACTTTTTGCCGTCGGCTAGCCGACGGCAAAGATGGGGCAGGCAGACGGCAAAGGTCACGGGCGGGCCCCACTGCACCGTGGGTTCAGAGGACAACCTTGTTGCCGTCGAGGACCTCTTTGCCGTCCGCCTCATCCCTCTTTGCCGTCCGCTAGCAGACGGCAAAGAGGATGTCCCCCCTTAACGGTCACGGCGGATCCCCACCCCCTTACTCTCTCCCCCCCGCGATCCACTCCACTCTCTCTCTCCCAGCACCGGCCGGCCCCTCCCCGCGGCTCCCCCCTCCCCCCCCCCGCCCCACCGCGTTGCCCCCACCACCGGAACTCCCCAGCGCCGCCCCTCCCCTCTCGTAGCCCCTCCCCAGCACCGCCCCCCCAGCGCTGCCCCTACCCTTTCGCCGCCCCTCCCCAGCGCCGCTCCCCGCGACGAGCCCCCTCCCCGCGGCGAGCCCCGTCCCCCCTCGCCGCCCCCTCCCCCGCGCCGCCCCCACCACCGCGGCGAGCCCCCCACCCGCGCCGAGCCCCCTCCCCCCCCCCCGCGCCGCCTCCTCCCCCTGGGCCTCCCCGCGACGCCCAACCACCGGAGCTCGACGCGGCGCCGCCCCCCTCTCCGCGACCTTCCTCCCCCGCGCCGGCCCTCCTCCGTCAGCCCTGCAAGGTGAGGTTTTTTCTTTTTTTTTCTGTTTTTCCTTTTCAGTTTATGTTACTAGTGCTTGTTTTTTTCTGTTTAGTTTTAAGTTAGTTCTAGTGCTAGTTTAGTTTAGTTTAGTGTTTTTTCTTTTTTTATTGTTTAGTTTAGGTTAGTGCTAGTGCTAGTTTAGATTAGGTTAGTCCAAGTTATTAGTGTTAGTGCTAGTGCTAGTGTGTAGATAATAATAAGGAAAAGAAGAAGAAGGAAAAAACTGATGGTCGAGGAGGCCGAGGAGGTCATAGTTTTGTAAATTATGGGTTAGGTCACATATTTTCTGATGTTTGTTATAAAAAACATCATATTTGTGTTGATCGGGTGAATTTCAATGTGCAGTTGTTCGACGACCTCCCCGTACGTTTGACGAGCACCCCTGCTGCGCTCGTTGGTGAGCACAAATGACATCTCCTCCCCCGGCCCCCTTAATTTGCTCGGTTCCGGTCTTCGTGCCGATGAAACTTGCTAGCTATAGGTGTCTTCAATCATCAGTATGCGTGACCAGTATGCGTCTCCCGTTCGAAAGGGCGGCATCTATAAATATGCATGTCTTTGCATATTTATAACCGCCATCCTTTCGAATTGTCCAACGCTATTCATGGACAGCCCAAGTATGTGTAGATAGGGTTCGTTTTCCCGTATGCTCTGCTCCGAATCCGATGCGGAATTTCGTCAGTGCCTCCCTGTTGTTCTCCGGGTACACATCCTCTCTGCTTATTGCCGAGACGTGTATTAGGAGAACAGCGGAGAGGTGCTGCCGAAATTCTGTGTCGGATCCGAAGCAGAGCATGGGAAAACGAACCCAATCTACACATACTCGGGTGGGATTAGGACCTATCTCTACCTATTAGCGTGTAGGTTGCATGGACGTAATAAAACTGACAAACTTGATTAACGGATGAATATAGATGATGAATTATATATATATTTCTTGTGTGTTTTGTAGGTAGGCAAGATGAGTGATCGTGCTTGGATGTACACCGGTCACCCTAGTCAGAAAGAAATGACCATGGAATGGTTAACAAAAACCAAGGGGTTTCTGAGCGCCGCATTTGCAAATGGCCAGGAAATAACCTGGTGCCCCTGTGTCCGGTGCGACAACCATAAAAAGTGGACACGGGATGAAATGGGTAAACACTTGCAGAAGTGGGGTTTCACGACTGATTATACGGTGTGGAGATTTCATGGTGAGTCTGCCTAACGTGCCAGAGCTGAGGTGGTTCGTCGTCGCACCGACGAGCATGGTACCGGGATCGAAGACATGGTGCAAGACTTTGATGATGCTCGGGATTCGGACGATGAGATGGAGGAATCTGCAAAGGCCTTCTATGAAATGTTGGAGTCTTCAAAACGTCCTCTCCACGAGCACACTGAGCTTTGTCAGCTGGATGCCATCGCGCAAGTAATGGCTTTGAAGGCTCAGTTCAACCTGGGCAGAGAATGCTACGACGCGATGATGACAATATTTGGACGCTTTCGACCCAAAGGCCATGTATTGCCAGCAAACCTCTACCAGTCGGACAAAATCCTACGTGCGCTTAAGATGCCCTATGAGAAGATAGATTCATGTGAGAATGGATGTGCCTTATTTAGGCTTGAGTATGCGGGCTTCAACTATTGTCGCATTTGCAAGTCTTCCAGGTATGTTGTGGTAGACAACGGTATGGGTGAGAAGAGTCAGACCAAAATCCCAGTTAATGTTCTTCGGTATATGCCAATCATACCAAGACTTCAACGTCTTTTCATGGTCGAAGAGACGGCCAGACAGATGACGTGGCATAAATTGGGCAAAAGAACCGAACTAGATGCAGATGGGAATCCGATGTTGGGACACACTTCAGACGCTTTTGCGTGGAATCACTTCGATGCATTATATAAGGATAAAGCGGCAGATCCAAGGCATCCTCGAGTCGCCATCAGCACGGATGGGTTCAATGTGTTTGGTATGACGGCAACCCAATACAGTTGCTGGCCTGTATTTGTCATTCCACTCAATCTTCCCCCGGAGAGATTATGAAAAGAAAGAACATTTTCTTGACGGTGATAATTCCAGGGCCTAACTATCCGGGGAAGAATATGAATGTGTACATGCAGCCGCTTAAGGATGAATTGCAAGAAGCTTGGGATAATGGGATCAAGACATATGACGCCGCTACAAAAAAAACTTCAAAATGCATGTGTGGTACATGTACTCGTCGCATGACTTGCCGGCGTATGCGCTATTCATTGGCTGGTGTGTGCATGGAAGGTTCCCGTGCCCCACATGCAAGGCAGCTCTTGAGTTCCGTTGGTTGCAGGCGAGTCACAAGTATTCTTGCTTCGACTTGCATAGACAGTTCCTGGATCCTCACCATAAGTTCAGAAAAGACAAGAAGAATTTCATGAAAGGTAGAGTTGTCAAAAACTCTGCACCACCTGCATTGACAGGCCAGCAGACCCTGGATCAGATAAACGCTCTCGAGCCGGATCCAAATCGTCCAGGGTATTTCAAAGGGTATAATTCGAAACACGCCTGGACTCACAAGATATGCTTGTGGGATCTGCCTTACTTTAAAGACCTCATTTGCCCACACAACATTGACGTGATGCACATTGAAAAGAATATCGCCAAGGCCCTTTTTGGTACATTGTTCGGCATAGAGGGGAAGTCAAAGGATAATATTTAGGCTAGAGTCAATCAGGAGGCTCTATGTGATAGACTGTTACAAAACATGCGACAACCGAAAGGAAAGAAGAACTGGAGGAAGCCAAAGGCATGGTTCAATCTTGGAAGGCCAGCTATGAGGGAAATGATCTTGTGGGTGAAAATGCAGTTGATGTTCCCCGATGGGTATGCAGCGAATCTAAAGAGGGGAGCGAGTCTTGACAAATTGAAAATATTTGGTCTCAAGAGTCATGATTGGCACATATGGCTTGAGCGGGTAATGCCGGTGATGTTGCGTGGCTTTATCCCTGAGGATGAATGGCTAGTACTGGCAGAGCTGAGCTATTTCTTCCGTGCTCTTTGTGCGAAAGAACTATCACCTGACGTGCTAGACGAACTGGAAGATTTGGCGCCGGAGTTGATCTGCAAGTTAGAAAAGATCTTTCCACCGGGATTCTTTAATCCAATGCAGCATTTGATTTTGCATCTCCTGACCGAGGCAAGATTGGGGGGGCCCGTGCAAAATCGTTGGTGCTTCGCAACTGAGAGGATGCAGAAGACGCTTCGAGCAAAATGTAAAAATAAATGTAGAATTGAAGCCTCGATGGCCGAGGCATTCATTACTGAGGAGGGGGCAAACTTCATGACAGCACACTACAAAGCCAAGAATCATTTGCATAATCCGAAGCCTCGGTACAATGATGGCGACTGTGAAAAAGGTCGATCCAACCTGAGCCTATTCAAAGGGAAGCTCGCACCAGCCGGTGCTTCGAAAGCAATAGCGTTGGATGTCGAAGAAAGGCGGACCATTTCGTTGTATATCTTCAACAACCTAACAGAAGTGAGGCCGTACATCGAGTAAGTTCTCGGTACATTATTTCGCAACTTCTAATTCCTTTGAACTGCTCTTATTCCCGGATATGTGATACAGTCGATACGTCGCCAAATTCTCGGATGGAGCGGTGATCCAAAAGGATTCCATCGAAGAGTATGAGCTTCTGGCAAAGCATGGAGGCGGCTATCCCGGTTTCATCTCTTGGTTCAAACAAATGGTAATTTCCATTAGACCATTTGATTTCTTCGTCTAGTTTGCGGCTAATGCAACAATCCTTTCGTATTAAACTTGTAGGCTAATGCAGAGTCTATGGACTCCGAATTGAGACAAGTCGCTAATGGTTTTGACTATAAGGTCTGTTCATTTGACAAATACGACATCAACAAGTATCGCTTTCGTACTTTTAGCAAAGAGCTATCTATGGCCGACCGAAAGTCTACAAATTGTTGTGTCTCCGCTGTCGGCGGAGGAGGTGTCGAGTATTATGGTAGAGTTGAAGCAATTTATGAACTTATATTCTTTGGTGAAAACCCACCAAACGTCGTAGTCTTCAAATGTTATTGGTTCCAGCCGAAGGAGACTAGAAGGACTCATAAACATATAGGGCTAGTCGAAATCAGACAAAGCACCCATTTAGATGTTCCCGATGTCTATATTACGGCTCAACAGGCGACCCAAGTTTTCTATCTACCGTGGGCCTGCCAAACTGATCCAAATCTGAATGGTTGGGATGTCGTTTATGATGTGCCGCCACATTTTAGACCACCTCCCCTCAATGAAGATGATTATGAACCTCACATTAACCCAGACACATATGAAGGAGAATTCTTCCAAGAAACACGTCTTTCCAAAAAAACGTTTCAAGAACCGCTCTACTTCACCCCAGAACATTGAGGTAGACAGCGACAGTGAATCCGACTTCACCCCTGAGCCGGAACAAGAAGAGACGGAAGAAGAAGAGGTTACTGCTGCGGATGACCTCTCAATGCTTGACCGATTACATAAAGGAGGCCTTCCACATGTTGCTCCCGATAGTGATGATGATGCATTTATTAATGATAGTGATGATGATGATGCATTTATTGATCCCGGAGCATATATAGACGATGAAGATTATTATTAGTTCATGTCAGGTATACTTGATGATGATACACTCAAATTATATATATACATATTATTATTCATGTCGGTATTCATTTTTTTTATGTTGTACTAATTTCGTTTATTGATGATGATGATGCATTTATTGATCCCGGATCCTTCGTCGGCGCGTGGTGGGAGGGGTACTTCCATTCCATCCCAAACTCTCCAGAGAGCGTTGTATGACAGTATTGGGACACCCGAGGGCACTTCTTCGTCGGCGAAGTTGCCGACCGGGAGAGGAGGTCGGGGGAGAGGTAGGAAGGCTCCTAAAGTTACATGTGGTGGCCGCGGGAGAGGTAGGAAGGCTGCTACACCTTCCTCGCCGCCACCCCCAGCTGATTCACCCGAGCACAGGACTGCTACGGTGGACCCGTCTAAGGTGGAGGCTACAGGACTCCTGTCCACGAGCCTTGGGTCGATGATCCTTCTGTCTCAGACGCGGCCACCCGCGAGACTCCTGTGCCAGACGCTTCGTCCCGCGAGACTCCTGTGCCAGACGCTTCGTCCTACGAGACTCCACAGGCTTCCACCAGATGGGATACCTGGACGGATCTGCATCAGCCGGAGCCGAGTGGCCATGCTGATGGTGGCGGGGATCGGCTTTCTGATAGCGGGGACGAGGTGGTTGAGGGCACCGTCTACCAGCGTGGGTGTACACGTCTCCCGCCCGTGTCGGCGACCAGCGAGCAGAGGTGGCTGATTAAGCCTGAGTCGCTGAAGTAAGTGCATTTACTCTTTTTAAACCTTTTGCCTCCATGTTTCTTCACATATCTAATGCGTTGGCTTTGTCATACTGCAGGGGTTGGATTCACTCCAAGGATGTCCGCAGGCCCAACTCCATCCTTGGTGTGATTTTACAGCATAACTTCCCGGGGTTTGTCACGTTGCCCGGCGAGGGTCAGCAAGATGAGGTAGGATTGAAATGGGAGCACTACTTGGCTGCCCCTGCACCGCCGGAGGAGATGATCGACGGTGTGTTGTGCCACACGAGGGCCGACATGGTCATCAGGAAGTTCTGGGTAATTTCTCCTTTACACAATTAAAAATCAATAATAGCTAGTTATTGTACTAATCAGTGCTGTCTCTTTTGATTGCAGACCTTCTACAGGTGTGAGGAGGGATACGAGGAGGCCGCGGCAAATCTTATCGATTACGAATGCAAGCGCCTACTACAGAACTTACGGCACGAGGCTCGAGTACAGGCTATTTGAGACTACTACGCCTCGCAGCGTATTAAGAAGGCCAAGTCGTCGTCCCGCCGAAGGTTTCTGGACAAGGAGCAGTACATGAAGGTAATTACCTATTCTTAAGGCCTTGTACTTAGTTTCCTTTGCTTTGATTCGTAGGTGTAGCTCTCAAATTTCTCTTTATTAACTTAGGTGCCCCCTAGATGGTGTGCGGATAAGATGGGTTGTTGGGAGGCGTTGGTGAATGAATGGTGCTCTGACCAATGGCGAGTCGTCCACGAAGATGCCAAGGCACGGCGTGCCCAAATGGAAGGTGTGCCACACCATCAAGGCAGCGCCAACATTTATCAGTTCGTGCGGAACTGGGTATGTTGTTTGCTTCATGATTCCTGCAATTCATTCTTGTAGTGCTAGGTTTACCCATTATTAATACTTTGTTCCTCTCTTGTAGGCTCATCACAATAAGACGGAGGTGCCAGCGGTGTACGACCTCTATGCCATGGCCCATACTGCCTCATACAAGAAGGTCAAGGCATTCTCTGAGTCTGACCTCGATGATCCCGAGAACTTCAGCAATATCTCCTCCCACCACAAGCTCGTGAGGTACAGAGATGTGGGGAAGGCGGTGAATGGGGAGGACTTCAACCCGAGCCAGCATCCACTTGATCCAGACCTCGTGATGACAGCTGGCCACGGGAGGCCCCATGGCTCGATAGCCATTGGAGATGGACATATACGGTCTTCGAGCACTCTCCGGCAGATCAAGGCGCGCCAAACGAGCTCCTGTCCTGAGATGCCGCCTCGTCCACGACCAGTCCAGCTCGCCATCGTGGTTAGTCATACGGACTCAGATAGGTTTCCTCCATTACATTGTGTGTGCGAACAAAGATGATTACAATGCTAACGAGGAGTTGTGTTGCAGGGTGCTCTGCAGAAAGAGAGAGAGATAACCCAGGCGCTTCTGGCGGAACAGGCCCGGCAGGCGGCGGAGGAGAAGAGGGATCTAGAGGAGAGGACGGCTAGGTTGTTGGAGGAGATGAGGGCACGGAACGATGCGTCTAATCAGGCCATGTACGAGCTCATCGTGGTAAGTTTCTTCTTCATATTAGCCAAATCATGCACTACATGTTCTTTTCATTAATAGCCAATATGATTGACTTGGCAAAACCAAATGTGCAGACTTTGTGCGAGAAGAACGGCCAGACCCCTCCGCCGATGCCAGTCATTACCACGGCTGGAATGGTGAGTTTCATTTCAATGTTCATTAGTTACTAGTCTTAACATTTCAGCGTCATCATGGTAACGCAAATGATCTTTCGTACATCATAACTCCCGAGCTGCATCGCACGACCCGAGCAACCCCAGCACGATGACGGTAAGCCCTAATATGGCACTTACTTGGCTCATTTTCTCAAACAAATACAAACATAGCACTTAGACAAACTTAGCACAATGACAAACTTAGCACTTAGACAAATGTCATATTTTACCTAAGTTAGCTTTGTTTCCTATAAAATGACATAGTAAGCTTACTTACCTCCAAAATAACATATTGTACCTAAGTTAGATCTAAAATGACCTATACTTAGCATTGTTTCCTCCACACTGACATAATAAGCTTAGTTAACTCAAAAATGACATAATAGACTTGGTAACCTCATAGATGCCATAGACTTAGCTTATTTTCTTGCAAAATGACACAATAAGCTTAGTTCGGTAAATAATGTGATAATTACCTAGGTTAGCTCTAAAATGACACAAATAAGCAATAAGAAAAGAAAAACAAGAGGAGACAGAGAAAGAAATCTTGCCACGCTTTGGCTTGCCACACTTTGGCTTTAGGTGCTCAAATAGTTAACCACAATTTGGCTTGCCGCAATTTTACCACACTTTGGCTTGCCACAATTTTACCACACTTGCCTTACTTGAGGTGCTCAAATAGTTACCACACTTTGGCTTGCCTAAGGGAATCTTGCCACACTTTTTCTATCTATGACATGTGGGTCTTACTGCTAATAAAAAAAATTCTTGCCTTAGTTGTGGCAAGAACCAAACACACACCTAACATGGTCAAACTTGCCTAAGTTGAGTTGTGGCAAAGTGTGGCTAGTTGTGTCTTGAAACCAAACAGCCCCTTCATCTTCTTCTAATTCTAGATCTTCTTCTACTTCTTAATTCTAGTATTATTTTTCTAACTTTCTTATTTCCAATTTTGCAGATTTGAGACGAGTTCACGGCAGCTTGCTTTGATGTAGTTCTAGGTTTACTTTCTGTTTTCATGTATTGAGTCATTTGTATCGATGAGAGACTATACGTATGTATGGATGAACCTATTGTAATATGGCGAACAATGTGGCATTTGATACTTTTAATTTGGTATAATTGTTGGTTGATCATATATGGCTGTTGCACGTTGTTTCTGTGAATTATTTATGTATATATCATATATTGTTTGTTTGAAAATTGTTGAATGTAACAAAAACAAAAAAAGAGGCAATACAGCCTCTTTGCCGTCTGCCCCGGACGGCAAAGGTAGCTATGCCGACGGCCGCCGTCGGCAAAGCTGCCACGTGGCGGCCGCCTGTGAAACCTGGGAAAACAAGGCTGGGCCACTTTGCCTATTTGCCGTCCGCGGCAGACGGCAATGGGGGAGGAGGCAGACGGCAAAGGAGGTGTGGGAGGCAGACAGCAAAGGGGGGCAGGAGGCAGACGGCAAAGAGGGGCGCTATGCCGACGGCCGCCGTCGGCAAAGCTGCCACGTGGCAGACGACAAAGGGGGGAGGGAGGCAGACGGCAACGGGGGTCGGGAGGCAGACGGCAAAGGGGGGCGGGAGGCAGACGGCAAAGGGTGGGGTCCGTTAGCCACCTGACGGTGGCGCCGTCAGTACTACGCCGTCCAGGTCCTTTGCCGTCAGCAAGCTGAGGACAAAGAATCTTTGCCGTCCGCTGGGCCGAAGCAGACGGCAAAGAACCCCTTTGCTGGAGCTCGTTGGGCCCGAAATTGTGCCGTCCGCTAGCAGACGGCAAAGGCCTTTGCCGTCCGCCTTTTGCCCTTTGTCGTCTGCCATGGCAGACGGCAAATCTCCTGATTCCAGTAGTGATTTAGATGACATTAATCATGTAACAGTTACACCACTAGTATAGAAACGGCCTTTAGTCCCGGTTGGGAAGGGCCTTTAGTCCCGGTTCCCCAATCGGGACTAAAGGCCCCCACCCTTTAGTCCCGGTTGGCCACTGATGTCTACTATGCAACTTTATTCTTGTAGACTTTGTTGGGCCTCCAAGCGCAGAGTTTTGTAGGACATTAGCAATTTTCCTTCAAGTGGATGACCTAAGGTTTATCAATCCGTGGGAGGTTTAGGATGAAAATGATCTCTCTCAAACAACCCTGCAATCAAATACAAGAAATCTCTTGTGTCCCCAACACGCCCAATACAATGGGAAATTGTATAGGTGCACTAGTTCGGCGAAGAGATGGTGATACAAGTGCAATATGGATGGTAGATATAGGTTTTTGTAATCTGAAAATATAAAAACATCAAGGTAGCAAGTAACAAAAGTGAGCACAAACGGTATTGCAATGCTTGAAAACAAGGCCTAGGGTCCGTACTTTCACTAGTGCAATCTCTCAACAATGCTAATATAATTGGATCACATAACCATCCCTCAATGTGCAAAGAGGAATCACTCCAAAGTTCTTATCTAGCGGAGAACATAAGAAGAAATTGTTTGTAGGGTACGAAACCACCTTAAAGTTATTCTTTCCGATCGATCTATCCAAGAGTTCATACTAAGATAACACCAAGTTATCCTTTCCGATCGATCTATCTAAGAGTTCGTACTAGAATAACACCATATGATACGCGTCAACCAATTCTAATGTCACCTAGATACTCCAATGTCACCACAAGTATCCATGAGTTAATTATACGATACGCATCAAACAATTTCAGATTCATAATACTCAATCCAACACAAAGAACCTCAAAGAGTACCCCAAGATTTCTATCAGAGAAAGTAGGACAAGAACGTGTATCAACCCCTATGCATAGATTACCCCAATGTCACCGCGGGAATCCGCAAGTTGAGTACCAAAACATATATCAAGTGAATCAATAGAACACCCCATTGTCACCGCGGGTATCCACATGCAAGACATATATCAAGTGTTCTCAAATCCAATATTCAATCCAACATAACGATATCTCAGAGGGAAAGATTCAATTCATCACAACATGATAGCAAGGGAATAACATCATATGATCCGACTATATTAACAAAGCCCGTGATACATCAAGATCGTGACATCTCAAGAACACGAGAGAGAGAGATTGAACACATAGCTACTGGTACATACCCTCAGCCCCGAGGGTGGACTACTCCCTCCTCGTCATGGCCTCTGCCAGGATGATGAAGATGGCCACCGGGGATGATCTACCCTCTCCGACAGGGTAATGGAACGCCTCTAGAATGGTTTTTCATCGATACAGAGAGTTGCGGCGGCAGAACGGAGAGTCTAGGGTTATTTCTGATGGTTTCTATATTTATAGGATTTTTGGCGTTGGTTTCACGCGAAGGTGGGCCACGAGGTGAGCATGATACACCAGGGCGCGCCGAGGGGCCTTGCGTGCCCTAGTGGGTTGTGCTCACCTCGCGGCTCTTTGATACGTCTCCATCGTTTCTATAATTTTTGCTTGTTCCATGCTATTATATTATCATTCTTGGATGTTTTACAATCATTTTACAATAACTTTACATCATTTTTTGGGAATAACCTATTGACATAATGCCAAAGTGTCAGTTGCTGTTTTTGCTTGTTTTTTACTTCGCAGAAAATCAATACCAAACGGAGTCCAATCGCGACGAAACTTTTTGGAGATTTTTTCTGGACCAGAAGACACCCAGTGGGCCAAACAACTGCCGGAGAGGTGGGCTGTGGAGAGCACAACCCACCAGGGCACGCCAGGCGGCCCCGGTGCGCCCTGATGGGTTGTGACCTCCTCGGCCCCCTTCCGCACCGCCTCTGATGCCTATAAATTCCCAAATATTCCAAAAACCCTAGGCGAGTCGACGAAATACAATTCCAGCTGCCGCAAGTTCCAGAACCTCGAGATCCAATCTAAACACCATCACAGAGGGGTTCATCTTCTTCATAGGTGCCTCTCCGATGATGCGGGAGTAGTCCACCATAGAACTACGGGTCCGTAGGTAGTAGCTAGATGGCTTCTTCTCTCTCTATTATGATTCTCAATACAATGGTCTCTTGGAGATCTATTTGATGTAAACTTTTGTGGTGTGTTTGTTGGGATCCGATGAATTTTGAGTTCATGATCAGTTTCTATCCATGAATATTATTTGAGTCGTCTTTGATCTCTTATATGCATGATTACTTATAGCCTCGTATTTCTTCTCCGAATCTTTGGTTTAGTTAGGCCGACTAGATCGATTTTTCTTGCCATGGGAAGAGGTGCTTTGTGATGGGTTCGATCTTGCGGTGTTCTTTCCCAATGACAGAATGGGCAGCAAGACACGCATGTATCGTTGCTATTAAGGATAACAAGATGGGGTCTATTCCTACATGAATAGATCTTGTCTACATCATGTCATCGTTCTTATTGCATTACTCCATTTTTCCATGAACTTAATACACTAGATGCATGCTCGATAGCGGTCAATGTGTTGAGTAACAGAGGTAGATGCAGGCAGGAGTCGGTCTATCTATCTTGGACGTGATGCCTATATAATGATCATCGCCTTGGATATCGTCATGACTATTCGATTTTCTATCAATTGCCCAACAGTAATTTGTTCACCCACCGTGTGCTATACTCATGAGAGAAGCCACTAGTGAACCCTACGGCCCCCGGGTCTACTTTTCCATCATATTGCTTTCCGATCTACGTTTTTTGCCCTCTTTGTTTTCAGATCTAGAAAACCAAAAACCCAAAAATATATTGCTGCATATTTACTCTTTTTATTTGTGTTCTTGAGAGATCTATCTCTCCTATCTATCACTACCTAATCTATCTTTTTACCGTAGAGAGATTGACAACCTCTCTTTCGCGTCCGGTTGCAAGTATTTGTTGTTTGTGTGCATGTGCTGCTTATTGGGTGGTGGTGATCCTCCTACTGGTTCGATAACCTTGGTTTCATAAATGAGGGAAATACTTACCGTCATTGTGCTGCATCATCCCTTCCTCTTTGGGGAAATACCGACGCAGTCTCAAGCCACGTCAAAGGAATTTCTGGCGCCGTTGCCGGGGAGGAAGCTGTCTCTTCTACGTGCCTATCGTAGGCGCCGAGGGGACTCCACTATCATCTACCAGGTTCCTAATCACAAATCTCATCTCCTTGTAATTACATTATTTGCCATTTGCCTCTCATTTTCCTCTCCCCCACTTCACCAATTTACCGTTTTATTCGCCCTCTTTTTCGTTTGCCCTTTTTCTTGTTGGATCTCTTCCTTGCTTGCAATTTTGTTTGCCTAGTCACGATGACTCAAGAGAACATTAAGTTGTGTGATTTTTCCAATACTAATAACAATGAATTTATTAGTACTGTGATTGCTCCTCCCGCCACTAGTGCGGAGTCTTGTGATAGTAATGCCGCTCATACGTCTCCAACGTATCTATAATTTTTTATTGTTCCATGCTATTATATTATCTGTTTTGGATATTTTATATGCATTAATATGCTATTTTATATTATTTTTGGGACTAACCTATTAATCTAGAGCCTAGTGCCAGTTTCTGTTTTTTCCTTTTTTTTGAGTATTGCAGATAAGGAATATTAAACGGAGTCCAAACGGAATAAAATCGTCGAAATGATTTTTCTTGGACCAGAAGCAACCCAGCAGACTTGGAGATGAAGGCAGGAGACTTGTCGTGGCGTCACAAGCCACCAGGGCGTGCCCTAGGGGGGGCGCCCCCATGGCTTGTGGCCCCATGACAGCCCTCCTAACCCTATTCTTCGGCCTATAAATTCCCAAATATTCCCTGGATACCAAAAAGAACCATGAAAATACTTTTCCGCTGCCGGAAGCCTCTGTTCCCGTGAGATCCAATCTTGGATCCTTTTCCGGTAATCTGCCGGAGAGGGATTCGATCACGGAGGGCATCGACATCAACTCCATTGCCCCTCCGATGATGCGTGAGTAGTTCACCACAGACCTTCGGGTCCATAGCTAGTAGCTAGATGGCTTCTTCTTTCTCTTTGTTCTTCAATACGATGTTCTTCATGATCTTCATGGAGATCTATCCGATGTAATACTCTTTTGCGGTGTGTTTGGCGAGATCCGATGAATTGTGGGTTTATGATCAGCTTATCTATGAATATTATTTGAATCTTCTCTGAATTCTTATATGCATGATTTCATATCTTTGCAAGTCTCTTCGAGTTATTGGTTTGGTTTGGCCAACTAGATTGGTAATTCTTGCAATGGGAGAAGTGCTTAGTTTTGGGTTCAATCTTGCGGTGTCCTCAACCAGTGACAAAGTAGGGGTACCGAGGCACGTATTTGTATTGTTGCCATCGAGGATAAAAAGATGGGGTTTTCATCATATTGCTTGAGTTTATCCCTCTACATCATGTCATCTTACCTATTGCGTTACTCTGTTCTTCATGAACTTAATACTCTAGATGCTGGCAGGAGTCGGTCGATGTGTGGAGTAATAGTAGTAGATGCAAAATCGTTTCGCTCTACTTGACACGGACGTGATGCCTATATGCATAATCATTGCCTTGGATATCTTCATAATTATTCGCTTTTCTATCAATTGCTCGACAGTAATTTGTTCACCCACCGTATTACTTTCCTTCATGAGAGAAGCCTCTAGTGAAACCTATGGCCCCCGGCTCTATTTTCCATATTATATTTTCAGAACTATAAACCAAAAATACCAAAAATACTTCGCTGCAATCTTTTTACTTTTAGTTTACTTTTCGTTTTAGCAATCCTATCTATCAGATCTCATCCTTGCAAGTAACCGTGAAGGGATTGACAACCCCGTTATAGCGTTGGGTGCAAGTTTTTGATTATTTGTGTAGATACATCTATTGGGGACTTGCTTGTATCTCCTACTGGATTGATACCTTGGTTCTCAACAACTGGGGGAAATACTGATCTACTTTGCTGCATCACCCTTTCCTCTTCAAGGGAAAACCAACGCATGCTCAAGAAGTAGCAAGAAGGATTTCTGGCGCCGTTGCCGGGGAGATCTACATCAAGCCTACCAAGTACCCATCACAAACTCATCTCTTGCATTTACATTATTTGCCATTTGCCTCTCATTTTCCTCTCCCCCACTTCTAAAACGATTTTCAAAAAATACCAAAAAGATTTGCCTTTTTATTCGCCCTTCTTCCGTTCGTCTTTTCGTTTGCTTTTCGTTTGCTTGAGTTAGATTGCTTAAACTCATGGCTAGCCTTGCCACTATCGCTAGTACTCCCAAGAATGAAGTTCTTAATTTTAAGCAAAGGGAGGGAGAAAAATTAAAAGATGCTTGGTATAGAATTTGCAATGCTCAAAATAGATCTAGTCGTAAGCAATCTACTACCGTTCTCCTTCACAATTTTTATGTGGGTGTTTCCCCTTGGAATAGATATGTTTTGGATACCATTACGGGAGGGAATTTCTTGGGAAGCAATACCTTTGATTCTTATAATGCTATGACAAATTTGGTAGGTTCACCCCCGCTCATGGTTAATGAAACAATCTTAACTTTGGAACATGTGATGCGAAGGCTTGATATCATTGAAAGTAAAGTTTCTACTATAGAGCTCATTGAAAACTTGGATAAAAATATCCATAATCATATCACTCAATATGGATCTAAGGTAGGAGTTACTCTAAAAAACCTAAGGGAAAAAGAACCCATAGTTAACGAAAAATTGGATCAAGATTCCTCTAGAATTGGAAAGCTAGAGGACATTATTACCAACTAGGGTTCCGCTTTTGCCTCTGTTCAATCCACTCCTAAATTTCCTCTTTCTAAGGCTGCCAAGTTTGTTTATGTTCCTAAGAATAAGGGTGAATCCTCTAGTAGAAGGGATGAAGATCTTAAGATGATAAGTGTTCACCCTAACTTTATTAATATTGTCCGGGAACCAATTGCTACAAGTGAATTTCTTGACTTCTTGCCTAGGAGTATGATTATTGATAAAACCAAAGAATCTCCTAGGGTTTACAAGTGTGCAATTGAGGAGTTCCATACCAAAGATGACAATACCTAGATCTATTGCGTTATGCCTAGCTAGGGCCGTTAAACAATAGCGCTTGTTGGGAGGCAACCCAATTTTATTTTTATGCTTTTATTTTTGCTTCTGTTTTTGAGTTTTCCACACATTATTACCTCTGTAGTAATTGTGTTTTCTTGTTTAATTTAGTGTTTGATCCAAGTAAGACCTTTGGGATGGTCTACAGTGTTTGTGATTTGATTTTGCTGAAAAACAGAAACTTTTTCTCTCAGTCCAGGAATTTTGTAAATTCACTGGAAAGTGCTTTTGATCTGAATTTTTTAAAAAATATTGATATACAAATTTCCCTGATTTTCCAATTTTTTAAGAATTTTTGGAGTTACAGAAGTATTCGAAGTCTATAGATTGCTACAAACTGTTTTGTTTTAGACAGATTCTGTTTTGTTTGTGTTGTTTGCTTATTTTGATGTATCTATGGGTTGTATCGGGGGGTATGAACCATGGAGAAGTTGGAATACAGTATATATTACACCAATATAAATAAAGAATGAGTTCACAACAGTACCTAAAGTGGTGATTTATTTTTCTTATACTAACGGATCTCACGAGTTTTCTGTTGAGTTTTGTGTTGTGAAGTTTTCAAGTTTTGGGTAAAGATTTGATGGACTATGGAATAAGGAGTGGCAAGAGCCTAAGCTTGGGGATGCCCAAGGCACCCCAAGCCTGTAGGAGATATGCCCTAGAGGCAATAATAAATATCTCCCTGTTCATAATTAGGTTTATGTTCCATGCTATAAATATCTCCCTGTTCATAATTAGGTTTATGTTCCACGAGGCTCGGAGGAAGACTCATATGCACGTGTGGAATAATAAACGGTAACATGTATTCCTAGTCTGGCCTCTAAGACTGGCTCAAGTATTGCATGATGATCCTGTTTTCCTGATCATGGGCATGGCTATGCCGGCAATTTTGAGGGCGCAATGTTGGTAGAACACTTGTGTTGAATCGACCCGAATTGATGTTATGCTATGAGATTCATTCGTCATAAGTTAATGGTTTATAACACAGAGATGGTTAATGTTTGCATGATTCCTTAGACCATGAGAGTATCGAGTTTCTTCATGCTTGCTTCATGAACTTTGGGGTTTGTTAAACGTCATCCGTAAATGGGTGGCTATTACGGCGGCTTGCGGGTTCATGGAAAAGTATGTCAAGTAACTTGATAGCTCAAGATTGGGATTTGCTCCTCCGACGATGGAGAGATATCTCTGGGCCCTCTCGGTGTTACGGTATCCATCATCGTCTGGCCAGACACAGGGTGATTTGATCACAGGGATGCCAGAACACGGGAACGAGAAAAGAGAACAATACCGGCAACGAGGTAACTGGCATAGTGGACAAGTTGTTGATCCACGGGGATGCCAACGTGTCTCACCTCGGGTATTTGTAACATATCGCGAAGCAACAGGAATAGCACACGGCAACTGGAGGTTCGCTCGAATATTCATTCGTGTGGGTATAGGGGTCAATATGGGTGTCCACGGCTCCGATGTTGATCATTGATCGGAAGGGCATCCGGGTCATGTCTATGCTTCACCGAACCTATAGGGTCACACGCTTAAGGGTCATCTATCTGTTGAATACTAGACAGGGAGTCTGAGAGAAAAACACCGAAAAAGTTTCGGACACCGGAAAAGTTTCGGTCAACGGAAAAGTTCCGAAGAGAGAGGTCACCGGATGAGTTTCGGTGAAACAGAAAAGTTGTTTCAGAGGATACCATAAAGTCAAATTGGTTTTGGCACATGCCTGATAATTCTTGGAGGGTGCCAGAATCATTCTGGAAACTTTCTGGAATTTTCCGGGATGAAAACCGGAAAGGTTCCGGAGCTGCCGAAACCGCTTCAGATGCTTTTCGCAGATGAAAATCACTAAACCGGAATTGTTCCGGCTTATATTGAAAATTATTTTGGTGGGTACTGGAAATGTTCTAAGCCCACATGAATATTTTCAGTTCGATCAGACGCTGAAAAATGTCGTCGTGAATAGTGAAAGTGCTTTTTGGGATATTTTTGGAAAAGTACCTTTTGGGATATTTTCCCAAAAGGCTTCTAGAAGGGATTGATGGATGGGGACCACCTTTGGGGGGCCCCACAATGGTTGTGGCCGGCCAAGAAGTGGGCTCCACCTTGGAGCCCCACTTGCCCACTTGCTTTCCCATTTTGCCCTTGGAAAGTGTTTCCTTCATGAGCAAGTTTTGGTATTTTTGAAATACCCATCCTAGCCCTTGGTTTTCCTATAAATAGAGGTGAGTGGGCTGCCCACAAACACACTCTTTCTCACATACAAGTGCCATTGCAATGATCTGGCTTCTTCTCTCCCTCCCAGCGAAATAGTTTCGTAGAGCCGAAAGGCTGTCTGGGTTCCGGCAGGAACTAGTTCTGGACGGCGAAGCCCTGCCGGATAGATGACATCGTATGTGTGCAACTCTGTAGAGAGATCGTAGTTTCGGTCTTAGTTCGAGAGTGCCTCCCGAAGGGCTGTCCGTGTGACCGTCCGAGTTTTGGAGGTCCTCCCGAAGGGCTGTCCGAGTGACAGTCCGAGTTTCGGAGGTCCTCCCGAAGGGCTGTCCGCGACACCGTCCGGGGGACTGTCCGACCGCCTCCCGGAGGGCTGTCTGCGGGGCAGATGAGGGTATACATCCTCGCGGTTGGGAGGTTGTAAAATCCTAGCTGCAGGGATCTGCACCGCCGATCGTCATCGACTCTACTTCCGCTGCGCTACGAGTCGGTAAGGAATATGAACAAACCTTGTATGCAGTCTCCATAGTGGTCCTGGGCTGGTGCGTAGGTCGAATTTTTTTTGTTTTCTGCTGTGTTACCCTACAGTGGTATCAGAGCCAGGTTATGCGTAGATGCAGGTTGTGATCTAGAATACATAGAGATGTATGGGTATTGCACAATATAATTAGGTAGTAGATGAGATCTATTGCTGAAAATTATTTGTGCGTGTAGCAGATGAAATCTGTTACCCAATGTTCCTGTTGCTTCCCCTGAATTTGCGTAGTCCTGATCTTGACGACATGGTGGAATCTCACAAAGTTCTGGCAATCCGCGATCCTTTCATGCTGCTCCTAAGTATGCTGATTGACAGATCAATGAAGTGCTAACATTTCTTTGGGTTCCACCATAGTTGAGAAAGATGGATGTTTCGCAGACGAAAGGGCAATGCAGATATGATCTACACGGGGGTCACACGTATGACGAAGTTTAGTATGGGGCTCGAGATTTTATTATCTCGTGTTTCATACACACTGGAAAGTTAATCTAGCAACTTAAATTATCATACTTGATGATGGACGTTGGTAGCTTCGGTTTGTTTCGAAACCTTAGAAGGCACGTAAAATAAATTTTTGCATGAACCGATTAGAGGCGTCTAACTTGGTTTTGCAGGATAGTTTGCATGTGCATGTGATGTGGTATAGCAGTGTTTATAATAATTTGATTATGTATGAGATGACTATATGATGTAAATTGATTAACATGACCTGTGTGTCATGATTTGGCATGATGGCTGGAGCCATATGATTGCACTTTAATGACCTGCATGTCAACCTTATGTAATGCACTTATTTTATTAGCTATAGAGATAGCAATATTATTTGGTGCATCGATAAGGTGGTGGCAATCTTCGCGAAGGTGAACACCAACGCGAATGCCGAAGACGAAGAAGTACAAGACTTCTCCGTCAGAAAGGGCTATACCATATCATGCTATTATGAATTGCCTGAGATGTTTATCCCTTATGATGCACCCTTTTTGATTGCACGGTAGTCGCTTTTTATTAGGGTGATCTCTCACTTAAAATATCAAGTAGTTAGTGTTCTCCCAAGTGTAGCACCGTCACGGCACCTATCTCTTCGGGGCATCACATGATCTCCATGGGTGCGAACGATTAGAGAAGTGTGAGGCGGGTGAGTTGAGACCTCGCAGCGAGATCACTTGGTTGTCTTGACGTTCAGGCAGGACAGTCCTAAGCTCGGAACACACGCATCGAAAGATGAACAAGAATCACATAGAGATGTGATCGGCAAGTTTGCCTACCGATTGAAGTTCGCGCCATTTGAGTTCATCTCGAACCGTGGCCTTGAATTGAAATGCGGATCTTGAATCACTCACGATCAATTATGAGAGATATTGATTTGAGTGGGAGCGCACTGTATAATTCTCAGTGCAATTAATTTTGAACACTGTCTAAGTGTGGTTTGCATAATAGTTGTAGAATAATGGCTCGCGTTTCCACCTTCCCTATTAAAATTGAATAGCTATTAAATATCTGGTTAAAACTTTACGGTTGGTAACGTAATGTGAGGATTGTCCTCAAGAGTGCCGAGAAGGACTTTGTCCTATCGCATGCTTTCGGTATTCTCCCACTAATGCTATGGATCATGTGACTCTCGTCCTTCGATCCAAAAAGCTAGAATTCCTTTTCAGTCAAAGTGCAATATGTTTGCTTCCATGAGAGCCGAACTTCAAAAGTTTCGATAGTTATGTGATATTCATGGAATCTGAAAATCATTTTCAGAGATAGACAAAGGCTAAAAGATATGAGATATCCATAGCAATGTTTGTTTGCAAACTATTAGTAAAGGAGTTTACTATGCATTAGACTGATAAGTGAGGGATCCAGGAGAACGCCTGTCGTATGATGAAAGGTGAATAAAACAACAACTTAAAGAGAAAGGAAGTGTCCGAAGGGTGTTAGTAAGACTTTCACGCCTAGGAAGTCCGGGGCTAACGCCACTCTTAAGTTGGGTGCTTCTTCTGAGAGTAGGAGAAATACTGAAAGTTAAACTGTTAGAAGTATGAAGGCAGAAAGAAAGAAGACTAGAATATCCAGCTCATGTATAAATGTCATACAAGTTTTTGATGTATAGAAGGCTGGTCAAAGATATAGTTCTTGGGAATTATGGTTAAACATGTTAATCACTAATTCTTGGGTATTGTGAGTAAATCACAAAGATACCCGCTCGATTGCATTCTGTTGCAACTCGATGTAAGAACTACTATGGCCTGAAAGACTAGCCAGGGATGAGGTTTAGATACACGCAGGGAACATAGTAAATGTTACTATGCCTTCCATCAGTGTATTCCTTATGTATTTACTTTCATAATTCATTTTAGAGTTTTACACTCTAGCCCATTGCATAAAGTATCTTGCAAGAAGGTTATTCATAAGAGAACTTTTGATGTTCGATGTTATGAATAACATAAGGGCCATACTTTCATTATGAATGAGATGTATGTTATGAATATTGATATTAATACATTACCTCTGTATTTACTTTCATAATTCATTTAGAGTTTCATACACTCTAGCCCTTTGCATAAGGTATTTTGCAAGAAGGTTATTCATAAGAGAACTTTTGATGTTCGGTGTTATGAATAACATGAAGGGCCATGCTTCCATACAGGATGGGATGTATGCTATGAATATTGATGGTAATATGATACATCCATAACACTGACGCTAAATGTCGCAAGACTAAAAGAATACCACACAAGTGGGGCACTGCATTTGGTCACATTGGAGAAACCCGCATGGAAAATTCCATTATGATGGATTTTGAAGTCGTTTGTTTTGAATCATCTGACACTTGCAACTTTCCTCTGAAAAGTGAAGTGACTGAAATACCGTTCACATGCCATAAGGAACGATCATAGAACATATTGGTGATCATACATTATGATGCGTGTAGTCCAATAAATGTTGTTGCAAGTAGTGGATTTATCTATCTTCAGAAATGACTCAAGTAGATATATGGATATTTACTTGATGAGACGTGAGTCTGGATCTTTTGAAATCATTCGAAAGGTTTTCAAAAATGAAGTAGAAGTTGTTGTAACAAGAAAATTATGTTTCTACAATCCGATTGCAGAAAGGAATATTTGAGTTACAAGTTTAGCAAATGTCTGATGAGTTGTGAAAGGGGTTTCATAACTTGCACCTCCCGGAACACCACTGCAAGTGAAAAGTCCGTGAAGATGTAATCGAACCATTTATGACATGGTAAGATCAAAGATGACATAAATAAATTTTCCATTATCCCTTTTAAAGAGTGATGCTTCAGAGACTGCGGCTTTTACACTGAAAAGAGATCCATCAGGTCTGTTGAAATGACGCCATGGTATGGTACGCCCAACCATGTGATATCTTTTCTTAACATTTGGAATATGGGGCTTGTGTAAAATATTAAAAACCTATTCCAAATCAGACAAGTGCTACTTTGTAGGTTATCCCAAGTCATTGGGTATTCCCCCACCACTATACCGAGGCAAAGGATTTTTGCCACAAAACGGTATGCTTTTAAAGAGAATAGTTCTTACAAAAGGCGAGTGGGAGGACAGTGCAACTCGACGAGATAACCAGTATCTTCATCATCAGGTCAAAGGAAAGAAACCTTGGAAGTGATTCCAGAGTTTCCTACTGCGACTGATACGGAAGCCTCTACATGAGATGTATGGACTTCGGTCGAACCTGCAGCTGAACCACGTAGGCAAAGCTCGTGCAAACCTATCAGGTGCGCAAACGAGATATTGTTGTTAGACAATAGTATACCTACAATACAGAAGGAAGCGTTGATGGGCCCTGACTCCGGAATTGGCTAAATGCCAATACAATCCGAGATAGTTTCCATATAAGTGATTCGAGATTAAAATCTTGATACACCTTTCGGAAGACATAGAGTCTAACGAATATTTATGGAACTAAAAACTGATACGGATAAAATGTTTTATCCATAAAGCTCGACTTGTTGCAATAACAAGTTCAAGGAGTTGACTACGATGAGATTGTCTCACCGTAGCGATGCTTGAAGTCGGTTCGGGTTGAACTAGCAATTAATACATATTTCAATCATGAGATATGAAACATGGATGACAAAGGGATTTCCATCTGATGGAAATGAAACCTAGGACTTGTATGTGATACAGTCCAAAGTAATTTGTCGATCCAGAGGATGCTAGTAAGTATGCAAAACTTCAGAGTTCCAGCGATGGACAGAAGAGAGCAAAGTGGAGTTGGAATCTTCGTTTTTGATGGAATGGTCAAAGGGGTTTGATTTCATCAAATGGGTATCGAAGATGCTTGTGATTCAAGAATGTAAGTGGGAGCATAATAATATTTCTAAAAACCGTGTGTACATGACACATTGTTAATTAGAAATAAATTTCTTGACACGAATTATGACTTCATTTGAAAATAGTTTTTCGATGAAGTGCTTAGGCTAAATAAGCCTCAATATTAGGCATGATGATCTATGGAGATAGATTTACCTAATGGGGCTAAGCTATGAATACATATTGACAAGATGCTAAAACCTTTTAGCATTTAAAACGCCAAGGAGTGATTCTTGCCGAAGTCACATGGAAAGAGTTTTTGCAAGACTCAGTGTCCCAAAACACTGATGAGTGAAATACATGATGGAGATTCCACACACTCTTGTGTTTGGATTAATCATGTATTCCATGGTATGTAAAACAACCAGATATGTCCAATACTCCAAAGTTGTTGCGAGTATAGATACCAAAGTGATCAAAGTACTGATCATGGGACAACAGTGAAAGATGTCATTAAGTACTAGAGTAGTGCTGATGACATGTTTTCTCGCAAGCAGAGATTATGAAGTGCTCGTTGTAAGTAATTACATCGATACAGTCTTCAGCAATGCTCCATGCGATTTTCGATTTAAGTTAAGGGTTTTGTGTAATACACAATATGGTGGCACGGTAGTTGGAAATTGTTCCAAACAAGATACTGTGGCGAATTCTATAACAAAGGCTAAGTATGCTGACGCTTGAGAAGCGAAAAACAAGTTGTTGAATCATATAGTTCATTCATGAACTTAGTATGGTTCCAAGATGGCTTTGGTCTATGGGACACTATAGCAGATAGTTGCTCCATAGGTCAGTCCGAGGAATCAGGTTTCGACCAATGATTCACACATATGCAAAGCCAAGTCCACACAAAATATGAATTTTGTGAAAGCGTGAAAACGCGAGGATATGCAAAGTTACACACGGAGCTGAAGTCGTCAGATCAGTTGGACATCAGGCTATACCACATGCGAAGCATATTTTACACCAGTATGCCATAGGTGTAAAGTGCATTAGCATTGACTAGATAATTGACTCTAGTGCAAGTGGGAGTCTGTAGGAGATATGCCCTAGAGGCAATAATAAATATCTCCCTGTTCATAATTAGGTTTATGTTCCATGCTATAACTGCTATGGTTCTCGAGTCTACAATAACCACGAGGCTCGGAGGAAGACTCATATGCACGTGTGGAATAATAAACGGTAACATGTATTCCTAGTCTGGCCTCTAAGACTGGCTCAAGTATTGCATGATGATCCTGTTTTCCTGATCATGGGCATGGCTATGCCGGCAATTTTGAGGGTGCAATGTTGGTAGAACACTTGTGTTGAATCGACCCGAATTGATGTTATGCTATGAGATTCATTCGTCATAAGTTAATGGTTTATAACACAGAGATGGTTAATGTTTGCATGATTCCTTAGACCATGAGAGTATCAAGTTTCTTCATGCTTGCTTCATGAACTTAGGGGTTTGTTAAACGTCATCCGTAAATGGGTGGCTATTACGGCGGCTTGCGGGTTCATGGAAAAGTATGTCAAGTAACTTGATAGCCAAAGATTGGGATTTTCTCCTCCGACGATGGAGAGATATCTCTGGGCCCTCTCGGTGTTACGGTATCCATCATCGTCTGGCCAGACACAGGGTGATTTGATCACAGGGATGCCGGAACACGGGAACGAGAAAAGAGAACAATACCGGCAACGAGGTAACTGGCATAGTGGACAAGTTGTTGATCCACGGGGATGCCAACGTGTCCCACCTCGGGTATTTGTAACATATCGCGAAGCAACAGGAATAACACACGGCAACTGGAGGTTCGCTCGAATATTCATTCGTGTGGGTATAGGGGTCAATATGGGTGTCCACGGCTCCGATGTTGATCATTGATCGGAAGGGGTTCCGGGTCATGTCTATGCTTCACCGAACCTATAAGGTCACACGCTTAAGGGTCATCTATCTGTTGAATACTAGACAGGGAGTCTGAGAGAAAAACACCGAAAAAGTTTCGGACACCGGAAAAGTTTCGGTCAACGGAAAAGTTCCGAAGAGAGAGGTCACCGGATGAGTTTCGGTGAAACTGAAAAGTTGTTTCAGAGGATACCATAAAGTCAAATTGGTTTTGGCACATGCCTGATAATTCTTGGAGGGTGCCAGAATCATTCTGGAAACTTTCTGGAATTTTCCGGGATGAAAACCGGAAATGTTCCGGAGCTGCCGAAACCGCTTCAGATGCTTTTCGCAGATGAAAATCACTAAACCGGAATTGTTCCGGCTCGCGTTGAAAATTATTTTGGTGGGTACTAGAAATGTTCTAATCCCAGATGAATATTTTCAGTTCGATCAGACGCTGAAAAATGTCGTCGTGAATAGTGAAAGTGCTTTTTGGGATATTTTTGGAAAAGTACCTTTTGGGATATTTTCCCAAAAGGCTTCTAGAAGGGATGGATGGATGGGGACCACCTTTGGGGGGCCCCACAAGGGTTGTGGCCGACCAAGAAGTGGGCTCCACCTTGGAGCCCCACTTGCCCACTTGCTTTCCCATTTTGCCCTTGGAAAGTGTTTCCTTCATGAGCAAGTTTTGGTATTTTTGAAATGCCCATCCTAGCCCTTGGTTTTCCTATAAATAGAGGTGAGTGGGATGCCCACAAACACACTCTTTCTCACATACAAGTGCCATTGCAATGATCTGGCTTCTTCTCTCCCTCCTAGTGAAATAGTTTCGTAGAGCCGAAAGGCTGTCTGGGTTCCGGCAGGAACTAGTTCTGGACGGCGAAGCCCTGCCGGATAGATGACACCGTATGTGTGCAACTCTGTAGAGCGATCGTAGTTTCGGTCTTAGTTCGAGAGTGCCTCCCGAAGGGCTGTCCGTGTGACCGTCCGAGTTTTGGAGGTCCTCCCGAAGGGCTGTCCGAGTGACAGTCCGAGTTTCGGAGGTCCTCCCGAAGGGCTGTCCGCGACACCATCCGGGGGACTGTCCGACCGCCTCCCGGAGGGCTGTCCGCGGGGCAGATGAGGGTATACATCCTCGCGGTTGGGAGGTTGTAAAATTCTAGCTACGGGGATCTGCACCGCCAATCGTCATCGACTCTACTTCCGCTGCGCTACGAGTCGGTAACGAATATGATCAAACCTTGTATGCAGTCTCCATAGTGGTCCTGGGCTGGTGCGTAGGTCGAAAAAAATTTGTTTTCTGCTGCGTTACCCTACAAAGCCATATTCAAGGATACCAAAAAGCCTAAGCTTGGGGATGCCCCGGAAGGCATCCCCTCTTTCGTCTTCAATCCAACGGTAAATTTACTTGAGGCTATATTTTTACTCACCACATGATATGTGTTTTGCTTGGAGCGTCTTGTATGATATGAGTCTTTGCTTTTTAGTTTGCCACAATCATCCTTGCTGTACACATATTTTGAGAGAGACACGCGTTAATCGTGAATTTATTAGAATATTTTATGTGCTTCACTTATATCTTTTTAGAGCACGGTGGTGTTTTATTTTATAGAAATTATTGAACTCTCGTACCTCACTTATATTAATTTGAGAGTCTCTTTAAACAGCATGGTAATTGGTTTAGGTTATGAATTTAGTCCTAATATAATGGCCATCCAAGAGGGATATAATAAAAACTTTCATATAAAGTGCATTGAATACTATGAGAAGTTTGATTCCTTGCATATAGTTTTGAGATATAGAGATGGTAATATGAGAGTCATGCTAGTGAGTAGTTGTGAATTGGAAAAAATAATTGTGTTAAATTTTGTGATTCCCATAGCATGCACGTATGGTGAACCGTTATGTAACGAAGTCGGAGCATGATTTGTTTAGTGATTGTCAACCTTTGTGTGAGGGTCGGGAGCGCGCGATGGTTAACTCCTACCAACCTCTCCCCTAGGAGCATGAGTCTAAAACTTTGCTTCGATAACTAATAGACTTTTGCAATAAGTATGTGAGTTCTTTATGACTAATGTTGAGTCCATGGATTATACGCACTCTCACCCTTCCACCTTTGCTAGCCTCTCTAGTACCGTGCAATTTTCGACGGTGCATCAAACCCACCTTCCTCAAAACAGCCACCATATATTTTCCTCAAAACAGCCACCATACCTACCTATTATGGCATTTCCATAGCCATTCCGAGATATATTGCCATGCAACTTCCACCGTTCCATTTTTCATGACATGCACCACCATTTTCATATTGCCTTGCATTCGTAAGCATTCATATAGAGTCATATTTTGTTCTAGGTATCGAGTTGTAAGTAAATAAAAGTGTGATGATCTTCATTATTAGAGCATTTTTCCCGTGATAGAAAAGGATGATGGAAACTATGAATCCTTCACAAGTTGGGATGAGTATCCGGACTTTATAAATAATAAAATAGGCTAATGAAGCCCAAATAAAAAAAAGAGGCCAAAGATGCCCACCAAAATAAATAAATAAAAAGAAAAAAAATGAGAGAAAGAGAGAAGGGACAATGCTACTATCTTTTTCCACACTTGTGCTTCAAAGTAGCACCATGATGTAAATGATAGAGAGTCTCCTATTTTGTCACTTTCATATAACTAGTGAAATTTTTCATCATGTGCACAACCACTTAGTTTCTTTTTGAGCTTTCATACACTTATAGCTCTAGTGCATCCATTGCATGGCAATCCCTACTCACTCACATTGATATCTATTGATGGGCATCTCCATAGCCCATTGATACGCCTAGTTGATGTGAGACTATCTTCTCCTTTTTCCTCACAACCTCCACCATATTCTATTCCACCTATAGTGCTATATCCATGGCTCACGCTCATGTATTGCGTGAGAGTTGAAAAGGTTTGAGAACATAAAAGGTGTGAAACAATTGCTTGACTTGTCATCGGGGTTGTGCATGATTTAGATACTTTGTGTGGGGAAGATGGAGCATAGCTAGACCATATGATTTTGTAGGGACAACTTTCTAAGGCCATATTATTTCGAAAGGACACAATTGCCTTGTTGGTATGCTCGAAGTATTACTGTTTTTATGTCAATATTAGACTTTTGTTTTGAATCTTATGGATCTGAATATTCATGCCACAATAAAGAATATTACATGGATAAATATGTTAGGTAGCATTCCACATCAAAAATTCTGTTTTTATCATTTACCTACTTGAGGACGAGCAGGAATTAAGCTTAGGGATGCTTCATACGTCTGCAACGTATCTATAATTTTTTATTGTTCCATGCTATTATATTATCTGTTTTGGATGTTTTATATACATTAATATGCTATTTTATATTATTTTTAGGACTAACCTATTAATCTAGAGCCTAGTGCCAGTTTCTGTTTTTTCCTTGTTTTTGAGTATTGCAGATAAGGAATATTAAACGGAGTCCAAATGGAATAAAATCTTTGGAATGATTTTTCTTGGACCAAAAGCAACCCAGTAGACTTGGAGATGAAGGCAGGAGACCTGCCGTGGCGTCACAAGCCACCAGCACGCACCCTAGGGGGGAGGGCGCGCCCCCTGGCTTGTGGCCCGACGGCAGCCCTCCTAACCCTATTCTTCGTCCTATAAATTCCCAAATATTCCCTGGATACCAAAAAGAGCCACGAAAATACTTTTCCGCCGCCGGAAGCCTCTGTTCCCGTGAGATCCAATCTTGGAGCCTTTTCCGGTAATCTGCCGGAGAGGGATTCGATCACGGAGGGCATGTACATCAACTCCATTGCCCCTCCGATGATGCGTGAGTAGTTCACCACAGACCTTCGGGTAGATAGCTAGTAGCTAGATGGCTTCTTCTATCTCTTTGTTCTTCAATACCATGTTCTTCATGATCTTCATGGAGATCTATCCGATATAATACTCTTTTGCGATGTGTTTGTCGAGATCCGATGAATTGTGGGTTTATGAAAAGCTTATCTATGAATATTATTTGAATCTTCTTTGAATTCTTATATGCATGATTTCATATCTTTGCAAGTCTCTTCGAGTTATTGGTTTGGTTTGGCCAACTAGATTGGTAATTCTTGCAATGGGAGAAGTGCTTAGTTTTGGGTTCAATCTTGCGGTGTCCTCACCCAGTGACAAAGTAGGGGTAGCGAGGCACGTATTTGTATTGTTGCCATCGAGGATAAAAAGATGGGGTTTTCATCATATTGCTTGAGTTTATCCCTCTACATCATGTCATCTTACCTAATGCGTTACTCTGTTCTTCATGAACTTAATACTCTAGATGCAGGCAGGAGTCGGTCGATGTGTGGAGTAATAGTAGTAGATGCAGAATCGTTTCGGTCTACTTGACACGGACATGATGCCTATATGCATAATCATTGCTTGGATATCTTCATAATTATTCGCTTTTCTATCAATTGCTCGACAGTAATTTGTTCACCCACCGTATTACTTTCCTTCATGAGAGAAGCCTCTAGTGAAACCTATGGCCCCCGGGTCTCTTTTCCATATTATATTTTCAGATCTATAAACCAAAAATACCAAAAATACTTCGCTGCAATCTTTTTACTTTTAGTTTACTTTTCGTTTTAGCAATCCTATCTATCTATCTCTATCAGATCTCATCCTTGCAAGTAACCGTGAAGGGATTGACAACCCCTTTATAGCGTTGGGTGCAAGTGTTTGATTATTTGTGTAGGTACATCTATTGGGGACTTGCTTGTATCTCCTACTGGATTGATACCTAGGTTCTCAACAACTGAGGGAAATACTTATCTACTTTCCTGCATCACCCTTTCCTCTTCAAGGGAAAACCAACGCATGCTCAAGAAGTACCAGTCGCTCTGTTGAATCTTATCATGAAAGATCAATTTGCCGGTACATCTAATGAGGATGCCACGTCCCATCTAAACACGTTTGTAGAATTATGTGATATGCAAAAGAAAAAAGATGTAGACAATAATATTGTTAAGTTGAAACTATTTCCTTTCTCCTTGCGGGATCGTGCAAAAAATTGGTTTTCCTCTTTGCCTCGCAATAGTATCGATTCTTGGAATAAGTGCAAGGATGCTTTTATCACTAAGTATTTTCTGCCCACGAAAATTATTTCCCTTAGGATGCAAATCATGAATTTTAAGCAACTTGAGCATGAACATGTTGCACAATCTTGGGAAAGAATGAAGTTGATGCTAAGAAATTGTCCTACTCATGGTTTAAATCTTTGGATGATCATACAAAAATTTTATGCGGGATTGAATTTTGTCTCTAGAAATCTTTTAGATTCCGCCGTGGGTGGTACTTTTATGGAGATTACTTTGGGTGAAGCTACTAAATTGCTAGATCATATCATGGCTAATTCTTCTCAATGGCATACCGAAAGAGCACCTACTAGTAAAAAAGTTAATTCGGTAGAGGAAATTAGTAGTTTGAGTGATAAAGTTGATGTTTTGATGAAATTGGTTGCTAGTAAAAATTCTCCTATTGATCTTAATGATGTGCCTTTGTCTACCTTGATTGAGCAAAATAGCGATTCCGTAGATGTGTTGTCTCTCAAAACAATTTCAATAACAATGCTTATAGAGGTAATTTTAATCCTAGGCCTTTTCCTGGAAATTCCTCTAATAATTATGGTAATTCTTCTTACAATAATAATAGGAACACCTCTGATCTTGAGAGTAATATTAAAAAAATTATCACTGCGCAAAAGGCTTTCAATACTACGATAGAGGAAAAATTGAATAAGATTGATGATATGTCTAGAAGCATTGATAGAATTTCTCATGATGTTGAAGATCTCAAGTTGAAAGCTTTTGTGCCTAAGATTTATGAATCTATTAAAGCTTTATATGTCTCTATGGATGAAAGTAAGAAAAGAACCGCTATGCTTAGAGCTAAAAGAGAAATCTTAGAAAAATCATTTTCTAGTGACTGCCTTCGTAAAAAAGATGAAGATCTTAAAGTGATTGGTGTTTCTTCTATTGATTCCTTGTTTAGTAATATTAAAATTGATAATGAAGGTACTGAAGTAGAGTCAACTTTAGCTAGAAGGCGTCCTAATAATCTGGAGGGTGAAAATCTTGATGAAAATTTTGATAAAAGTGGGTTTGAAGAGGTCAAAACTCTAACTAGTGATGTGCCCACTATCTTGGATTGCAAAGACTTTAATTATGATAGTTGCTCTTTGATTGAGTGTATTTCTTTTTTTAATCCATTTTGAATTCACCCCATGCTTATGAGCGAAATAAAGCTTTTACTAAACATATCGTTGATGCCATGATGAAATCTTTTGAAGAAAAGTTGGAGTTGGAGATTTCTATTCCTATAAAATTACATGATGATTGGGAACCTACCATTAAGGTCAAGATTAAAAATTATGAATGCGATGCTTTGTGTGATTTGGGTGCAAGTGTTTCCATGATTCCGAAATCTCTATGTGATGTGCTTGGTCTTACCAATATTGAAGAATGTTCTCTTAATTTGCACTTGGCGGATTCTACTATTAAAAAGCTTTGGGAAGAATTAATGATGTTCTTATTCTTGCAAATAGGAACTATGTGCCTATTCATTTTATTGTGCTTGATATTGATTGCAATCCGTCTTGTCCCATCATACTTGGTAGACCGTTTTTACGCACTATAGGTGCCGTGATTGATATGAAAGAAGGCAATATTCATTTTCAATTTCCCTTGAGAAAGGGTATGGAACACTTCCCTAGAAAAAGAATTAAGCCACCATATGAATCAATCATGAGGGCATCCTATGGATCCTAAACCAAAGATGACAATACTTGAATCTATCAATTATGCCTAGCTAGGGACGTAAAACGATAGCGCTTGTTGGGAGGCAACCCAATGAATAAATAATTTTTTGATTTTTCCTTTCTGTTTTTTAGTGTTGACACAATTATTCCTCTGTTATGATTGTGTTTTTATGGTTTATTTAGTGTTTGTGCCAAGTAAATCCTTTAGGATGATTCATAGGATGAGTAGAAGTGATGCTGAATCTGAAACAGAAACTTTGCGTCCAGTATATTAATTTTCGATTTTTGCTGGAACGTGATATTAATCTGTAATTTTAACACAGTGTTGCCATAAAAATTCCCTACGTTGTACTAAGTTTTCTGAATTTTTAGAGTTACAGAATTATGGGTAGAGTACAGATTACTACAGACTGTTCTGTTTAAGACAGATTCTGTTTTTCTTGCATTGTGTGCTTGTTTTGATGAATCTATGGGTTATATTGAAGGGTATGAGCCATGGTAAAGTTAAAATACAGTAGATATAATGCAGTAATAAAATATGAATGGGTTTGCATCAGTACCTAAAGTAGTTATTTGCTTTCTTATACTAACGGATCTCACGAAGATTTTGTTGAGTTTTTTATGTGATTGAAGTTTTCAAGTTTTGGGTGAGATCACGATGGATGAAGGAATAAGGAGTGATAAAAGCCTAAGCTTGGGTGTGCTTGGAATTTTTTTTATAAATACTCTCATGCTTAACTTATATTAATTTGAGAGTTAGTAAATTTTGAAGAAATCCTCTCATGCTTCACTTATACCTTTTTGAGAGATGAAATCTTTATGCTCATGTGCTTCACTTAAATTTGTTTGAGCTTGCCAAAAAGCAATGGCAATATATGAAACTAGTCCCAAAGTGATAGATATCCAAGGAGGATACAATAAAAAAATCATGGAGATAATTGGACAAATTAAACTTGATTCCTTGTAATAGTTTTGAAACATGATGATAGTAATATGTGAGTCATGTTAGTGAGTAATTATGCTTTGTAGGAATATTGGTGTTAAGGTTTGTGATTCCCTATGCATGCACGAAAGTCAATAGTTATGCAATGAAGTTACATCCTACTTGTGGTGCATTATTCGGTGTTAGTTATGTTCAATGCTCACTTATGTGAATTTTCGTTTTTTGGTTTGGTTGCTTCCCAATCTATTTGCTAGTCTCCATTTGTACTAAGTAGAAATACTACTTGTGCATCCAAAATCCTTAAACCATGTTTTGCCTTATGAGTCCACCATACCTACCTATATGCGGTATTTCCATGCCGTTCTAAGCAAATTTGTATGTGTCATCTCTAAATTTTCAAAATAAATTTTCACTTTTGTGTGCCCGTATTGCTCATGAAACGGTGGGGAGTGTCCAATATTTTTCCATGCTAGATGTGTTATTCTCAAGATGAGTGTTTATGGCACGAGAGTGAAGCGGTAATAGGGATGCCCATTCCCGAAATGAAAAACAAAAAATATTTACTTTATATAGTCAAATAATAAATTCCTTGGAAAGTGTTGGTATGGAAGGCAACCGTGGATACGGCCCGCCATGGAAAGTGAAAGTTTGGTGGAAAAAGGAATGAACTTTATTTTCTGTTTGGGAACCGCCTATGATATATCTAGCATGGAAAGTATTGTGAGCTACTTTGTCGTTTTCGTTGACAGGAAAAGCATGCCACCCAAAATATTTTTTCTCTCTCAATTTAAACCTTGAGCTCTGGCACCTCTACAAATCCCTACTTCCCTCTGCGAAGGGCCTATCTATTGACTTTATGCAATTTTTTTTTGCTTTGAGTCTCCATCTTCTCTTATAAGCACCAGCTAGGGGGCACTATGATCGTACTTGAGCATTGGGCATAGCTAATATTTGAGTGTGTTTCATGAAAGGATCAATGATTGAGCATGATGGGCTAGGGATAACTTTCTTTAGTGTTGATATTTTGAAAGACATGGTTGCTTGTTGACATGCTTGAGTATTGAAGTCATTATGTTAAAATTAGACTATTGCTTTGAATCATTATAAGTCCAAATGTCCATGCTATACAACAGAAAAGAATGTGATGAACATGTTAGGCAGCATTCCACATCAGAAATTCTGTTTTTATCACTCTTCTGGCCCTCCCACGAAGCGTCTAGTGCCTCTTTTGTTCCAAAAAAAAATCGTCAAAAAGTTTTGGGCGATTCCGAGAACTTTCATTTTCTGCACAAAAACAACACCACGGTAGTTCTGCTGAAAACAGCGTCAGTCCGGGTTAGTTCTAAATAAATCATATAAAGTGCATCAAAACCATATAAAAGTATTGTAAACATAGGTGAATATGGCATGAATACTTCATAAATTATCGATACGTTGGAGACGTATCAGCATCCCCAAGCTTAATTCCTACTCGTCCTCGAGTAGGTAAATGATAAAAGAAATAATTTATGAAGTGTGAATGCTAGCATAGTGCATAAGTTTGATCAATGATAATTTCAACCACTTTTCCTAGCATCATAACAGCAACTCTTTCTCATAAAACTCATCATGATAGAGTAGCAACCAATTCAGATGTCATGGTTCAAATAATGAATTCTCTTGAAACTTAACAACCTATGTTCTTAGTCACCAAACAATTTCAATTCAACTTATTCTCAACAAAGTCTAAGTAAGAGCTCCACATACTCAATCATCATATAGTCTTCTATGATTGCTAGTACTCAAAGCATATGTTTAGAACAAATGGCACCCATCGAACACAGAGAAAGATAGGGGCTTAATGTTTCGCCTCCCAACTCATTTATCATAGAGATAATTGTCAACAATAATAAGTCATGATCAAATATATTTGACTGGCCATATGTGCCTAGATCTTTCCTCACCACGTGATGCTTGCCAACTAGAGAATAATTGAGGTTGAAATGAGAAGTTGACTCAACATGAAAAGTAAATAACATGAAAGTAAATAGATTGTCCCTTCGCAGAGGGAAGCAGCAATTTGCAAAGGTGCCAGAGCTCATTGTTTGAAAACAGAGATGAATACAGTTTTGGGAGGTGCACCCTTCCTGTCAACGTTACGACCAAGAGTTATCAATATCTTCCATATTAAACACATTAGCGGCGGTTCTGATAACCCACAAGTATAGGGGATCGCAACAGTTTTCGAGGGTAGAGTATTCAACCCAAATTTATAGATTCGACACAAGGGGAGCCAAAGAATACTTGAGAGTATTAGCAGTTGAGTTGTCAATTCAACCACACCTGGAGATAAATATCTGCAGCAAAGTGATCAGTAGCACAATAATATGATAGGTTTGATAGTAGTAGCAATAGTAACAGTAGCGGTAACAGTAGTAGCAATAGTTTTGTAGCAGTTGGAAAAGCAGCAACAATTAGTAACTTAGCAAGAACAATAAGTGGAAAGGTCGTAGGCACTGGATCGGTAACTCATTGGATGATATTCGTCATGTAACATTCATAACCTAGGGCGATACAGAACTAGCTCGGTTCATCAATGTAATGTAGGCATGTATTCCGTAAACTGTCATACGTGCTTATGGAAAATAACTTGCATGACATCTTTTGTCCTACCCTCCCGTGGCAGCGGGGTCCATAAGGAAACTAAGGGATATTAAGGCCTCCTTTTAATAGAGAACCAGAACAAAGCATTAACACATGGTGAATACATGAACTCCTCAAACTACGGTCATCACCGCGAAGTATCCCAAATATTGTCACTATGGGGTTGACGGATCATAACACGTAATAGGTGCATATGACAAGGCAAGATCAGATCAAGAACATAGATATAGAGATGATAACATAAATGGTTCAGATCTGAAATCATGGCACTCGGGCCCTAGTGACAAGCATTAGGCATAGCAAAGTCATAGCAACATCAATCTCAGAACATAATGGATACTAGTGATCAAGCCCTAACAAAACTAACTCGATTACTTAATGAATCTCATCCAACTCCTCACCGACCAGCAAGCCTACGAAGGAATTACTCACTCCCGGTGGGGAGCATCATGGAATTGGCGATGGAGAAGGGTTGATGATGACGAAGACTGAAGATTCCCCTCTCCGGAGCCTGATACGTCCATTTTGCATCATGATTTCCTACTGTTATTTACTTTGTTTTGTTGAATAATAATGCTTTGGGGAGTGATTCTAATGCCTTTTCTCTCATAATATGCAAGGTCTACACAAAGAGGGAGAATACCGGCAGCCGGAATTCTGGACCCAAGAAAAGCACGTCAGAGATACCTATTATGCACAACTCCAATGAAGCTGAAAATTTACGGAGATTATTTTTGTATTTAATAATAATTATTGGAGCTGAAAACTACCGGAGGTGGGCTCCCAGGTGGGCACCACCCACCAGGGGGTGCCCGGCGTGCCGTGGGGTATCGTGCCCAGCCTGGCCCACTTCCGGTGCCCATCTTCTGGTATAAATTCCCAAAAAAACTAAAAAAATAGGAGGAGGACTTTCGGGACGAAGCGCCGCCGCCTCGAGGCGAAACTTGGGCAGGAGCACTTTTGCACTCCGGCGGAGCGATTCCGCCCGGGGAACTTCCCTCCCGGAGGGGGAAATCGAAGCTATCGTCATCACCAACACCCCTCTCATCTTTGGGGGGACAATCTTCATCAACATCTTCAATAGCACCATCTCCTCTCAAACCCTAGTTCATCTCTAGTGTTCAATCTTTGAACCGGAACCTCAGATTGGTACCTGTGGGTGACTAGTAGTGTTGATTACCTTGTGTAGTTGATTACTATATGGTTTATTTGGTGGAAGATCATATGTTCAGATCCATTATGCTATTCATTACTCCTCTGATCTTGAGCATGATTATTATTTGTGAGTAGTTACCTTTGTTCTTGACGTCACGGGAGAAGTCATGTTGCGAGTAATCATGTGAATTTGATATGTGTTCGATATTTTGATGATATGTATGTTGTGATTCCCTTAGTGGTGTCATGTGAACATCGACTACATGACACTTCACCATTCATGGGCCTAAGGGAATGCATTGTGGAGTAGTTATTAGATGATGGGTTGCTAGAGTGACAGAAGCTTAAACCCTAGTTTATGCGCTACTTCGTAAGGGGCTGATTTGGATCCACATGTTTAATGCTATGGTTAGACTTTGTGTTAATACTTTTCTCGTAGTTGCGGATGCTTGCGAGGGGGTTAATCATAAGTAGGTTGTTAGTTCAAGTAAGAACAGAACCTTAGCACCGGTCCACCCACATATCAAATTATCAAAGTAGCGAACACGAATCAAACCAACATGATAAAAGTGACTAGACGAAATTCCCGTGTACCCTCAAGAAAACTTTGCCTATTACCAGTGATTGTTCTGGACTGTCCTTTGCCTCAAAAGGATTGGGCTACCTTGATGCACCTTGTTTACCGTTACCGTTACTTGCTCGCTACAAATTATCTTGCTATCAAACTATCTATTACCTACAATTTTAGTGCTTGCAGAAATTACCTTGCTGAAAACCGCTTGTCATTTCCTTCTGCTCCTCGTTGGGTTCGACACTCTTACTTATCGAAAGGACTACGATTGATCCCCTATACTTGTGGGTCATCAAGACACTTTTCTAGCGCCGTTGCCGGGGAGTGAAGCGCTCTTGGTAAGTGGAAATCGGTAAGGAAAAACTTATACTACGTGCTAAAATTTATTGCTACTTGCTACCATGGAGAACAATCCTTTGAGGGGTTTGTTCGGGATATCTTCACCTCGAACGGAACCACAATTAGTTACCCCTCAACCTACAACACCTACTGAAAATGTTACTTATGAAATTCCTTCGGGTATGCTAGAACACTTGCTTGCTAAACCTTATGTAGGAGATGGAACTAAACATCCTGATATGCATCTCTTATATGTGAACGAAATATGTGGATTATTTAAGCTTGCAGGTTTACCCAGAGATGAAGTTAAGAAGAAGGTTTTCCCTTTATCTTTGGAGGGAAAAGCATTGACATGGTATAGGCTATGTGATAACCTTGGATCTTGGAACTGGAATCGTTTGCAGTTGGAATTCCATCAAAAGTTTTATCCTATGCATCTAGTTCATCGTGATCGGAATTATATATATAATTTTTGGCCTCGTGAAGGAGAAAGTATCACTCTAGCTTGGGGGAGGCTTAAGTCAATGTTATATTCATGCCCCAATCATGATATTCTGAGGGAAGTTATCATTCAGAATTTTTATGCTCGGCTTTCTCATAATGATCAATCCATGCTCGATACTTCTTGTGCTGGTTCTTATATGAAGAAGACTATTGATTTTAAGTGGGATCTCTTTGAAAGAATTAAACGCAACTCTGAAGATTGGGAACTCGACAAAGGTAATGAGTCAGGTATAAAGCTTGAATTTGATAGTGTTAAATCTTTTATGAATACCGATACTTTTCACAAGTTTAGCACTAAATATGGATTTGACTCTGAGATAGTAGCCTCTTTCTATGAAGCATTTGCTACTCACGTTGACCTCCCTAAGGAGAAGTGGTTTAAATATCATCCCCCTGTTAAAGAAGAAATTAAAGAACCCATCATAGCTAAAGAAGAAACCATCTTTTACAATGTTGATCCAGTTGCACTACAAGAAATATGTCAACTTGTGACCATCAATATTGGTCACTGAATGGTCATTATTTTTCATTTACGACCTTTTTGTGACCAAAAACAATTGGTCAAAAGCTGGCCGTCTTTAATGAAACTTAACGACCAAAACAAAAGGTCGTTGGTTCTACGACCAATTGTTTTGGTCACTGGCAGCCTGCCCGGGCCACGTCGGATCCGACGTGTCACGCTGACGTGGCAAAATTGCGACCAAATGAAAAGGTCGTTGATTAGAATCAGCCCGGTCCAGTTTGACGCTTTACTTGGGCCAAGCCCAACAATTCAGCCTTTTTATTTTTTTCTGTCAATTTTTGGTCGGCTTGATGGGCCAAGCCCAACATTGCAGCCTTTTTTATTGTTGGGCCATGGCTTTTTATCTAACCAATTTCTTTTTCCTTTTTTTATTAAATGGGCCCACTAGTCACATGGGTCCCAGTTGTCAGACTCTGGTAACTAGGTCCCATTTGTCATGTTTTGGTAAGTTGGTCCCATCTATCAGGCTCATATTCTTCATATTTCAACTAGTATTTAAATTGGTAGAAAAAAACACACACATGATACTTCAAATAAGAGCAACCAGATCACGTAATACAATAACAATCACAGTAACAAGCTCTACAAGTGTAATACAGTACTGCTTTACATGCTCTACAAGCTTTACAAGCTCCTTCCATAGCGATCACAAACTAGGCACCTGCTCATGTCATGAACATGCCGGACTCGCTGGGCGACCATAGTCAGATGAACAACATGCCAGACTTGCTGGACAACCATAGTCAGATGAACAACATGCCGGACTTGCTGGACGACCATAGTCAGCGCTGGGAACAAACAAAATAGCAACGTGCCTTCCTCGGTAGCCCCGTTACATGAATCAGCAGAGAAGAATCAGAAAAACTAGGGAAAATATATTATGAACAAACCATTCAAGGAAAGGACAGTTATTTAGAATGATAACACAAATTGAGCTAGTTAAAAAGTATTATTCAAAGTTACAGCAGATCAATGTTCCATTTGAGTACAAGGAATAACATTCATATTCAATCAATAGTACCTATTAAACTACCAATAGTACCTATTAAACTACCAAGTGCATGATTCAATTAAAAGTCACTAGCTATTCATCTTGCCATCTACTGTATAGGTGTAACAGAGAAACTATGTCAAAGTTAATTCAGATTTATTAATGTGGTCACATGATACATGCATCAAGCATAAGGACATCAAGCATCAGGCCCATATATGTCCAGCAAGACGAATAGATACCTGATTTTGTGTCAATGCGATGTATGGGGCTGCAGTTGCACATCTGGTCCACATCATCGTTGATGTTGGACGTCGCAGGTACTTGTCCATTTAGAAGTATGCCATGCAAAATGTTACACATGCAGGTATTAGCATGAAGTAGAGCTTCTACAGTACATGCAAACTTTAGATATGAAGGACCAAGCAAACTGTTCTCGAAAAGATCTAAAGTTATAGAAAAACATGCATTGGTCAATTAGCATGAACAAGAGTGAATCACATAACTAAGTACAATTCAAAATCCTAGCTGCCAAAAAGTTTGAAAATATTCAGCACATTATGACACCTACGTGTGGATCAGGAGAAACACTTCTGCTTCAAGTTGTAAATTCTCATTTTCTTATATTCATTACAAATAGAAATAATGTTGTGAGATGCGATAAAGTTGGCCATTTGAACAATGAAAATTCCATCCATCCTTGGATAGATTAGAGTTTTAACCTGGTACTACTATTCACCTAAGATATGCGGCCAAGCAAGTACAGTCTTCCAAAATAAAATGTAGGGAACACAAACAATGACAAGTACTAAAACAATCTTCCAGGTGTCATCAAAGTACACTTGATAAAATAGGATACACAACATATTAGATATTACATAACTTATACCAGAAACATGTAAATAAAACACAGGCCTTCCGCAGGTAAATCAGTAGATCTAACGCTGTCCAAGTTCGACAAACGAGCAAGAGTGTAATAGGTATGCAACTGGCCAGGTTTGAACCTTTCCAAACAGCATCCAAGCAAGCCACAAAACAGAATTTACATGCTGTCAAAGGATATTGGTTGCAACAGAAAGGATATAGGTTGCAAATCTGAATTTCATTTCCTGAAACTGCTAGTCAATTCTCGTCATGCTTTGATTTAGAATCTATTACTAGTTTACTACTACTATATAGGAACTATAGGAAAATCTGGGTCAGTTCAGTTCAGACAGCCTAATTCATTTGGCATTGCATATTGAAACCCTGCAACCTTCCTGTTAGTTCAGTATATATGCTTGGATAATAATAGCGTATACTCTGCTGAAAACCCACTATGTAAAGCTTTTGGAATCAAACACAGATGATCTCCAAGAGCTTCGGTATATGATCACACCGTTTTGATTTCAGCTGTCCTGGGGTACCGTGGCCTGCCGGATGACATCCCAGCGTTCATCCTTGCGTATAATGTCGAATGTGGATGACATCTCCGCGGACTTGTGAATAAACTGGCGCTGTGCATTTTAATGTCGAATGTTAATTACTAGGTAAGTAGAGACATATCGATCTGTTGGACAGCATGTATGACTAAGCATCCATGTGATGTCGGGTTCCAAACAGCATGTATGCAAACTTTAGATAGGAAGGACTAAGCATCCAAGGGGCGAACCTTGAACTGCTGCTGCTGCTGCTGGGCGTCGTCCTCCTCCTCAACATGGTTGCATCTGCTGCTGTCGCAGTCGTTGCTTGTCCTTGTGCTGAATGAAAGAAGATGTTGTTGCCGTTGCTTGTCCTTGTGTTGGGGCCTTGAGGAGCATTGGGCGTTAGGGGCTGCTTGTCCTCCTCTCCTTTCCTTGTCTGTGGAGGCCGCCTACAGCCCTAGATCGAATCAATCGAACAAAGGGGGAAACATGGGAATTAGAGATAGAACAATGGAGAGGGTTTGGATCCAGGAAACATAGAGCTCACCGTGCCGTTGATGGAGGTTAGAGGAGGGAAGCCCTTGCTGCTGCGCCGCGGATCCATCCATGTCGCGCCTCCATGGCCTCAGAGCAGGGGAGGAAGTGGCCATCCCGTCCATGGCGTCTCGGTGCTCGAGCGACAACGGATCTGAGCGGGAGAGGGAACGTGGTGAGGAAGAGAGGGAGGGATGCCACGAGGAGGAGTGGAGGGACTCACCTGATTCACTGGATCAAAGGAACAGCGCCGGATCCACGCCGGCGACGCGGTGGCTCAAACCCTAGCGGGTGGGTAGGTTTGCGAGTGCCCGCAGGAGGACGCGCCCGTCAGACCCCATCGACACCGTCGCCGTCCTGGTTGTCGGAGAGCCGTGGCCAGCATGGGGCAAAGCCACCGCAAACCCTAGCCACGGGTAGGGCTATGGGTGAGCGTTGGAGGCTGGGAGCGGCGAATCCCATCGGGGGGAAAGACCCAGCAGAACGAGACAAGCTCGTGTTGTGCTGCGCGGTGTCGAGAGTCGCCGGAGAATGCCGGAATCGCCCGTCATATCTGGCGGTGGAGATGTGTCCCGGGAGAGAAAGGGGTCGCTGGAGAGAGAGATGGACGGGTGGTGGCTCCGCCTGAGGAGGGAGGGAAGCAGAGAGGAGGGGGAGAGGCCACCGGCGGCGAGGTTCGGGAGGGACGAGGCGATGGGTGAATGGCGGCGGCGATGTGGGAGACGAGGGGAGAGATTGGATCGGGGAGGGAGACGAGGTGGGGGATGGGGGTGGGTGGGGGTTTCATTTTCTTTTTTTCCTTTCAGATACAGATCGAGGAGGGATGGCGCGCGCGCTTGTTGGCACCAAAATTTTCATTTTCATTTTGGGCGCACTGGCCCTCTTTTTCTCCCTCCTTTTCTTTCTTTATTTCATTTCTCCTTGGTGCTATTCTTATTGCTTTTGATCTTGAATCACGTGTTGATAATGATCATTGATCGGGCAATGTTGGATGTTGGATCCCGTGCCCACTGGCCTCGACGTCGCAGAATGTGGCGGATCACGGCCAAATAAGGGGTGGCGACCGAAACCCTAGTTAGCCAGGGGGACGGCTTGAGAGTTGATTCTGGATAGAGGGGAAGGAGGCGTGCACCAACGGGAGTTCAGAGGCGGCGCGCCCGATGCTCGCCAGAACTGGCTGATGTGGCAAACAATCTTGGAATGTCGTAGTTTGTTCAAATGATCTAATATTAAACATGAAGGGTTCATCTTGGAATGGCAAACAATGTTGTCAAAGGGAGTTTTCATTTTCTTTGCATAAAAAATCGTTTTCCATTTTTCGAGCGCCCAAAATGAGTTTTTTTTGTGAAGGAACTACCAAATCATTGTTGCAAAGTGGCACCACACCATTTTTAGAAAATATTATGCCATATTTAATGTACACTTGACCCAATGGTTGGGTGTCAAAAGCTTCGATCCACCTCTCATTAAAAAGACAAATTTCTGTCGATTCAGCTTGAAGCGGGTCAAATTTGAAGTTCAACTGCCTTATAGTTTGCTCTTTATTTTGTCCAAAACTCATTTCTAGATACATAAGAATCAGAGATACTCCAATTTTTTTGCAATATTCAACCCTCGCTATCGCTACGAACGGTCATGCCCGTCGTTTTGACCGTGTTTTGAAACGGCCATGAAAAATTCAAAAAAAAACTAAAAATTGGTAAACCTTCGCATCGTGTTATTATATGTGACCAAGTTTCCAGGAAAAATAATAAACTTGGACTTCAACTAATGTCTTAAAAAAGTGTTCTCGGAAACGAGCTATCATGTGTGAAGATTCATGGTTTTCAAGCCAGATAGCCAATGATATGGCAACATTCGTGGCATAGTTTGTTAAAATGACATAATATTTTTCACGAGTTCGCATATTGGAATGATAAACAATGTTGCCTAAGGAAGTTTTCATTTTCTTTGAACGAAAAAATCATTTTCCATTTTTCGAGTGGCCCAAATGAGTTTTTTTGTGAAGGACCTACCATATATTTGTTGCCAAATTGGACCAAATCAATCTTCTAAAATATTAGGCTATATTCAATGTACAATTGACCAAATGGTTGGGTGTTAAACCTTTTGATCCACCTCTCGTGAAAAAGTCAAATTTTCGCCGACTCAGTAGGAAGTGGGTCAAGTTTGAACTACAGCTGCCTCATAGTTTGCTCATGATTTTTCACAAGATTCAACCACTAGCTAGGAATGGTCATGCCCGCCGTTTTGATCGCATTTTGAAATGGGCATGAAAAATTCAAAAAAATCACAAAATTGAAAAACCATCGCATTGTGTCATTATATGTGACCTAGTTACAAGGAAAAATAATAAACTTGTAATACGGCAATTATTTTAAAAAAAGTGTTCTCAGAAATGAGCAATCGTGTGTGAAGGTTCATGGCTTTCAAGCCAAACGATCAATCTTATGGCCACATTCATGTCATAGTTTGCTCAAATGATCTCATATTGTGCACAAGGGTGCATACTGGAACGACAAACAATGTTTCCTAAGGAAGTTTTCATTTTGTATGGACGGAAAATTCATTTTCCATTTTTCAAGTGCCCAAAATGAGATTTTTCTGAAGGACCTACCATATATTTGTTGCAAAATTGGACCGAATCATTTTTATAAAATATTAGGTCATATTTAATGTACAATTGACTAAATGGTTGGGTGTCAAAATCTTTGAGCCACCTCTTGTGAAAAATACAAATTTCCCCCGATTCAGCAGGAAGCGGGTCAAATTTGAACTGCAACTGTCTTATAGTTTGCTCATGTTTTTTTCAAAAACTCATTTATAGGTACATAAGTATCCATTTAATCAGATATACATGGTTTGGTGGCGAGACATCGAGGTTTGGACGGTGGACGATGGCCCCAACTCCAGAGCGCACAAACTGGTATGCCAGCCGCGTGGTCACCGCGTGACATTAGTGTTGCCACGCATTCTGGGCAGCCTAGGCATGTCTTATGGGTTGGGCACTCCCCCGGTAAGTGCTAGGAAGAATAATACAACAGAAGAATCTCACGAGGAGACTAAACTAAGCTCAAACATGAATTAGCAGCCAAGTGTTTGATTAGCGGTGGGGGAAATGAACATGGCCAATGGGCCTGGGTTTTGGCTGAGGATGATCATCTACTAAGGAGACTGTCTTGGCAAATTTTCAGCTCAAATGGAGGAGCCTAAGTGGCACTTGCTTTACAAAATACCACACTGGACAGAAATATGAATGTTGAAGCTGCGCTCAAATGAATAAATGGATTGAGATTCAATTTGGTATAGGGTAGTAATTTGGCCATAGTAAGGCACTATAAAAATATGATACTATTTGGACATGCCAAAATGGTACTTCCTTCACAATGCTCTTCTCTGGACAGAAAATTGAAATTGATGCTGGGCCCACATAGATGATTGGATTGAGCTGCAATTTGGAGGAGGATGATAATCTGGGCATATGAAGGAACTGTACAAATTTCATACCATTTGAATAAATAAAAAATGTTACTTCCTTCACATGCACTCCACTGAACAGAAAATTGGGAAATATATTGAGGAAAATTGGCTACATTAAAATCAGATAAAATTTGGTTTAGGGAGGTTCTATGGGCAGGGTCATGTCTTGGTAAATTGTGAGTAATTATAAAGCAATATAAAATATCTTTGCTTCCCAAATTGAAAATATTACCAGAAACAAAGATTGGATGGTGAGCTCACATGGATTATTAGATGGGGATAAAATTTTATGGAGAGCTATGACATGGGCATATGGAATATGTGGCCAAAATTCATCTCATTAGGAGATGCCTAGCTAGTACTTACTTCACAAAGCTTCTAGCTGAACAAAAACTTTGGAAATTTGCTGAGGAAGATTTAATAGGCAAATGGAGCTGAATTTTGCCATGAGGCAATTATTTGGACAGAAAAGAGTATCCAAAAAATTTCAGCTCAAATGGAGGAGCCTAAGTGGCACTTGCTTTGCAAAGTACCACACTGGACAGAAATATGAATGTTGACGCTGGGCTCAAATGAGTGAATGGATTGAGCTGAAATTTTGTGCAGGATGGTCATTTGTGCATAGGACGGCACTGTAAGAATTTGATACCATTTGGACATGCCAAAGTGGTACTTCCTTCACAATGCTCTTCTCTAGACAGAAACTTGGGAAAATTATTGAGAGAATTTGGCTAAATGAAATGAGCTCAAATTTGGTGGAGGCAAGTTATATAGGTAGAAACATGCCCTGGTAAAGTTTTAGAAATAATTAAGCAATATAAAATATAGTTGGTTCACAAACTGAAAATATGACCAGAATAAAAGATTGGATGATGAGCTCACATGGATTGCTGGATAAATCTCAATTTTTTTGTAGAGTGATTATTTGAGCATCTAAAACATTTGGAAAAATCTCAGATCATTAAGATAATCCTAGCCAGTACTTTCTTCATAAAGCTTCTCTTTGGATAGAAACTTTGGAAATTTGCTGATGAAGATTTACTTGGCAAATGGAGCTGAATATTGGCATGTGGCAATGATTTGAATATGGAAGAGAGCTCAAAGAGTTTGAGGGAAATAGGAGGGGTCTAGATAGCACTTGCTTTGCAATGTGCCAATCTGGACAAAAAGGAGGTGGCCTTAAGTACCAATGCATCCATGTTCACAACCTCATGACCATTTATATTGGTCGTAATCAGGTAGAAATAAGGTCATCGACCACTGTTGTCTTCTTTATGACCATTTGGTGTAAGGCAATTTCAGGGTTTGAGCCCTTTCTAGCAAAATGGCCGTGGATTTACGACCAATTCAGCTGGGGTCACTAAGAGAAGGTCACAAGTTGACATATTTCTTGTACTGTTGTGTCTACTGCTTATATTGAAGAGCCACTTTTCCCTGTTAGGATAAAGGAACATGCTAAGGTATCAACCGTGGTTCGTAAGAGTAATATATGAGCACCTAAACCCCCTGAGCAAATTAAAGTAGAACCTAGTGTTGCTATGGTTAAAGATCTCTTGGAAGAAAATATTGATGGGCATGTCATTTACCTTTGTGATGAAGCTGCTATAATTGCTAAGCCTGATAAGAAAGATAAGCATAGACCTATAGAAGGCTTGCCCGTTGTCTCAGTTAAAATAGGAGATCATTGTTACCATGGTTTATGTGATTTAGGTGCTAGAGTGAGTGCTATCCCTTTTACCTTATACCAAGAAATTATGAATGAAATAGCACCTGCTGAAATCGAAGATATTGATGTTACTATTAAACTTGCTAATAGAGATACTATCACACCGGGATTGTTAGAGATGTTGAAGTATTGTGTCGGAAAGTAAAATACCCTACTGATTTTCTAGTTCTTGGTTCCCCACACGATGACTTTTGTCCTATTATCTTTGGTAGACCTTTCTTGAGCACCGTTAATGCTAAGATAGATTGTGAAAAACAAACTGTCGGTGTCAGTTTTGGTAATGTGTCTCATGAGTTTAATTTTTCCAAGTAGTAGACAACCCCGTGGTAAAGAATTATCTAATACGGATGAGATAATTGGTCTTGCTTCTATTGTTGTGCCTCCTACTGATCCATTAGAATAATATTTGCTTGACCATGAAAATGATATGCAGATGCGTGAAAGAAATGAAATAGATCAAATTTTCTTCGAACAACATCCTCTCTTGAAACACAATTTGCCTATTGAAACTCTTGGAGGTCCTCCTCCACCTAAAGGTGATCCCGTGTTTGAGTTGAAACAATTGCCTGACACTTTGAAGTATGCTTATCTTGATGAGAAAAAGATATATCTATTATTAGGGCTAACCTTTCAGAACTTGAAGAAAAAAGATTATTGAAAGTTCTAAGGAAGCACCGGGCTGCTATTGGATATACTCTTGATGATCTTAAGGGCATTAGTCCCGCTCTATGTCAGCACAAGATCAATATGGAACCAGACGCTAAACCCGTTGTTGATCACCAACGGCGATTGAATCCTAAGATGAAAGAAGTGGTAAGAACTGAAATATTAAAGTTTCTAGAAGCAGGTATAATCTATCCCATAGCTGATAGTAGATGGGTAAGTCCCGTTCATTGTGTCCCTAAGAAAGGAGGTATTAACGTTGTTCCTAATGATAAGAATGAACTCATTCCACAAAGAGTTGTCACTGGCTATAGAATGGTAATTGATTTTAGAAAATTAAATAAAGCTACAAGAAAAGATCATTACCCTTTGCCTTTCATTGATCAAATGCTAGAGAGACTATCTAAGCACACACACTTTTGTTTCCTGGATGGATATTCTGGTTTCTCTCAAATACTCGTGTCACAATCCGATCAAGAGAAAACCACCTTTACTTGCCCTTTTGGAACTTATGCTTATAGACGTATGCCTTTTGGTTTATGCAATACACCTACTACCTTTCAAAGATGTATGACTACTATATTCTCTGATTTTTGTGAAAAGATTGTAGAGGTTTTCATGGATGATTTTTCCGTTTACGGAACACCTTTTGATGATTGCTTAAGCAACCTTGATCGAGTTTTGCAGAGATGTGAACAAACTAATGTTGTCTTGAATTGGGAGAAGTGCCACTTTATGGTTAATGAAGGTATTATCTTGGGGCATAAAATATCTGAGCGAGGTATTGAGGTGGATAAAGCGAAGGTTGATGCAATTGAGAAAATGCCGTGTCCTAAAGATATTAAAGGTATTCGAAGTTTCCTTGGTCATGCTGGTTTTTATAGGAGGTTCATTAAAGACTTCTCTAAAATTTCTAGGCCTCTTACTAATCTTTTGCAAAAGGATATTCCTTTTGTTTTTTATGACGATTTTGTGGAACCCTTTGAAACACTCAAACAAGCCTTAACCTCTGCACCTATCGTTCAACCACCTGATTGGAACATGCCTTTTGGAATTATGTGTGATGCTAGTGATTATGTTGTTGGTGTTGTCCTAGGACAAAGAGTTGATAAGAAATTGAATGTTATCCATTATGCTAGTAAAACTCTAGAAGTGCCCAACGAAATTATGCCACTACTGAAAAAGAATTTTTAGCAGCTGTGTTTGCTTGTGATAAATTTAGATCCTATATTGTTGACTCCAAAGTTATTGTTCACACCGATCATGCTGCTATAAAATACCTTATGAAAAAGAAAGATGCTAAACCTAGACTCATTAGGTGGGTTCTCTTGCTTCAAGAATTTGACTTACATATCGTTGATAGGAAAGGAGCTAAGAACCCCGTAGATGATAACTTGTCTAGGTTAGAAAATATCCTTGATGACCCACTACCTATTGATGATAGTTTCCCTGACGAATAGCTAGCTGCAATAAGTGTCTCACACAACACACCATGGTATGCTGATTATGCTAATTACATTATTGCTAAATATATACCACCTAGTTTCACATACCAACAAAAGAAAAAATTCTTCTATGACTTGAGACATTACTTTTGGGATGACCCACATCTTTATAAAGAAGGAGTAGATGGTATTATTAGGCGTTGTGTACCTGAGTATGAACAAGAACAGATCCTATGGAAATGTCATTCCGAAGCTTATGGATGACATCATGCGGGAGATAGAACTGCTCATAAGGTATTGCAATCCGGATTTTATTGGCCTACTCTTTTCAAAGATGCTCGTAAGTTTGTCTTGTCTTGTGATGAATGTCAAAGAATTGGTAATATCGGTAAGCGTCAAGAAATGCCTATGAATTATTCACTTGTTGTTGAACCATTTGACGTGTGGGGTTTTGATTACATGGGGCATTTT